>OU452296.1:2485913-3728869 GCA_911728535.1 Pammene fasciana
AACATTCCGCCCACCAAAATTGTCCAAACGATTTGATCACTCGTGTTAATACCTGTTTCAAGGTCCCAGAGTCTCCAGCTGCTGTCGAAGACCGCTGCAGCCAGCATCCTGCCGGAAGGGTGGAACTCCACCCTGGAGACGCGGTGAGGGCTGTGGCCGGGTAAGGACGCCATGGGGGAATCACTGAAAACATTCACCGGGCCAGGCGTTTCATTGGTCATCGAGTCCGGGACGATAATTTTTCATGTGGTAGAAACGAGATTTTATTACACTTCTGCGACAAATTATAGAACGCTTCAATATACATACTAGTAGCCCGCTTCGAACTGAGAACTCGCGATTTACTTGCAAAAGAGTTGACCAATATAACAAGTCCCTAAGGAGGATTTTTTTTCTCCTTCTAGCTCCATAACCACTTGATCATATACGAACTTACAAATTGTATGTACCTCTGATACAGCCCCAACAAATTTCATAAAGATCAGAAAAACGTTACTAAAGTTATCGTCGGACAAACTATCGAAATCAAAAAGCCATCCAAATGCCGAGACGTCCCAGTTGTTTGTAAGAACTCGCTTCGCTTACGCTCCGCTCGTTCAACTATTATCACTGATTCCTAGGTGGAACTTTATATTTTATTCGAGTACATTGCACCTGCTGAAGTTCACAAATCGGATCCGTCGTATGCGCAAGACGCTGTGCAAACTTCAGGCTTGTCCATCGGCTGTTACTCCCGCTGCGCCAGTGCCATATACCACTCTTTACGCACGCGTGATGAAAGCAACCGTCATATACCTGCTGAAGTTCCACAAATGGACGGTCCCGTCGTACGCGCATGACGCCATTGTGCAGACTTCTGGTTTGTCCTCGCTCGAGCCTTCGGTGTCCATCGGCTGACTTTCGGGGTCCGCTTTTATTTTTAACTGGAAATAAAACACTTAAGGTCAGTGTCAATAGAAAAATTAAATTAAATTATAAAAAAGGGACTTCACTTAGGATCCGCTTTTCCAAGAAAGTGCCCGAGTTGCTGTAAAAAATAGTGAAATCACTATAGGTGCCTATAATAGTTGAAGAGTTCCCTCGATTTCTCCAGGATCCCATCATCAGATCTGGACCTGGTGAGAATAGGACCAACTGTGAAGTTTACTCTTTCAAACAAAAAATAATTTTCCAAATTGGTCCAGCCGTCTTCGAATAATCGGTGAATAAACATAACCTCCAACAAAAAAAAAAGTGACGTGAATATGCCCCGCCTGCCAAGCGTGACGCGAATGGCAACCCCCCCTTAACGATAAAGGGGAGGCCTATGTTCAGCAGTGCACGTCTCATGGCTGAGATGATGATGATGACATGAATATGGGGTTCAAAATGTTAAAATGTGTGACGAGGGAAAAGTTGAACATTTGTGTTGTAACTAGTGAATGCATTATGTTTTCAAGCTACTTGATCAATATTTTCAACCGACTTCAAGATTTCGAAGGTGGAGGTTATCAATTCGTCGGAATCTTTTTTTGCAATTTTTTTATGTATGTTCTCCGATTATTCGAAGATGGCTGGACCGATTTGAAATAGTGCATTTCGATATTAGTACGGAAAGTATGTCATTACGCAAAGTCAAAGAATGACATTTACGCACGAGTATCGAGCGACGTTTTTTAATACAGTTGCGAAAAAATTATAAAATTGTCAATTATTCACTTTGAGGTTACTTTAGTACATGTATCCGAACGCTCCGCGCGGTGCGGTGCGGCGTTGTGATTGGCTGTCTGTCACTGTCATTAGCTGTGATTGGCTGGAAAAGTAAAAAGCACTAGTGCGCGATATCAAACTTTCCGCACGCTAAACCACTACAAGAAAAGCACTTTTTTGAGCAACTGTATTAAAAAATTCTTTTTTGTTTGAAAGAGTATACTTCACAGTTGGTCCCATTGTCACCAGGTCCAGATCTGATGATGGGATCCTGGAAAAATCGAGGGAACTCTTCAACTACTGTAGGCACACCTATAGTGATTTCACTATTTCTTTTACAGCAACTTGGTCATTTCCTCTTGGAATAGTGGATCCTAAGTGAAGTCGGTTCTTTTTTTGTTTTAAATTATTAATATTAGAGCTCAGCGAGGATAATATAAAAACGCTGCTGGTGTTCGTTCAGCGCCCATAGCTCCTGACCTAGATTATAATTAGAGCGTAGCGAGGCTGGTACAACCTTGTCCTTGAAGTGCTGCGGCATGGTGGCGGCTGGGTGAAAGGCGACGCCGCTCACATTGCAGGTGTGACCCTTCAGCACCTGCAACTCCTGGCATTCTGGCACCGACCAGACCTTGCTCAGTCCTGACCTGGGGACAGGATATGGGTATAGTCGACCAATGGGGTTGGCCGGTCGAAAGTTTTTACAGATGGCGCCAGCATAGCTGGTACCTGTCAGTCCTACCAATTGTGTCAAATTCTTGTTTTTTTTTTGGAATTTTCTGACCTGGATGGGCTAGTGTTTAAGCCAAATCCCATACAACAATACTAGTGACAGGTACCAGCTATGCTGGCGCCATCTGGCCAAACCGTTGACAGTTGCCAACCCCATTGAATTCCTAGGCAGGGGCCTAGGTTCATACTCATACTCATTTATTCATAATATTGTTAAATATTATATGTCATGAATTAATGTACATAGCATATTATTTAATTATTAATTATGCAAGTGTTATGGGCACCTTCGTGCCGGGAGCGGCTGGGAGCGAGATGTTCGCGTAAATTTTTGTAAAATGTATATTTTGTAAATAATATTCGTTTATTTTTGTCGTGTAAATAAATTTTTATATTAATTAATTACAATAAAAAAATTAACCTACCTGTAAATATGCATTACAAATTGAATTTCTTGCTCAGATAGGTTATTTAAAAATTATTATATTAACAAAAGATAATAGTCATTATCATAATATTAATTAAATGTTTAGGGCTTTGAAACTATTGAACTATATATAATCATAATGGCAGCATCCGCTTAGTGTACCCCTCACTTTTCATTAAATTGTCGAAAGGGCCTCTGCGCGTTGGCTTCGGCTCCGCATACGCCTCCCAAAGGTCCGGAACACCATTGTTCCGTGGTCGGGAAATACATACAAATGTCAGTAATATAATGATTGTATTCTATAGTGATAGAATTTTGTCGTAATGGCAGTTGCCCCTGGATATGTATATTATGTTATGTATACAATTTCGCAGTACCTATACCTCTCTTTTGAAATGTAAGTACGAGCAGAGACTATAGAGATATAGACGACCACAGCCTAAGAACTTTTTGAAGCTCATGTCGATTGCGCCATCTATGTCAAAGCCCCCTAAAGATACCGAATACGTAAGAGAAATGTCACCTGCACTGCTACTCCACCTAGTAGCTACTGGTGTACTACTAGTACGCTATTTGTTACTAGGTGGAGTAGCAGTGCAGGTCACATTTCACTTACATATTCGGTATCTTTAGGTGGCTTTGACATAGATGGCGCAATCGACATGAGCTTCAAAAAGTTCTTAGGCTGTGGTCGTCTATATCTCTATAGTCTCTGGTACGAGTAAAACTTACCAACTAGAAGTTATTAGCATCTGACTGTCGGTGCTGAATCTGCAGAAACTGATCGGTCTCGTGTCTCCGACCTGTAACAAATATTAAAAATATATATGTGGAAGAGTTTAGTGAAAGAGCCCACTTTGACCATTTACTTATTTATTTTAAACTATATTGCACAATAATTTTAAACAAAAAAAGAACCGACTTCACTTAGGATCCGCTGTTCCAAGAGGAAGTGGCAGAGTTGCTGTAAAAAATAGTGAAATCACTATAGGTGTGCCTATAATAGTTGAAGAGTTAACTCGATTTCTCCAGGACCCCATCATCAGACCCCGACTTGGTGACAATGGGACCATCTAGGGGTTATACACGTTCGATTAAAAAAAAAATTGAAAATCGGTTCACGATTCACGGAGATATCGAGTAACATACCTACAAAAAAAAATGATAAAAAAAAACAGTCGAATTGAGAACCTCCTCCTTTTTTGAAGTCAATTAAAAAAAAGAGTCCAAAAGGCGACCTAATCGCCATAGTTGCGTTTGCAAACGACATAAAAAAGTATGGCTACACCAGCAACTACCACGAATAATCGATGAAAATATGTACATCGAAAGAAATTGCAAAAAAAAAACAAAGATCCCAACGAATTGAGAACCTCCTCGTTCGAAATCTTGAAGTCGGTTGAAAAAGTGCCATTTATAATCTCTGTTGTTTTATGCTCTTTACTGTAATTGATTATTTTTATTACAAAATAGATTATTCATTATCGATTATTTCGATTAATGATGTTCAGTATAATAATCGATTATAATGAATCGTCTTTAGCCACTTTGGTGGAAATATAAAGACAACAGTGCGTTTCAACAGCACGCCGTCTTGAAAAAATTGCAAAAAAAAATTCACTGTAATTTTTACACGAAACACGACGAACCCTGACTATACACTAGTCAAAATTATGGCAACGTGTTATAAGTCAGTTTGTGGTAAGTACAGTGCCATCTAGTGGAGAATTGGCACAACATATTCAGTTTGAGATTACACATACACTGATGAAAGAGATGTGCGCATACACAATCGTACGCGCGCAAAAGAGATGCAATGACACGTTTCTGTCCCTCATCGCGTATAAGGGATTTCTTGTTTGTCACCACATGTTGGACACACTTCTGTTTAACGTCACCTAGCTATTTTAGGGAGGCCAGTGGGGTAAATATTGACTTACGTAATATAGAAAGTTATGTTTTAGATCTGAAATAAATGAATTTTATTTTATTTATTTATTATTTAACATTAGTTTATGAAGATTTTGACAATAAGTTTTTGACAGTTATAACGTTTTATACTAAATTAACTGACTGAACTGAAATTCATATAGATTTTAATGAAAATTACATTTAGATTAAGACAGATTGGTGCAAATATAGCGGTCATTTTATAATCTGGAGATTTTTTAAATATAAAAACTAAATTTATGACGATAATCATATCATCCCTATCATCATTCCTAGCTGTCAGAGATCAGATCTTTTTCAACCGACTTCAAGATTTCGAAGGAGGAGGTTATCAATTCGTCGGGATCTTTGTTTTTTTTTATGTATGTTCACCGATTATTCGAAGTCGGCTGGAACGATTTGGAAAATTATTTTTTGAAAAAATTGTTTGAAAGAGTATACTTCACAGTTGGTCCCATTGTCACCAGGTCCAGATCTGATGATGGGATCCTGGAGAAATCGAGGGAACTCTTCAACTATTATAGGCACACCTATAGTGATTTCACTATTTTTTACAGCAACTCTGCCACTTCCTCTTGGAATAGCGGATCCTAAGTGAAGTCGGTTCTTTTTTTGTTAAAATTATTTCATAGCGGCATGTGCATTTGCGTGTTTCCTAGAAAAGATAAGACACTAGGTCGATGAGCTTTGTTCAAATTATTTAGAGTATACCTGGCTGCGATCATTTGAGATAGGGATGTTATGTTACGGAGGTGGTATAACGGAACCGGAGTCGGAACCGAAAGTTAAAAATTATATTTAACGGAACCGAAAGCGAAGGCGCAACCGGAACCGAAGATAATAAACTTTCCGTATTGATTAGTATTTTTACCAATAACTTTTTCCACAGTTAACATTTTGCCAGTTTAGCGTCGATTCTGCTTCTAATTTACGTGCATTATTGTCACTTTTACTTGACTCTTTTGAACAACAGATTATTGAATTCAGATGAAACTAAAATAGATAGTTGAGTCGTAACTGTGATTTGATTTTGGAGGAGAACTATACATTTCGATTTTCGGTATGACATTCGTTCTAAATAATCGGATCCGAAACCGGAATCGGAGGTGTAAAACGAATCGGAAGTTTCGATACTCCGGAACCGAAGACTGAGCTTCGTAACATCCCTATTGAGACCACAGATATCGTTTGAGACGGAGGCTGGCTCAATTGGTCTCAGCTGGAAAGAGCTGGAAGTAGCCGCTCAAGATCGCGACAAGATCGCGAAAAACTCTTCTGCGAGCCCTATGTCCTCATCGTCACCATACCTGGCTGCAGTAGATGGCCATGCCGGCGGCGCGGCGCTGCGCGTCCTGCTTGCACGCGGCGCGCACGCTGCCCGCCAACTGCAGCTCTGCGCGCGCCGCGTTCAGCCTGCAATTCAACCATCAACTTATTATTTATCACCTCACTACTGCTCACTACCTCGGAATGCCCTTTTTTATTCTTAAAAAACAGATAGCAAAACATTTTTTTTATTATTTTGATTATTTTATTCACAAGAATACAAAGAATATATGAAATTCGAACGTGTTAGTTACTTTTTTTAAACATAATAACATGTAAAGGCCACTCCAGACAGGCCAATGTTCGCATTTATTTGTAAATGTATTTTTTTAAAGACGTGAGTGAGTGAGAGAAGAAGTTGCAAAGTTATTTTTACGTCTCGTGTCAACCCATCCATTCGCTAGCTCGTAGTTCAACCCTAGAATTCATTTGCTAGCTCGTGTTTCAATTCCACACTCGCGGTTAAAATACAACTTTGCACCCTTGTATAACAAATAACTATTAAACTGGAGTATACTTTTTGGCCATAAAGTGAGGCCGAAAGAGAGCGTAAAGCTGCGTTTCCACCAGAGATGAGCGGGGATGTGTAGCGAGAAATGTGTTTTTGAAAACCAATAGAATCACTTCATTTGTTTATCCTCGCACAACGCAGCTCTAGGGTTGGATCTTAACAATCACATTCCCCGCAACGTATCCTCGTATCAACTCATCTCTGGTGAAAACGCAGCCTAAGAGAGGGAGCTGCGTCTCGTTTGCACTTAGGGAGTTATGACATCATCAGACAAGAATGCCAACATGACAACAAATTGTCAATGTTGTAACGAGTGCGAGTGAGACACCGCCCCCTATATTATGCTCTCTATAGGACCGTTTTTACAGAGTTTTATTTTGTTTATTTATTTATGTGCATCAAATCTTGTGAGTTAAATTTCAACCACTTCCCGGTGTCTGATTGCGCTGAAATTTGGTATACTTCCGTAGTTTACATGACAATGCTACTAGGCACAGATAGCAATAAAACTGTGTACCAAAAATTGTTTTTCGGAGTTACTTTTTTCTAGTCAACTATGAAGGACTATTTTGCTCGGTAATATAATAAGGTTCAACTGTGGTTGGGGAAAAAGTGTAAGAATTAAATCCATGTGTGTGATGGCGACTTGCGGCCATCTTGTCGAGCAAGGTGGTTTGGTTTCGGGAAAAACTTCTTATTTTATGTTCATTTTCGTGATTCAATGTGTAATATATAGCTTATTCTGCAGTGATTTAACGAACTAGTGAGCAACTAATGAAGAATTAGTCTCGAAACATGTGTAACCCCTGTTTGAGTTAGATATCCGTTAGTTCACGTGCTGTTTGTAGGGAGAGGGAGTAGCTATCTCCTTATAAAAAGCCTAACCTCACCGTACAACGTCCAGCTCTTGGAGCGAAATTTTAATGAATGAACCGTACACTTGTCGTATCTACTTCGACATTGGCAAAATTGTCCCAATATTGTGGACATTGGAATTGAAATTGAAATCCATGCGTTTCAACTTACAATACAGAGAATCCCAATCACGCAAAGGGTGGCACGGTAACAAGTCCAAGTCAATTATAAACTTATATAGATGTTATAATCAAAAAGTCAAAGGAAAAAGTGACCTACCGGCCGCCGCGAATGCAGAAGACGCTGGTTCGATCCCAGCCTTGGGCACCGGAGGCCTAGGTCACTTTTTCTTTTGTATACGATATGACTATGTACGTTTATAATTTACATTATAGTAGTGTGACTACTTAAAGTAAACAAAGCAAACTATTTATTTAAAATATAATGACTTTTTCTTCAGTTGTACTAAGTCGAAGTAAATATGTAAATAAACCGGCCAAGTGCGTGTCGGACCAACACATAATGGAGTCCCGTACCTACTATCGAAAAAACTAATAAGTCTAATAACAAAAGGTCTCCCCTATAAGTTTTTTGGAGAAAACTCGAAAAAGCATTAAACGATAATGTTCAAAATAATTTTCGTTGAAAGAATATACAATGCTGTATCTTTTCATTCAACTCTAAATTTTTATTTACATAACTAAATATACAGAGGTACTACAGTACAAATACTAAACTAAATTAATAAATAGCTCAAATCTAAACTAGGCCCTTGCGGCATTGTACCATGGATGCTGGCGGCATTTCCTCGTTGTATCGCAATGCTGATACGCTGTGCGAGGAAACCGCCAGCTCTTCGGTCACCAGTTACATCAACCAGACGCTTTGCGATTTCTGCAAAAAACTTGTGTGCGCTGGGACCCCATGGATCTAGAGTTTCAACTCCAAAAGGTACAAAATGGTACTCTCTACCGAGACTTTTATATTTGTTACGTTTTGAAATTTCGGCGCATTCCGCCGCTGCGCCCGCTTTTACGTTAGTCCGTTGGAGGTGGGACGGTGCCAGTGTGTCTACGCAGGTAGCATCCCACACTAACATCCGTCCCAGGCTCCAAGGAACCAAAGACACCCCATCAGGCCTCTTGCCATCATCCCTGATAATGCCAGTCGGCTCAAGAAGAGCAGGCACATTGATGGTGGCAAGAGACCGACGGATTATGTCGTTAAGCGACGCGTGTCTTGAAAAACGGCCCGCACTTTTTTGACAAGATAGTCCATGGTGTCCTAGTCGGTCCACGTCTGTGCCACAAGAGCATATGTGTGGCGTACACACCGAAACCACAGATTATATAATAGTTCTTACGAACAGATATGAATCTCTCATAGAAAAAGTAAATACCTACCGCTTTAAGTGCCTACGCAAGAATACAATGGAGCGACCTTCGACGCGCGCACCCCGCACCTCCCGCGCTGCCGCGCAGCCCGCACGATCGCTAGGGTTGCCTACGCTTAGAAATGAATGTCAATATAGGTAACATAACAACGCTTCGTAAAAACATTACAATTTTAGAGAATCGGAATAAGTACTCAAGTAGGAATACGCAACATTAAAAATGGATAGGTAGGTAGATACAGGTACTTATTCCATTTCTCTAAAATTGTAATGTTTTTACGAAGCGTTGTTACCTATATTTACTTATTAGCAAGAAGTAGGTATTTACTTATCTTTCCTCGTCCGTCGGTAAAGCAAAAAACGATAAGTGTTTATTACGTTTATCGTTTTTACATCCATCTACACTGCAATACGTAGAATTAATACGTGACGAAAACATTTTATCGTTCCGAGTCATCATATTCATCGCGAGCGAGCGGAGCGGCGTGCGTCGGTAAGCGCGTGTGCCAACCAACTGACTCTCGTTTGTACCGTCCACGGTGATCGGCCGGCGAGCGGCGCGTAGGTATTTAACGAGCTCGCGCGGGCGAGTTTCATAGGCCTGCCGAAACCCCGAGTCGCAGACCAGTCGCCAGTCTAAGGGAGGTCGGATCCAAGAAAGTACCAGTATTAGGAGAAGGATGGGCATGTAGCCAAAGTTCTTTTCATTTATTTTTTCATATTTTATATTTATCTGGTTCAAAAGTTACAGGGCGGGTTATTTTTTTTATTGTAAGAGATTCTTTCAAAATTATTATCCCCCTTACCAGCCCCTATTCTTTTTGAAAGACCTATCCAAAGACATACACCCACCCAATAAAAATATTAATAATATATTTTACTTTTGTAAATAGTAGTTTATGTAACTGTTACGTAATAGGGGTCCTTAAAACACGAGTGAGGTTTTATGAAACGAACGAAGTGAGTTTCATAATAAGATCACACGAGTGTTTTAAGGCCTAATTACGTACAGTTGCATACACTGCTTTATCTACACACATTATAAACCCGAAATGATGATTGAATGACTGCCATTGCACGGATTGCACGCCATCGCCATGACCAACTCGATTGTGCCGGCGGTCGGCGGGGCGCGTGCCGGCGGGCGCCCGGGCGGGGCCCACCCGGATTTTCATAATGATATCGAATGTTTGCTTATTATTTGATAATAATAACATCGTTACAGATAAGACATTTGTTCTAACTACTAACGAAACAATCTATTTTTATGGTGGTTATAACGTGCGGTTTTTTAACGCATCATGGAGGGTTTATGATATGGGTGTAGATAAAATATTATAAATACCTTACTTAAGAACAAAAATAAATAAAGAAAATATTAATTGACACACTCATAATGAGATTACGTCAGATATTTATGCGCAGTTCGTTGTGTAATATATTATCGTACTGATTTACATGTACAGTTTATATATTATAATACATTGTTTTCCTGTTTTGCTGACCAAAATAACTATCATTTTATTTTACTGGTGACACAACTATTATGAGTTGATTAAATACAATTATTAGAACAACTAGTAACGAGTGAATCATATCAAATCATCCTTATTATAATCCCACCTAAACCACTTAGCACCAGTGAATATGGAACTGGAGTAGGTACATTGTTATTCAATTGTTTTTTCACCCCTAATATTCGAAAACGGGTAATTTGTTGCCCATTCACAGGGAGCAAAAGTGACTTTTGATCCCTCTGCGATTTGTTGCCCATTTACAGGGAGCAAAAGTGACTTTTGATCCCTCTGCGATTTGTTGCCCATTTACAGGGAGCAAAAGTGACTTTTGATCCCTCTGCGATTTGTTGCCCATTTTCAGGGAGCAAAAGTGACTTTTGATCCCTCTGCGATTTGTTGCCCATTTTCAGGGAGCAAAAGTGACTTTTGATCCCTCTGCGATTTGTTGCCCATTTACAGGGAGCAAAAGTGACTTTTGATCCCTCTGCGATTTGTTGCCCATTTACAGGGAGCAAAAGTGACTTTTGATCCCTCTGCGATTTGTTGCCCATTTACAGGGAGCAAAAGTGACTTTTGATCCCTCTGCGATTTGTTGCCCATTTACAGGGAGCAAAAGTGACTTTTGATCCCTCTGCGATTTATTGCCCATTTACAGGGAGCAAAAGCGACTTTTGATCCCTCTGCGATTTGTTGCCCATTTATACGTAGCATAGCAAGTAGAATAACTTTAAGTAATTAAATATGTAATTAACTATCTCACCTGCAGACAAACTGTGGAGACAGTTTCGCAGGACTTTGTATAACTTCATGTATACTTTTTGATTAATAAACCTTGTATCTATCTATCTATTGCTTTCATTTGCTGTTTTGTGACAGAGAAGGAGGCTTAATTAGGCCATCAATCCCGATAGCTTAGTTTAATAATGACAACTTTAAATATTCTCAATCACAGTAACTCAGTGGTCCTTGATTGTCTCCCGATTTGAATGAAAATAAGGCATTTACCACTGCGTTACCATCTTTTTACATTAATCAATATCAGTAAATATAAGAATTCCGGTCAACAATTTTCTATTATTTGGTTCAGGTACAATTTGGGAATACAATTTTGTATGTACACGAATTCAATGTCTATCATACTTTTTAACCGACTTCAAATAATTTTAAACAAAAAAAGAACCAACTTCACTTAGGATCCGCTATTCTAAGAGAAAGTGGCCGAGTTGCTTTAAAAAATAGTGAAATCACTATAGGTGTGCCTATAACAGTTGAAGAGTACCCTTGATTTCTACAGGATCCCATCATCAGACCCCGACTTGGTGACAATGGGACCATCTAGGGGAAATACCCGTTCGATTAAAAAAAAATTGAAATCGGTTCACGATTCACGGAGATATCGAGTAACATACATACAAAAAAAAAATGATAATAAAAAAAATATAACAAAAAAAATATCAGTCCAATTGAGAACCTCCTCCTTTTTTGAAGTCGGTTAAAAAGGAGGAAGTTCTCAATTCGAATGAATTTTTTTTATCATAATTTTTTTTATTATCATTTTTTTTCACCAAGTCGCGGTCTGACGATGGGATCCTGGAGAAATCGAAGGAACTCTTCAACTATTATAGGCACACAGTGATTTCAGTATTTTTACAGCAACTCGGCCACTTCCTCTTGGAATAGCGGATCCTAAGTGAAGTCGGTTCTTTTTTTGTTTAAAATTATTTCTGGCAATAGTTAAATGGCCATGAAAAAGTAGAAGTGGACCTCTTCGGTACCGACTATAGTGACTAGCATTCCCCCGAGATTAAGTTAGTAATAAACACTTTATCGCACAAAATAGCTAATAGTACATTACGTACCTAGGGCGGTAAAATAAAGATCGACTCAGATCGCGGGTATTTGCGGCCCGAACCGAAGGTAAGGGACATAAACGAGCGATCTGAGGCCTTCTTTATTACCGCCCGTGGTGCGTACACAATTTTACGTCTTCTGGGTGTGGAGTGAGATTTTCCGCTGCGCCCGTGGGCGACAAATCTCACTTACCGCCCAGAGAGACGTAAGTACATAACACAGGATAAAGGAAGTATACATTCATATTTATATAAAAAAAGCTTTATTTCATTCCTTACATTGTTACGGATATTAAATACTAATATTTATCACTTTTTACCTATTTATATTAAATAAGCAAGTATTATAGATTATAATCAGATTAATGTTGTAAATTATTTATGTCTCATAGTACTAATTTTAATTTTATAAATTTTATAATATTTAATTTTAATATAAGAACCGCCTGTAGAAGTGAAAGCCTCCATGCTTTTCCATGTTTAACATGTCAAAAATTGTCTTAGGCAAACCGGAGCTTAATATGGCCTAGCATTTCTTCATCAGCTAGAGGAAAACTGTTCAGGTACCTGAAAATTAGGCAAGCCGGTAGGTATCGACTTCTATGGTATATGGCGCCGGCACTGGTAGCTAAAGTGCTCCACGGTTTTCCTGCGATCTTTCCTAGCTCGTCACGTTTCTTTGGACTTTGTTTTTGTAACCGTTTTTAACCGACTTCATAAAAGGAGGAGGTTCTCAATTCGACTGATTTTTTTATCATTATTTTTTTGTATGTATGTTACTCGACAATCTCAACATCTCCGTGAATCGTGATCCGATTTTCAATTTTTTTTTATCGGACGGGTATAGCCCCTAGATGGTCCCATTGTCACCAAGTCGGGGTCTGATGATGGGATCCTGGAGGAATCGAGGGAACGCTTCAACTATTATAGGCACACCTATAGTGATTTCACTATTTTTTACAGCAACTCGGCCACTTCCTCTTGGATTAGCGGATCCTAAGTGAAGTCGGTTCTTTTTTTGTTTAAAATTATTGACCATCTACCATCTTAGTTTATTTGAAGGTGTTGCCCATCGCCATTTCAGTTCCAGAATTTGTTCTATAACATCTCTAGCTTTATATAGCTATATTCTTTGCTTGCGCACACTTATATTTAGGCGAACTTAAACCTTTAAGAGTCGCCAGGACGCTCGCGTTCCCATACAAACGTAGTTCAGCTCTCATTTTAAAACGACATGCTTTCGAATCATCAAAGGCATGGGAATTCTAGTATTACAAATCTAAGTCGGACATTCGTTTTCGTTGCTAAAATACATCCAGATACAGATTTACATACAAAACTTATTTTTGCTATATTTTCTTTGTATTACAATTTTTAGTAACGAAAACGAATGTCCGACCTAGATCTGTACTACTAGAATGTCCATGCCAAATTTCATGGTTCTAAAATTTGTCGTTTTAAAATTAGAGCTCAGATCGATGGCATTTGTGGCCCGAACCGAAGGTAAGGGCCATAAACAAGCGATCTGAGGTCTTCCTTATTACCGCCCGTAATGCGTACATAATTTTACGTCTTCTCCTGGGTGTGAAGTGAGATTTTCCGCTGCGCCCTAGGGTGGTAAATCTCACACAATTTTTACTTTATGCATTTCAGTTTAGATGTTTTTAACCGACTTCAAAAAAGGAGGAGGTTCTCAATTCGACTGAATTTTTTTTTTGTATGTATGTTACCCCATATCTCCGTGAATCGTGAACCGATTTTCCAATTTTTTTTTTGAATCGAACAGGTATAACCCCTAGATGGTCCCATTGTCACCAAGTCGGGATCTGATGATGGGATCCTGGAGAAATCGAGGGAACTCTTCAACTATTATAGGCACACCTATAGTGATTTCACTATTTTTTACAGCAACTCGGTCACTTCCTCTTGGAATAGCGGATCCTAAGTGAAGTCGGTTCTTTTTCTGTTTAAAATTATTCTTGTTTAAATTTTTGGAGCAATTCATTACAGTTCAAAGACATTTCACGACAAATTTTACTTATTTCAGCCAGTTTCTGCTTGAGGGCGTTAATTTTTCGATATAATTCATCGCCACTCTTCCGTAATTCCTTGGTTAGCGTCACTTTTGTTGCTATTAAAGCCTCAAATGTATAAATTATCGATTCGGGTTCTTCGTTACACCAAGTTTTAGCAGGACCCGTTGGGTATCGCAAAGTGATTCTGGCGGGTATCGACCAGTACGTCTCGGTTCGAGGAGTAGATGTGAGCCTACTGTATAGTTTAACCTCGTAGAAAACGCCGGGGCACGGTAGTTCCAATACCATTTTACATTTATCTTCAGCGCAATGTGGAGTTACGTTCAGATCTCTAGCCTTCATGTCCATCAGTTGGTACGTGCCTTTGTATTCTACAGGAATGTCATATTTCTGCGCTGTCCAAGTTACAATTGCGCCGCCGGGAATAAGTTCGTATAGTTTAAAGTCGTGAGGAGATTCAATCTTTGTAATAGAGGGGCGGTTGATAATATGCGTGTGATTAAGACAAATTATGTGGTTACAGGCTCGTATGACCAGAGGCAGCGTTTCATGATTGCGCTCATTCCCGAGGCTCAATTTACATTGGATCTTCCCGGGATCTTCGTACATATCGATGGTAACGTGTTGATCCGTAGGCAATATGGTGAAATTGATGCTCGAGCTCAATGCGTTCCACGTGCAAGTTATATTTAACATAAATTCCGCGCAGTAGATGTTCTCAGGCCTAGGTGTATGGTAAATGTGGACTTTTACTGAGGTTTTGTACTCTCTCGCACTAAAAAATGCTCTTTTTATATATGTGCAACTATAATTCAAACTGGTTATTTCGGTTGCACGCGTCCTTGTGTTTATGGAGGTGTCGTTCACTCGGACGGTATTTATTTCATGTCCATTCTCGTCAATGATCCCAATGCCAGGGTAACCGGAGCATGTCACGTCATAATGCTCACCGAGTGGTATATAATGGCCAAGTGCGTTGTGTGTTACATTAGGTGATTCTATGGTAATAAGGGGCATTACAATCATTTCCAACTTTGTTTCACAACTGGTTTCCATGTCAGTGCAAATGTAAGCGTGTTCGTAGTTGTAGAACTGGTCCTTGTGATAATGTTTGGTGTCTAAACCCAGTTTGATGGTAGTCGAGTTAACACGTTCGGTTTCCTGAATATTGCCGCCCAATAAGCCTGTTCTAAACTTTATGTTGAGTTGTTCAGAGTGGGTTCCGGTGCAGTACAGGGTTACGTCAGCGCCGAAATTGGCCTCAGTATAGAAATTAGATGGCCAACCAGTGCTAGATACTCCGCTTCCTGAGACATTAATGCTCGGTCCTTCCTGGCCCTCATGGCAGGCCATCGCGCCACATAAAAACACAACCAGCAGAGCCACACGCATTTTCGACCCCGCACTCAGGACTAAAATGAAGTGCTGCGTCAACTAAGTAATCGTTTAATTTATTTTAATATTTAGGTACCTAAATTGCGGTTTCGCTGAATAATATATGAGTTATTAAGGATAGAAATTATCCCTACTCGTACTCTATAAACCTTCCTGATCCATTGAAATGGTACATTTTGTGTTACATCAAATCAGGCATGGCAATTTTTTTGACTGATGAAATACTTATTTAGGACGCGCTTTTTGACCTCAAAATCCCACCGAGTAATTTTTCGATTTTTAATACTAATATTTTCGTTTTGTTTTTCGATTCTAAATATTAATTCTCTAAGAACCCTTAAAGCCTTTAACGAATGTTTTTTTAAAAGCAACAATTCAAAAGTTTGCAAGCATGTACGATCTAGGTATTTTTTTATTTAATTTAAGCGACAATTTTTTTGTCATTTCAATGTTACAGGACGGCAATATGTCTGCCATTGTCGGCCAATGAATGTCATAAAGTACCCATTTCTATAGTGCAATTCGACGTTTGAAATATGAGAAGTGTTACTAATTTAATCTGATCTGGCCATAAAAACTCTATACCTGGAGGACGCATCGCCTCATCTTTCCAAGCAAAAAAGTCTGCCAAAATCTGAGGGGGGCGAGGTAGCATACGTATGGCGTTCTAAATTTAAAGGTAAATCATTGTCGGTTGTTAGTAAAGTTTATTTCTAAATGAATTTTTATGGCAGCATCGCCTTATTAATAACCGACAATGATGTACCTTTTTTGTGGTGTTGGCGCAAAATGTTGGGCATTTCCTGGACAGCGCGGCGCACCAACGTGTCTATACTGCAGGAGCTCAAGACCCAGACTCGCCTTTCTGCTATCTGCCGAGGGAGAATGCTCGGCTTCTTTGGACACTTGGCCCGACGTGAGCCAGACAGCCTGGAAAAGGCTTTGCTTGTTGGGCCAGTGGAAGGCGATCGACAGCGGGGAGGGATACCCACCCGCTGGTTCTCTGCCATTAAAGAAGTTACACGCGTCGGGATCCAGGGTTCCTTTAAGAAGGCAAGGAATCGACCAGAGTGGAGAGCAATACAACATAGAGCGGCTTATGGTGGTCACGACCCTCAGACATGAGGATCCGACTATGAAGAAGAAGGAAGACCTTTAACTTGAAAATATCACGCATATTTGACAGTAAGTCACGACACTAAATGGAGCAACAGATAGTCGACTTTACATATGTTGAAATATGGTTAATTATCGGATGCAGTCCTTGCAAATGTCAAACAAAAAAGCCAAGGATCATTTTTGTTCGTATTTTCAAACAAAATATAGAAGGCAGCAATCCTTAGGGGCGTTAAATATGCATAAGTGTCAAACGTCAAAATAGTTACTGCCCGTCAGAAAATAAACGATTATCTTTGAATCGATTCTGTAAACGAGGCTTGATTTTCGATATGGATTAATTTTTTAATCATAATAGTAATGATAAAAAAAGTAAAACTATTATTACATGTGAAATTATATTCCATATTTTTGTAAACTAGACATAGTAGAACATTTTTTGCACCTAAAAACAATACATAAAGGCATTTTCACGGAGCTCTTTACTCACTGAAAACGATGAACGAAATGCGTGTAATCGATTTTTGAAATAGTTTTTATAAACGTATTAGATTTTCCTGCTAATAACGTTGACAGAGGGGAAATGTACCTAAGCTTACTCCCTAGGTATATGCTCTAAAGATCTGGCTAAAGTAGCCCCCAGTAGCGAGTATTTAGTAGCTCATCCTTCCCCTCTTCTACAAGCACCATCTAGTGACACATTTCACAACTAGAACAGCTTACCTTTCTTTAGCCTTCGGTAGCGAGTATCTGGCAAACCACATCCGTGCCTCTCGCAGCTCCTTGAGACCCTCTTCTACAAGCACCATCTAGTGACACATTTCACAACTAGAACAGCTTACCTTTCTTTAGCCTTCGGTAACGAGTATCTGGCAAACCACATCCGTGCCTCTCGCAGCTCCTTGAGACCCTCTTCTACAAGCACCATCTAGTGACACATTTCACAACTAGAACAGCTTACCTTTCTTTAGCCTTCGGTAGCGAGTATCTGGCAAACCACATCCGTGCCTCTCGCAGCTCCTTGAGACCCTCTTCTACAAGCACCATCTAGTGACACATTTCACAACTAGAACAGCTTACCTTTCTTTAGCCTTCGGTAGCGAGTATCTGGCAAACCACATCCGTGCCTCTCGCAGCTCCTTGAGACCCTCTTCTACAAGCACCATCTAGTGACACATTTCACAACTAGAACAGCTTACCTTTCTTTAGCCTTCGGTAGCGAGTATCTGGCAAACCACATCCGTGCCTCTCGCAGCTCCTTGAGACCCTCTTCTACAAGCACCATCTAGTGACACATTTCACAACTAGAACAGCTTACCTTTCTTTAGCCTTCTAAATGTATTCGATTTGTTTTGCCAAACGTGGCACCAATGGACACTAATATAGTTATAAATGGTGAATGTTTAGATATAGTAGATAAAACTGTGTTCCTTGGTTCAACGTTGGACAAAAATTTACAATGGAGTCCTCATATAAAAAAACTCGCTCTTAGACTAAGTTCAGCCGCTCATGCCGTTAGAAAAATTAGACAACTGACTAATATTGAGACAGCTCGCTTAGTTTATTATAGTTATTTTCATAGTGTAATGTCATATGGAATTCTGGTTTGGGGCAAAGCAGCTGACATACAGACTATTTTTGTTTTACAGAAAAGAGCCATTCGCTTTATGTATAACTTAAAGGCAGGTACATCAATTAGAGAATTATTTAAAAAAATTAATATTTTAACTCTTGCGTCCCAATATATCTATGATAATATTATTTTTGTTGTAAAGAATATACACACATTCAAGAAGAATTCTGACATCCACAGCTATAACACTAGAAATAAAAACAAGCTTGCTACCAGACGATGTCGTGTCCGCAAAGCATATAAGTCATTTTTTGGCCAGGGTATTCATATTTATAACAAGTTACCCGTCGATGTATTGAATCTATCATTTCCCGCTCTTAAGAAATACTTGAAAAAAACTTTAATGTCAAAGGGTTATTACAGGGTCGAGGACTATATGACAGACATATATGCATGGCCCAAACCAGAATCTATAAAATCTATAAAATCATCTAACATTTAGAGGACACAGTTCAAGTAAGAAAGAATATCAAACGTATTGCGAAGCAGTCAGATTTGGATTTTATTTTTATTTTTCATTTTAATTACACAATAGGCAGGTACATGTCTGTCTCTCAAGCTGTTTTGATATGCCTTCTTGAAGAACTACGCATTATTGTATATAGTATCTTTAATGTATTTGTAGTACTGTTTTGAAAAAATAAGTCCCGCCGAGTTTCTTGCCGGTAATAAGTAATACTTCTCGGGTCAGAGGTGTAGGGTTAGAACCGGTGGTAGTTTCTTTTCTCTCTGACGTTCATAAGTGCATTGTCATCATCATCATCATTTCAGCCGAAAGACGTCCACTGCTGGACATAGGCCTCCCCCACTGAACGCCACAATGACCGGTCCTGTGCCACCCGCATCCAGCGGACTCCAGCGACCTTCACCAGGTCATCAGTCCACCTTGTAGGGGGCCTACCAACTCTTCGCCTTCCGGTGTATGGTCGCCATTCGAGAACCTTAGTGCCCCAACGGCCATCGGTTCTCCGTGCAATGTGCCCTGCCCATTGCCACTTAAGTTTAGCGATCCGACGGGCTATGTCGGTTACGAAGTGCATTGTAATGTGCCTAAATTGAAGAATAAATATCTTTTATCTTTTTTTTTTAATCTTCGGTAGCGAGTATCTGGCAAACCACATCCGTGCCTCTCGCAGCTCCTTGAGACCCTCTTCTACAAGCACCATCTAGTGACACATTTCACAACTAGAACAAGCTTACCTTTCTTTAGCCTTCGGTAGCGAGTATCTGGCAAACCACATCCGTGCCTCTCGCAGCTCCTTGGGACCCTCTTCTACAAGCACCATCTAGTGACACATTTCACAACTAGAACAGCTTACCTTTCTTTAGCCTTCGGTAGCGAGTATCTGGCAAACCACATCCGTGCCTCTCGCAGCTCCTTGAGATCCTCTTCTACAAGCACCATCTAGTGACACATTTCACAACTAGAACAGCTTACCTTTCTTTAGCCTTCGGTAGCGAGTATCTGGCAAACCACATCCGTGCCTCTCGCAGCTCCTTGAGACCCTCTTCTACAAGCACCATCTAGTGACACATTTCACAACTAGAACTAGCTTACCTTTCTTTAGCCTTCGGTAGCGAGTATCTGGCAAACCACATCCGTGCCTCTCGCAGCTCCTTGGGACCCTCTTCTACAAGCACCATCTAGTGACACATTTCACAACTAGAACAGCTTACCTTTCTTTAGCCTTCGGTAGCGAGTATCTGGCAAACCACATCCGTGCCTCTCGCAGCTCCTTGAGACCCTCTTCTACAAGCACCATCTAGTGACACATTGCACAACTAGAACAGCTTACCTTTCTTTAGCCCTCGGTAGCGAGTATCTGGCAAACCACATCCGTGCCTCTCGCAGCTCCTTGGGACCCTCTTCTACAAGCACCATCTAGTGACACATTTCACAACTAGAACAGCTTACCTTTCTTTAGCCTTCGGTAGCGAGTATCTGGCTAACCACATCCGTGCCTCTCGCAGCTCCTTGAGACCCTCTTCTACAAGCACCATCTAGTGACACATTTCACAACTAGAACAAGCTTACCTTTCTTTAGCCTTCGGTAGCGAGTATCTGGCAAACCACATCCGTGCCTCTCGCAGCTCCTTGAGACCCTCTTCTACAAGCACCATCTAGTGACACATTTCACAACTAGAACAGCTTACCTTTCTTTAGCCTTCGGTAGCGAGTATCTGGCAAACCACATCCGTGCCTCTCGCAGCTCCTTGGGACCCTCTTCTACAAGCACCATCTAGTGACACATTTCACAACTAGAACAGCTTACCTTTCTTTAGCCTTCGGTAGCGAGTATCTGGCAAACCACATCCGTGCCTCTCGCAGCTCCTTGAGACCCTCTTCTACAAGCACCATCTAGTGACACATTTCACAACTGGAACAGCTTACCTTTCTTTAGCCTTCGGTAGCGAGTATCTGGCAAACCACATCCGTGCCTCTCGCAGCTCCTTGAGACCCTCTTCTACAAGCACCATCTAGTGACACATTTCACAACTAGAACAGCTTACCTTTCTTTAGCCTTCGGTAGCGAGTATCTGGCAAACCACATCCGTGCCTCTCGCAGCTCCTTGAGACCCTCTTCTACAAGCACCATCTAGTGACACATTTCACAACTAGAACAAGCTTACCTTTCTTTAGCCTTCGGTAGCGAGTATCTGGCAAACCACATCCGTGCCTCTCGCAGCTCCTTGGGACCCTCTTCTACAAGCACCATCTAGTGACACATTTCACAACTAGAACAGCTTACCTTTCTTTAGCCTTCGGTAGCGAGTATCTGGCAAACCACATCCGTGCCTCTCGCAGCTCCTTGAGACCCTCTTCTACAAGCACCATCTAGTGACACATTGCACAACTAGAACAGCTTACCTTTCTTTAGCCCTCGGTAGCGAGTATCTGGCAAACCACATCCGTGCCTCTCGCAGCTCCTTGGGACCCTCTTCTACAAGCACCATCTAGTGACACATTTCACAACTAGAACAGCTTACCTTTCTTTAGCCCTCGGTAGCGAGTATCTGGCAAACCACATCCGTGCCTCTCGCAGCTCCTTGGGACCCTCTTCTACAAGCACCATCTAGTGACACATTTCACAACTAGAACAGCTTACCTTTCTTTAGCCTTCGGTAGCGAGTATCTGGCAAACCACATCCGTGCCTCTCGCAGCTCCTTGAGACCCTCTTCTACAAGCACCATCTAGTGACACATTTCACAACTAGAACAGCTTACCTTTCTTTAGCCTTCGGTAGCGAGTATCTGGCAAACCACATCCGTGCCTCTCGCAGCTCCTTGGGACCCTCTTCTACAAGCACCATCTAGTGACACATTTCACAACTAGAACAGCTTACCTTTCTTTAGCCTTCGGTAGCGAGTATCTGGCAAACCACATCCGTGCCTCTCGCAGCTCCTTGGGACCCTCTTCTACAAGCACCATCTAGTGACACATTTCACAACTAGAACAGCTTACCTTTCTTTAGCCTTCGGCAGCGAGTATTTGGCGATCCACATCCGTGCCTCTCGCAGCTCCTTGAGACCCTCTTCTACAAGCACCATCTAGTGACACATTTCACAACTAGAACAAGCTTACCTTTCTTTAGCCTTCGGTAGCGAGTATTTGGGGATCCACATCCGTGCCTCTCGCAGCTCCTTGAGACCCTCTTCTACAAGCACCATCTAGTGACACATTTCACAACTAGAACAGCTTACCTTTCTTTAGCCTTCGGTAGCGAGTATCTGGCAAACCACATCCGTGCCTCTCGCAGCTCCTTGAGACCCTCTTCTACAAGCACCATCTAGTGACACATTTCACAACTAGAACAGCTTACCTTTCTTTAGCCTTCGGTAGCGAGTATCTGGCAAACCACATCCGTGCCTCTCGCAGCTCCTTGAGACCCTCTTCTACAAGCACCATCTAGTGACACATTGCACAACTAGAACAGCTTACCTTTCTTTAGCCCTCGGTAGCGAGTATTTGGCGATCCACAGCCGTGCCTCTCGCAGCTCCTTGAGACCCTCTTCTACAAGCACCACCTAGTGACACATTGCACAACTAGAACAGCTTACCTTTCTTTAGCCCTCGGTAGCGAGTATTTGGCGATCCACAGCCGTGCCTCTCGCAACTCCTTGGGCCCCTCATGGTACCAGGTTCCTTCGCGTCCTCTGTCCCGCTCTATCCTCGCCTCCTCCTCCTCTAGCTTCTTGTGGATCGCGTCTTCGCCGAGGCTGGAATAGTCAGCTTTTATATTTAGTAATTGTAACGAAATTCTTACGTACGCGTACTCGTAACTGTGTCTGTCTGTCTCTGTATTACCTCTTCACTATTTCAAATTAAAATAAGTACCAAATGCAGTTAGCAACAAGAAGACTCCAGTCTCCATCGAGCCGTGGCAAAAAGTCCGGACAAACGAAAGAAAAATGACAATGATTTTACTCCGACAAGTAATTAAAACAAACTTGTTTTCAATCAATGTCTTGTCTTTACAAAATGGCGTTCCTACAATACAGTCAACTCATTAGCGCCATCTGTCGGCATTTTCTCCGCGCTGCTCAAACTGCGAGCGCACGAGGGCGGTCGCAGGCGTATGCCAGAGGATGCTGCGGCATGCCGGCGCCTACCGCCGCGGCATCCTCTACCGTGCTCCTCGATGCTCCGGAGAGATATCCGTGATGCTCCGAGGTCAGACTCAGAGCATTCAAATTAATATTATTGTGATCAAAAAGCAATAAATTGATAAAATTAATGGTATCTCCTCTCCTGTTACTCCTGTCTTTTCTGCCAGTATACGTAGCAGTGGTTTATTTAATAAAGCTACAAATTACAATTTACAAGCGGCCCTCTTCTTAACCCCATGTACTAGAAAGAGACGGCCGCTAGTAAATTCTCACTTGTAGCTTTATTAAATAGCCCACAGGTCTCAGTTCAATATATTTATATTGGCGATTTTATATTGTCAAAGTAACTCAACTACAGATGTAGTGCATAATAATTTTCGTTCGTATTTTCTCGGAAACGTTCGTTTTTATCGTGCTCTCTCACTTACCTTCAGTAGATGGGTAGAAGCTAATTGAGAGAGCACGACAAAACGATCTGTCAAGAGAATACGATGGAAAATTATTATGCACTACATATACCCTTCGATAGATGGCGCTATGCGATATGACACCGAAAACAGAGATAGAGTCTGCAATAGGTGAGACGCTTACTTACTAGCTAAGCAGGTCGCGCAGCCGGACGCGCCGCTCGGCCGGGCCCTCGCCGAACAGGCACACGGGCTCGCCTAGCTGCCGGAGACTCCTGCGCACCTGAAATCAATGTCAGATCGACTGGCTGTGCGACCTGGATGTCGATTTATAATCATACCCCGGGGTTTTCGGTGCGGGAATGATTTCGTGTATTTATAACTTTGTTTATTGTAAAGTAATTACCAAACTATGAATTAAAAGTAGGTAGTAACGTCCAAATGTGCTTAGAAATGTTAAATTAGTATCGTTTTTTACAGTTTTTACCTGTTATTTGGCTAGTGTATAACATTCCCGCACCGAAAACCCCGGGGTATGTTTATAATAGTATTAATCCTACAATTTAAAATACGCCATATGATTGAATATTAAATATATAAATAAATAATTGTTTATAATTAGGCGGGTCCTCAGAGCCTCGCCTCGCAGCCTCGCGAGGAAATTGCGGTGCAAAGCACGGGTAGTGTCTAGACGCGCCTCGGTCAAACAATTCTTTTAATTCCTCATTTTCTCGATCTGAAAGTGAGTCATTTAGCCGGGTCCACACATACGAGCCGACTGGCGAGGAAATTACCGTGCGATGCTTGGCTTGTGAGGACACAATACCTCATGAGGCATGTCCACACTAGCCAAGGTGCCTCGCGCGGCAATCAGGGCTTGTAACCGTTTAAAGCAAAAAACCCTAAATTATCCAATATATTTAATTATTTTATGGTTTTTACGTAAAACCCAATATTGTATTTGTGTTTTCACTTCATATTATAGGATTTTTCGATTGAGTATAAAAGAACGAAAAAAAACCCGGTATTTACTATGGAGAAAAATTCCGGTTACCGGTCCCTGGCGGCAATTTCCTCGCAAGGCTTTCGTTTGAGCTCAAGATGGAGGCGACCTATTTAGAGTAGTTCTTTGTCTTTTGCTCATTTGAATAAGGGTTTTACACTTTACCTCATCATCATCTGTGGACACGTTCAGCTGCCGGGCCTTCCGTCTGCGCTCAAACTCTTCCAACAAGGCCTTCTTGTCCTTTGATATCTCATCTTCCAAGTCCATATATTCTGCGATAAATAAATTAACATCAGTTCACATGCTAAGTTTTAAAGTACTTACTAGAGATGCGCCGAATATTCGGTAATAATTCGGTATTCGGCATATTCGGCGTGTTTTTCAATGTTCGGTATTCGGCCGAATTATTCGGTAAAACTGCCGAATATTTACCGAATAAACATATGATATTTATCTGATAATAAATTAATCATTCATACAATTTTTAGCTCTTAAAACTTAAGTTATTAAAAGATATATAGAAAACTTGATTTTTTTATAAGCTTTATTATTCAGTTTAAGCACTATATTAATTCAGCGTCTATAATAAATATCTACAACCATTGCAAATGTTGACATTGTCGTTGACAATGCCAAGGTCGCATACACATATTATTTTACTAGAAATAAAAAAAAATCGCGTTCAGCGAGCCAAGCGGACCTGCATAAACCTGTTTAGTTTTACCGAATAATTCGGCCGAATATTCGGTTCGGTAAGATCTGAACCGAACGTTCGGCCGAATATTCGTATTCGGTAAAGTCTATATTCGGCGCATCTCTATACTTACTATTACTAGAATTATATCGGCACTACCCGCTCAATGTTTTGAGTTCATAGTTTCCTGATACCCAAAGGTTGTCTGGGATAGATCGCTTTTTAGTGATAAGACCGCCTGTTTTTACCTAGTTATTATCACTATATCGCTGTATACATTTCTTTTTTCATGTGGTGTAAGTGGCATTTATTTTTTGAAGTGAAAACTTCTTTAGCCGCGTTGGGCAATTTTGGTAGGGGGAAGTCTTATGAGTTCGCGTCACCGACACCGTCACGAAAACAAAAACGCATCACAAGATTTCCTTAGGTTGGAAGACTTGTTCAATATTTAAACTTATAGTCGTGCAAATTAAGTTTAATTTTGTAAGTAGTATTTTTCTGTTATGCTTTTAATATATATTATGGTGCTCAGAGAAGACGATTGATGTTAATAATTATAATTCAAACATTATAAAATTTCAAGTCTTAATGCTGAAAGTTTTCACTTCTATTGGCAGTCCCTATAGCTGCCATTTTGTTTTCTTTAAGCAGGTCCACACATGCCGAGCAGCCTCGTGAGGAAATGGCCATGGTAAGTAGCTTGGGTCACTCACACGTTTGCCAGCCGAGACGCGTCCTACACTTTCTTTACGCGGCAATTTCCTCGGGATTCTGCTCGATCTGTGTAGACACGCCTATTGAGCTTACTGTGGTATTAGGAAGATTTGTGTAAGGTCCCATGATATTCATTTAACTTATTTATGATATGCCCAGTGATTTTAGGGTGCAACATGGTGGAAAACATACACTTATTTTGCGAATATAGTCGTTAAAACATTAAAATGTTATCGAAACGTATTTGTTATGATATGTCCTAAAATCCCGAAGGTTATCCATCCATTTCAGCATAATTTGTGAGGCAAAAAATACCGCGTTGCACCCTTAAATTCGATCACTAGTTATGACGCTTAAGCAATGCCGTCTTTACGGGGTGTGCCCGTGCCCAGGGCCCTCATCCTCAGGGGGGGCCCAAAAGATCTTAAACGAAGTTTTTTTACAGTCTACGTTGTTCCTAATTGAGCGCATGAGGGCCCCCGATTTTAAAGTATCCAAGGGCCCCAGACTCTTACGTGCCCTAGGGCCCTGTCACGTATTAAGACGGCCTTGCGCTGAAGGCAGACCATAAACGGTAGACCAAGGTGTAGTAATCACATAACACACATCTCCAGTACTTACCGTTTGAAACTTGGATATCTCCCAAGTCTTTTCCCCCGGTGTCTTCCACGCCCTCCTTGGCGGCAGCGGCCAGGGCCGCCAGCCGAGCCTTCTCCTGCTCTTCAAGAGATCCATAGTGGAGCTGCTTGCTTCGTTTCACCAATATTACATCGTCGTCGTCCGACATTTTGAGGTTATGTGTTTACACTGTTCACTTTAGATACACAGATATTTTTATAACGCTGTGATTAAGTTGAGCTAAATGTTAAAGAAGTTTTGTTGTTTCGATGCCTCTTATATTATATCCAATATCCCAGTTATTTACATTCACAAGTCACAACAATCAAACGCAAAAGCCCAAACGCCGAACGCCGTATCACTACTTCAAATGCCAACATTGAAGTTTTCTAAATGACACAATTTGATATCAACAAGACCACGACGACGCGCGCAGAGGCACGAACCAAGGCACACCACACATTAGACTGAATTCAGATCTGAATTAAGAAATTCATAGACAAAATGCTTAAATTTGCCTATGGTTACGGAAATTTGTTTATGGGCTCCATACAAAAAATAGCTACTATAGGCAAATTTAAGCATTTTGTCACTAAATTCTGCTCTAATGTGCGGTGTGCCTTAAGGAATTCTGCAATGTGGCGAACCTTCAAGAAATATATGAAATGTGCGGTTTAGGGTCGCCCCACACCTAGCGGTTTTCCTCGCGGAATTACCGGAAGTAGCGGAAATTTGTCTATGGTAGCGGAAATTTGTCTATGGTAGCAGATTTTTTGTATGGAAGCCATAGACAAATTTCCGCTACCATAGATAAATTAAGCATTTTGTCTATGAATTTCCGCTACTTCCGGTAATTCCGCGAGGAAAACCGCTAGGTATGTGGTGACACTTATGCGTAAAATTATGCCACGGTAACCGGTTAGAGAACTTTTGTCTCTTTCTAAATATAATTCCATTCTTCCATTTCGCTCGGTTGCATCTACATATCGCTCTTGGCCGTAGACACTTTTATAAAATCAGTGCCACCTAGTAACGAATAACGTACTAGTAGTACACTAGTCGTTACTAGGTGGCGCTGATTTTATCTCATACATATTGGCTCTGTTTAGGTGGCTCTGACCTAGATGGCGGTAAATACTCGGAGCCTCAAAAAGTTCTTAGGCTATGGCCGTCTACAATGGAGGAGGAGGTTCAGTATTCGGTTTGGTGTTCGTTTTCAACCGACTTCAAGATTTCGAAGGAGGAGGTTATCAGTTTGTCGGGATCTTTGTTTTTTTTTTAACCGACTTCAATTCCATAGAAGAAGGAGTCGGTTTGGTGTTTTTTTTTTTAATGTATGTTCACCGATTACTCCGCGACCCGTGGTCCGATTTGAGTAATTCTTATTTGTTTGAAAGGAACTATCTTGAAGATGGTCCCACATAAATCTGGTGCTGTTCTGATGATGGGATCCGTAAGAAACTTCTCAATTTTTAACGGCATGTGTACGGTGATTTGGGTGTTTTCTTAAGCAACTCAAGTGTACGCCGTTTACGGATAGCGGTATTTTAATAAAATACGATGTTTGATTACATGTGTTTATTATTAGTATTACTAACTAATTAAAATAAAAATAACAGCTTTTTTATTATTAGTATTATTACTTACTTAGTTGATAAACATTTGGTTCGGTACCTATCCTCAATTATCTTAAATAGACAAGGGGTCCAATTTATTTATTTAAACAAGCTTCATTTGTAATTAAAACTAAATCAGCCACGGTATACTTTAAACGATTAATACTGTAATATACCTGTACGTCTAGCATGACTTACGTTGCAGCGCGACTCTCCATACTTCAGGCGCGACTCGACGTATGGAGTCGCGCGCGACAACGCATGTCATGCTAAGGCCTCTGGTATACCCGTTGCAAACGGGGTTGCATGCCGTTCTAAGAGCCTCTTCTCTAACCGCTCCATACAGACACCGGCCCGGCGCCGGCACAATTCTCGATTACTTTGGACCCGCACGTTCATGGCACCGGTCATGTATGGTTTGGACGGAATAACGCAGTCTCATAGTAATTGATACAAAGAATTCTTTCTTTGCATGTGTTGGGATGGGCACGTTCATGGCACGGTCATGGTTTCGACGGAACAGTGGGCACAACCCTTTAGTCTAAATAATTGTTTGTGGTATAGTATAATATATGTAAACTGTCAGATATCTGTGCTAATAGCGTTGGGGTACAGGTCGATACTTTTATTAGATATTTTGATGAGATAATCTGAATAATCATTATAATCAATCAGCAGTAATATTACACAAGAACTAACTGTAACAAAGGTAATGAGTATTAGTATTTTGTCATGATATACCTACTTCATCCATTTATATAAAAATAATCTCTTACTTAGAAACTAATAATGGTAACTCCGCAAATCTCAAACTTATACTGGCACTAACGGGGCGCAAAACGCAAGAGTGATACAAGCATCTTATGTCCAACAACGTATCTAGTCCTAATAGCGCTCGCACATGCGCATTGCTGATCTGTGATTTTGACGTAAGTACCTATCTCACTTCAGTCACGCAATAGTGAGATATCATATCACACATGTATTGTGCTTGTATTGCAAGATACTGTCATTTATGCAATGTCGAATAGCCCTCCTGGTCCCTTGCTCCTACACAAGGTTGGCTATGTAATGTAGTACAATCAATGCCAAAATAAGTACATTTTTGCACCTTACTCAATGCCGTCTTTACCATAAGGGCTCCATCCTCAGGGGGGCCCGAAATATCGAAGACGTTTTTTTACAGTCAACGTTGTGCCTAATTGAGCGCCTGAGGGCCCCTGATTTCCAAGTGTCCAAGGGCCCCACATTCTTAAGTGCCCTAGGGCCCCATCACATATTAAGACGGCCGGCGGCCTTGACCTTACTCCGTTGTAATAAGGATTAAAACAGTATACATATTTTTGGCATTCATTGTATATCAGAGGCCAGTTTTATAAAGCTACAAGTTACAATTTACAAGCGGAAGTCTCTTTCTAACACATATGGTAAGAAAGAGAGTTCCGCTTGTAAATTGTAATTTGTAGCTTTATAAAACTGGCCTCAGGTGTTGGGATCTGGACACACGCGAGCTGCACGAGCTTATCGAATGCGCTCCACACACTTAGCGGATTTCAGCGCGGATTCATCTACCATATACAAAAATCAGCTAAATGACGGAGACAGTCGTTCCATACATATATGATAGCTGAATTCCGCTCAAATACTCGTATGTGATGCGCCTAAGTATTTACTAAGCATTACAACAAAATACATACATACATACAATATATCACGCCTATATCCCAAAAGGGGTAGGCAGAGATCACGGACTTCCATTTGCTACGATCAACGTAGCAGAACGGCTCTCCGTGAGCCGCTTCTCGCCCCCGTGAAGAACGAGACGTGATGGGTGGCGAACCGCATCGCCGCCATGCGGATGATTATTAGTTAAATGAATCACCACTGCGTTCCCACGAGTAGTAGGGATCAGAGGTCCCCTCATCCCTTAGTCGCTTCTTACGACACCCGTGGGAAGAGACGGGGTGGCACTATTGTAAAGCCGGGGTCACACAGCTACAACAAAATGCTAAGGCACCGAATCACAACTTACTACAAAACTTAAACCTAATTAAATTAGTAAAACACAGAGAAGTAAAGAACAGCCTTAGCCTCCTCGTCACAATATTTACCCAATGCCCTAGCATGGGGCAGTCGAGGCGTCCAGCCACCATCCTCAGGATGCTGTTTATTTATTTTATTTATTCAATCTTTATTGCACAAAAGAAAATCTAGTACAAAAGGCGAACTTAGTGTCAAGAGGCATTCTCTACCAGTCAACCTTAAGCAGTAAAATTGTTCTCGCTACCTCTCACTCGCTTCAGCAATGAGGGTCTCTCGTGCGTCTGATGGCATGGAAACCATCTGTGTGCGCCTCGGCGAACATGCCTGACGCACTGCAGTGGCGAGGCAGGTTAAACATCATCCTGAAGACATTGTTGAACTGGACACGCAACGCGTTATAGATAGACGCGTTTTGTATGCTTCACCCATAGACTGCACGAGTAGAAGGATGTAGCTTTAAAGAGTGCAAATCTACGAATGATCTCGTTGCCCCGAACTACTAGGGCCCTCTCCAGCCGAGCCGCTCCGGTACTAAATATACACTAGCGTCAAAAAGTTTAAGACCAATAAACTCTTCTAAAAAACATCAAACTCAATTTGATTTGAATGATAGCACTACGTTGTGCTACAGATGTTCGAGGTTTAAAAAAACTAACTAACTCCTCTGGCTTAGCGACCCGAAGTGAGTATTGGCCTCCGACACGAGATGGCGCCAAAGCGTCCTGTTTTGTGCGGTCTCCTCCCAGTTTTCTGCTTGTAGGGCGCCTAGATCTCTTTCGACCTGGTCTCTCCAGCGGTACCTAGGACGACCTGATGGACGTCGACCTAGAGGACGTCCAACGTAAGCTCTTTTGGCCGCCCTATCGCCTGGCATTCTCTCTGATGTTCGAGGCTTACGACCCATTATTTTGAAGTTTTATCTTGGTGCCCTAGGACACCCGAGTCACTGTTGATTTTTTGTAAAATATGAATAATACCAGCACCTGGGTCCTTTTATATGAACTAGGATGACATGTGAAGAATTGAGTAGTCATTTGGTTTTCAGTTTTGAAGTTTTAGAACAAACAATGTCATTTAAATATCAAATTTTGAAAAGTTACTTTTAAGTGCCTTCTCAATCAATTACTTTTTCCTTAAAATATTTAGTATTGAAATGAGCATTTGCTAAAGGTATAATGACAAAAATAATATCCGAATAAGTTTACGTTGTTTTCTATTGATTGCAAAGGAGGGTGGGCAGATTGGCCTATTGACCAATAAGGACAAGCGATATGTCACTGGATAGCTTATTTTAAGTTCTAAAACTTTTACTATGGCAGGTAATCCCAAATCTTGGTGTGGAAAAAGTTATCACTGCATATAAATAGTAGTCATTGTTTGATGGTATATCGATATTTAGTTGTTTTCTCCTGTGTATTTTTATGATAACACGTTTAAAAACCGTTGTACAGAACTAAAACCCTATAACAGTAAAAAAATACTGATTTATGTAATGTTTTTATTTTTTTATATCTTATTTCACACAGCGATTTGAGATTTCCCGCCATACAAAAAGTTGTAGAATATGAAAAAACCTTTCAAACGACACATGGCTTGCCATTATTGGTTTTTACTGTTTTTAGGCCAGTGTCCATACAAAACTGCCCATCCTCCTTTAGTTTGATGTTTTTTATAAGAGTTTATAACAATGAAACTAAACAGTGTGTTTGGTCTTAAACTTTTTAACGGTAGTGTATGACCTCATATTTGAATCTATTTACCACCTTGGTAGGGCGCCACCCCACTCAGCATGACCGAAGGTAAGTATATCTTGAGAGTTATGATGCATGTATACATTTATCTCCATTTTTAGGAATGTACGGATTGTTCGGGCCCTAAACTTGGCGGAACATTATCTTGGCCCCCTGCATTTCAATACATATAAGGAATCATAGAGCAAAATTAGAATTACAAATTAATAGCTCACGGGGGTTAAACCCACATCGTTCTCGTTTTAATATACATAGTAGGTTGTACAACAAGGGCATAAAGCGACCCATTTTTATCCGAAGCACTACCAATATAGTTGAGGATAAAAATGGTAATTTATGCCTGAGGTATACATTCTGCTTTTCACTTCGATTGCGAGGAAAATTTCAGTTGTGACCAAATAAATAATTACATTACACATATAAAAGAATATTGATTTCGGCGGTAATATTAATTGTTCTACAACTTTTTACTCACTCTGATAAAAAAAAATATAAAAAATCACTGTAAAGTGAAAGAACATAAAGAATAACCTATTCCCACCAATTAATTTTTTTAATGTTTTTTTTTTAATTTTCGTCATGTGAATTTACACTTAGATACTTGTTTTCGATAAATTGCTTCGGATAAAAATGGATCGCTTTGTTATAATACTTGTATGTATAGGTAGTGCACAAGGGAAGATTCAACTTACGGTTTTTTTAAACTGTCTTCCAAAGCTTCCCGACAAGAGCGTGCTATATTAAAATACTTGTCTTGTAGATGCGAGTAAATTGGAATATCACATCTACTCCATTTCTTCAAAACAGACCACACAAATCTTTCATCAGCATACAAAAGGCAAAGTATAATATTTATATAATATTGACAGATATCTTTAGAGGGACTCAGCAATACGGTACGCCCCGTGTCAGCACTTGTATTGCCTTCCAAGGAACTAGATCCACGCTCATGATATATTATTATATTTTCCAGTTCACCTCTAACATGATCTTCTATATGTTCCAGATCCCTATTCTCGTTTGCCCTCCTCATTTCTTCAATTGATGCAATATCATCAATAGGATATTTACATAGCTTGCCGTCATAAAATACAACACCCCAGTAATTTACAGCTGTGTCCTGGCGACTCACCTCAATCACCGAGGAGCTCGGGTTATATAAACGTTTCAATCTGCTAAGCAAAATCGTATTATTATACAATGTCATTTTGACAAGGTCTCTTCCGAATTTGTCCAGTCCTTCATCGTGAAATGATAATAGGTCGTCCAACAAATCAAGAGAAATATTAGACTCTACATCAGCACCTAGTTTATGTTCAGCTAGACTAGGCCATTTCAATTGCCTTTTAGGCGACTCCTTTGTTATAGATGTCCAAGAATCTATGGGTTCGGGGGGTTCTGCAGTCGCCACGATACACTCCATTAGCTCAAACTGAAGATGTTCCGAAGACGACCGAATCCTACTAAAAATTCCATTATCTACATATATTAGCTCAATATATGTTGAGGTCCGGCGAAGTTTCTTTTCAAGGAGTTTCCTTGTGTAATACATTTTCTTTCCTCGTTCTTTACCTTCTTTCTTCTGTTTTGTTTCCGAGTTATCACTGCTCTTGTTCGCATGAGATTCTTGAGAATCTTCGGGAGTTTTTTTTTCTATGACACGCGCAATAGTCTTAAGGAAGAGCCTCCAGAAACTCGGTGTACTAGGTTCAGCAGACGCCTCAGCCTCTTCGGAATCTTCGGGAGATTTCTTCTCGATTTCACGCTCACCAGTCATACCTTCCGAGACACTGGTGTGTTTCATTGATCGTGCGGTAGACGTCCCAGCGTCTATTCTGTCTAGGATCTCGCTGAACGGACGGGCTCCTTGTGAAATTCCAGTTGGTTTATCGTCATCGGACTCATCGTCTGATGAGCTGCTTTCGTTCGCATGAGATTCTTGGGAACTGCCAGTTCGTTTATCCTCAGCCTCTTCGGAATCTTCGGGAGATTTCTTCTCGATTTCACGCTCACCAGTCATACCTTCCGAGACACTGGTGTGTTTCATTGATCGTGCGGTAGACGTCCCAGCGTCTATTCTGTCTAGGGTCTCGCTGAACGGACGGGCTCCTTGTGAAATTCCAGTTGGTTTATCGTCATCGGACTCATCGTCTGATGAGCTGCTTTCGTTCGCATGAGATTCTTGGGAACTGCCAGTTCGTTTATCCTCAGCCTCTTCGGAATCTTCGGGAGATTTCTTCTCGATTTCACGCTCACCAGTCATACCTTCCGAGACACTGGTGTGTTTCATTGATCGTGCGGTAGACGTCCCAGCGTCTATTCTGTCTAGGATCTCGCTGAACGGACGGGCTCCTTGTGAAATTCCAGTTGGTTTATCGTCATCGGACTCATCGTCTGATGAGCTGCTTTCGTTCGCATGAGATTCTTGGGAACTGCCAGTTCGTTTATCCTCAGCCTCTTCGGAATCTTCGGGAGATTTCTTCTCGATTTCACGCTCACCAGTCATACCTTCCGAGACACTGGTGTGTTTCATTGATCGTGCGGTAGACGTCCCAGCGTCTATTCTGTCTAGGGTCTCGCTGAACGGACGGGCTCCTTGTGAAATTCCAGTTGGTTTATCGTCATCGGACTCATCGTCTGATGAGCTGCTTTCGTTCGCATGAGATTCTTGGGAACTGCCAGTTCGTTTATCCTCAGCCTCTTCGGAATCTTCGGGAGATTTCTTCTCGATTTCACGCTCACCAGTCATACCTTCCGAGACACTGGTGTGTTTCATTGATCGTGCGGTAGACGTCCCAGCGTCTATTCTGTCTAGGATCTCGCTGAACGGACGGGCTCCTTGTGAAATTCCAGTTGGTTTATCGTCATCGGACTCATCGTCTGATGAGCTGCTTTCGTTCGCATGAGATTCTTGGGAACTGCCAGTTCGTTTATCATCGTCTGATAAATTATAGTATTCTGAATCTGAGCTATCACTGCTCTCTTTCGCATGAGATTCTTGGGAATCTTCGGAAAGTTTCTTCACGATTTCACGCTCACACGTCATACTTTCTGTGGGACTGCGGTGTTTCATTGGCCGTTTGCGACTCGGTGAACCGCGACCAAGGTCACCAGAGCTATTATGGCTCTTGTCCGACGCAGATTCCGGAGAATTTTCTACAGGTTTGTCCGCAGGTTCATGGTCCACAGCCACACTAGCGCTCGCTATGTCATCACAAACACTCTTTAGATTATTTTGCCTTCTGTGACGCAATGTTGCCTTGCCGTTGGGAGACTGTTGTGAATCGCTGGCGACTAATGGCGCCTGAGACCTATTTCCGTTAACCGAAAGTCTAGCACGGCGATCTCGCCGTTCGTCATTAGGGCGTTCAGTTCGCCAACACTTTAGATTTGCGGAACAGAAGGACTGGACCCTCGCAATAAACCCATTCCCCGTAGATACCCCTTGACAAAGAGCGCCGCGCATGTAGCCTATGATGATGTGGTACAAATGGTACAATATAAATAAACATACAATAAACCATGGCAATATACAATTATTACATGGGTCAGCACTGTCAGTAGTCGTCGTATTGCCATCCAAACATTCGCTGGTTATATTGCTTATTTGGAGCTTTAACTTGTACGCCGTATAATTGCTACTACTGCTGGAAAAAGCACATTCGCCCGATAACACCCCGTATGCTATTCGAAGATTTTTCTGTAATCCTTGACAGTCGCATGTGGTGTTTGAGACGTCGACCTGAAAAGAGACCGATTTAAAATTTTAGCTTAGGTTGAAATTCTTTATACCTAAAACGATTTTTTTAATTAAAATATATCAAATACCTACATGTAAAAAGGCTAGCGCAGCTTATGCATATGCTGTATGGCAGCACATGTATGGCATTCTAACGCGCTGCGAGAAAAAGCTGTCAGCGCTCTACGGGAGTAGGGTATTATTGACAGTTCCCCACCACTACTTAGTTGAGATTATGTTGCCAAGCGGACCCCAGGCTCAATTATACTGTACTTAATAATACCATTTCACAAACATGTGTCAATCTAGGCATCGTAATGTCGGTTATTTTTGAGATTATTTGTTCGTTACTGCGATTATTGAAGGAAGTTTTATTAAAAGTGATACTTTTCAGTGGTTACTTGGTTGAATAGGGATGATAATACGGTTAAAATACGACAAATCCAAAAACCTCTCGGACAGTCCTGAAATTTGGTATGTATATTAATTAGAGGTCCCATTTTCATGTCCAGACCATTTAATGTTCCGCGACCTCGAGGAATCGCCAGCAATTTGGAAAATGTCGTCCATCCCGAAGAATTTCGCTTTTAACTCTTAAACCTCGTATTCTTCGGAAATATGTCCTAGGGCAACATTAAAGCCTATTAAATTCTGCACAATACAGTCATATATGTGTTTGCGAATAAATTGCATTTTCTCAGAGAAAATCCTCGTACAAGTGATATGTTTGGTCAATACCTTCCCATGGCATATTTCATTGATATGGAACTTTCAAAATTACGAATTTGACCTTAGTTTATAGAATTGTACTTGAGCTATACAAACATCAACATTTTACCCGACTGCGCCGCAAACAAAAAGTAGGGTAATGGTTTAAAAATTAAACACATCCTGTACCCTAGGATACTAAGCGGATTTTCACAATTGAGATATCATTAGATTCCTTTTAATTTGCACAATCAGCCTATCCTTTCTTTATTACAAAAAAAAATAAAATGGCGGCCGTGAGGGTTAGGAGATAATCGTTTGAGCTCAAGATGGCGGCGGCGTCTTTATTTTTTGCGTTCTTTGTTTTTTGCTCATTTACGTAGTTCAGTGTGTAATATTGATAGCTTATTGTGCGGTGATCTAACGAACAAGTGGCAGCTAATGAAGAATTAGTCTCAAAACGCGCGTAACCACGCTTTAGTCGAACAAACGGTTATCCGGGGTCTCGGCCGCCCACGTGGTTGTAGGGAGGCTATCACCTTACAATCAGCAAGGCCTTTACCGAACAACGTTGCCTATATTTTTAGTACATTACTACAGAGGCCGTGAAGTAGAGGGTTGCCGGTCGAGTACATATATACGGCCGAGCGTAGCGAGGCCGGATAGTTACGAGGCTGGCAACCCCTTTTCACGCCGAGGTATGTATAGTGCTTTTCTCAAACATGCAATGAATTAAATATGAAACTTATCCAATTTTTTTCCGACATACGTAAGTCAAAAGTCTACTCGTAAACTTGTATTAATAATAATATATTATATGTTGTATGCACTTCAAACATCTTCATACTTCGGTTTTTATGTAAAAAGTTCAATAAGCCACAAACGTACAACCAAAATTTGCATTAGTTTCTAGGAAACATGCTAAACCAACATTCCTATTCCTATTCACTATTACGACTAATATGTTCATCTTGTTATTAATATAATATAACATATGTTCATCTTGTTATTAATGAATTATCCTATCAACAACAAAAAAACATTAATTAGACTTACCACTTTATCAAAAACATGTGTAAAAATATTACGTTATGAAGTCTGAATTGCTAAATTCTGACTTTGCATACCATTGTCACTGAACGGCTTTTAAAAATGTTTAACTATTACGTACATCAGCCATTTAAGTATAATTGTTCACTTGCATTTGAACAACATCTAAACATATTTCACTTTTATATTACCTATAGCCAAATTATTATAGAATAAAACAAATCGACATTATAATTCACAACAATATGCGCAACATAATAAAATATTGAGAATCTTTTTAAAATTTTCCCACTAAAGTTTCTTTTTCACAGTATCTGCGCTGTTCGAGAGCTTGAACTTAAGGCCATTCTACACGCGTTGAAATTAAGAAGAAAAATGTATAATGGTGACTGAAAAAATTCAGAACGTTACGTCTCTGCTTATGATTTATTAATTTTATTATAGAAAATATTCATAAGAATTTATTTCGTATACCCTCTGAATTTATTTCGTATCAATAGAGATCCCAATTCATAATTTCAGTTCGTGTGTAATACCCACGCTGCTAATATTTTAGCCTGATAACCAACCTTTCACGAAAAACAATAAAAAAAAAACAAAATCAGCTGTTTGTATAATCTGCCTCCATCTTTACAATTTAAAATTATAGGAATTTGTTAATAATCTTTTAATTATTATTTTCATGTCGATTTTATATATAAACGAAATTGCAAAATATATCACATTGTTTTTTGTTTTTTTTAATAGGCGTAAGTAGTGGCAGAATTTTAAATGAACCAAAAAGTAAATATCGCTTATAGCCTTAAATGGCTGAACGCCATGATCCTGTACCACAAACATATGTGGAATGGAAATTAAAAAAGAGGACTTTGCCGGTCTAGACCTGCAAGATTTTTGTCCTAGCCGCACCTGAAACGTCATACTTCGCAGCCTATTATAAGGAACATAACATCAATATTTCATTGCATGTTTGAGAAAATTATATATTAATAAAAAAGTGTGAAACGTCGTCATTGGCAGAATTCCCATTGCTACGACAAAGGGAGAAAGCCATTAAATATAAAAAAAAAAAAAAGTTATCCGCTAGCGCCGTCAAAGTGGAAAACCCGATTTTCATCGTGGATAACCATAGTGTAATGACAGTATATGACAGAACGAGATGGCAATATCGTTAGCTCGCTCTAACGCATAGCTGTGTCCCTATGATGGCCCATCATGTAGAGGAGCCCTAAACGATATTTTTTTACACACACACATTCACAAAACATGCGTGCTTGCAGTGGACAATATGTCAAATTATCAAAATATCATTCCACTATCAGATGTCAAATGGAAAATGGACAAAGTTATCAGATTTAGGGATAAACATGGCGGCAACTCTTATTTTAAACTGGTTTATACTGGTTTATAACAAGTTATCATCTGACAACTTGTGCCATCATAAGCCTGCAGACTATTTTGTGCACTTTTTAATTTAATATAATTTATACTGTTTGTAGAGAGTAATACCTACCGCTTGAGTTCCAGCAACGTAAACTATTGCCGATGCCGACAGCAAGACCGTGCAGACGTGTAACACCTCCATCCCGTTCTAGTGTAGCTACCTACAAGGAAAATAAAGGATAGTATTAGTAAATTTCAACTATTAAATTTAAAGTTTCGTGAGACATACTAACAGTATAAAATAAAAACCGGCCAAGAGCATGTCGGGTGTCGGGCCATGCTCAGTGTAGGGTTCCGTAGTTGCCGGCATGTTACAATTCATTAATTCAAAAGGTCGTTTCTTACGGGAAATTTGGCGGCGCTTAGGTCATTTCACTTACGTCCTTTCACCATGGGTTTTCGAGTGATAACTCAAAACAGCTCAACCGATTTAATTCAATATAGTTTTCATTGAGGGTAATATTTATTAGGCCTCACTTTCATGATTTTTATCAAAATTTTTGGACCCACGGTTCAAAAGTTAGATGGGGGGGCGCCCTGTTTTGAACTTTCGGAGCTATTATTTACGAAAATATTAGTTTTATCCAAAAACTATTTTAGAAGACCCTAATTGTTTTTAAACGACCTATCCAACGATACCCCACACAACTGGGTTGGAACGAAAAAAAAATCGCCCCCCACTTCACGTGTACGGGAGGTACCCTAACAAAATATATTTTTCCAATTTTTATTTTACTATTTTGTCGGCTTGGTTAATGCACTTGCACATATTCAAACCAAATTTCAGCTTTCTAGTGCTAACGGTCACTGAGCTAGACCGTGGACGGACGGATGGACGGACGGACGGACGGACATGGCGAAACTATAAGGAAAATAAAGGATAGTATTAGTAAATTTAAACTATTAAATTTAAAGTTTCGTGAGACAAACTAACACTGTAAAATAAAAACCGGCCAAGAGCATGTCGGGCCATGCTCAGTGTAGTCAGTGTTCCGTAGTTGCCGGCATGTTACAATTCATTAATTCAAAAGGTCGTTTCTTACGGGAAATTTGGCGGCGCTTACGTCATTTCACTTACGTCCTTTCACCACGGGTTTTTGAGTGATAACTCAAAACTGGCTCAATTGATTTAATTCAATATAGTTTTCATTGAAGGTACTTATTAGGCCTCACATTCATGATTTTTTTCAAAATGTATGTTGCCTGTTTTAAACTTTCGGAGCTATTATTTACGAAAACATTAGTTTTATCCAAAAACTATTTTAAAAGACCCTAATTGTTTTTAAACGACCTATCCAACGATACCCTACACAACTGGGTTAGAACGAAAAAAAAATTCGCCCCCCACTTCACGGTGTACGGGAGGTACCCTAACAAAATATATTTTTCCAATTTTTATTCTACCATTTTGTCGGCTTGGTTAATGCACTTGCACATATTCAAACCAAATTTCAGCTTTCTAGTGCTAACGGTCACTGAGCTAGACCGTGGACGGACGGACGGACGGACATGGCGAAACTATAAGGCTGGCTCTACATGATGGGCCATCATAGGGACGCAGCTATACGACGAAACGAGATCGCAATATCGTTAGCTCCCTCTAACGCATAGCTGCGTCCCTATGATGGCCCATCATGTAGAGGAGCCATAAGGGTTCCGTTTTTGCCATTTTGGCTACGGAACCCTAAAAACTGGTACATTTCTGATGGTTGTGTCGAGCAAGGTCATTTACCTGCACCTAAAGGCCCCAGTACACAGTGGTGAAGGATGGGCCATGCTCCGCCATGCTTTGCAATGCGCTACCATAACGTAGGTGTTTACACAATGGTGCATAAACATATACATGCATATACATATACAACAGCCAGCTGTCAATCTGACAGCGTATTTACGTCAGCTACATAGAAACTGCCAACTGTCAGTGTCAACATTAGCCACTGTGTACACGCCACAGGCCACGGTACGCCACGATTCCTTTGAAGTGTGCCCAAAAAACCGACACCTTCCCGATTGCCCGCCACGCTCGACAACTGCCGGCCATCGTCCGCCATTGTTCACCATTACCCCCGTGTACACAGTGGCGTGGCGGAGCATGGGCCGTCCTTCACCACTGTGTACTGGGGCCTTAATGCAAACAGATATTTATAAACGCGGCACGGCGGCCATTATGCAAAGAAAATACGTTTTAATTATAAGAGATCGACAAACGACAGACTGAGTGTATGGTGTTTTATTTAGAGTAGAGATGCAACGGATAGTGGTTTGGCCGGATACCGGATATTCGGCCTGACCCTCCGCCGAATATTCGGTATCCGGCCGCCGAATATTCGGCCGGCGGTACTATACCTACAATTTGAGTTTCGCAGGTGCGCGTCATGCAGGTTTCGACCTGCGTCGTGTGAACGTTCGCGCGGATACATTCCTAGGAATTCTAGGCAACAAAACGAATTTTATTATGTTAGTACGGAGTAACTTCTTTCAAAAGTACACACGTGCTCGCGTATATTTGTGTAATAAAAATTTTTTTGTATGACTAGTGGGCGACTCTGACTACATCCGGTATCCGGCCGGATAGTACGAAGATATCCGGTATCCGGCCGGATACTAAAATAAGGGCCGGATAGGCCGGATACCGGATAGTAACCGGATATTCGGTGCATCTCTAATTTAGAGATACCATTAATTACCATTAATACCCAATATTAAGATGATTCCAAAAAGCAAAGTATACACTCGCGAGCAAAATAATTGCATCACTTTGCATTTTTTCGTGTGCAACTGATATCTTTGTAAATTTTTACACGAATTTAAAAATTAATGTGGCAAATGAAAGCTGACAATGTAACCTAACTAAAAAGTCAAATTTTAATGTAATTACCAACTTAAGTATAGAAAAAAAGGTTGATGGCTTGACATAAGTCGGAAAACGCTTGAAAATTTTACTAAGGGAATGGAGAATTAAAGGCGTTTTTGTTAGGAAAAGTGTTTATTTAAATCAATCAATACCTGGTGTTACCACCATACGCCCTTCCTAAACATTCAAGACGGCGTCTCATGGACCTAATTAGGCTTCTTATGTAATCCTGGGGAATGGCGTCCCACTCCTCCAGCAAAGCAGTCTTCAGGTCTCCAATGTCGACAGGAACAGGATCTCGCTTGCGAACTCTTCTTTTCAGACGGTCCCACATGTGTTCAACAGGGACCCGCCCGGTATCCCCTTCGAGGGTTTTTAGCGGGGTTTTTCGTAAGGCTTTGCTAACCAAAGCCGTTGCTCCTTAAAACCCGTTCATTTGGGCGCGCTTAAAATAAGGCTAAGCACTATTACTTTACCACTACCCGATACGTTTTCGAAGCGCTATAAAAAGCCTTTGCGAAAGGGTATTTGAAGGGGTTTTTGTAAGGCTGCTGAATTTACACTATCATTCAAATAGTAATACGGGTACTCGGTTTACTAAAGGCTAACCGGTATATTTTTAAGCGCTTAAAATTATAGCGCTATTGAAGGGGTTTTTCAACGATTAAGCGACTTTTCTCCTTATCCTTAAGTAAATATGAGCAATATTTCGAAATCATGTATTTTATACGATAAGATGTTTAGTTACGTATTATGAGTAGGTATAATGAATGAGGTTCGTCGCCGGCCTCTAAAGGGCAGATTTTGAATTTAGTTTAGTTGCTGACTCGCTTGAAGAAAGACCTACGTAATTATTTCGTCGGCGAGCGTCGGTTGGCGTGAATATTACGTACACTCGTTATTGTTATTGCTGGTAACGGACGATAGTCAACTAAATGAATATTTTTTTAACCGACTTCAAAAAAAAGGAGGTTCTCAGTTTGACCCGTATGTTTGTATGTATGTTAGTTCGCGATTATCTCGCGCTTGGCTGAACCGATTTTGATGCGGTTTTTACAAAGCAGTATTTGTTACAATCTGGAGAAGGTTTAAGAATAGAAAAAGGGGTCGTTCATTTATTACGTAAGCCAATTTTTGATCCTCCTCTTATAAGTAGAAGTAAGGCCCGGTACCCCCCCCCCCCCCCCCACCTCCTTAATTGTTATACGTAATAAATGAATGGCACCGAAAAGGATACTCGTGACGTCGTCCGCACGGATCCTTTATTAAGCGATTATATTAGTTCAACTCGACCGATTTTTAACCGCATTAATAACTGTAAGCAACAAATGAAGTCGGTTAGAAAAAGGGGTCGTCCATTTATTACGTACGTAAATTTTTGACACTTTTTAATTGACTTCAAAAAAAGGAGGTTCTCAGTTTGACCCGTATGTTTGTTATATGTATGTTTGTATGTATGTATGTTTGTTCGCGATTATCTCTCGTTTGGCTGAACTGATTTTGATGAGGTTTTCAGAAAAGTAATTGTTACACTCTGGAGAAGGTTTTAGAATAGAAAAAGGGGCATCCATTTATTACGTATGCCAATTTTTGCCACTTTAGAGAAAAAGTCGTCCTCTTGTAAGTAGAAGTAGTGCATGGTCAACCCCCCCCCCTCCCCCTAAATTGTCATACCTACGTAAGAAATGAATGGGATCCAAAAGGACACCCGTGACGTCGTCAACATGGTTCCGTTATTAAGCGATATAGTAGTTCAACTCAACCGATTTTTAACCGCATTAATAACTATAAATAAAATAACACGGTTACACTCACGTCACTTTAATCACTTCGCGCGTCATGTAAATAAATGTGTGTCGTCGGCGACGCGAGGCGCAGCAGTGCGCCACACGGGCCGGTTCAAGTAACACTCCTAGTGCTTGAAGATGGAGACCTAATAGGCTCTCCGAAACATGTCGCGCGAAGTGACTAAATTGACCTGAGTGTAACCGTGTTATTTTATAGTATGAGTATGTGTCACGAAAGTTTAAATTTAATAACTATAAATAAAGTTCATATTAGTTTGAACACTTTGAACAATCTTCCCTGTCTTCTCCTTTTTATTCTTTTTCTTTCCCTTCTTCATTCGCCTTCTTCATCGTTGTCTTCTGCATCTTCTTCTTCATCATCTTCGTCTAATTCTTATTATTTTTGATCAACATCTTGATCTTCATCAACATTTTCATCTTTATAATTGTCTTCTTCCTTATCTTCCTCTTATTAATTTCTCCATTATTATCTTCCTCTTCTTCAACTTAATAATCGTCTTTTCTGTCATCGTCTTCATTGATATCTTCTCCATCGTTACCTTCTTCATCTTCATTGTCATCATATTCTTCATCACCTTCGTCTTATTCATGTTATTTGTCTTCTTCCTCATCATTATTATCTTCCTCTTGTTCAACTTCATTGTGGTCTTTTTCATCACCGTCTTCTACTTCTTTTTCATCTTCGCATTTTTCTTATTCTCCTTCATTGTCAATATTAGCATTATCTTCTACATTATCACCATGTTCGTCTTCTTTTTCATCATCATCATCATCATCATCATCATCATCATCATCATCATCATATCTTTCTTTATTATCTTTGTCGTCTTCTCCTTATTCGTCGTCGTTTTCATCATTGTATTCTTCTTCTTCACCATCATAATATAATCATTTTTATTATCTTATTGTTCTTCGTCTTCTTCTTAATCATCTTATTCTTCTTCGTCGTCTTCTTCAGATATAGCATAGAATCTTTCCCTTATGAGTATGTTGCCCTGTTATCAATGCGGGTCATGACATACTATTATACATTTCTGAACTATTTTAATACGGTTTATGTACAGATAAACTAACGTATGCAGCTGTACGTAATTAGGACCCTTATTATGGAACAGTTATATAACTACTACATTATCCGCGATTATCTCGCGTTTGGCTGAATCAATTTTGATGCAGGTTCAATAAAGGTATTAGTTACATTCTGGAGAAGATTTAAGTATACGGCCAGGTGGGTGACAATGGAACGCTGTTTTTTTAGTGGCCATAACTCCGAAGCCAATGATTTTAGAGGTTTGCTATTAAGAGGTAAAAAGTAATTTAATAATGATCTGGGTATTTACTTAATTTTTGAAGTCGGTGCCAAACCACTTCTCTGTCACTTTGGACTGGGTCAATAGTGCAAAAACTTAACTAATGACTCTAATGAGTATACTATATTTTTTTATGCAAAGAATGGTGGCCACTTAAAATAAAAGTATTCCACTGTCGTCCACCTGACCCTAAACCAAAACCTCCAGCCAGATTGTAACAAATACACTCATACATACCTACTTACAAACATACTACATAAAATGTACTATTATATCCTTCTTAATAGTAACCTCAAAAATTATTGGTTTCGGAGTTATGGCCACAAAAAAAAACAGCGTTCCATTGTCACCCACCTGGCCATACGGCCAAACTTAAACTTTCTACTTAAGGACTTAAACTTTCTCCAGAATGTAACTAATACCTTTATGGAACCCGCATCAAAATTGATTAAGCCAAACGCGAGATAATCGCGGATAATGCAGTAGTTATATAACTGTTTCGTAATAAGCATCCTAATTACGTACAGCTGCATACGTTAGTTTATCTGTACACGTACTATAAACCGTATTAAAATAGTTCAGAAACTGTATGTCATGACCTGCATTGATAACAGGGCAACCACTAATATACTCGTAAGCGAAAGATTCTATGCTATATCAGAAGAAGACGACGAAGAAGATTAAGATGATTAAGATGATGAAGATGAAGAAGACGAAGAACAATAAGATAATGAAAATGATGATGATGATGGTGACCAAGAAGAATACAATGATGAAGATGACGATGAATAAGAACGAGAAGACGACAAATATAATAAAGAAAGATATGATGATGATAACGAAGAAGGCGAACATGGTGATAATGTAGAAGATGATGCTAATAATGCTAATATTCATATAAAAATACGAAGATAAAGAAGAAGTAGAAGAAGACGGTGATGAAAAAGACCACGATGAAGTTGAACAAGAGGAAGATAATGATGATGAAGTTGAAGGAAAAGAAGAATAAGACGAAGGCGATGAAGAAGAAGACAACGATGAAGAAAGCTAATAAGAAAATGATGATGAAGAAGGGAAAGAAAAAGTATAATAAGGTGAAGATGGTGAAGATTGTATAAATTAATATGAATTTTATTTATAGATATTAATGCGGTTAATAATCGGTCGAGTTAAAATAATATATCGCTTAATAACGGAACCATGTGGACGACGTCACAGGTGTCCTTTTGGATGCCATTTATTTATTACGTAGGTATGACAATTTGGGGGGGGGGGGGGGTATTGACCATGCACTACTTGTACTTACAAGAGGAGGACTTTTTCTCTTACGTAGGAGCGGGAGTGGGTCAAAAGTGGCAAAAATTGGATTACGTAATCAATGGACGACCCCTTTTTCTATTCTAAAACCTTCTCCAGAGTGTAACAAATACTTTTCTGAAAACCGCATCAAAATCAGTTCAGCCAAACGAGAGATAATCCCGAACAAACATACATAAAAAAAACATACGGGTCAAACTGAGAACCTCCTTTTCTTGAAGTCGGTTAAAAAGTGGCAAAAATGTACTTACGTAATAAATGGACGACCCCTTTTTCTAACCGACTTCATTTGTTGCTCATAGTTATTAATGCGGTGAAAAATCGGATCTGTGTCTGTGCGGACGACGTAACGGGTATCCTTTTCGGTGCCATTCATTTATTACGTTTAACAATTTAAGGGGGGGGGGGGGTTGACCATGCCTTATCCCTACTTATAAGAGGAGGATCTTTTTCTTACGAAGGGGCAGAAGGGAACAAAAAAATTGCAAAAATTGGCTTACGTAATAAATGAACGACCCCTTTTGTATTCTAAAACCTTCTGCAGAGTGTATACTGTTCTGAAAACCGCATCAAAATCGTTTCAGCCAACCGCGAGATAATCACGAACAAACATACATACAAACATACGGGTCGAACTGAGAACCTCCTTTTTTTTAAGTCGATTAAAAATCAAATCTAATACCATAGCAAACAAATCGAGTAAAGCGAGCGCCGAGCGGTCATTCACCCTAGTCTTCGCTCACACGTAGGGTTGCCATACGTCAGGATTTGTCCGGACATGTCAGGATTTTTGACCCTTTGTCAGGATTGCGGCCGGACTTGGCAAGTGTCAGGATTTTTAGAAATTACCTCATTATACCTACGCTTATTACAAAATTTAAGTACATACAAAGTGTAAAGTCAAAGTGTGTCTATTCAATTTTCAACAAATCAATAATGAATTTCACAATATTTTGTTATTGTTATTAAATATGTACGTATTATAACTTCAAACAGTTAGTTTAGCAAAATACGTATTAAGCATTTTTTGGAAGGCTTAAAGCCGAAAGTTAAATAAGTCGCTCTACAACTTAATGACAACTGTTGAATGTCTTCAACAAACTCATTAATTAACTGCTCTTATGGCAAATTAATATAAAAATATTGGGTATATCAAAAACTATAACGTTTCTAAATGTAAAAAAATGTGGGAAAGAACGCGAATACTTTTTGACCAATAAACTCTGAGTCATGTTATTTATAATTATGAGCTCAAGCTTTAAGAGGGTATGGGTACTGCGTATAAATGTCATGTGAGGGGACAGCTCAGCTAATGTAAACTCGATCAAATATGGAGCAGAGCCCGACCGGGGAACTCATAGAGACTCATAGTGTTGTGTTCTCTGGCGACCTTACAGAGCTCTGAAAGGATGCAGTTTGTTGACGACAGGGACTATATTTTTCTCCTTAGCCGTTAACACCAGAGATCGGAATAGGTAGAGTATATTTACCTAAACTTTGTAGAACAGTGACGAGAGTCGGAGACTCCCTTAGGTCTATATTTTTTTGTGCGGGATATCCCGTGTTTGTATCCCGCATATTTTAAAAACACACTGGTAAACTAACTTATTCATAAAAAATTTATTAAAAAGGTACATGGAATGTTATGAATAAGTTAGTTAACCAGTCTATTTTTAAAACATGCGGGATACAAATGTAGTACGGAAACAAATGTACTACTTTACACGTACCCCGTTTTGTGACCCGTCCCGGTACGTGTTTTTTCGGAAACGTATTAATATCCGAGTATCCGTCATCATCATCATCATCATCATCAGTATCAAATGGCCACCATCTTGAATTTCTTTGTTTTTCATCCGTTCGCGTTGAAAATTGATATCTGAAGATCAGCCAGGTCCATATACATGAATCTGAAGTCAAAATTGCAAAAACTGGCCGCCATCTTGAATTTCTTTGTTTCTGATCCGTTCGTTTTGAAAATCGATATCTGAGTATCTTAAAGGCCTCTTAATACGAAACTGAAGTCAAAATTGCATAAACTGAGCGCCATCTTGAATTTCTTCATTTTTTATTTGATCAAGTTAAAATTCGATATCTTTGGACCCGCCGCGTCCCTTAATTCGAATCTAAGGTCAAAATTGCAAAAAATAGCGGCCATCTTGTATTTCTTTGTTTTTGATGCGTTTGTGTTGAAAATCGATATCTGAGAATCCACTGGGCTCTTTAACAAGAATCTGAAGTCAAAATTGCTAAAACTGGGTGCCATCTTGAATTTCTTTGTTTCTGATCCGTTCGTTTTGGAAGTCGATATCTGAGTATATTAAAAGCCTTTTAATACGAAACTGAAGTCAACATTGCAAAAAATGAGCGCCATCTTGAATTTCAGTTTCAAACTTCAGTTTCGTATTAAGAGGCCGTTAATATACTCAGATATCGATTTCCAAAACGAACGGATCAGAAACAAAGAAATTCAAGATGGCACCCAGTTTTAGCAATTTTGACTTCAGATTCTTGTTAAAGAGCCCAGTGGATTCTCAGATATCGATTTTCAACACAAACGCATCAAAAACAAAGAAATACAAGATGGCCGCTATTTTTTGCAATTTTTACCTTAGATTCGAATTATATATAATCCATAGATATCGAATTTTAACTTGATCAAATAAAAAATTAAGAAATTCAAGATGGCGCTCAGTTTATGCAATTTTGACTTCAGTTTCGTATTAAGAGGCCTTTAATATACTCAGATTAGGGTTTGCTCCCGGGAATTACCGGAACCGAAAGTACCGGAAATTCCCGGGATTTCGAGTCGTGTAAAGAACCGGGACTGGAAAATAAAAATCCCGGTTCTTTCGGGATTTTCGGGAAAAACATTTTATACCTTTTTTGGGTTCATTTATTCTTCGAAGTTCAAATATTGCATCGTGTAATGTTTTAAATAAATGCGGGCTGTCCAACCGGCGGCCGTGGTCGCGGTGGTCGCCCGCCAGGCGTTAAGCTACCTGGCGCTGAGGGCAGCTACCGGATTTGCGTTAACAGATTTTGGAAAAAACATTCAGGGTGCGAGAAATAGGTCATTTTTGACAAACTTACTTTACTTTACTTTTATTAAATAAATGTAATAAATAAATAACTTTTTTTTGAAGCCATTGGATCCCATTCCTATCCAGGATCAAAAGATTGTATAGGCCCAAAAAAATCCGGCTAGAGGAGCCACAAATCGAGGAATTTTTTTCCCATACATTTTGTATCAAAATGAAAACTTTAATTTTTCACGTGTTGTTTATTTATGCCAATCGATTCCATTCCTATCCATTATCAATAGTTTCCTACGAGCCAACTAACGGTAATGTATTAAAAAGCCACAAATTAAAGTTTTTTTTTCATACATTTACTATAGACAAAAAGTGAATTTATATTTTTTCTATCACGCAGATACACACGTTTAAGGACCATAATACTGTATGACCTCATTACAGTAAAATCATTTAAAATATCAAACAGGGATTTTAAAATAGTAAATGTATGTAAAATTGTTCTTCAATTTGTGGCTTTTTGGTACATTACCGTAAGTTGATCCTATAGAAACTATTGATACTGAACACAAATAGGATCGATTGACATAAAAAAAATAGCATGTGACAAATTAAAGTTTTCTTTTTCATACCAAATGTACGGGGAAAGCTTTCCTCGATTTGTGGCTTTTCTAACCGGATTTTTGGTTTCATACAAGCTTTTGATCCTGGATAGGAATGGGATAAAAAGGCATAAAAAAAAGGTTGTCAAAAATTATCTTTTTCTCGCACCCTGTATGTTTTTTCTAAAATCTGTAAACGCCAATCTTCATAAATTTGAAATCGAGGGAAGGTCTTCTAAGGCCATGATCGCGTAGCTGAGGGCAGCACCGGATCCGGTAGCTGCCCTCAGCGCCAGGTAGCTTGACGCCTGGCGGGCGACCGCCGTGACCACGGCCGCCGGTTGGACGGCCCGCGTTTATTTAAAACATTACGCGATGACATTTTTACTACCTAAATCATCAGCGTCAGAGGTTTTAGAAGATTTTTCCCGAAAGTACCGAAATTACCGGGAAATCCCGGTTCCATTATTGGCTAGTACCGAAAATCCCGGTTCTATGAAACAGTACCGGTACTGCATTCCCTAACTCAGATATCGACTTCCAAAACAAACGGATCAGAAACAAAGAAATTCAAGATGGCACCCAGATTTAGCAATTTTGACTTCAGATTCTTGTTAAAGAGCCCAGTGGATTCTCAGATATCGATTTTCAACACATACAAAATTCGATTTTCAATACATCAAAAACAAAGAAATACAAGAAGGCCGCTATTTTTTGCAATTTTGACCTTAGATTCGAATTAAGGGACGCGGCGGGTCCAAAGATATCGAATTTTAACTTGATCAAATAAAAAATGAAGAAATTCAAGATGGCGCTCAGTTTATGCAATTTTGACTTCAGTTTCGTATTAAGAGGCCTTTAAGATACTCAGATATCGATTTTCAAAACGAACGGATCAGAAACAAAGAAATTCAAGATGGAGGCCAGTTTTTGCAATTTTGACTTCAGATTCATGTATATGGACCTGGCCGATCTTCAGATATCGATTTTCAACACGAACGGATCAAAAACAACGGAACTCAAAATGGCGTCCAGTTTTTGCAATTTTGACCTCACATTCGTATTAGGGGGCCTGCCGGATCCTCAGATATCGATTTTTAACTTGATCGAATAAAAAATAAAGAAATTCAAGATGGCGGCCAGTTTTTGCAATTTTGGCTTCAGATTCGTATTAAATTAAGGGGCCTAGTGCAACCTCCGATATCGATTTTTAACTTGATCAGATCAAAAACAAAGAAATTCAAGATGGCGCCGATTTTTTGCAATTTTGACTTTAGATTCATGCATATGGACCTGGCCGATCCTCAAATATCGATTTTCAATACGAACCGATCAAAAACAACGAAATTCAAAATGGCGTCCAGTTTTTGCAATTTTGACCTCAGATTCGTATTAGGGGGCCTGGCGGATCCTCAGATATCAATTTTTAACTTGATCGGATCAAAAACAAAGAAATTCAAGATGGCGACCAGTTTCTGCAATTTCTACTTCAAATTCGTATTAAGGGGCCTTAAAGATCCTCGAATATCGAGTTTCGAACCGATCGGATAAAGTTTTGTATTAAGAAGCCTTAATTTAAGGTCCTCAAATATCAATTTTCAACGCGAACGGATGAAAAACAAAGAAATTCAAGATGGTGGTTCCATTTGATACTGATGATGATGATGATGATGATGATGACGGATACTCGGATATTAATACGTTTCCGAAAAAACACGTACCGGGACGGGTCACAAAACGGGGTACGTGTAAAGTAGTACATTTGTTTCCGTACTACATTTGTATCCCGCATGTTTTAAAAATAGACTGGTTAACTAACTTATTCATAACATTCCATGTACCTTTTTAATAATTTTTTTTATGAATAAGTTAGTTTACCAGTGTGTTTTTAAAATATGCGGGATACAAACACGGGATATCCCGCACAAAAAAATATAGACCTAAGGGAGTCTCCGACTCTCGTCACTGTTCTACAAAGTTTAGGTAAATATACTCTACCTATTCCGATCTCTGGTTAACACAGTGAATGCTCTTTTCTAACGAGTCGGGTCGGCAACACACATGAGGCACCTGGAGCTGCAAGTGTCCATATGTTACGGTAGCTACTTACCATCAAGCAGGATGTTTGCCACCGGCGTAGTGTTTAGAAAGAGTACCCTAAATCGCTGTTATTAGAAATGTCAGGACTTTTGGGGTGATGTCCGGATTTTTATCAGGAAATTCCATTTTTCCATATGGCAACCCTACTCACACGGAGAGAGCGCTCTCCTAACCGGTAAAAGGATTTCGTTCTCTGCGAGCGTAACCTTTATTATGGGTTAGGCTCTAAAAATGTGGCTCTACCCGGTACGAAAAATTAACCGGTATACAAGCCCTGATTACTTTACTTGATAACACTGTCATACAAGGTGTAACAAATATACTGGTGACCCTTTTAAGGGCATAATTGGTATCTTATTCTAATTACGAAAAAGTAAGAAAAAAAAATTTTTTCGCGAAAAATAATTTTGGTTTTGTATGGAGGGCTGGCCGGCTCGGACGACGTGTCCCATACAAAATTCTGCTACTTTTTCTTACTCGCAATATGATACCAAATATGCCCTTAAACGGATCACCAGTATTTTTGTTACACCCTGTATAATAGTATTTGCTCAAATTGATTAGATTCCTTTTTCATATAAAAAAAAAAATTAGAAGTCAGACTGCAGTAATCAAATCGTATACAGTGTATTTCTATATTAATCAAATACAATACATTTATCATTACTGGTCGTAAATAATAATAATTAACGGCCAAAATCATTACATTAGTTGTAAATCAAATTTGTATTAAAATCAAATGAAGGGGTAAATTCAGCAGTCTTATAAAAAACCCCTTCAAAAACCCTTTCGGAACGGCTTTTTTTAAGCGCTTCATAAATGCATCTGATAGTCGTTAGGTAACTGCTTAGCCGTATTAAAACCGCTTGTTTTAAGCGCTTAACTTGATTGGATTGGATATTGGATAGGGTTACCCTTACGAAAGTAGCGGTATCCCGGTGACGGCGGTGACGGTAACCTCTTCATACGGCTAAGCAAGCTAAACGGGGTACCATTTCGAAAGGTAAGCAAGTTGTTTGGGCTATTCAATGAACGGCTAAGCCGATCAACGGCTTTTTTCTGGGAAGGGGTGGTCGGGTCCCTGGTGTTCAATCGGATTCAGGTCCGGGCTCATCGCTGGCCAGTCTAAGGTGTTGACGCCGACCTCCTGAAGATACGCTGCAGTGGCCCTTGCGGTATGACAAGGGGCATTATCCTGCATGAGGAGGAACCCCTCGTCGAACATACCGGCGTAAGGGACGACGTGCTCCTCCAGGATGTCGGTGATATACTTTGCAGCTGTCAAACCACCACCACGGCCGCCACCAGGCACGAAAACCAGCTCCGTCCGCCCGTCAAAGGAAATGCCGCCCCAGAACATGACGGAACCTCCTCCGTAGGCGACCCTTTCAGCGAAGCAGCATTGTGCAAATCGTTCTCCTGGCCTCCTGTAGACTTTGTTCCGTCTGTCAGAGCCATTCAAGCACATCCTGCACTCGTCCGAAAAAAGAACGGGTGTCCATTGCTCGAGTGTCCAATCCTTGTGTTCTTCAGCAAATATCCGTCGAGCTGTGCGGTGACGCTGCAGCAGCCTGGGCCCCGTTGCAGCCCTTTTTGGAGTCAGGTTGGCTTGCACGAGTCTTCTCCTCACTGTCCACTCGCTGACAGCCACTCCTCGTGCCTCTTGGAGACGCTGCTGGACTGCAACTCCAGTTAGGTGACGATCACGTAGCAATGTGGTGACGATGAAGCGGTCATCCCTCTCAGATGTGCACCTTCTGCGGCCCGTTCTTGGTCTCGACGTAAAGGCTCCTGTCTGCTGGTACCGTTTGTAGACTCTGGAGACCGTGGATTGAGTTAAATTTAACTCGGCAGCCACGGAACGCTGACTACGCCCCTCTTGCAGCAAGCGGACGACTACGGCGACTTCAGCTTCAGTTGTGTCCATTTTTTCAGGTTTTCTTGGTAGTAACAGATGCGGAGATGTGTACTGGTCGACTTCTGGTAAGTGACTGATAACAATGCGTTCTTTTACCCCCTTTTTATGGGGGTTAAAGGGTGCTCAACTCGTGGGCGGGGCAGGGCGGAAATGCCTACTAGTCAGAAAAATGTCTGTATTCTGAAAAATATCGGACCGATATTAATGTTTCTTATGTTTTTATAAAGATTAAACTGTAACTATTGTAATTTAATTAAAATATTTCAGCAACTTACTTTATTTACAAAAATATCTGATGCAGACGAAAAAATGTAAAGTGATGCAATTATTTTGCTCGCGAGTGTACAGGGTATATCTTCATGGGGACCTTATTACTAAGGAGTAAGGTGCAAAAGTGTAAACATATTTTTGACGTCGACTGTACCACATTAGTCAAAATTATGAGGCAGATTTTTTTACCTTACAAAGTACGCTACGTATCCTTAGAGAACTGATTTGATTAACTATCGATATTTCGATATGATGATATAAATCATACATCGCACATCTTTTTAATTAAGATACACAGTGCACCAAGGTGTTCTCTATACACTACTAAGCTTGAACCCAATTGCTTATAACTTACTCCAAAATATTTTTTTTTTTTTTTGTAACATTTTAATATTTCCACGTAATTTATAAAATTTTAAAACCGGTCAAGTGGAGTTGCCAGTAGTGACATGAATGTCACCTGGAAATATTGTTGTCACTAATTAGGTTAAGAATAGCTAAGAATAGTTAAGTATAGTTTTAAGTTTTGGTTGCCCTGAAAATCAGCGTTGTGGCTACTCTGTCATGACACATGCTGAGTGGCAACCATTTTGGTGTAGACTTTTTTAATTGTATGTCCTTGCCTTCGTTCTATTGTGTTACACCGAATAAACATTTTTCATTTCATTTCATTTCAAAATCACGGCACTTTATAGTTTAATACCTAAAATTTTACAGACTTCCGTACATCATAGAAACGGTGCAACTCAGAGGATACCACGAGGATACAATCTAGTTGCGCCCTCTAAAACGGCTATTAGACATTGCAACCTGCAGGGCCCAATCTGTTGTGTATCCTGCCTCTCCCTGCCCCTCCTTCAGCTCCCTACAGGCCCTACCTTTAATTAGATAAAGATAAAGATAAAGATAAAGAAATTTTTATTTGGCATATTTAAAATCATTTACAATTTTTGAATAAACTTATGTTATAATAATACTATACCAAAATGGGTGCCGCTCAGCATTTGCCATGACATTTGCCATGGCGCTGGTTTTCAGGACAACCATGTGTAAAACAATTAAATAAAACAAAACAATTAAAATTAACGTTAGGTTACTAGTAATTAAAGGTAATTTAAGGTAGAACAAAACGTGGGCATATAGTACAGTCACTTCATATAGAAAAGCTTGGGAACACATGGAATAGATAGATAATAGATAATAAAGAGTGGTCATCTAGGAGGAGGTTTTTACCAGACAGTGGTGCTTCAACAATACTTAGAAAAGACAAGTAACAGATGAGTCAAGTCATATTTAAAATTAGAGCTACATTATTTGTTGTTCGATAAGGTATTTTTTAAGTTTTACTTTGAAGGTGGTTATTGATTTACTATTTCTAATGGGCGGTGGTAGATTATTCCAGCATTTCGTGGCGGCATAGCGGAAGCTGCCACGAAAAGCAGACGTGCTATGTTGTGTCGAAATAAATCTGAGAGCACCACGCACTGCACTGTTGGAGAATTTGAGTTTGTCGAATAAATATGGTGGTTGTTTTTTATATACAATTCCAAAGAGCAATGAGGCAAAGTGTAAGGTACGTCTGGCGGCCATATTTAAAAGCTTATACTTATTCAAAAAGGGAGTGACATGAGAACGGGGGGGGATGGAAAAACAAAAACGTGCGCAGGCATTTTGAACTCGCTGTATGAGAGAAGAAGTACGGGCTAGGAGGCATCCACCAAAGGCAGCATCGGCGTAGCTCAACTTAGACAGAATCAAGGCGTCACAAAGATTAATGCGTAGCTCAAGATTAATGAAATTGCGGACACGGTATAGAACTTTTAACCTGTAAAAACAGTTTTTTACTAACTCTAAAATGTGCTCCTCAAAACGCAGCCTACCGTCCATCACTAGGCCCAAGTTACGTGCCAAGAGAACACGCTCCAGGCGATTGCCCATGACAGTGACTTGTGCTTCAAAAGACTCTAGACTACGTAATTTTTAATTACACCTTCCAACCTGACAGATTGGGCCCTGCAGGGTCGCGTTTTATAAAGTTACAATTTACAATTTCGCTGTTTGCCTCTCTTTCTAGCACACATATTGGATAGAAAGAGAGGCAAACAGCGAAATTGTAAATTGTAACTTTATAAAACGCGACCATGGTTGACTCCATTAAAAGTTGACTCACCGGCTCAGAGAAATAAAAAAAGCTCACCGACGATGACACTACACATAATAATGGCACACAGAGGAAAGAACCATGGAAAAAATTACAAACATAAATTGACCTCTGGTAATATTTACACAGTTTACACTTTAAATATTAGGATACGGGAGCTCGATACGATACGCATGATCGTGATCGGCAAAATGATACCATAGAGTAACTTATATATAACAATTACAAATCATACAAGTGTGGGTGGACGAAGCTCCGTCCAGTGTTGCCAGCTCTGTATTTAGATTTGGTCCGATCCATAGACACTATCACTTTAAAGCGGTATTACACATTGCAACCTGCAGGGCCCAATCTGTTGTGTACCCTGCCTCTTCCTACCCCTCCTTCAGCTCCCTACGGGCCCTACCTTCAATTACACATTCCAACCTGACAGATTGGGCCCTGCAGGTTGCAATGTGTAATACCGCTTTTACCCACTATTTTAGGCACTCCACACACCTGTTCTGAATTCAGCAAATTCTTAAACAAAATACTTAAATTTGTTTATGGTTGCTTAAATTTGTCCATGGCTTCCATACATATTTAGGCAGCCATAGAGAAATTTAAGCATTTTGTCTATGAATTTGCTGAATTCAGATCAGTGTGTTTTTTCCTATTCTTATTAAAGCGGTATTACACATTGCAACCTGCAGGGCCCAATCTGTCAGGTTGGTAAGTGTAATTAAAGGTAGGGCCTGTAGGGAGCTGAAGGAGGGTAGGGAGAGGCAGGGTACACAACAGATTGGGCCCTGCAGGTTGCAATGTGTAATACCGCTTTTATCTTGTTATGGCTACTCTACATGATGGGCCATCATAGGGACGCAGCTGTACGACGGAGCGAGATCGCAATATCATTAGCTCTCTCTAACGCATAGCTGCGTCCCTATGATGGCCCATCATGTAGAGGAGCCATTAGTAGTCTGTGGCCAATGGCAATATTTAAAAAAAATGTTGACGTCAGTCGTCAGTTGTCAAATTTATTAATGTATATTTGCGTTGATGTGTATCTGAGTAAAAGTAAAAAGATCCAATTAATCCATTGTTAAACAAGTAAACAAGCGTCCGTCTCTTTATTTCGTCATTATTCACAAATGGCACTGATCGCGAACCGAAGGTACTAACATAACCTCAAAATTGGTTTCGTGTTGAGTTCGGTGTATTGGTGATTTTGTGTTGTCAGAGATGGCGTCGCAGCTGTCCCGACGCGAGGTGGAGGAGCTACGGTCGTCGCTCGACCGCGCCATTTACAGGACCATCGGGAAGTCGGATAGCTCGCTCCTGTCGACAATTTCCTACTGTCTTACTAGTGGGTAAGTCGCGTCATGGTCATGGCCCAGCACGTACATATTCAAACATAGACTTCGTATGCTGAGTTTTTGGTTGGGGTATAGCAAAGGGGGCGCAGGACTTAAAAAAATTTTGATGGTGGTCGTGTCATTATGACGCCTATTTTTTATGATGCTATCGTATAGAGGACGCTAAAATAATCATGTTTTGTATGGGCAACTTTTTTCTATACTTGATAATTACCGAGATATTGGCTCCGAAATTGTGTCACAGAGCCAAGATAGGTGCGACGACGAGCGAAGCGAGGAGGAGTGTGTTAGGTGAACCGTGACCTAACAACGCGCGAAGCCGAGCGAGCGAAGCGAGCGTGCCGCGGCAGCGGCCGGCGAGCGCCTGAACCGACTTAATCTAATGTACAATATTAATTTTCAAGTCCCTAGCTCCGTAGTAATCCTATGGCGAAACTCGCAACTTTGGACCGCTTTAGTTCTTAAACGGGCAAGTTAATCAAAAAATTGTAATCAATAAAAGATGCTTATATAAATGTATTCTGTAAAGTTTTAATCAAAAAGATAGCAAAAGTGCGAAATAAATAAAAAAGTAACAAAAATATTCAAAGTCCTGAGATCGCGCCCCCTTTGCTTTACCCTGACCAGTTAGTTTACAAATTTAATTCTTTACAGTGCTCCACAAAACTACATTAAGTTTGACTGTGGAGTCAAGTATCAGTGTCAAGTTTTCCTATATATATTACAGTAAATATTCAGGATAATATTACATTATTTAAAAGCACATAATATTAAATTAAGATAAAATAATGTTAGCATTATATAAAGCTGTAATTTTTAGTTTTGCTGTTTACTTTCCTACGAATATGATCATTAGAAGTATTGGCAGTGAGTGTAATGGTAACTATATAAGATATACTATGAAACTCAACCTCAATATTAAATTATTATACTGTTTTAGTTTTCAGCAATAAAGACTATTATGATTATGATTATGACTGTTGTGAAGGGTTAGCCTGAAAAGTAGAGACAATAATCAATCTTCCTATAGTATCCTCAAACCAAACCGTCGACTGCGGTCATAAAACTTCTCTTTCACACTTGCACAGCCGCAGCAAAAGTGAAGGAGACAGCGCTATGACCTCAGTCGTCCGTTTGGTTTGAGGATACTATAATTCTGGTCTTACCATCACATTAGTTAGCTTATTGATTAATTACTCATTCCGTTGCACTGGAGTATTAAATACAAACTTACTGATGTGTCTTATCAAAATCTGATTAAAAGTTAAGGCACCTGATTAATATTGTTGTCAATGAGGGTTTCCTGGATTTCAGAGGCCAGTTTTATAAAGCTACAGGTTACAATTTACAAGCGGAACTCTCTTTCTAATACCTAGGGTTAGAAAGAGAGTTCCGCTTGTAAATTGTAACTTGTAGCTTTATAAAACTGGCCTCAGGTGGTGGCACCGTGGCAAGGGGTATTTTTGACAGCCACTGTCAAAATCCATTATATGCTAATTATGATTGGTGGGACTTCTGTTCGTAACGCAGGGTAGTTTGGACGTCTTGAGAAACATTTTTAATTTTTTGCTCATTTAAGTGGTTCAGTGTGTAATATTGATAGCTTATTGTGCGGTGATCTAATAAAAGTGTGAAGCGAATGAAGAATTAGTCTCAAAACGCGTGTAAACTCTCTGTAGTTTAATGGACAGTTGTCCTGGCATGGCCGCCACGTGTTGTTTGTAAGGAGCAGCTATCACCCTTACATAGAGCAAGGCTAAAACCGAACAACGTTGCCTATATTTATTTAACAAATAAAATGTGATTAACGTCGTCAACTTGTCATTGGCAGAATTCCCATTGCTCATGTGCAGGGGGAGAAAGCCATTTATTAAAAAAAAAAAAAAAAAAATTATGATTGGTGGATTATGACAGCTGGACCTCTCGCCACGGTGCTGACACATAGTGAAAAAACCGATTCAGGAAGTCATCATTAGTTTTTTTATGAAATAAGTGTAGGCTAATTGTACAAATTGAAAGAAAACGAATGATATTTCATTTGTTCAAAATCCACCTAGTATCCTAGGCTTTGGTTAAAAAAAAAAAAAAAGGCATTGGTTGAGGTCAGTAACGTTATCAAAAGAATCGCTATGGCAAATAAGGCCTTCAATAACAAACCGCGTCTACTGCAGGGGTCCGCAACCTTTTAGCAACCATTGAATTTAAACTTTCGTGAGACATATTAACACTATTATCATTGCATGCGGCTGTACTCACTTGTGTTTAGTCACTACGCGCGACACGTTTCGGAGAGCTTAGGTCTCCATTCTCAAGCACTAAGAGTGCTAGGCGAACCGATTCACGACTCCGACGTTACGGCGCCGCGCCATCGACTGACGGTGACGGTGGCGCGTAGTGACTAAACACAAGTGAGTACAGCCGCATGCAGTGATAATACTTTTAGCAACCATTGGCCACATATGTAGTACCTAATGAAATTGATGCTGGCCGGCCTTTGTTAATTTGTAACTTTATCAGGCAAATACCACATTGCCTGTTGTCAGTAACAATGACTTGTAATAGGAAGCTTGTGGGACGCAAGCATGTTGCTGATCCCTGCTCTACTGAAAACACACAGCATGTCTAAGAGAGCTATGAAATGCTTGATCAAGGTTTGCATCTGGAGTTCTACACTGTATATTTGCAGACATCTAGAATTTTCTTGTGCAGAATTTAATAACCTTCAAACTAGAGTCTGCCAAATGGTCTGGACAACATCCCTGTATTTCACGCACAATAGGCACACTGGATGTCGACTTGCGGAAAATGCCCAGTACAACCACCTAACTATGGTCTGGACATGAAAAGGAACCTTTAATTAACATACATACCAAATTTCAGGACTACCAGAGAGATTTCGAGTTTTGTTTATATTATTTCGCTCCTTTGAGAGTGTGCATTAAGTCTGCAACGGACAGACTTCATCTACAATTAAATTGCTGTTATTATTTAAAAGAAAAAAAATCTAAATTATTTTTTTAAATATTTTCGTTACCATCAGCATGTCAGCCAAAAGACATCTGCCTCCCCCAAAGTCTCCACAACAACCAGACGTGCTTCTTCTTCTTCGTGCTTCTTCTTTTTGATATCGTCCTCCCAACTGATTGGAGGTCTATGGTCTGGTCTTACTGACCGAGGTCTCCATGCTAGGACACGCTGGCTCCATCTCCCATTATCTCGACGAGGAGCTTACTTTAGTAATGAAAAAAAAGGATAATCTAATCATCATGACTGCAAACTAAATGTCTTCTAAACATTTCAGATATGAACGCCGAAAAATCATTGACAAAATATCGTCCCACATAGACTCAAAGAAAGCAAGCAAACTTGCAGACAAAATCATAGCGTTGGCCTCTGAACTAGTCTCCTCTTCCAAATCCTCCAAGCGGAAGCACGAGGAGAAAGATGACAGGAAAGACAAGGACAGCAAGCGGTCCAGGCACGAGGAGAGGGACAAGAAGGAAAAGGATGACAACAAAGAGAGGGATAGGGAAAAGGATAAAAACGGGAATGGGTTGGAGGTGGAGACAATACCGGTGCAGAGCTCGGAGACTATCGGCTCCAAGATTACTGGGCTGAGTGCTGATCGGATCAAGGTAAGACCAGAGACTATAGACGACTACAGCCTAAGAACTTTTTGAAGCTCAAGTCAATTGCGCCCTCTGTCCGAAAGCCGCCTAAAGATACTGAAATTGTAAGAGGAAATGTCACCTGCACTGCTACTCCATCTAGTAGCTACTAGTGCACTACTATTACGCTATTTGTTACTAGGTGGAGTAGCTGTGCAGGTGACATTTCTCTTACATATTCGGTATCTTTAGGGGGCTTTGACATAGATGGCGCAATCGACATGTGCTCCAAAAAGTTCTTAGGCTGTGGTCGTCTATATCTCTATAGTCTCTGGTAAGACCATAGAATAACTAATACAGTAGAACCCGCTTCAGGCGTTACCACCAGAGATGAATGAGGATGTGTTGTGAGGAATATGTTACACTAGCCGGTGAGAGTGGTGGAGGGTCAAAAATTTCTTATTCAAGCCAGAGCTTTTTGGTATAAAATTTCTTCATGAGCTGTAGAAAAACTGCTCAGGTGCCTGAATTAGGCAAGCCGACGGGAATCGTGTTCTATGGACGCGCCGGGACTGTTAGCCGAGCGCGGCAATTTCCTCGCGAGGAGTTCGTCAGGTGTGGACACGCCTTAGAACAATAATAATATGCACTGTAAACGTCTCTTTAAAACTACAGGATGTAAATCTTAGAGATATTCTGCTTATTTTCGATGTGATGTTTTGAAGTGCTGGTGGCCTGGCCTGGTGGTAATATAATAATATGTTAGCCTCTATACGTCCCACTGCTGGGCACAGGCCTCCTCTCATGCTCGAGAGGGATCAGGCTATAGTCCCCACGCTGGCCCAAAGCGGGTTGGGAACTTCACATACACCTTTGAATTTCTCCGCGGATGTATGCAGGTTTCCTCACGATGTTTTCCTTCACCGTATAGCGATTGGTAAATATCAAATTATATTTCGTGCATAAGTTCCGAAAAACTCATTGGTACGAGCCGGGGTTTGAACCCGGGACCTTCGGATTGAAAGTCAGACGTCGTTACCGTCAGGCTACCAACGCTTCTGGTGGTAAAAGACATCAAAATTTCAATATTTCTCGGGTTATACCCCAGCTCGTACTAAAGAGTTTTTTGAAGCTTAATATGTACAAAATATCAGTTGATACTTACCAGTCGCTTTTCGGTGAAGGAAAACATCGCGAGGAAACCGGACCTTAATCCCAAGGCTTCGAAGGTCAGATGGCAGTCGCTTTCGTAAAAACTAGTGCCTACGCCAATTCATGGGTTTAGGCTGCCAAGCGGACCCCAGGCTCAATTGAGCGCTCGTAGGACGATTGATCTATGTTAATATCAACGTAAAATTGCAGGTAATGATGGCGAACGCCCAGAAAGAGATAGAGGAACGTAAACGTGCGCTGACCGTGATGAAAGGGGAGAGGGCGCCGGTCAACGCCGCGGCGGCGACCGCGCAGCAGATCAAGGCGTCCCTCCCCTCCCGCGCCATGCCGCCGCCCGCCGTCATCAAGCCCGTGCTCTACTCCAAGCCAGGTGCGTCCGTAGGCTACGTACATCGTCGTTGTGCGATTTGTTTATATTTACGTATTTTAATATAAAACAAAAAGGTAGCCCGGGAGTAAGACTAAGGTTTGTACCACTTAGTTTTTCGGAACTTATGTACGATATGTCATTTGATTTTTACCAGTTGCTTTAGCGTGAGTAAAACCGGTCAATAAAGCTTATTTTCCTCTGGGTCAAGTGATAACAGTCGCGTTCGTAAAAACTAGTGCTTACGCCAATTCCTAGGATTAGATTGCCGAACGGACTCGAATGTGTACTAACCGCCTAAATACAACATGCGTTCCATGTAATGGTTAACTAAATTAACAAAGCTTTAAAGTCTAATTTTAAACAAAAAATTAACCGACTTCACTTAAGCTCCACCTTTCCAAGAGACAATGCCCGAATTCCTGCAAAATATCCTCAAATCACTGTGCTTATAAAGGTGAAGAGTTCCCTCGATTTCTCCAGGATCCCATCATCAGATCCTGGCCTGATGACAATGAGACCAACTGTGAAGTATAACATTTCAAACAAAAAAATAATTTTCTATAACGGTCCACCCCCCCTTCGAAATCTTGAAGTCGGTTGAAAATAGTGCGTTTCTTATTGCAGACCCATCAGCTGCCGTGAGCGCCGAGGAGCTGGAGAAACAGCGCAAGATCGCGGAGCTGCAGGCGCGCATCCAGCGGAAACTGGCCGGTAAGTGTCGCTCCTGCACCGAGGAAGGGCATACGTTCTGCCTTCCAATTCGGACGGATTTTGAGAGACGCGCTTTCTTTGGTGCTAAGTATAGGCTCCCCGTATATCAGAGCGCAGCACACTCTTAATGTCGGGCTTTGCCCTAGTCAGAGTTGATTTAAACTAGAAAATTTTAAAACTCTGTTGTCAGAATCAGAAAGCTAGTAAACATATTCCTTCAAAGGAGTACCTCGATTAAAATAGTACATTTCGATACTAGGTCGGAAAGGATGTCATTATTCAACGTGTTCCGAGACATTTGGTCACGAGCCGCAGGCGAGTGGCAAAACTCGGGACGAGTGAAGAATGACATTCCGTCCGTGTATAGAACGACGTTTTTTATTAAAGTTGCGAAAAAATTATAAAAATGGACAATAGATTCATATAGCAGAGCTCGAATTTGTAAAAATTGTGCGCATCGAGAAAAAGTTGTGAATTTTTGACCATGGATAGAATGGCCCACGATAAATATTTTTTAGTATTGGAGGTCCGTAAAATTTTTCGACCTTCACGTCAAAATCAGAGGTCCTGTGAAATACGTTATTACTCTATGGTTAAGGCTGCTAGGGGTTGTGTGGTATCGTTTCCGTGTAAAACAGACATGCGGAATTCATTTGTGATGTTAAAAAAGTAAAATTTCTTATTAAAAAAAAAGTTGTGTGGCGAGGAAAAACACAATTTTTTATTTTTTTTTAGAACGTCATATAACTAATATATATCATTTTATTTCTAATAATAAAAAATATTATAAAGGAGCATATTTAATGTAGTTTCTAAATATATACAATTTTTAGGCTTAGGTATAGTATACAAAAACTACGCGAAAAAAAATGTTTGCTTCGTGGTGTATATGTTTTCTCCATAGTAAGTATCGATAATCAATGTGAACGTGAACATCCGTAGCGTATTGACCTTAAAATGCATGTATTGCTTGTTATTAGTAAATTTTATTCATAATAACTTCACAAAATGCAGAAATAAAAAAATACAATAAATAAAAACATATTTTTCCTCCTTAACTTTAACATAAACCGTCACAATTCAAACGACGCGACGTCTGTTTTCCGTTACTCAACTTAAGTAAAAAAAAAAAAACAGAAGTTTTTTGTATTAAAGGTGTATAAAATGTATATGTTTCTATAATCTATATTAAATATGCTTCTTTACAATATTTTTTATTATTTGAAATAAAGGATATATATTAGTTATATGACGTTATAAAAAAATAAAAATAAAATTGTGTTTTTCCTCGCGGCACAACTTTTTTTTAATACGAAATTTTACATTTTTAATATCAGAAATGAATTCTGCATGTCTGTTTTAAACGGAAACGATACCAAACAACCCCTAGCAGTCTTAACCAGAGAGTAATAACATATTGCACGGGACCCGGGATTTTGACGTGAAGGTTCAAAAATTTTACAGACCGCCAATACTAAAAAATATTCATCTTTGCTCACTCTATCTATGGTCAAAAATTCACAACTTTTTCTCGATGCGCACAATTTTTTTCGCATTTGTACTGAGACAAAACCCTACTAATAGATTTATTGGTATTAATTATACACTGTCAACAATAGGTAGGTTCTTAATTAACAATTAAGATTTCAATAAATTAACAACAAGTTGCTATGGTTGGTTGGTGTTGGTATGGTTGAGTTGGTGTGTTGGTTGGTAGTCAATATGTCACTTTGAGGTTACTTCATCCGAACACTCGCGCCGTGCGATGCGGGGCGGTGATCATGAATCCTGAGCTGTGATTGGCTGGAAAAGTAAAACGCGCTAGTGCGAGAAATCCAACTTCTCGCATTATAAACTACTACTAAATTTGAGCAACTGTGTTAAAAAGTGTATTTGAGCGAGCAGCTTTGGTGTTGCAGGCGGAGCCCTGGCCGCGGCCGGCGGCTCGGGCCCCGCGCCGCTCATCCTCGACCGCGAGGGGCGCACCGTCGACGGCTCCGGCAAGCGCGTGCAGCTCACGCACCTCGCGCCCACGCTCAAGGTACTCCCTCACTACTGCATGTCCTTTCAATGTCGGGCTTCGCTCGAGCTAAAGCTTGATGGCGCGTCTGGTGTTGCGGGCGTCTATGGGCGGCGGTAATTGCTTACCATCAGGCGATTCGTCTGCTCGTTTGCCTCCTATGTCATAAAAAAAAATGTCGGGCTTCGCCCGAGCTAAATATTGAGGGCGCCCCCGGCGCCCAGCATGTAAGCGCGCGCAGCGCGCTTTGAATGTCGGGCTTCGCCCGAGCTAAATATTGAGGGCGCCCCCGGCGCCTAGTATGTAAGCGCGCGCAGCGCGCTTTGAATGTCGGGCTTCGCCCGAGCTAAATATTGAGGGCGCCCCCGGCGCCCAGCATGTAAGCGCGCGCAGCGCGCTTTGAATGTCGGGCTTCGCCCGAGCTAAATATTGAGGGCGCCCCCGGCGCCTAGTATGTAAGCGCGCGCAGCGCGCTTTGAATGTCGGGCTTCGCCCGAGCTAAATATTGAGGGCGCCCCCGGAGCCCAGTATGTAAGCGCGCGCAGCGCGCTTTGAATGTCGGGCTTCGCCCGAGCTAAAGCTTGAGGGCGCCCCCGGCGCCCAGTATGTAAGCGCGCGCAGCGCGCTTTGAATGTCGGGCTTCGCCCGAGCTAAAGCTTGAGGGCGCCCCCGGCGCCCAGTATGTAAGCGCGCGCAGCGCGCTTTGAATGTCGGGCTTCGCCCGAGCTAAAGCTTGAGGGCGCCCCCGGCGCCCAGTATGTAAGCGCGCGCAGCGCGCTTTGAATGTCGGGCTTCGCCCGAGCTAAAGCTTGAGGGCGCCCCCGGCGCCCAGTATGTAAGCGCGCGCAGCGCGCTTTGAATGTTGGGCTTCGCCCGAGCTAAAGCTTGAGGGCGCCCCCGGCGCCCAGTATGTAAGCGCGCGCAGCGCGCTTTGAATGTCGGGCTTCGCCCGAGCTAAAGCTTGAGGGCGCCCCCGGCGCCCAGTATGTAAGCGCGCGCAGCGCGCTTTGAATGTCGGGCTTCGCCCGAGCTAAAGCTTGAGGGCGCCCCCGGCGCCCAGTATGTAAGCGCGCGCAGCGCGCTTTGAATGTTGGGCTTCGCCCGAGCTAAAGCTTGAGGGCGCCCCCGGCGCCCAGTATGTAAGCGCGCGCAGCGCGCTTTGAATGTCGGGCTTCGCCCGAGCTAAATATTGAGGGCGCCCCCGGCGCCCAGTATGTAAGCGCGCGCACTTTGAATGTCGGGCTTCGCCCGAGCTAAATATTGAGGGCGCCCCCGGCGCCCAGTATGTAAGCGCGCGCAGCGCGCTTTGAATGTTGGGCTTCGCCCGAGCTAAAGCTTGAGGGCGCCCCCGGCGCCCAGTATGTAAGCGCGCGCACTTTGAATGTCGGGCTTCGCCCGAGCTAAATATTGAGGGCGCCCCCGGCGCCCAGTATGTAAGCGCGCGCACTTTGAATGTCGGGCTTCGCCCGAGCTAAATATTGAGGGCGCCCCCGGCGCCCAGTATGTAAGCGCGCGTGCGCGCGCTTACTTTGAATGTCGGGCTTCGCCCGAGCTAAAGCTTGAGGGCGCCCCCGGCGCCCAGTATGTAAGCGTGCGCAGCGCGCTTTGAATGTCGGGCTTCGCCCGAGCTAAATATTGAGGGCGCCCCCGGCGCCCAGTATGTAAGCGCGCGCAGCGCGCTTTGAATGTCGGGCTTCGCCCGAGCTAAATATTGAGGGCGCCCCCGGCGCCCAGTATGTAAGCGCGCGCACTTTGAATGTCGGGCTTCGCCCGAGCTAAATATTGAGGGCGCCCCCGGCGCCCAGTATGTAAGCGCGCGCACTTTGAATGTCGGGCTTCGCCCGAGCTAAATATTGAGGGCGCCCCCGGCGCCCAGTATGTAAGCGCGCGTGCGCGCGCTTACTTTGAATGTCGGGCTTCGCCCGAGCTAAATATTGAGGGCGCCCCCGGCGCCTAGTATGTAAGCGCGCGCAGCGCGCTTTGAATGTCGGGCTTCGCCCGAGCTAAATATTGAGGGCGCCCCAGGCGCCCAGTATGTAAGCGCGCGCAGCGCGCTTTGAATGTCGGGCTTCGCCCGAGCTAAAGCTTGAGGGCGCCCCCGGCGCCCAGTATGTAAGCGCGCGCAGCGCGCTTTGAATGTCGGGCTTCGCCCGAGCTAAAGCTTGAGGGCGCCCCCGGCGCCCAGTATGTAAGCGCGCGCAGCGCGCTTTGTATGTCGGGCTTCGCCCGAGCTAAAGCTTGAGGGCGCCCCCGGCGCCCAGTATGTTAGCGCGCGCAGCGCGCTTTGTATGTCGGGCTTCGCCCGAGCTAAATATTGAGGGCGCCCCCGGCGCCCAGTATTTTGAATGTCGGGCTTCGCCCGAGCTAAAGCTTGATATGAGCGGGTGTCCAGCCGTGTCGCTGGCCCGCGGCCGGAATCCAAGGTCCTCCTCCCCGACCAACCTCCCTATAAAGTGTCTTGGGGTATATATACTCTGCTGAAAACATTTCGATAGCGCGATGTAGAACATTATAAATTCAAACATAAAATCGTTTATGAAGTGAAACTGGTTATGATGACCATTCAAGTTATTGGCCGGTCGAAGTTTTTTTACAGATCGCTCTCGCTTATGTTTTAATTGTCAATCCAACGAATATAGTAACAAATCCTTGTTTTTAACCGACTTCAAAAAAAAAGGAGGTTCTTAGTTTGACCCGTATGTATGTTTGTACATGTTTGTTCGCGATTATTTCGCGTTTGGCTAAACGGATTTTGATGCGGTTTTCAGAAAAGTATTTGTTACACCCTGGAGAAGGTTTTGGAATAGAAAAAGGGGTCCTCCATTTATTACATATGCCAATTTTTTGCCACATTTGGACCCCCTTACGCCCCTACGTAAGAAAACAAATCCCCCTCTTGTAAGTAGAAGTAAGACATGGTCAATCCCCTCCCCCCCCTAAATTTTCATACGTGATAAATGAATGGCACCCAAAAGGACACCCGTGACGTCGTCCACATGGATCCGTTATTAAACGATATATTAGTTCAACTCGACCGATTTTTAACCCCATTAATAAACAGAATCCATATTAGCTTGAACCATCTTCATCATCTTCTCCTTCTTTTTCTTCGTCCGCTTCTTCTTCATCTTCTTATTAGCCTTCTTCATCGTCATCTTTCTGTATTTTCTTCATCGTAGTCTTCTTCGTCATCTAATTATTCTTATTATTTTTCTTTACCTTTATCTTCATCAACATCTTCAACTTTAATACAGTGTTCTTCTTTATCTTCCTCTTTTTCAACTTAATCATCGTCTTTATTTTCATCGTCTTCTTTGGTATCTGGTAGTTTGGTCTTTTTTCTTCTTTATCATCTTTGTGTTTTTTTTTAATTCTACTTCTTTATCTTCAGCAACATCTTCCATCTTTATCATTGTATTTTCTTTATCTTCCTTTCGTCATCACGTTCTCCATCTTCATCTGCATCTTCTTCATCATCATTATTTTCCTCTTGCTTAACTTCATCGTAGTCTTTTTCTTCATCGTCTTCTTCTACTTTTTCTTCTTCATTGTCAATATTAGCATCATCTTCTACATTATCATCTTGTTCTTCTTTCTCATTATCATCATCATCATCATCACCATCATATATTTCTTTGTTATCTTCGTCTTTTCGTTCTTCTTTATCATCGTCATCTTCATCATTGTCTTCTTCTTCTTCTTCATCACCATCACCTTCATTTTCTTGTTATGCTTCGTCGTCATCATCATCATCTTATTCTTCTTCGCCGTCTTCTTCTGATATAGCATTAAATCTTTCGCATATGAAGTTATGAGTATGTTAGTGGTTGCCCTACTATTAGTGCAGGTCATCATGGCATACAGTTTCTGAACTATTTAATAGGGTTTATAGTACGTGTACAGTCACCGGCAAAAGTATCTTCCTACATGAAGGCCGCAAAAATATGTGACACGCTCTTGTTGGTAGGGCATTAAGAGCGTGTCACCAGGGCCGGATTAAGACTTTCGGGGCCCCTAGGCAGTACAGTTTTTGGGCCCCCATTTTAGCAAACTCATATCATCCTTCGAGCGTTATGTCCCAGCTTTTGCCACAGTTCGTTGGAGTCTGGGATCTCATTGGCAACCCAATCCCATGAATTGCCGCATGCACTAGTTTTTACGAGTGTGACTGCCATCTATCATTCCAATCCAGAGGGAAAACTAAGCCTTGTTGGGATTACCCAACAAGGATTAGTTGCAGTAGGTTGGATTTTTAAGTGTAATCAAATCACTAAGTTCAAATACGTAACTAAGTGCCACAAAAATACTTGCTTTACGTTGTTTTGTCTATTATAAAACCCCCTTTTTAGGTGTGTAATTATACAAACAATAAATTCCCCCTGGTTCAATCCGGAGGTCTCAGGTTCAAACCCCGTCTCGTACTACTACGTTTTGCGTAACGTATCTACGGAATAACATTTGATATTTACTGGTTGGTTTTCGGTGAAAGAAAACATCGTAGTTAAACCGGACCTAATCCCGATAAATCCTAGTTTTCCCTCTGGGTTGGAAGGTCAGATGGCAGTCGTTTTCGTAAAAACTAGTGTCAATGCCAATGCATGGGATTAGCTTGTTAAGCGGACCCTAAGCCGGGATAAACGTTAGGAGGAAGAAGAATGAATCGGCAACATAAAACGGTAATATGCTTTTGTAAGATTATTTTGGATAAGAAAACTATTTATAAAATCTTGGATCAAAACAAAACGCCGTGAAAGAGTGGTAAAACTTAACGCTGTCCCCGCTAAAAAGGACTACTTCACAATAGTTTCTGAAAAACCACTACACAGAATAATCGTTACGTGAAGAAGTAATTTTCATTTCCCAACTATGGGGTTGGAAAATTAAAAGGTTGCGAAAAAAAAGTTATTCGGCCAAATGAAAATTTGCGAAAAGTTGGTTTGGAAAGTGAAATTCGGCAATACAATTTTCGGCGAAAAGGCAGGATACCACTAGGTAGTCCACTAAATACACTTTTTTAATGTATTTTTTTACCATTATTATTTAAATGACGCTCGAAAAACCGAAAACATTATCGCGTTGTCGTTGAAAAAGGAAAAAGACCTAAACAAGATTAATATCTGTATGGAACTTAAAAACTTTAAATGCATTTTTCTTTTAAGAAAAAGTAGTTGTAAAAGGAACTAAAAAGTAATGTGAAGCATGTGCACTTTTTACAAGTTTAATAAAAAATGCACCCTTTCTGTTTTCTAAACAGCAACTAAACTGAGATTTAAACATTTTCATTCCTCACTGTGTACAAGCGGGGCCCCTAGCCGCTATGCATACCTAAATTTTGCAATTAAATAATATTATTTAATGAAACATTTTTATGTCCACACGCGGGGCCCCTAGCCTATATACAAATTTTTCTACAAATATTTCACGTTATGAAAAATTTTAATTTTCCACTGTTCATTACGCGGGACCCCTAGTGGATATATATACCAATTTTCCAGTTATATTTTCATTCTATGAAAAAAAAATTTTTTTCCTGTGCACGATGGGCCCCAGGCCTACGCGGGGCCCCTAGGCAGTTGCCTACTTTGACTAAAGGCTAATCCGGCTCTGCGTGTCACATATTTTTGCGGCCTTCGTGTAGGAAGATACTATTGCCGGTGACTGTACAGATAAAGTAATGTGTGCAGCTGTACGTAATTAGGACCTTTATTACGGGGTAGGAATAGAGACGGGATAGGGACTGGATAAGGATAGAGGTGAGGGAGGAACTTATATAAGAATATTTTGTGCTTTTCAGTAAGTTGGTTTTTTGATGGCGCAATCGACATGAGATTCAAAAAGTTCTTAGGCTGTATCGTCTATATCTCTATAGTCTCTGGTAATACTAACGCTATATGGATTTTTTCGTCCGAAATAAATGTTTATTTTTTTAGTAATTGAATGTGAATTACAGGCGAACATCCGAGCGAAGCGGCGCGAGGAATTCAAGGCGCAGTTGTCGGGTGCGGCGACCGCGGAGCCCGCGGGCGACGCGGCGTGGGTGGACCCGCGCGTGGTGGTGAAGCCCCCCACCCGCACCCGGCGCGCGCTGCGCTTCCACGAGCCCGGCAAGTTCCGGCAGCAGGCCGAGCGGCTCCGCATGAAGGTACACCTCATCATATACGTGGGGGGACCCGCGCGTGGTGGTGAAGCCCCCCACCCGCACCCGGCGCGCGCTGCGCTTCCACGAGCCCGGCAAGTTCCGGCAGCAGGCCGAGCGGCTCCGCATGAAGGTACACCTCATCATATACGTGGGGGGACCCGCGCGTGGTGGTGAAGCCCCCCACCCGCACCCGGCGCGCGCTGCGCTTCCACGAGCCCGGCAAGTTCCGGCAGCAGGCCGAGCGGCTCCGCATGAAGGTACACCTCATCATATACGTGGGGGGACCCGCGCGTGGTGGTGAAGCCCCCCACCCGCACCCGGCGCGCGCTGCGCTTCCACGAGCCCGGCAAGTTCCGGCAGCAGGCCGAGCGGCTCCGCATGAAGGTACACCTCATCATATACGTGGGGGGACCCGCGCGTGGTGGTGAAGCCCCCCACCCGCACCCGGCGCGCGCTGCGCTTCCACGAGCCCGGCAAGTTCCGGCAGCAGGCCGAGCGGCTCCGCATGAAGGTACACCTCATCATATACGTGGGGGGACCCGCGCGTGGTGGTGAAGCCCCCCACCCGCACCCGGCGCGCGCTGCGCTTCCACGAGCCCGGCAAGTTCCGGCAGCAGGCCGAGCGGCTCCGCATGAAGGTACACCTCATCATATACGTGGGGGGACCCGCGCGTGGTGGTGAAGCCCCCCACCCGCACCCGGCGCGCGCTGCGCTTCCACGAGCCCGGCAAGTTCCGGCAGCAGGCCGAGCGGCTCCGCATGAAGGTACACCTCATCATATACGTGGGGGGACCCGCGCGTGGTGGTGAAGCCCCCCACCCGCACCCGGCGCGCGCTGCGCTTCCACGAGCCCGGCAAGTTCCGGCAGCAGGCCGAGCGGCTCCGCATGAAGGTACACCTCATCATATACGTGGGGGGACCCGCGCGTGGTGGTGAAGCCCCCCACCCGCACCCGGCGCGCGCTGCGCTTCCACGAGCCCGGCAAGTTCCGGCAGCAGGCCGAGCGGCTCCGCATGAAGGTACACCTCATCATATACCACAGATAACCTCAACCACTAGATAGGGCAGATGCCCTGGTTTTGGCCACTTTAAGGAGAGTTTGTCTGTTCAGACGTCCGTCATTTTGTGTCAATAAGGAATTATGGCACTCTTTTTGCACTAAGTCAGTGAAAATATATTACTATATTTATATGAATCTCCGCTGCTGTTAAGATTCTGACATTAGATCTTTTTTTTTTTTTCTTTAATGAAATGTCAGTAAGGGGTCCAGTTTTGGCCACTTTTTTCCATGGCCCCAGATAGCTAAATAACAACTTGTACATGACAAATGACAGTACCATCTGTACTGCCATATTTGACTCTTATATTAACCATAACATAAACCATAGACTTGTAAATTTATCTATACCTGAATAAAGTTGGAAATGGCCGAAACCGACACAGTGACCACAACTGGGGCATTTGCCCTAGATAAGTACAACTCGAGGTCACCACACATAGTTCCCGTACTAATTTTGTATGAGAGCGCGACCGCTTATTTCAGTTGAGTTAACGTTTTTAATCATTATTCGTGTGAATTAAAAAATATACACAAAAATCAAGTTACAGACGTGAACCTGGATTGTTATACTACAAATTGGTGTAGAATACTATTGAGATGTGCTGTTCGAATCGTAGAAATTTACGAATAAAATTGCGCTGATGTGTGGTGACCTCGTGCTCCCTTGAAAAGCTTATTGATGAGGTGTCTGTAGCCTGTGTGTGATATACAAATCAATATCATTCATTATACTCCGATCGTTCGTCCCGGCTTTTGCCCAGCTCAACTCAGCCTGAGCAACCTAATTCCATTGGCGAACTTTTTGTGCTTTAAAATATTTTTATGCAACACCTGGCCATAAAGTGGCTTTTACCGCACGCTACGCGTACGGAAAAAGACGCTTTCTGGCTAAGTGTAGACATAAAATGATGTACAAAACACGGGAGGTAATAAAGAAAGACCTCGATCGCATATTTACGTCCCTCGCTTGCAGCTCGGGCCGCAAACTTCTGCAATATCGGCCTTTCTTTGTTTTACCACCCTAGTTGTGTAATGTACTATTAGACTATAGATGTCTATCGTCTTTGTCCGATCGCACTACCAACTATGCTATATGCCATCGACGCTTGGTAGAGTAGTAGAAGAAAGTAGTATGACAATCCTTTTCATATCAAGTGTCACCACGGCGCCCGAAACGTGATACTTCCGAGTCTATTTATTTTCACGAACGTAACGACAACATTTCCGCGCATGTTTGAGAAAACACTATTTAATTTAGCATTGGATGAGCATTGGTCATCAAAAAACCAACACTCACAAAAATTAATTTAACAAATAAGGTAACCACTAGTATATAGTAGATAGGAGGTTCTCTATGTAATCTTGATTTTTATTGCACAAATAAAACGCGTGTTGTGTGGACGTGCCGTACGCTAGATTGCGTTAGTAACAACGCCATCTAGCGGGAACTCTTCAAATATTATAAGCACGTCTAGCGAGGCGAAAAGCTTCTCAATTAAGGTAAGGTTTCCTAGAATCCAGGTGGCGGCACTGCGACTAGAGGTCTTTTTGACAAATTGTCAAAATCCACCAATCAAAAAAAATGTTAATGTCACAGCTGGACCTCTCGCCACGGTGCTGCAGTTAGGTGGAAAAAATCGATCCAGGAAACCCTCATTCGCCGGGATCTTTATTTTTAACCGACTTTAAAAAAAGGAGGTTCTCAATTCGACAATTTTTGTTACTCGATACCTCCGTGAATCGTGAACAGAGTTTAATTTTTTTTTAATCGAACGGGTATAACCCCTAGATGGTCTCGTTGGCACTAAGTCGGGGTCTGATGATGGGATCCTGGAGAAATCGAGGGAACTCTTCAACTATTATAGGCACACCTATAGTGATTTCACTATTTTTAGCAACTCGGCCACTTCCTCTTGGAATAGCAGATCCTAAGTGAAGTCGGTTTTTTTTTATTTAAAATTATTGCATTTGTTTATGTATGATCACCGAATATGCTAAAACGGCTCGACCGATTTGGATACTTAATTCTTTTTTTGTTTGAAAGCGTATAGTTGACTTAACAGTTGGACCTATTGTCATCAGGTCAAGACTTAATGATGGGATCCTGGAGAAATCGCGACAACTCTTCAAACATTATAGACACAAATATAGTGATTTTAATATTTTTTCACCTCAGCAGTTCGAACAAGCCTACTTTCCTCACTCCCTGGAGTGACGAAAGCGCGACTTTCATCACCCCAGGGAGTGACGAAAGTTGCGACTTTCCTCACTCCAGGGAGTGAAATTTTGTTTCTAGAAGCTTTTCGTCATAATGATGATGCCTTTCATTCAGGAATGTAAATAAATGTGTTTTTTAACTTTAATATGTTCTCACTACTGAGGTGAAAAGTTGTATGTGTCACACGAGAGGAAAGTTTTTTTACATCTCGTGTTCTTAAGTTCTGTCCCTCGCCACGCTCAAGATTCAAACTTAGAATCACTCGCTTCGCTCGTGATTCAATTATAGAATCTTTCGCTTACTCGGGACTCAAAATCAACACTCGCACGAAAAACCAACTTTCCTCTCTTGTTGCACAAATAACTATTATACAGTAGCTCAGGCAATTGCTTTTGGAAAAGTGTAGGCTAAATGAAGTCAGTTCTTTGTTTAAAATTATTAACAAATACTTTGTAACGTTACAGGCCCAACTGGAAAAGCTACAGAACGAGATATCACAGATCGCGCGCAAGACGGGCATCTCTTCGGCGACCAAGCTCGCGCTGCTCGCGTCCGACAAGACGGACACAGACTCCGTTCCCGACATCGAATGGTAACGTTTATCCTGTATACCTCGTTTTCAACCGACTTCAAGATTTCGAGGGAGGAGGTTCTCAATTCGTCGGGATCTTTGTTTTTGCTTTTTTGACTGAGGAGCCGAGCGTAGCGAGGCGACGAACGTCTCCGTTTTCACTGGTACAGTCGCCATCAGATATATCGGAGCGGCCAAGGTGGTCACAAATATCTGAACAACGCCTTTAATGTCAAGGCGATAAGGTGCTTGTTCAGATATTTTTGAGTACCGTGGCCGCTCCGATATATTTGATGGCGACTGTACGACGATTTGACAGATTGATGTGTGTGTATTGGTTGGTTGGTTGGTCAGTGTCGGTCTAGAGGTCGCATTTTCCATCCGATTTCGATGAAACTTGGCATGTACGTTCCTTGATTTATTTGCCAAAAATTGTCGAGCCATTTTTTTGATTGGGGGGCAAAGGGGGGAAGTTTGCTGTCACGTTATTTATGGACGGATTTCAATCATTTTCGGGTAAAAGGTCAAGCCCACACTTCCTTAGAGGTTGTTGTAAAAAAAAGTTTCGATGGAGGGGGAAAGGGGGGAAATACTATGAAGTCTACGGTTCACGGAACTACTAGTTTTATGTATGTTTACCGATTTAGAAGACGGCTGGACCAATTGTTTGAAAGGTTATAGTATAAATAAGGGTATGTCTTTAGGACCTAAAGGAGCATTATAGTAGGGTTTTGTCTCAGTACAAATGCGAAAAAAATTGTGCGCATCGAGAAAAAGTTGTGAATTTTTGACCATAGATAGAGTGAGCAAAGATGAATATTTTTTAGTATTGGCGGTCTGTAAAATTTTTGGACCTTCACGTCAAAATCAGGGGTCCCGTGCAATATGTTATTACTCTCTGGTTAAGACTGCTAGGGGTTGTTTGGTATCGTTTCCGTGTAAAACAGACATGCAGAATTCATTTCTGATATTAAAAATGTAAAATTTCGTATTAAAAAAAAAAGTTGTGCCGCGAGGAAAAACACAATTTAATTTTTATTTTTTTAGAACGTCATATAACTAATATATATCCTTTATTTCAAATAATAAAAAATATTATAAAGAAGCATATTTAGTATCGATTATAGAAACATATACATTTTATACACCTTTAATCAATGATTTTATATATACTAGATAAGAAATCAGCACTCCAAATGTGGCACAGTAAAAGCTGTTGCAACGCGACCGATTTTCCCGAAGAGAGCCGAGCCCGAGCCGAGCGAAGCCCGATCGTTCCGAAAAGTCTATTTACAAAGGACTAACAAACGTTTCGTTAAAATATTACCAGTGTAAGCAAGACTAGGGATTAAGCTGAAATGCTACAGCATGAAGGTCAACGTACTATAGGCACAAATGGCGATAGGAAGTAAAGGTTTCGTAAATTTAAACCGAACTGACAGCATTGAGGAATAAGGCCAGTGGAGTAGTTGTTGTTTTTTTTTAATTACGAAAGAATGAAAATAATTAAAACTTATTTAGTAAATTTTATTAACATATGTTCCACAAGTTATTAAAATATGGTGATAAAATTAAGGAGAGTGATTACTTTTATCTTCGTTTCAAAATGAAATTTAAGTAACCCCTCCGCAAGGGTTAGACCTTGGTCGTGTTTTATAAAGTTACAATTTACAACTTCGCTGCTTGCCTCTCTTTCTAGCAAATCATACGTATGATTTGTTAGAAAGATAGGAAAAGCAGCGAAGTTGTAAATTGTAACATTATAAAACACGACCCTGGTAGCCTGCCCTTTAGGGCCATTTATGGCACCAGTTTTTTATTCATGATAACTTTATTCTTAGATTTTAGCCAGTATGTAGAAAGCGGGATTCTATTGCTTACACTTACTTTTTCATCGCGGGTTCATGGTCGCAGGCTCACAGGCTAGGGGTTGTACAGTCGACATCAAAAATATGTTTTTTGGACCTTATTAGTCTTATTACAAAGGAGTAAGGTGCAAAAGTGTAAACATATTTTTAACGGGTTCTTCTAGAGGGCTGTCACTTTGCCTACACATAGTCCTAGCGGTACGCAAAAAATCTACAAATGTTGTTAAAAGCACGAAAATCGGAGCGATTGAAATTTAATAGTTCATTATTTCATAATATTTTTAACAACAATATGACAGGCAATATAATAACATACACACTATACAAATCTATTAAAACGAACTAATACGCGAAATAGGTATAATTATGAAGTTATCAATATTTATTACAAAAGTTTCATAATTTTTTTTATTATAAATAATAAATTAATTAATACAAGAGCGACTCCATTGCTCTTATGTGCCATGTGATTTTTGAACGCCAGATGAATGACAGGTGAAATTTAATCATATATTTCTTTTAATTTGTAATACAACCTTAACGATGTTAAATAATTCGCACTGGCCGGCTACACATTTTTTTGTGCTATATTTTCGGAAAATCTTGTTTGTGTCTGCGCCTCTATTATATTATAACTCAATGCCTTTAATACAAAAAGCTTCTGGTTTTTTTTTTACTTAAGTTGAGTAACGGAAAACAGACGTCGCGTAGTTTGAATTGTGACGGTTTATGTTAAAGTTAAGGAGGAAAAATATGTTTTTATTTATTGCATTTTTTTATTTCTGCATTTTGTGAAGTTATTATGAATAAAATTTACTAATAACAAGCAAGGCAATACATGCATTTTAAGGTCAATACGCTACGGATGTTCACGTTCACATTGATTATCGATACTTACTATGGAGAAAACATATACACCACGAAGCAAACATTTTTTTTCGCGTAGTTTTTGTATACTATAAGTCTAAAAATTGTATATATGTAGAAACTACATTAAATATGCTCCTTTATAATATTTTTTATTATTAGAAAAAAAAAGATATATATTAGTTATATGACGTTCTAAAAAAAAAAAAAAATTGTGTTTTTCCTCGCCACACAACTTTTGTTTTAATAAGAAATTTTACATTTTTAATATCACAAATGAATTCCGCATGTCTGTTTTACACGGAAATGATACCACACAACCCCTAGCAGCCTTAACCATAGAGTAATAACGTATTTCACAGGACCCCTGGTTTTGACGTGAAGGTCCAAAAATTTTACGGACCTCCAATACTAAAAAATATTTATCGTGGGCCATTCTATCCATGGTCAAAAATTCACAACTTTTTCTCTATGCGCACAATTTTTACAAATTCGAGCTCTGCTATTACCTGTTCCCTTGACATATACAAGGTGTAACAAAAATGCTAATTATGAAATTCTAAGAAGAAAAAAAAATTGCGCGAAAAAATTTCTTTGGTTTAGAATGGAGGGTCGGCCGGCGGGGACCACCTGACCCGTACAAAATATTTGTTTGAGGCCAAAAATGTTTTCTCCTCCTTTTTGTTAGTCAAAATACGACACCAATTATGCCCTTAAACGGATCACCAGTATTTTTGTTACACCCTGTATATTTGCAGTTTTATTTCAATGATTTATTTACAAGATCTACTTATGTAGGTATTTGTATGTAGTAAATAATATACTAATTACATATTTCAAATATTTTATTCAAAGAATCTATTTATATCAAATGGAATTAATCAATCAAGTAATGAATTTATAATGTTAATGAATTATTTATATTGAACCATAGGTATGAGAATGATTTTAAAGCGCACGACATTTTAATCGACTATAAAGTTACGTTTTTTATAATTAATTTGAATTATGCATGTATAATTTTGTGCTAATCTTTTTTTTAAGGAATTAAAAGGTTTTTTATTATTTATTTATTTATAAATATATGTCTATCGTTTTATTTGTGTTCAGGCGTTGTCTAGGTATCGTTGTAGATAGGAATGCTGACGGTACTTTTAGATGCTCAAAGCAAGGATTTAACTAGACACCGCATACGCGACGCGACACGCCCTAAAGGACAGAAATCAGAATACACGCAACGCGACTGATTTTAAAACACGTTTCAAGATGGCTGATAGCGTACCGTAACTAACCTACATAATTTAGTCGGTTTCATTGTTACCCTTCAAAGAGCGGTGGAGGGTAACAAACGTTTCTATTGTACTTAGGGCCCTTTGGAAGTAAGCATAATCACAAGGGTGAGTCTATGATAAGGACCAACGTTAATAGCGCCTTCTCTGTCATATCTATGGAAAGTGTAATAAGACCATCCCGTTCAATCTTGGTATTATTATTTCCGTGTCATGTCTATGGGTGGTACAGGTATATTCACGAAAGTTGGCGCGAGATTTCTACTGAGTGACAGCCATTTTCATAGAAATTCTGTCAAATCTCGCGCCAACTCTGATGCGAGACCTATTTTTTCAATTTCCCGCTAGATGTCGCTGTCACTATCGCTAACTAGCGAACGGTATGTTCGCACAGTATTCCATTTATTTGCGCAACAGACGATTTTAGAGTATCAATTATCAAAAGAATTTAAAGAATATAAGTTTTTGGGAGTGTTGGTTGTTTGTTTTGCATCCAATGCTTATATTACTTAGGCTCAAAACACATCTAGCGGAATGGAGGCAGTAATGTATGGAGGTCATAGACAAATTTAAGTTACCATCGACAGAGCCTTTGAGCTTTAAACCAAGCGGAGTAGCCATTGACAGGCGTTCCCCTCTGCCGAATGAGTATGACCAGTGTTCATACTCATTGTATGGACTGACGTTTATTTGACGTGGCTATTTTGACGTTTCGCATACATTTGACGTTCCCCTCCCCCGCAAAAAACGGCAGACTGTTTCCGATAGAAATGAGAGCGCGTCTCGCATCCGGTTGGCTTAATAATCAAAGGACAAAACTCCATACATTACTGCCTCCATTCCGCTCAAGTGTGTGGTGAGCCTTATACAGGTGGAAATAGATCATGGGCCTTGAAGTACTAACATGTTGAGCCAGCTCAGTTCACTAAAAGCAGAGACTTATAGATAATATAGACATCCACAGTCTAAAAACTTTTTGAAGCTCATGTCTGAAAGCGCCATCTACTCCAGAGTCACCTAAACGTAGCTCGTAAGTAGGAAACAAGCTAGCTTTACTACGGTACGCCATTCGCCCCTAGATGTCGCTGCGACGCAATATAAAAATAGGAAGAAAAAATGACATTTCGTCGCAGCGACATCTAGGGACGAATAGCGTGCCGTGCTCTATTTTATATGTTACTCTATGCTAAAAGGAAAGATTCTTTTATTTTTCCTAATGTGTAAAACTCACAGATTATTATTATTTTTATAACTTCTGTTTACATATTTGTCAATCCACAACACAGGGAAATCCTAGGAATCCTAGTTCAGGCATTTGTAAACCACCTGTCGTTAAAAAATCTTAGCCTGTAAGAGCAACCACTGTGCTATACTTTTCTCAATAAATTATTTGTATTTGTAATGTCGTAGCCGTAGCCTATGACATAGATTTTATTTTTTTAGGAATGCTTACTAAGGTTTTACAATAGTACATTACAGCAGAGGTTGGGAAAATGAGGATTTCCGGCCAAGTAGGTATACGTACGTATAGGGATAGGGATACGAGGCCGGGAATCCGTTTTCACGCCGAGGCATGTATAGTGCTTTTCTCAAAAAAATGCGTGGGAATAAGACCTAAAAACCTAATACTTAAAGCCTAAAAGTCTATCGCACTCAACAATCACACACAGTATGACAATCCTTTTCATATCAAGTGTCACGAAACGTGATACTTCCGAGTCTATTTTCACGAACGTAACGATAACATTTCCGCGCATGTTTGAAAAATGAGGTTTTACATAGTGGTTCTGAAGACAAGGTCAAACTAAGGTCATTCATATTTTTGCGAACATATCCGAATCCTCACTCATTAATTTCACGAAATATTAATCAAAAGTTGATAGATAAACCTAGACCTCGAAATGGTTTTGGAAATATACATTTCCAAAAAAAATTACAATCCCAATTGTATATCTCTCATGAAGATAATTAAAATATGTTTGACGTGATTGTCATTTTCTCTTCTATATTTTTTCTTAGATATAATGCACTTAAAATATTCGCATTTTTGGCGAATACGGATGCGAATGCGTGAATATTCAAAAAAATCATTCATTCATTGCAGTCAATCCTCCTTTTCGTAAAGAGTCTTCAACGTGGATGTGACACCTCTGCGTCAATAAGCTACGGTAGCTGCTTACCATCAGGCGGGCCGTATGCCAGTTTGCCACCGTCGTGGTATAAAAAAAAATCTGCTGATAAGATAATACGAGTATTCGTTTCATGCTTAGTGCTTATGCCAGATGTGTGACTTATTTTCCAATTATCCGTTAGATGTCGCTGTCACTAACACAAACTAACGTACGATATGCTCACACAACTGTCTAATTGTGTATTGGGCAACAGAAATCGCAGTCACATGTTATTGCAAGTAATTATGTGGTAATAAGGTATTTGTTTATTTTTTTCATCATTCGTTTATTTTAAACACCACTATTTTAGCAGCATATTCTCAAAGCAAGCATTAACTGAGCCCACACACGTGTACCCCCGTAAGGGGCGCCGCAATGATGATGAAAATCACTATAAGTCTATCAATGGCGGAGTGTCAAAAATATTTATAGAAAAGCCGAGGCTAATTTGGTTTTCTTTTTCTCCATGATCTGTAGGGAATTTACCCAAGCGCCTATTAATAGGGCATATTACTGCAATGTTCTGCCACCAGAGTGCAGCACTAGCACACCGGTAAACCATAGAGTTCTTAATACATACTAGGCCTTAAACAGTTTTTTATAAGTTTTCATAGATCATTTATAACGAATAAATATGTCATTTGTGTACCAAGGAGGTTTGTTTACAGAGGGCCTAATCGTGAAACGAAAGAATCGAAATTTTGACTTCTGCCTCTCTATCGTTCTAATATGTAAGAGTGACAGAGAACCAGGTAACGAAACTTTTATTTTCGTGTTTCGCGGTAGGCCCTCTTGTTGTGCTAGTGCCGCCCCCTACGCAGAGTTTTGCGTAATATTCCCTATTAGGGAACCCCGTGGGAATCGCGTTTTATGGACCCGCCGCTGTGGTCTATACTACTCGATGATTCAGTCGCAGCTGTCAACCGCCAAACATGGCGCACAAAAATTGTTCTAGATGTTATATCTAGTAGCGCCACCTAGTAACGACTAGTGTACTACTAGTACGTTATTCGTTACTAGGTGGCGCTGATTTTATCTCATACATATTGGCTCTGTTTAGGTGGCTCTGAACTAGATGGCGCTAAATACTCGGAGCCTCAAAAAGTTCTTAGGCTATGGCCGTCTACTATATATTTAAGTCTATGATAATAGGTATTCTTCAACCGACTTCAAGATTTCGAAGGTGGAGGTTGTCAATTCGTCGGGAAATTTTTTTTTTTGCAATTTTTTCATGTATGTTCATTGTTCACCGATTATTCGAAGACGGATGGACCGATTTGGAAAATTCTTTTTTTGTTTGAAAGAGTAGTAGAGAGACTTCACAGTTGGTTCCATTATCACCCGGTCCAGATCTGATGATGGGTTCCTGGAGAAATCGACGGAATTCTTCAACTATTATAGGCACACCTATAGTGATTTCAGTATTTTTTACAGCAACTCGGCCATTTCCTCTTGGAATAGCGGATCCTAAGTGAAGTCGGTTCTTTATTGTTTAAAATTATTGTTGAAATTATTGTCACAGTTATTATATTATGGAAACTGTTTGACAGGTGGGACAGCGTGATCCTCATGACTCCAGAGGAGAGAGAGGCGCAATGTGCGACGAGTGCAGAGCAGAGTCAGCACAGAGTGACGGAGTGTAACACCGGGGAAGACGATATAGTGAGGAACCTGAACGTGCAGGCTGTCACCAACTTGGTGGAGCACCCGCAGAGGCTGCGGCCCCCGAGTAAGTGGCTTTTACTCTTCAACTGACTTCAATACGTCGGGATCTTTGTTTTTAACCAACTCCAAGATTTCGAAGGAGGACCGATTTGGAAAAATCTTTTTTTGTTTTAAAAATTATAGGTTTTTTCAAACGCTCTAGTGACTAAACTATAAGAGATTAAGCAATATAACTAAGTAAAAAAGTGGTATTCTGGTTTATCTAAAAAGTCACAGAAGCAAAATTAGACAAAACTTTATAGATTCGCTTATTTATCGTAATTTGGTCAAAAAGTCTGATCCCTAAGAGCGCTGCATCTCTTTCTTTCGTGCACGGGAGCCATAAACGTGTCTCTAACGGATGGGCGTGGCTTGTCCGAATCGAGGAATGGCCTTAAAGAGTATACTTCACAGTTGCTCCCATTGTCACCAGGTCCAAGTCTGATTATAGGATCCTGGAGAAATCGGGGGAACTCTTCAAATATTATAGGCATATAGTGACACAATAGTTATTTGTGCAACATGAGAGGAAAGTTGGTTTTTCTTCCGAGTGTTGATTTGAGTCCCGAGTAAGCGAAAGATTCTAAGTTAGAATCTTGAGCCTAGCGAGGGATCTCAAGAACACGAGATGTAAAAAAACTTTCCTCTCGTGTGACACATACAACTTTTCACCTCAGTAGTGAGAACATAAATTAAAGTTAAAAAAACACATTTATTTACATTCCTGAATGAAAGGCATCATCATTATGACGAAAGCTTCTAGAAACAGAATTTTACTCCCTGGAGTGAAGAAAGTCGCAACTTTCGTCACTCCTTGGGGCGAAAAATCATTAGATTTTTTTAAAATAAAAGTAGCCTATTCTCCTACAAACAAAAATATTTGTTTGGAGGAGAATAGGCTACTTTCCTATGAAGTCAAATCAGCTACTTTGTTTGTTTGTTTTATGAAGTTTATACGGGAGACTAATATTGTGACGTCACAATACTATATTATGAATAACTATAGGTATCTCCTTTATAAAAAAATAATCATTATAAAATCATTTACGTCACTCTGGGCGATAAGTGAAATTTACCGCCCTAGGGCGCAGCGGCAAATCTCACTTCACACCCAGGAGAAGACGTAAAATTGTGTACGCACCACGGGCGGTAATAAAGAAGGCCTCAGATCGCTTGTTTATAGCCCTTACCTTCGGTTCGGGCTACAAATACCAGCGATCTGGGCCCTTCTTTATTTTACCGCCCTAGGTACGTAATGTACTATTAAAGCGCAAACACCCGTGTATTTATGAAATTTTGGTTTTATGAATGCAACGAAACAATTAAGTTTTAATCCGTTGGAGAGTAGCCTATTGTAAAATAAACGTAACTGTAAAGCGTTACGTGTATTCGGTTTATAAAAAAAAATACTGTAATGAAGTCTCTACAAAGTATTTATTTTTGTTCATGAAAAATCTTATTTATTACATGCAATTCGGAGGCCGTAAAATCCAGTTAGTTCAAATCCAAATCACACTGGCGTCGCAACCGCATGCGGCGACGGTGTGCAAGCGTGACAGCGCTGTACACATGCAGAGCGCTATCTCGCTCGCGCACCGGCCCCGCATGCGGAAAACGCAGCAGTGTGAAAGACGGCTCACGGTTTTACAATGTGTCTTCTTGGCAATGGTATTGGCCGGTTGAAGGTATTTATAGATGGCGCCAGCATTTGTCCTACCAATAGTGGCAATTTTATGGTTTTTTTTTGGGAGTTTTCTCACCCAGATAGTTCAGTCATTAGATATTTTGACCCGTGAATAATTAGTTCTTGGATTTTGTTTCGTAGGTCCCTCGGGGGGGTCACCGGGAGTATAAATTCAAAAAGTAGACTGAATCAGGCTCCTGCGTATATTCAAACAACGGTTTTTCTTGAATAACTCGACTATTTTTGATGTTACAGTAAAACCGTGAGGACAAAAATTGTAGGAGATTTAATAGGGGTGATGACTCATGTTGAATTATGCAATGAAATTTAGTTGATAGGATGCAAAATGATCAAAATATCCAAATAAAGTAAACATTTAAAAAACCTATTGAAATGGTGCAAAGATATCAGGCTTCAAAATTTCAATTTTTTTCGAATTTTGAAAGTACGAAATTAAAAAAAACCAATGATACCATTCGATTTCTAACATTTTATTGTGAAATAAATTGCATAGCAACCATATACATAAACGCAACATTTCACTGTAAAGATAGCAATTTCATAATTTTTCCATACTTTAAACAGGGCAAATATGAAGCCGTGACGTCAAAGCTTTATATCATTTGTTAGGAGCGTTTTGAGAAACAAATGCAAATCTCAGACTGTCTTTTTCCTGTCTTTTATGTTGATTTAAGGCAATTGGCCCCATATAGACATTTGATCCTCATAACAAAACGAATCGATTGATACCATGCATGAAAAACGTTCATCTAGCCTATTCTCTACAAGTTTAATTTTCACCATTTTTTTATAGGATCGATATTAGACTGAACTAAGATGCCTGGATATTCTTAGCCAAATCCCATAGTGGCAGTACAACCTACGCTGGCGCCATCTCGCCAAACCGTTGATTTCCTTCCATAATAAGTCTGTGGTCAAATTATTGTATTCGTCTTCCATTGATTAGTTTATCGAATTCCCTGGATGTTTTCGTGTGTATTTATTCTGGAGCCTGGCCTGGTTTGTAACACTTGAGACCAACTCTTACTCTCCCTTTAGGACACTTTGCCAAACCTTGAAACACACTCGCAGTCACAGTTTCACTATCATCTGCATTCCTATAATTTCTCACAATCGGCATCAGATTTCTTTTGTTATAATAAAAATTATTGCGGTCATAATTTTGATTATCCACGTTATTATTATCAGAATCATAACCCGTTGAATAATTCTCACGTTCTTTGTAAGGTGACGTTAGTATATCGATAATGAAGCCTCCGTTGGCATTATTGCTCTTATATTTTTTCATTATATCTCTATTTTCTTCACTTTCTCCTAGTACACAATAACCACAAATGATTAATATTATTATCCGAATCATTTTCCTTTATATTGATTTAACTTATAATTCACTTAATTTATCGATTTGTTCTAAATAAGTGTATACTTGTAGCAGTATGGGTTGATAATGGTCTATTTAAGTAATAACACCAACGTTAAGGATTCTTATCTTTTGAAGTGTTGACCTCCGCTCACCTTTGTTGACTTTATATCAAACTTTAGGCCTGCCGCGTTCGTCGAAAATCGGGGTTTCGTTATATGCGATGCGTCTTCCTCTTTCGAATATGTAAGTGGGATAGAGAGGGAAATAACGGAATTTTGATTTTTGACATTCGCGGAAGGCTCGCTTGCCTCCGCTTGTGTGTAGAAACCGTTGAAACTTTTCAACCCCCTTTTCATTTCTTAGGGGTTGAATTATCAAAAATACTTTATGAATAGAGCTCCATGACATTTCAAGAATAAGAATATTTTTATTTGAATGAATGAATGAATGAATGAAGTATTTATTCAAAACACAGACCGACCGGAGACCGGTGGTAGTTTCTTTTTCTCTCTGACGTTCATAAGTGCATTGTAATGTGCCTAAATTGAAGAATAAATATCTTTTATCTTTTTTTTTAGACACAACAAGATAAGATTATACATAAACTAGTGAAATAAAGGTAAGAGGATTTGCTGTAAACATTACCCGATACATAGGAGGTGATCGTGCATTTAATGGTAGGTTTCATCTTTAACCTTAAATGGCAGGCATTTGAAGAATATATGTTCTAAATAGGGATTTTACGAATGTCGTTTCTCTGACATTCGCAAGTGCGAATGAGAATATTCAGGATGCGAATGTTTGAATCCAAATACGAATGTCATGAAGTAGCTTAATAAACTTAAGTTTTATCTGCATTTTTCAAGTAATGCTTTCTATCGAGAGTAAATGGGATATTTTTTATAAATAATAGCACATCAATAAGTATGACTAGTATGTATATATTTAAAACTATAGTACGTTGAAAACGAATCTTAATTTATAATTAATAACTTATATAAAATAATAAATGCCATGACGCCTATGAGCTACTACTTTTTCAAGGATAAAATCCGTAGATAATATTTCATATGTACACATCATGGCGGAACGTACAGTCAGCAGCAAAAGTAGCTAAGTGGGTAGGTTGTTCAAAATGAGGTGGACACGACTTTATTGTTAAGAGAATAAGAGCGTGTGTAGGTCATTTTTAACACCCTACAAGCTAAGATACTTCTGGTCTGTAGTTCACACGTCCACATAATAATCGTCAGGATAGGCACAAGTCTTTCCCTTGGGGCATTTGGCCAGCGTTCCTCCGACTGTAGCCCCTTGTTTTATTGTAGTAGTCTCTGGTGCTGCGTTCCTGTAATGTCTTATTTTAGGCTTCCTATTTTCATAATAATAATGATTATTGTGTGCATAATTTTCATTATAAGTATTAGAATTAGAGTCAATATTGGTCAATCCGGCATATTATTTACATAATTCGGATTATTAGTAGTTTCCGAAGTTTGGTCGTCTAATCCGTAAATTATATCGTCACTTCCACGATGCGAGAATCTCTTTAGTGTTTCAATTATAGACATTTTGTTATTATTAATAATCTGATTATTGTCCATAACGACAAGTTCCCGTCCAGTAACTTGATCTCCTAGTACACCTGTACCACAAAATAAGACTGCAACGAATAAAATCATCTTTTTTTGTTTTTTCTCTGTGTTCTTGAACCTTCACGTTATTTTCAAAAAGCGTCTCCCTTCTTAGACTTTAATCCAATTTATTTTATTTATGCTTGTTAAGTCACGATGGTGATCAGGTCTTATTTAACAATTTTATTACCTTTTATATCAAGAAGGTACAATTTTTCTGAAAATAACAACAAAAATGTACTCACTACAAATTTTTTATCAAAACTAAAAAAAATCACTTATTTCTGTAATATAATAAATTTGAACGTTTCTAGATTTTTCTTGTCCATATAATAATTGTCATAAAAGAGTAATTGATTCTACGGGTGACCGAAGAGCTGGCAGCTTCCTCGCGCAACGCATAAGTATTGCGATACAGCGGGGAAATGCTGCCAGCATCCTCGGCACCATGCCGAAGGGGCCCAATTTTTTCGATATTTTTTAGTTTTATAAGTCATATTTGTTATTTATTTTTATAGTTGTACCTGCCAATAAATCACATTGCACCTATAATTGTCAATCACTTTTACTGGTCACATATGTTTAGTTAATTTGTACGGATTACCTTTTTAAGCTCTTGTTTACTACAGATTTACTTTTGTTAATTATCACTTTGGCGGCTATACATTTATTTGCCGTATAAATAGATAATATTACAATAACAAGTGTACACTTGCTAACGATTGTATTGAGAATGGATCATCAACAGATGATAGCAAAGCAACACGTACTCTATTATCGCTTACCAAGTATCTTGCGACGGACCAGTAAAACTACTTGAGGACGGATTCACTGGATTACTTTGCCTAATTATTTGAACCTAATTGTCTATGATTCATTTAGGTACCTTTCGAAATAAACGTAGAAGTATTTTTGTGTTAATAGGATGGTCATCATCTCAGCCATAACACGTCCACTGCTGAACACAGGCCTCCCCTTTGGACCTCCATAAGTATCGGTCGGATGCGACTTGCATCCAACGTCTTCCGGCGACCTTTATAAGGTCGTCTGTCCATCTTGTGAGTGGACGTCCTAATATCAAACAATTAATTAAATACAAATAATTAAGTACATATTACATTTATTTAAAATTACAATATTATCATAAATTGCACATGAATCTTATCTTAAAAATTAGAACAAATACCTTCACAAGACAAACTTGACATTAAAATTAAAATTCTTAGGGATATATTCAATATATTCAATATCCGATCATTCCCATGTAATCAATTATCATAATATTGATAATACTCTTCTGCCGGTACACAAGTCTTCCAGTCAACACGTATCTTGCCCTTGGGGCATTTTTTCAGCACGCCTCCTATTATAGTACCTTCCTGCACTGTAGTACTTTCAGTCTCTGCATTTCTATAATTTCTTATTTTGGGGTTATTTTTATCATAATGAAGATTATTGCGTGCATAATTTTCATTATTAGCATCAGAATTCAAGTCATAATTGTTGTATCCGGCATTATTATTGACATAATTAATAGAATCATATCCGCGATCGTTTGTTTCGTAGATAATAACGTCTCGTTTTCTATGGTGGACGGATTTGACTATAACAAGGTCGTTATCTTTGTTTCTCTCATAATTATTGATCACATCCATTCCTTCTTCATTTGTATGTTCCGCCAGCACGCTTGTGCCACAAAATAACAACATAATTACAAAAATCATTTTGTTGTTTTGTTTCCTTCCTTGTTTATTCAATTTCACGTTCTCAATATTATTCAATATCTCCAATTCATTTCCTTCCACGCTCCCGTTTTGCGATCTTAAATTTCAAGATGTTTGTCTTCCAAACAGAGCGTTTAAAAATATATTACAACGTACACTTTTTGTTTTTCCTTGCAGTATTTTATGAATATGGAAAACACATTTAGGTATACCTTGAAGGTGAGGTATTGTCCTTTGGAGACACTGTATGGTTAACGTTAAGTCACTTAAATAAGCACATCACTTATCAAACTGTTATTATAAGCTCCTTCGCGTGTACTTCTCTAATTCGTTTCAATACATATGAATTGTTATCAATTCTATACTTAGCTTTAATAGATACTATAAGAGCAAGTATACGTGTTAGCGATTACACTGAGAGTGGCTCGTCTACTGAAGATAAGTAACATGTTTTATGTCTTACCGAGCATTCTATTCAGTTTTAAAACAACCATTATACTGTGACCTGGATATTATTCATAAGTGTATGTTTTTGGATATCATGTCTATAGTGGTTTTCATGAGTGCGATAATTATATGAAATAACATCCATGGTAAATCACAACTTACGTCGAGAGCTTCTTAAAACGACCAATGTACTTGAGACCTCCAGTTTACACGGAGTGCAGTAGATGACTAGGTCATTATACACTTGTGATAATTTTAATCAAGGCAATTATTTCTGAATAACTTAACAGGTTCTGGCCAGTTCACACTATATTTATATAAGTAACAGATATATGGATGAAAACGGGTTATTGCTTCGCAAAATACATGTCGTAAAAGTTGATCGTTTTTATTTTTATTAATAGCCAGGTACAATCGCCATCAAATATATCGGAGCGACCTGGGCACTCAAAAATATCTGAACATGCACGTTATCGCCTTGACAATAGAGGCGTTGTTCAGATATTTGTGACCACTTTGGCGGCTCCAATATATCTGATGGCGACTGTACAGACATCTGCTATAAGTTTTGCACTAAGGACGCCACAATAATATGTGACACGCGCTAATAATCATTGAGTATCAGGAGGTGACATCCCTAAGCAATTTGTTGTCCCAAAAGTTGTAGTGAAAATGAAAACCACTACAAGTCTATACTACTCTTTGAGTCTGTCACAGCTGTCAACCGCCAAACATGGCGCACAAGATTCGTTCTAGATGTCACATCTAGTAGAATACCTGCATACTAAATCAATGGCTCTATTAGCGCTATACTTAAGGTCTATACAAATGGCAAATAATGTAAATCAACCAATTTACTTTAATTGCTTCGCAATCACGCACGGTTAAAGAAAAAAAAAACGATTTTTCTTTCATCATTACATTTTTAGGTTAATAGTGCACCATATACATGTCAAAAGTTAAATAATCACAAAAGGAAAAATTAAAACACCTATAATATACATTTCTTAATTACTTGTATTTAATCGAACTCGCGGAGCGTAAGCGAAGTAAGTTGTTACAAACAACTCCAGACCGAACTGTCACCTGGCTACTGGGACGTCTCGGCATTTGGATGGCTTTTTGATTTCGATAGTTTGTCTGACGATAACTTTAGTTACGTTTTTCTGATCTTTATGAAATTTCTTGGGGCTGTAGCAGAGATACATGAAATTTGTAAGTTCGTATATGAGGAGGATCGATCAAGTGGCTATGGAGCTAGAAGGAGAAAAAAAATCGTCCTTGGGGTCTTGTTATATTGGTCAACTCGTTTGCAAGTAAATCGCGAGTTCTCAGTTCGAGGCGGACTACTAGTTAAAAATAAGTTTCGTTATAATTTTTGGTTGTGTATCGAATGTGTTGCCTGTCAGCCATATTTGTTTACAATATTTGCTACTTCCTATTGACTGAAGTTACAATTAAGATGGTTTTAGATATTTTTGCGTGGTTGGATAAACGGACCTGAGAGGATGACGTGGTGTAATTTTGTGTTGTCCGCATACAAGGTGTAACAAAAATACTGGTGATCCTTTTAAGGGCATAATTGGTATCGTATTCTTATTTTGAAAAACTAAGAAAAAATAATTTTCTCGCGAAAAAAATTTTTGGTTTTGTATGGAGGGTTGGCCAGCTGGGACGACTCGCCCCATACAAAATATTTTTTTTTCGCGTCCAAAATTTTTTTCTCCTACTTTTTCTTACTCGCAATACGATACCAATTATGCCCTTAAACGGATCACCAGTATTTTTGTTACACCCTGTATATACAGTATCCAGCTTGATACCTCCACGCGTTCCTGAGAAAAAGGGTCTTGACAGACAGACAGACAGACGGACGGACGGACAAAAAAGTGATCCTATAAGGGTTCCGTTTTTTACTTTCGAGGTACGGAACCCTAAAAAAACAATTTTATGTAGAATTAATAACATTTACTTTGAATTAAATTAGTCCTAATTAAGAAATATAAGATATAACTTAACGCCAAACTATATAGACTGAATTTGCAAAGAACTAATATAAAATTTACTTCTTCCTCCTAGCGTTTGTCCCAGCTTTTTGTTCTATTGAGCCGGGGGTCCGCTTGGCAACCTAATCCCAGGATTTGGCGTAGGCACTAGTTTTTTACGAAAGCGACTGCCATCTGACCTTTCAACCCATAGGAGAAACTAGGCCTTGTTGGAATTAGGTTCGGTTTCCTCACGATGTTTTTAATGATATTACAAATACAAATACACTTTATTGAACACCTCAAAAAGGAAACAGTACAGAAAATACAGCAAATTTAGAGGTAAACAACAGGCGGTCTTATGGCTAAAGAGCGATAGATATTACGTACATAATTTCCGAAAAACTCAGTGGTACGAGCCGGGATTATAACCCGCGACCTTCGGATTGAAAGTCTGACGTCTTACCGCCAGGCCACCAGCGCTTTTCAATATAAAATTTACTAATATCTATATTCTCCAGTCTAATGGCCTTTAAAAAATACGACTTGCTTTCCATTGTATTTTGTATCTTTACTTAGGAATTCATAATTGAGCATTTTAAGATTCTATATAATTTTTCGTATGACATAATCATCATTTATTTGAGTAAAAAGCGTTATTTACGATTACAATGTTTTAACAGTAATAAATGTTATAGCACTAAATTTAAGCTAATTACTAAAACAATTTTTCATTAACAACATTATATTGCAGTCTCTAATTATACATTTTTTACTATAACTAAACTAATAAATACTTCCACCCCATTTTAAATGCTTCTGGATAATAAGCACAACAAAATGTATAAATTCCACCCCTCGGCAATAAAAAAAAGCATTTATTTCGGACGAAAGACTCCATATAGTGTTAGTATTACAATTAGTACTAAAATAATTATGTTAGTACCTAAACTTAAGTGTTGAGAGGTCCAGTGCCTGATTAGAGCGCTGTCCCATCTCTGCCACGACGGTCAGGAGACTGTTGAGGCTGGCGCGCACTCTGCGGAGCGCCGCGGCGCAGCGCTTGCGCAGCGTGGCGGGAAACCCGTCCGCTTGCGCGTCGGCGAACATGCCCGAAGCACTACAGTACCGCGGCAGCCTCAACAGTACCCTGAACGCGTCATTGTATTGTTTAGTCGACCAAGATAGTGGTCTACCAGTTTTGACAAAAGTTTCTGCGAGATCTAATAATCGCTAAGGTTAACATTTCTGACGGAGTTTAAAACATGCACGACCTTGTTTTCTCATGAAGTTCAAACGTACCTCAACCACATTTTTGGTCGATTGTACACGCATAGCATACATAGTACGCTGCGTGTACCTCGTCCACAGGCAAAAGTCGTACAGCGATGTAGAGTACGCTCGCAAAACTGTTACTTTAACTTGCGCCATGGCCAGTACCTACATATTAATCTAAATCCTCCAACTTTATGCAACTTTTTCCTATTTTTTTCATGCCCGTGGGACACTTGGATCCGAAACGAAACAAATTCCCTTCTAATATAGTGATAGTTGACGTTTCTGTCACAGATTCTGTGGGATTAATTTGGTTACCATTATTTTTATTGGGTCCAATTTTCTGGATGTTAGATTCGCTGTTTTGATTATTATTGTTTCTATAATAATTATTGTTATTATAATATCCGTTATTAGCATTGTTGTTAACGCCGTTATTTGGATACGATAGCTGGATATTATTGTTATAATATGCGTTACTGTTTGGATTATTATTTGCAGAATACCCATTATTTGGATTATAATTATTATAATAACCAGTATTTGGATTATTGTTGTTATAATAGCCGTTATTTGGATTATTATAGTAACTGCTATTAGTATTTGGCGTGTTATTGTTATTTTTCACATTATAAAACGGGTCATAATTATAATTTGTAGTCGGGTTATTATAAGCATAATAATCACTCCGTTTAACTATTGGACTTACGGTATTAACGCTCTTATCATAAGTATAATCGGTATCATACGGATTATAATCTTTACTATTATGCGAATAATTTGCTAAAACTTGTGGATTACCATTTGTATAAGGCATATTCAATTGATTGAAATTATATTTAGGAGCGTCTCTTTTCATTCTTTCTATTCGATGATTCTTCAGCATATTTATAACATGTTCTCTGACGTGTACATCGCCTGCAGCAGTTCCTAAATCTCTTTTAACTCGTATTTGGAAATCTGGATCATCGTCCACCTTTATGTTATAATTATGCTTTTTGGCAAATATGTTTAATAAACCTAGAAGCAAATACACTGGTGCTGTGAACATTTTGAATTAAATATACAATGATACTATTGCTATTCTTCCCTTATTATAACTTATTGGAATTCACAAATTTAAATTTATTATTACGGAAGAGTCCAAGTATCTGTCTATAATATAGACTCTATATGTATAATTGTATATCTGTCCTTAATTATTTTTTTACTTCTGTTCTTTTTTCTTTCATGAGCGTCTACTGTTTCCACTGCTCCGTGAAGTTTTACTATTTGGATGAATGTGCTTTCTTAATCGTATTGAATCTTTCTCCTTATTATCTGTTCTTCTTTCGAGTTTTACGTAGATTTTCCTTTCTTATCCTTTTTTGGTGCACCTTTTCTTGTTTGGTCGATTTTATCTATCATGTGGTGACTTGATGTGGTGCAGTAACATTACACAATATCTTGTTGTATATTTTACTTGATCCTTCAATTGTCCCTTTTAATCCCAAGAATCTTTGCGTTTATTTTCTGAAATCTTACAGATTATCACTATATATGCACTAATGTTGGCCTTCAAACGCATAAGACAGACTTTTTTGCGCTTTTGTTGTAATCATGAATTTTGTTCGTCCAGTGATTTCATGTTCATTTACACACTTATCTGACAATGCTGCTTCATGATCTTTAACCTCCTTTGATAATATTCTGGGTTGAATTTTAAATAATATAACGCAATTGTTTACTTATTTTTCCACTGTTTCTTTAAATTGTTGTTTCTTTCTATCACTTGGTTTCACTTCAAAATCTTCTCCAAACACAAAAATCACACAATCGTCTGAATTCAAAACGGGCTTGATTCACAGTTGTGTTTACAATTTTACATTTTCTTTAGTTCTTATGATTTAGTTTTTTACACCATTTTACACAAGTCTTCATAAAGTGTAGTTGTGCCGTAAAATGTAGTTTCTGCACTATTTTCTCGCACATGTGTTGTAAGCGGAGCAGGTGCGAAGCAATTCGCGTGTCGTACGTAAATGAATTGTTTTCAGTTCAGTTATCAATGATTCATTGTGAGGCTGCGCGGTAGCGTAATTATAGCCAGTACTTACACTTGAAGATGATTCTAGAATGAGAGGTGTATAAAATAGTCTTGAAATACTGCGTTCGAAACAATAATTTCTGTTTACGCCTCTATTGCCAAAGCAATAAAGTGCGTGTTCAGATATTTTTGAGAACCCTGGCTGCTGCGATATATTTGATGGTGACTGTATAAACGACTATTTAGTTAAATGATTAGATCACGTTTAGGAATAAGCTGGTAGGAGGGGGAAGAGACGTTTATGTAAAACGCTAAGGGCGGCCACCGACTATCAGTCTGCCTGACGATATCGGCCTGTCAGTTGTTCGGAGCCGGCAAATGTTTTTTCCAACTGATAGGCCAAGATCGTCAGGCGGACTGCAGGCGGACTGATAGTCGGTGGCCGGCTTAAGATATTATACTGCGTGGGATCCGTAGATTGCGACCTTGGCGATGGCGTTCGGTTTTCATTGGTCATGTTATTGAATTCCAGGAATTATAGTTGTTTGCATAAGCGTCTTATTTTAGTGATTTTCTCGTGCATTCGGCAACAAATATCGGAATATCGTTGTACAGTCCAAAATATCTGAACGTGCACTTTATCGCCTTGACAACAGACGCGTTGTTCAAATATTTGTTCACCTTCGCCGCTCCGATATATCTGATGGCGACTGTACCTGTTGTTTTAATACAGACCGGTCAAGTGCGTGTCGGCCCACCTAAGATGATGGATTCCGTACACATAAATATCAACGATTCTAAAGTTAGACTTTACTTTAGGACTTTTCCCAAAGAAACTTTTCTTAAATTAAAAGTTGTTTTTAAAACCTGTCATATCTCGTTGTAGATCAAGAGTACTGTACATTATGCTCCAAGTTTAGCTCAGGCTACCAAGTATTAAAATACATAACTTTTCACTGTGCGTTAAGATAAAAAAAATATAAATGATATTTATTCTTCAATTTAGGCACATTACAATGCACTCATGAACGTCAGAGAGAAAAGGAAACTACCACCGGTTCTAACCCTACACCTCTGACCCGAGAAGTATTACTTATTACCGGCAAGAAACTCGGCGGGACTTATTTTTTCAAAACAGTAATACTAATACATTACAGATACTATATACAATAATGCGTAGTTCTTCAAGAAGGCATATCAAAACAGCTTGAGAGACAGACATGTACCTGCCTATTGTGTAATTAAAATGAAAAATACAAATAAAATCCAAATCTGACTGCTTCGCAATATGCCGAATTCTATTGTTGAAATGAATTGATTTTTTTTACTTTTGCCCTTAAACGGATCACTAGTATTTCTGTTACACTCTGTATTTTCCGCTTCAGCCGCTTTATTGAGATATCTACAGAATTATTAAGAAATAATACGTAGTATTTTATTTTCCGAGTCCCTTAACGTTGTTATATACACGGTGCCCGTGAGCACTGCGAGAGAATTTAACCACGAATTCCTGAGGCCATAAGGAGTAAAATATGTTATATGAAGTTAGGTCGATTTCGCCGAAAAAAAAATTTTTTTTCACGCCACCTGCTCGGAAATGTGGCAAAAGAAGATCAAAATCCAAGCTGGAAAGTAAGCAATTGCTGTAGCATCTGAACAACCACTACAAGAATTGCTATTTTGCAGCAATGAAATGTCATGTCATAGTAGAAAAGTAAAATCCAGATGTCATTGCATTGGACCCGCCAATGAGAATCATTTAAAACATTAAAAAGGTCTTTTTTTGGCACCACTTTTTCATTCTAAAATAAAATAAGGTTGTTTATCGAACCAATTTACTTGTTTAAAAAAAAGAAACGTCAAAATCATTCAGATCACCCTTAAGGCGTTTTTACCTTTTTAACCGTTTGTGGTTTTCTATCAAAAAGTGGGTAAGGAGTGAACCGGCTATTAGACATGGCAACTTGCAGGGCCCTCCTTCAGCTCCCTACGGGCCCTACCTTTAATTATACCTACCAACCTGACAGATTGGGCCCTGCGGGTTGCAATGTCTAATAGCCGTTTGAGTCGGATTGAAGCAAACATCGTAAAACGCTTCTTAAAAGTGAAAAAAAAAGTAATAAAGGTGGAGCGAGAAAAATACATATTGAATTGGATAATGTTTGACTGAAAAACAAGAAAGTTGTATTTATGCAGTAAAAATGAGTTCAATAAGTGTAGAAAATGTTATTAATACGCTGGCGCCCACCGAAATTCAAGAAACTGCACAGGCGTAGAAATTTGTTACCAGTGAAATCGCGTCCTAAATAAGAAGGCCCATGAACAGTGATATTTTGTATACAATATAATATCCGATGAACAATTCATATTATGGAAGGATGGCGAAAAGAAGCATTTATTTGCAGAAAGTTACATGCTCGTTTACTTTATCGTGCTTGTGAAAAGCATATGAACCATCAATATACCTATAAATAGTATCTATTAAAGTGTTTGTATATGCCAATTAATTTTTTATTTTATTTCCTCACAGTAGTCGTGAAAAGCACTATGTAATGTCTCGGCCGAAAGCGCTATAGGTGGACTCGTATCTTCGAGGGCCTCCCCTGGCGGGTCGGCCCTCGAACTAACTCGATCCACCTATAGCTTACTTTCCAGCCTCTACAACAATGTACTATTTTTTTGCTTTTTTTTTCGATTTTTTGAATGCTTTGGAACATAAAAAAATAAATATTATTGATAAAACTAACGACTAAAATAAATTGGTACATTTTTATTCGTAAAAAATGGTTCACGAAAAGTATTCCTTCGCATTTTGATATCTGTCAATAAGGATGTCTAGACTAGACCCCATAAAGAGTGAAATCTCTATCAAAAAAGCGTTATTCACTTGAGTTATACAACAATCAAAATAATCAAAGTTTTTTTATTTAATTGGTAATAACTCTGAAACTAGGCAAATTCCTGAAAAGTTTGTACGACATTTTAGTCTCCAATTACGATCAGGAATACGCTGTTAAAATCTCTCGCAATGCTCACGAGCACCGTGTATAGTTAAAGAGATTAAGCCAATTAATTTATACATATTGTCGTCCAATTAGCAAAGTTCTCATTAATAACCTCCAGGAAAATGAGGTGTTATTGTGCCCGTTTCCGGTACAGTCACCATCAAATATATCTGAGCGGGCAGGGTACTCAAAAATATCTGAACATGCACTTTATCGCTTTGACAATAGAGGCGTTGTGCTGATATTTGCGACCACCTTGGCCGCTCCGATATATCTGATGGCGACTGTACAACAGTTTACTTCTAATGAATCGATTTATTTGTACTTTGTATCGTTGTTTGCCCTATTAGTTTTATAATTCTAGTAATTTAATGTGTAGAGTCATCATCGGATATATCGGAGCGGCCAAGGTGGTCACATATATTTGAACCAAAGGGCGGACGACGGATGCAATTTACGTCAAAATAACGTCAAACGAAATACATAATGTGGATATTACTACAATTGGTTTAAAAAAGAGAACATAATTACCAAATAGTTACATAATATAATTTTTATTTTTGAAGTAAATAATCATATTTTTTTTCTATATTACGAGTACATATAGAATATCAGTCCATTCATTTTAATTTGATGGTTTACTAGGTGCGTATTCGTAAAGTGATACTTCGCCATTATTAATTATGAATAACGCTTTTTCGTTTCGCAAATAAATTTACTTAAAATATTGAGCCTTTAGAAGTATCTTTAATTAGATCCGGTTTATCAAGTATCCATTTACGAATTGTGGTTTCATTTGACATAATTATTTTAAATGTAAATATTGAAGGAAATGCACATAAAGTCCCAACTGCAAATATTTTTATATACATAAATATTACTCGAAATTTTATAAAAGTTTTATCCACCTTATGCTTTCGTCACCATATTGCATCCATTGTCCGCCCTTTGATTTGAACAATAGTCCAGGCATTTTATTTTCACTTGTATGGGAAAAATGTCAAATTAGGAAATAATTCATAACAGCAGAAGTATTTAGTTGTATGGCTTAAAAGTCATGTTAATCATTGCCTAGACAGAAAATCCTACAAAAATTTGAACATGAAAACATCGTCATTTAATTAATTTCTATTTAATCGCCTAAATAAATAAATAAATATTTTATTATTTATTATGGTTCCTTAAGACAGGTTATTTATGGATGACGGAAATACAGACAAAAATAGAAACGCTTCGTATATATTTTGATGAATATTTACTTCCCGATGGAAAGTTTGTAGGATTTTTCGTTCAGTCGTCTTAGAATGACATTTTAAAACTATATAAACAAAAAAATCGCTGTTATAAATTAATGTTTGAAAAAAACGTATCTTTACGCCTCTATTTTGAAATCGATAAAGTGCATGGATAGTTTTGAGTACCCTGGCCGCTCCGATATATTTGATGGCGACTGTACGTACTATAAGCAGGTACAGTCGACTACAACGAGATGTATCCACTTTTGGACCTGATTCCAAGTTCCAAAGCGCAATAAGGTGAAAAAGTAGATACAGGTCTTTGCAGTCGACTGTACCTACTACCTACACATAGATTCGCGTCACGCATGATCATGATCTGCTATTTTCAACCGACTTCAAGATTTCGGAGGAGGAGGTTATCAATTCGTCGGGATCTTTGTTTTTTCTTGCAATTGTTTTTATGTACCGATTATTCGAAGACGGCTGGACAAATTGGAAAAATATTTTTTTTGTTTGAAAAAGTATTCCTCAAAGTTGGTCCTATTCTCACCAGGTCCAGATGATGGGATCCTGGAGAAATCGAGGGAACTCTTCAACTATTATAGGCACACCTATAGTGATTTCACAATTTTTTACAGCATCTCCGCCAATTCCTCTTGGAATAGCGGATCCTAAGTGAAGTCGGTTCTTTTATTGTTAATTTTTTTTGGTTTTGTACGGAGGGTTGACCATAAATGTGTTTCTTCCCCCAGCGGAGCCCCTCAAGCCCACCTACATGCCCGTGTTCCTCACCAAGAAGGAGAGGAAGAAGCTGCGCCGCCAGAGCAGGAGGGAGGCCTGGAAGGAGGAGCAGGAGCGCGTGCGGCTCGGGCTCGAGGCCCCCCCGGAGCCCAAGCTCAGGTCAGTACTGTGCAGCCCCACGTGGTGCGCCAGGGTCATGACAGGCAAAGCCGCAGAATCATCATCTTCTTAGTTTTTATCCCGGCTTTTTGCCACGTCTTAATTAAACGTGGGATTCGTTTGGTAATCTAATCTCACGCGTTGACGTAAGCAATAGTTCTCTACTCTGCCTTATTGGGGTTAGCTCCGTCACCGTGAGGAACCTCACGATGTCGAGACAGAACTGCAGAGTAGCGTATCTTAATCGAAAACCTTGTCTACCAAAATTTTTTGTAACTTTTAAACTCGCTACATGCCGCTCTTATTTCGCTGCTTTTTAAAATCTTAATTTACATGCAATAAACACTGGCAATAATTCGCAGGATATCGAACTTAATGCGAGCGCTGGGAACCGAGGCGGTGCAGGACCCGACGGCGATAGAGGCGAAAGTGCGCGAGCAAATAGCCAAGCGGCAGAAGACGCACCAGGACACCAACCAGGCGCGCGCGCTCACCAAGGACCAGAAGAGGGAGAAGGTAACGCTTGTAGAGCTGTGGACGAGCGCGACGAGGCCGTATAGTGACACGAGGCGAGCAAACAGCACCAGGACACCAACCAGGCGCGCGCGCTCACCAAGGACCAGAAGAGGGAGAAGGTAACGCTTGTAGAGCTGTGGACGAGCGCGACGAGGCCGTATAGTGACACGAGGCGAGCAAACAGCACCAGGACACCAATCAGGCGCGCGCGCTCACCAAGGACCAGAAGAGGGAGAAGGTAACGCTTGTAGAGCTGTGGACGAGCGCGACGAGGCCGTATAGTGACACGAGGCGAGCCAACAGCACCAGGACACCAACCAGGCGCGCGCGCTCACCAAGGACCAGAAGAGGGAGAAGGTAACGCTTGTAGAGCTGTGGACGAGCGCGACGAGGCCGTATAGTGACACGAGGCGAGCCAACAGCACCAGGACACCAACCAGGCGCGCGCGCTCACCAAGGACCAGAAGAGGGAGAAGGTAACGCTTGTAGAGCTGTGGACGAGCGCGACGAGGCCGTATAGTGACACGAGGCGAGCAAACAGCACCAGGACACCAACCAGGCGCGCGCGCTCACCAAGGACCAGAAGAGGGAGAAGGTAACGCTTGTAGAGCTGTGGACGAGCGCGACGAGGCCGTATAGTGACACGAGGCGAGCAAACAGCACCAGGACACCAACCAGGCGCGCGCGCTCACCAAGGACCAGAAGAGGGAGAAGGTAACGCTTGTAGAGCTGTGGACGAGCGCGACGAGGCCGTATAGTGACACGAGGCGAGCCAACAGCACCAGGACACAGGACACTTAGATGGGCAGTTCTCAACTGTGCGTTTCTCCAGAAACTTCCTCGCACTGCCCAACTGTGGAATGACCTGTCGCATACGACCTTCAAACCTTCAAGAAAAAAGCGTACTCCCATCTTAAAGGCCAGCAACGCGCTTGTGACCCTGGTGCTGCTGGCTTCCATGGGCGGCGGTAATTGCTTACCATCAGGCGATTCGTCTGCTCATTTACCACCTGTCATAAAAAAATACATTGCAATATTTTTGCTATATTTATAAAATATCTTATTATTTTTCAGATCGATCGGAAAATAAGAGAAGACACAAGTATGGGCGTCAATGTAGCTGTGTACAGGTAAGATATAATAAACTATACTCATCCCTTTTTTACTAGCGAGGGTACTAGCGTAAGAGAGAGACAATATGATTATTTCTGCCTATGCTTGAAGTAAAATAATCTCTGGCTAAATTATACTTTAATAGTACAGGAGGTATATTCCCTACAAAATAAATACATCCATAACTCGAAGATAATTCGTGATGGATTCAAATAAATGAGGGTATCGAACTCGAGCTCTCCAGCCTCGTTGGCAGGGTCACTACCGACTACCGAGTACTCACTTCACTAGGCTACTAAGGTCGTATATTTCATCATATTTCGTGTATACTACGACGCCGCAGTGTTGCGCCGTTCCATTTTATTCGGAAATAATTTTAAGCAAAAAAAAAATCCCGACCACGTAGCCTCCACCTTTCGGCACTGGTCCCACCGCGAGCTAGTAAGCTATGAGCTATCGGCTATAAACACGAACAAAAGATAAGCACTCCCGTGTAAATAAAAGAGACACGGCGATATTTATAGCTCACCGCTGGGCGAGTAACTATAAATATCGCCGTGTCTCTTTTATTTACACGGGAGTGCTTATCTTTTGTTCGTGTTTATAGCAGATAGCTCATAGCTTACTAGCTCGCGGTGGGACCAGTGCCTTCCAAAAGCAAATGTCCAAAAAATTCATACGCAGTAGTCCTCATTAGATTTTATAATCTGTTTCCAGAGTGCGAGACCTCTTCGAGTGTGCGTCGGCCAAGTTCAAGGTGGAGGTGAACGCGCAGCAACTACACATGACCGGCTGTGTGGTGCTACACCGCGGCTGCTGCGTGGTGGTGGTGGAGGGGGGACCCAAGCAGCACGCCAAGTACAAGCGGTGAGTGGCCAGGGTCGCCATGTGAGCTCCACCAGGCTCCCCATATACTACTTTTAGACGTGAATAAATTTAGCTTGCTAAATATTGTTAGTAAATGTGTAGTTGTTTGTTATACAAGGGACCAAAGTTGTATTTTATTTTAACCGCCCGCGTGGAATTGAAACACGAGCTAGCGAATGGATTCTAGGGTTGAGCTAAAAAAAACCGGCCAAGTGCGAGTCGGACTCGCGCACCGAGGGTTCCGTAAAAACCTAAAACAATTGCTATTTCTTATGATTGCGTGGACATGAAAGTTTCGTTTTGCTACAGCAGAAAGATATTATAGAGCTGAGTATATGATATGAATTTCAATTTAATACCTCTACGCGTTTACGAGGAAACAGGTAGTAAGTTTAAAATTAAAAAGAATATTTAAGTACTATTTTACTAAAAACGTCTACTTTTCGTAATTTTTCCTTTGTCTTTGCTATATGAAGTTTCTTCGTGCCAAGTTTCAAGTTTCTGAGTTTACGGGAAGTACCCTTTAGGTTTTGAGTTTCTTGCGAGTATACAGTTTCAAAATATGCAACTTAAATTGCTATTTCTTTTGATTGCGTTGAAATAAAAATTTGGTTTTGCTACATCTGAAAAGTCCTATAGTCCTGAGTATTTGACATGAATTTCAACTTAATAACTTCACGCGTTTACGAGGAAAAAGGTAGTACGTTTAAAATTTGATATATATATTTTTGTACGAATTTACTAAAAATGTCTACTTTTTATAATTTTTCCTTTGTCTATGCTATATGACGTTGCTTCGTGCCAAATTTCAAGTTTCTGAGTTCATGGGAAGTACCCCGTAGGTTTTGCGAGTGCCGAAAACTCTAAAATTTGCAGCATAAACGACTGTATCTTTTGATTGCGTTGGCTTTTAAGTTTGATTTTTTCACAGCTTCAAGGGACAATAGACCTAAGTATTTGGTATAAATTTCAGCTTGATACCTCCACGCGTTCCTGAGAAAAATGGTCTTGACAGACAGACAGACAGACAGACAGACAGACAGACGGACAACAAAGTGATCCTATAAGGGTTCCGTTTTTTTCCTTTTGAGGTACGGAACCCTAAAAAACGAACAAGCGAAGGGATTTTATGGTTGAAATATAGAATCCTGAGCGAAGAGTCGTTCAAAAATAGAACCCCGAGCGTAGCGAGTGTTGCAACACACGAGACGTAAAAATAACTTTGCAGCCGTGTGTGACACAAATCTTTCCACCTCACTAAAGCGAGGAAAATACTACATAGGTACAAGAACAACAAATGGAAAAAATACATTTACAGAAAGTGGCCTTTACATGTTTAAAAAAAGTAACTAATAACACGTTTGAATTTCTAATAATCTTTGCACTCTTGTCAATAAAATACAGTATTGCTATCTGTTTTTAAAGAATTAAAAAGGCCTCTCTGAGCTAGGGAAGTGAAAAAAATGCACCTTTCAAACTATAAGTCTAAAAACATGAATATGACGTAAAAATAAGTTTCGGTTTGTCAAATTACTGACAAATGTATCTGTTTTTCAGACTAATGCTGAACCGTATAAAGTGGGAGGATGATATTGTGAAGGATGCGGAGGGGGCCGAGGTGCCCAACACGTGCACCCTCGTGTGGGAGGGCTCCACCAAGCAGAGGGCCTTCGGGGACATCAAGTTCAAGGTATACACACACATACATAGTGAGGGGGCCGAGGGGCCCAACACGTGCACCCTCGTGTGGGAGGGCTCCACCAAGCAGAGGGCCTTCGGGGACATCAAGTTCAAGGTATACACACACATACATAGTGAGGGGGCCGAGGGGCCCAACACGTGCACCCTCGTGTGGGAGGGCTCCACCAAGCAGAGGGCCTTCGGGGACATCAAGTTCTAGGGCTGAGGTGCCTTATCGCACTTTTTTTGACTTTACATAGGATAAATCGCCAGTAACTGGCCACCTCAAACTAAAAATGAGTTCTATTCACCTACAAACAGAATTCATTTTAGCATGAGGTTTTAATTACTGGCCACCCTTCAATAACTCGCCGCGTTATACTAAAATGAATTCTGTTTGTAGGTGTATAGAGTTCATTTTTAGTATGAGGTGGCCAGTTACTGGCCATTTACCCTACATTCAGTTTTTAAATATAACAAGCATACGAAAATATCTTATATTTTCAGGTATTGCCGACCGAGAAGCAAGCGAGAGAGCTGTTCCAAAAACATGGTGTCGAGCACTACTGGGACCTAGCCTACAGCGGCGCCGTGCTCGGCTCCACGGAGGAGGAGCCCTAGGCCTCCCCTGCCGGCCTCTGGGGGGCGTGAGCCCTGTCGCGGCTCAACATCCAAGATTCTGGACCAAGGGACGATTGTCCTGAATCCCAAATTATGCAATTTACGGCATTGTTGGCCCGAGGAGCCAAGTTGAGATGTTGGCGTGTATGCCACATTTTGATGCGAGAGAGAAAGCGTTTAAAAGGTTAAAATTCACTTTTAAAGAAAGGAGCCCCCCCCCCCCCCCCCCATCATGCGCTATTTTAAGCTTTTCGGTATCCTTCTGCCTATGTTATGTAATTGACCAGAGTCAAAAATGATATTTCCTGTATAAAATGGTTGCGATATGCATATAGATTATATTTAATTTTAAGAAAATTTAATGTGTGATTTGGACAGGAAAGCAGTTTGTTGCATTAATTAAGTACAGTCCGTGAGCTCTCAGAAGAACCTTCGGGTTTTAGAAAGAGACGTATCAATCAACAGTGACACGTGAAAAAGCAGAACAGCAATATTACCTTCGCGTGTCATCGCCGATTCCCTAAGGTTCCTCTAAGAGCTCACGAACTTGTAGTTATGTCTTCAATTGCAACTGTGTTGATGAAATAAATGTTTCAGAAATCACATTTCGTAGTTTCATTTATAGACCGAGCGATAGCGAAGGTGTCCGTTTCAGTTTGGGCAAAAATGCTTTTGTATTAATGTATGTCCGTCCGTCTGACTTTCTCCTCTACAGCTCGCATCAAACGATTCCAGTGAAATTTTGTGAGCAGGAACTATTCCAGTTCAAAAGTAATTGTGGAAATCCTTTAGTCCGTTTTCATAATTAAAGTTTCGTAATTGGCTACGTAATAAGAATTATTTTTACTGTTTCATAATGAATTATCAAAGAAGAATTTATTTTCCGTTTTCGTAATCGAGTTTCGTAATTAACTACGAAATAAGAATTTTTTTTCTGTGTACGTAGTGAATTAGCTACGAAACAAGAATTTTTTTTCACTGCTTGGTAATTAATTTTCAAACAAGAATTTAATCACTGTTTTCATAATCCTGTTTCGTAGTTAACTCCGATAAAAGATTTGTATTAGGTACCCAAACCAATGAATTGGCTACGAAAGAGGAATTATTTAGGGCTGTTTCATCATTTTATTGAATTTTTTTTTTGGTTACAGCTTATACTTACGTACATGGTACATGTATTATACCATGTTTCCGTTATTCCGCAGTGTTAATAAAATAAATAAAAAACCGGCCGCCGCCGGCCGAAAAGTGTGAGTCGGACTCGCGCATGAAAGGTCCCGTACTTACCATTACCTATAAAATGCCAAAAAAATCATGTCTGTTGTATGGGACCCCTTTAAATATTTATTTTATTTTGTTTCAGGGTTCCGTAGCCAAAATGGTAAAAAAGGAACCCTTATACTTTCGTCATGTCCGTCAGTCCGTCCGTATGTCACACCCATTTTACTCGGAAAGACGTATCTTTATAAAATTCTAACATAAGGTGTATATTGTGTGCCGCTGCTTAGTTTTGTAGTGAAATTGCTGAAAAAATGTTTTTTAAAATTTTACCATACATGCAAGTAATTGTCAAAAAAAATTTTTTATCATAATATCGACATGATGTACAGTCAGCGTCAGAGATACGTGACCCCCCTAGGTGTAAAACTGGAACTCTCGTTCGACACGAGAATCGGCATTTACCACACTGTCATTTAATTCTTTCAAAAATGAAATATCTCAAATCTGCTTGTCAGCTAAGCTGGGATCGATCCTGGGGCCTCGGCTCACACTCATTCGCTTCACTAATACATTAGTCCGGCTTTTTTCCGCTGGGCTATCGTAACACATGGACTACACAACAAAAATATGAACCAGTTCCGACCGGCAATAGAGAACTATGACAAAATCTATAAAAATGGACTTTATTGTCAATGGCGCTTACGCCGCGTCGGGTTGCGCATCGTTGCATTTTTATTGGAGCATCGCTGATAATGGCGTAAGCGCCATCGACATCGAGGTCCCTTAACATAGATATTCTGTTCCAACTATTACTTATATCTATACTCGTCCCTGTTTTGCAAGCTTGTCTTGGATCATATTAGTAATGTCTTTGGTTTATCAATATTTTCCTACCCTCATTTTTATTCATTTTATTTCCACAGACGACTAACAACGACTTTTACCAATTACATTTTAAGGTTTAATTTACTGGAGTAAATGCGTCTAGTTATTTCGTGGAGAAAATTTGTCTGAGGGTAAGTCATAATTTGCGTGTGCGAATTATACCTGTGTCGCAACGCAATTACGATCTCTCGACAATCCTTTTGCATTTCAAGCAATTGAATAACTGCCCCCGTCCGTTTTTTTGTGTTTCAATGACAATATGGTTCGATAAAATTGTGGTTCTTTGGGAAGAGAACAAAAGTATTAAACAAATAGCACACGAGTACTGAATATAACGGTAAGTTTGTAACCTGTGACTCCATTGGGACATTTATTTTTTAGTAAAAAAAGTAAAATGTTATCAATAAGTTAAGCCACCAGATTTTGTTTGTGAGGATTTACTGTCGTGTGTTTACCTATATATGGGATAAGATAGAAAAATATATTTAACGGAAAAGTCTTTTAATCGGCAGCTTTTTTATGTGAAGTAATAGGTATAGTCTTAGAGCCATGTTTATTTTTAAAGCTATTTGAGTTTTTTAAGTTTTATCATCATAAACGAGCAAATTTAATACTATTTTTACTTGCAGAGAAATACGATTCGCAGATGGGTGAGATTCGTTATATCGTATTTACTGACGAGAAATATTTTAAGTCAGACAAAGATGGAAGAAAAATATTGTGGCGCAGAAGTGGAGAGCGATTTGACCCCAAAAATATGCTAGACCTTAGAACAAGCGGAAGGATATCATTAGGTGGGTATATTATATTAAGTATACAATTTTCATTACCTGCACTTTAAAAAAAACTGTGATTTCAGTTTTACGTTTTTCAAGTTATGGTATGCTCATGATATTTTTTTTTAGCGTATTGGGGCTGGATGTCATCTATGGGGCCCGAGCAGCTCGTTGAAGTTGGAGGCCGAATGAACAGCGAGCGATACCTCGAAGTGTTACGTGACGTCATGTTGCCTTCCGTTCGCGTCGCCTATCCCGAAGGACAAATTTATTTAGTGCAAGACATAAATCATTGGTGCATGACAATAGTGCAGTGCATCGTTCCCGTATAGTGAAAGAGTGGTTAGCCTTACAAACAGACATCACTGTATTAGATTGGCCTTCTAAAAGCCCTGACCTTAATCCTATTGAGAATTTATGGTGCTTAACTGGGACCCTACACAAGTCAAATCAAGACAAAACTTAGACGAAGAAGTTTATAGAAAGTGGGAATTGATGAGGAACACCAATGTATGTTCAAACATGGTTTCAAGCATGAAAAGCCGGCTAAAACAGGTAGAAGATAAAAAAGGTTTTCCTCTATGTTATTAGTAAAAATTGTAAAAAAAAATGTGTTGTTGGTATTTCTCCATTATTGGGCAAATATTTACTTCATGCAAGTTTTAAAATAATGAGTAGGTATAATGCTATTGTATAAGTAGTGTCTAACAAATTATATTGTTTTTTTGCAAATAACAAGATAGTGCTTAAACAAGTAGGCTTTTCCAAGAGGTAACTCGTTAATTTCTACCTTAAAAACCATACATATTGTTAGCCATTGAATGTAGTTTTTTTAACATGGATTCTTCTTCATTAGTATTATTTCAAGTCAATTTGATGTGACATGACTGAATAAAGTGTTTCTGTTAATAGGAAATTTCAATGTAACTTTAATGGGAGCTGTTTGAATTCGACCTAATTAGTGGAGAAATACCCTATGCTTACTAAGATTGTGGTAAGGTTGCATTGCATTGGTAACGGGCTAAGAGATGAATTATTGTTATCTTTGATAACATGTCGTTTCTCTTTGCAACGTTAAATAGCTGGTTTAGATTACGTATTACATATTGATAATGGCATACAGACTAATAGGGCGAGGGGCGGTCTAACCTATACTCATTTTTGAAATTGTTTTTTGAATAGCCCATTTTATACTTAAAAGCCTCTTCCCGCAATTTCCACAACTCCCACCGCTGTGTCCCGCCATCTCTGTCTAAAGTATAACTGAAAAATTGTGTTAAATGCAATAAGAATATTAATTTATAATCAAAGAAAAGGGAAACTATACATTTCACTTTTAACCGAGTAATTTGGTATTACTTATAAAAAAAGTTATGACCCGACTTGTTTTTACGGTTCTACTCAATGAAGTAAAATGTAGGTATAATCTAAAGTAAACAACCAAAGTTTAATGCCTTATAAAGTTTAACAGCATGCAGACCACCAATACCACAATTTTAAACAGTAAGAGTTAAGCTAAAGGTATTTTACTTGTTAACTTTAAGTTTCCCTGATGTATAATTGACTACACATTATAATTTAACTAGTAAATATTTAGCTGTAAAATATATAGTAATCAGTTTACAGAACACGCATAATATAGCTACTGTCATATATATATAATTGACTACACATTATAATTTAACTAGTAAATATTTAGCTGTAAAATATATAGTAATCAGTTTACAGAACACGCATAATATATCTACTGTCATATATATATATATATTACCCCCATTATTCAGTTAGTAAACAATATTTAATATAATAGTATTTAAATACCTACTTTTTAGTTAATAAAAAGTTACCAGTGACTATGGAATTTTCATTATTAGTCCTTAAAAAAAAGATTTTAACTTCTATTTTAATTAAACTTACTATATTAAATAGGATGTTAATAAATTATTAATAAAAAAGAACAAGTATAAAAATACAAAAAGTATCCTCTACGTAGATTCGAACCGCGAACCTAGTGTTTACTAGTCTGTTACACTATCCATCACGCTGCACGGACTCTTGTGAAGTTAACGAAATTATTGTTCTAGTTAAAAATTGATTAAAAGGGTAATTTTAATGTTCCGAGTTAATAACTGAGTAGGTAATAAGGAATAACAAAACGTATAAAATAAATATTTGTGGTAATGTAAAAAAATATTAAAACCAGGATTATAAAACAAAAGTAAAAAAAAAGCAAAAACTGTGATTCTTATGCTGGGGTTCGAACTAGCGACCACATTTGTCTATTGCTGGAGGGGGGTCACATATCTCTGACGCTTACTGTACCTACATCAGTCGACAGGTCTTTAAAAATAGCAAGGTTTCTTTGAATTTTTTTAAGTTGATATTTTCAGAAATAATCACTCCGAAAGTCTAAAAAACTGTGTGCCCCCCGCCCTCTTAACTTTTGATCCATAATTCCAAAAATTATGAAAAAAATCAAGAAGATCTTTGAATGTTCTTTCCACAAATATTGTTTTGAACATATCGGTTAAGGCATTTTTGAGTTATCTCCAAAAAACTATGTCTATAAGCAGATACGGCCTAGTGATATAATTTTTTTCGATAGTAGCTACGGAACCCTCCATTATGCGTGGTCCGACACACACTTGGCCTTTTTTTTATAATTAAATTAAAAAGTTCTAAACATACCAAATTTGATCTCCTCCAGATACAATTTGGCTGTTTTTTTTTGTACAATATACCACAAAGAAAGAAATTATATAAATAATCATCCTGTGTCTAAAACATCCAGTAAATTCTTGTTTGATAATTAACTATGAAACAAGAAGAAGGAATGACTTTTTAGTAATTAACTACGAACGAAGAAAAAGTACTCATTACGAAAATGGAAAATAAATTCTTCTTTGATAATTAATTATGAAACAGTAAAAATAATTCCTCTTACGTAGCCAATTACGAAACCGTAACTATGAAAACGGACTAAAGGAATTATTCATACGACGTTGTACGGCAGAGCCCGCACTAAATCCTGTTTTGAAGTTTCGCTTTTGTTTTAATAAAATTGAAAGTCAATTTCAGATACAAGTTTGTTAGTATTAAAATAAAACACAGTCGATTGAAATTGATTTAATAAGAGTTAAAAGAAAATATAAAGTTCCTTATACATTGGCAATCGCAATGTGTAGTTGGTTTTCACTGTGGTAACATACACGCTATGCTAACATTTGTAGCAAATATCGTGGTCCAGCAGTGAAATACGGCGTGATGATGGCAGGGAAGTTAGAAGTAAAACACTCACGGTTCAGCCAATGAAGCAATTGTATTTCTATAATACAATGTCTTGATATTTGTCCAGGGTATACACGATTAAACAGAACTAGATTTATAATCCAAAATAAGCTTAAATATACAGCGGCCATGAAAAGTTGAGCAAGCGAGCAAGTAAGATATCGAAGTGAAAGTTGACAGATATGTAGGTGTTGCCATCGGTGAGAATATAAATTCCAACACTTCCCCTTATTCTCAACAGTAGCAACATTCATATATACAAGATGCTATACATGACTAGGCCTTACAACATACATATGAAGTTACAATAGACACATGCCCATTAAATTCCTATCACAATATGCATGTATCCATTAATGCACGATATACTATATGTCAAACATAATAAAATTAATAATTGCAGGCAAAACTAACCATTTAACATTACAATTTTAATAAAATATTATACTAACTCATGCTTATCATTTAAATTCAAGCCTTTCATAAATGTGTAATGTTTAGTTGTACATAACGGTTTAGTAAATATGTCGGCTGTCATATCATTTGTAGGCATATATTTTACAGTTATACAGTGCTGTTGAATCAGATCTTTGACATAATGGTATCTTATATCGATATGTTTAGTGCGTTTATGTGAATATTCCTTTGCTAATAATAATTTGTGAGCGCTTTGGTTATCGTTAAAGATAACTGGATCATAATGTTTATCAATTATTTCACACAGGAAATTCTTAATAAAACACAATTCTTTCGCTACATCACTAATAGCTAAGTACTCTGCCTCGGTGCTACTGATGTGTATACGTGTACCTATACTACCTATAGATATGTATACGCCAATGCGCTTGCGCCGATACCCTGTTAAACCAGTAATAAATCAGCTGTTGCAATACATGGTCGTTTTACTTCTATACATCTCAGTGTCGAACGAGGATTTCTTAATATACCCGCGCGTGTGTGTAAAAAAAAAGTTATGTCTTTTTTGGGAAATTTGACCGATTTTGACCATAAAACCTGCGAATGGCAGATATTTAAAGGACGATTGACCCAATTTATCAAGATAAATAGTGTAAAAGATGAGAATAAAAGTGGAATTCTTATAACTCACCTTACTGATGAGTCATACCGTTTGTTGCGCAACCTTGCCTATCCTACAGAATTGGAAGGGCTTAGTTATAACCAGCTGATTAAATATCTTGACGATCATTTTAAGCAAAAGAAGTGCACGTATGCAGATAAGGCACGTTTTTATGGAGCGACAAGGAACATAGGCGAAACTTTAGGAGACTGGGCGGCGCGGCTTAGAGGTCTAGCCAGCTATTGCGACTTCGGGACCGCCTTAGAAACGGTTCTAGCGGATCGTTTTGTCCTCGGCCTAGGTGCAGGCTCTGAACGTGACAAACTTTTTGAACAAGATGCTTCGTCGTTAAAGATCGGACAGGCCTTAGAAATTGCAGAGAAGGCAGCATCGGCTAAGGAAGCAAAGGCTGTGATGGCCGGTACCACCACCGTCAAGGAGGAGCCCTTATATCGTACGAGCAGCGAGGGGCGGTACGCGGCAGGCGGCAGCGGCGGAGCGAGGCGCGGCGGCGGCGGCGCCGGCGCGCGGGCTCCGGCGGCGACGCGCGACCAGCAGCGAGCGGCTTCCCGGTGCTCTGTATGCGGCTTGAAGAGTCACGACGGTGATCAGTGTCGGTACAAGACCTATCGCTGTCAAAAGTGTGGAGTCGTGGGACACTTGAAGAAAGTGTGCAAAAATACGCGACTTAATAGTATGCAGTGTGGCGGTAATTCGGTCGAGGAATGTTGCGAGGAATGCCAAATGTACAATCTAAGGTACGTAAATACCAAACCGATAGAATTGAATGTAAGTTTAGGAGGTGTTCCCGTAATTATGGAGTTAGATTCTGGATCGGGTGCAAGTGTTATTTCACGGAGAATGTATACAAAATTGTTTTTTAAATATAAATTACAAAGTTGTAATATTAAAATGTGTCTTTACGACGGTCATAAAATCTCACCCCTAGGTGGTTTTACCATAGATGCCAATTATGAGGGCCGCACGGAGCGCATTACTATATTTGTGTTGCAAAACGATGGCCCTGGACTCCTGGGGCGAGACTTTATGGCTGCATTTGATTTAGAACTGTGTACTCGTACTAAGTTAAATAAAATAAGTGATTGTAAAGACGATGACGTAAGCAAGTTACTGGAACAATACCGTGATTTATGGCGCGACGAGCTCGGGTCATTTAATAAATTTGAAGTCACATTAAAGCTAAAAGAAAATGCAATTCCGAAATTTTTCAAGCCCCGTTCAGTACCCTTTGCCTTAAAAGACAAGGTAGAAGACGAATTAGACCGCTTGGTAACATTAGGTATTCTAGTACCGGTTAATCACTCGCAGTACGCCACCCCTATAGTTCCCGTTCTAAAGGAGAATGGCAAGGTCAGGATAGCTGGCGATTATTCAGTGACATTAAATAAAGATTTAATAATCGACAAATACCCCTTACCTCGGATCGAGGAGGTGTTTGCCAAAATAGGAGGTGGGGAACATTATAGTAAAATTGATTTAAAAAATGCGTATAATCAATTCCCGTTGTGTAATTCGTCGCAAGAACTGACTACTATAAATACCTCTAAGGGTCTCTTTAAATACACTCGATTAGTCTATGGACTAGCCCCCGCACCTGCCATTTTTCAAAAATCGATGGAAACGCTCCTATCTGGAATCGAAGGGGTAAGTTGTTGGCTTGACGACATATGCATAACAGGTCCTAATAAAGCCATTCATCTTAGTAGGTTACGAGAAGTTCTATCTAGGTTAAATGAAGCGGGTTTGAGACTACAACAGGAAAAATGTGAATTTTTCAAACCGAGTGTAACGTATTTAGGATACGTTATTAACAAAGAGGGCTTGCATACGTGCCCAGATAAGGTCAGGGCTATAGTTAACGCACCGGAACCAACAAATGTTACACAGGTAAAAAGTTTCCTAGGTTTGGTGAACTACTACAGGAATTTCATTCCTAACGCGTCCAGCATTATGAGTCCGTTGCACGAGCTGACGCGAGCGGGCGCGGAGTGGCGGTGGGGCGAGCGGCAGAGCGGCGCCGTGCGGCGGGTCAAGCAGGAGCTGGCCTCCGAGCGCACGCTGGCGCACTTCGAACCCTCGGCGCAGCTGACGCTGGCTTGCGACGCGGGACCCACAGGTCTTGGCGCTGTCCTTTCCTTGAAGGACCCAGCTGGTTTCGAGCGACCTTTGGCTTTTGCCTCACGGTCACTGACCGCTAGCGAACGCAACTACAGTCAGATACAAAAAGAGGCTACGAGTCTGATATTTGGTGTGAAAAAGTTCCATCAATATCTTTACGGTCGCAGCGAACCTTTCATCCTTAAAACGGATCACCGGCCGTTGGTTTCCATATTTAATAACAACACAGGTATATCGGTGACCACGGCGCTTCGTTTGCAAAGGTATGCAATTATATTATCAGCATATAATTACACTGTGCAATATACGACAGGTAAGAGTAATTTAGTAGCGGATTATTTCTCTCGGGCTCCGTTAGCGGAGACAGCAACGGCTACTGATAAGGAATTCGATAAATTCAGTTCGCTAAAATTCCTGGATTCTGTTTCACCGGCGGTTAACGCGAGTAATATCAAGCAGGCTACAGATAATGACCCTGTATTACAAACAGTCATAAAATATGTTTCTAAAGGTTGGCCGCGTAAGGTAAGTTGTCAATCAATAAAACCATATTTTCAATGCAAAACAGACTTGCAAATTGAAAATGGGACCTTATTGCGCGGTCATAAGGTCGTAATTCCTAGCACGCTTAGAGTAAAGATGTTAAGTGAATTGCATAGCTCACATTTAGGAATAATAAAAATGAAATCCAACGCGCGCGCTAGGATGTGGTGGCCGGGAATCGATGCAGATATCGAGCGTTGGGCCGGCGCGTGCGACACGTGCTGTGCGCTGAGGCCGGCGCCACCCAAGGAGGCGCCGGCGCCCTGGCCCCGGCCTCCCGGCCCTTACCATCGTATTCACATAGACTACATGTCAATCGGGCAAAGGGTATATCTCGTGGTTGTGGACGCGTACAGTAAATGGCTGGAGTGTATCTATATGAATAATGGCACCACAACGCGAGAATTAATTTCAAAACTTAAGCGTTTATTTGCTACCTTCGGTTTACCACATGCATTAGTATCGGACAATGATGCCAAAATTAATTGTAACGAATTTATTACGTTTTGCTCCAGTAACAATATTCATTACATTACGTCGCCTATTTACCATCCGAATAGTAACGGAATGGCAGAATGTTCAGTAAAAAATTGCAAGAAGATGCTTAAATGTATTTTAACGGAAAACTCAAAGTTAGATTTAGTACATGAAAAGTTATTGGGCTATTTATGCGAGTATAGAAATACCATTCACTGCACCACGGGCGAAACGCCAGCCAAGCTTATGTTCGGAAGAAAGTTAAGAACTAGACTTGATTCGATTCTGCCACCTATAAAACCAAACAATTTTGAGCCTCCGCCTCATCGAAGAACTTTCGAGATTGGTGACGTTGTTTTGGCCCGTTGGTACAGTGCAAGGAAAGAAACTTGGGAACGTGGTATCATCAAAAGTAAAGTAGGTAACAAAATGTTCAAAGTGTACATGTTTGAATTTGAGTCTTATTGCATAAGACATACTGATCAGTTAATTAGGTATAAGGGTGAAATTAATTGTAAAATACCGCCGATTAATACGGCACCCACGGCCCGGGGACCAGCATTCCCATCTCCAGGTATAACTGAGTCCCAGGTAGCTTCACTACCTGCTTGCGAGGCGAGTGATCTCGCAGGAGAGAGGAATGCAGTCCAGGGGGAAGATGAAGTGTGGACAGACTGCGACGGCGACCAAGGGGCTACAGCCCTAGTGCCGGTGGTCGCCGCCGCGGACGGCGCACAGGCGCAGGCGCCGGAACCGGAACCGGAACCGGCGCCGGCAGCTGTGGAGCCGCCGGCGGCCGCGCAGCCCGTGCCCAGGCACCAGTTGCGCCCAAGACAGCCAGTAGATTATAAGATTAAGTAGATAGTAGTTATTAGAAATGTATTAAATTTAGTAATTAATAATTTATTCTAATTGTTAACAGGGTTCAAGACTAGTGTGGGAGGAATGATGTGTATACGTGTACCTATACTACCTATAGATATGTATACGCCAATGCGCTTGCGCCGATACCCTGTTAAACCAGTAATAAATCAGCTGTTGCAATACATGGTCGTTTTACTTCTATACATCTCAGCTACTCAAGGCCACACAACGCTGCTTTCGAGATTCCCAGCTTACACAATTTGCGCCTAACTTTACTACAAAGCCTGTGTATGATTTTCTATCACATAAATCGTTAGCCCAGTCAGCATCAGTAAAGGCTGTTATATCCAAGTTCTTGCTCTTGTAAAAGCATAGACCTACATCTATTGTTCCTGCTAAATATCTTAGAACACGCTTTGCAGCCACCCAATGACTTTTATCATGGTTACATAAAAATTGACTTAGCTGACTACAGCTGAATGTAATATCAGGCCTTGTACACACTGAGAGATACATAAGGCAGCCGACTAATTGCCTGTATTTATAATCATCATCATCTAATGGTTCCGTGTCTGTTTGTAATTTACTATTTGGTACTAAAGGAGTCGCAACCTTTTTACATTGTAACATATTAAATTTCTTAAGCAATTTGCGAATATACTCCTTCTGATCAATTATTAATACATTTTTATCTCTAGTGACACGCATACCTAAACAGCCTTTTAATGGACCTAAATGCTTTATGTTAAAATTTTGCTGTAACATATTATATAATTCTTTTGTATCATTAGTAGAGAAAATGTAAAAATCGTCTACATAAAGAGCTATAATGGTTAGATCCTTATCACATTTACGGATATAAACACAAGGTTCATTTTTGCTTTGAGTGTAACCATTTTTAGAGAGCAAATCATGCACCTTCAGATTCCACATGCGACTGGCTTGTTTCAGCCCATATATACTCTTTTGCAACAAACAAACTTTTCGTTCATCAGACACAAAACCTTTGGGTTGCTCCATATAAATCCTCTCATTCAAGTCGCCATTCAGAAATGCCGTGGTTACATCGATATGCTCTATGAACATATCATATTGGTGAGCCAATGAGAATAGAATACGCATCGTTGAATGACGTACAACAGGAGAGAATGTATCTGTATAATCTATTCCTTCTTTTTGTGTAAAGCCGCGAGCAACTAAGCGAGCTTTATAACGATCAAAATTACCCGATGTATCATGTTTAAGTTTATAAACCCACTTGCATTTGATGACATTAGCGTCAGTGGGTCTATCTACTAACTGCCATACATTGTTTTCAATTAATGAATTATATTCGATTTCCATTGACTTTTTCCATTCATCAGAGTTACATGATGCAATAGCCTCTTCATAAGTTTGAGGTTCATCTAATATAGAGCTGGCAAACATACCTAATTCGTAGTCACCATACCTAGTGGGTGGATTACCACGAGTGGCACGAACAGGGCGGCCGCTGACGGTTACAGGTTTCCCTGAACTAGTCGCGCCTTCCTCTCCAACTGCAGCGTCTCCCGCGGGCATCGGCTCCGAAAGCAGCTCCGCATCAGGTGACCGCTGGCCAGCAGAGGACTCTTCCTCACCATCGCTGTCTTTGCCAGTCTCAGCATCTGTAAATTCATAAGAAAAATCATAAGTATGGTTCTGTTCATCATCATCATTTAAATCAGATGATTCATTTTGATTTTGACTAGAATTTTCATTAGACTGGCTCGACTCTAAATCATTATTTAAACTTTGTTGAATATTTATATCATTATCGCAAATTTCATTATTATTTCCATTCAATTCATTAAAATATTGCTCATAAGGAATTATCAAATGGTCAATAACATTATTATTATTCAAGTCATTTTTAAAATTTCGATAAAACTTATCTTCTAGAAAATCAACATTCCTTGCTAAAATAGCCTTAGTGGGATTTGATGGCTCAATAAGTCTGTATCCCTTTGTAGTTTCTGAATAGCCTACAAAAATACACATTTTTGACTTAGCTGACAACTTACTAGTGCGAGTAGGCTCCGGTAACAAAGAAAATGCTATGCACCCAAACACTCGAAGGTGTCCAAGATCAACACTGTGTCCGGACCAGACCTCCTCCGGCAACCGTCCTGCTAAAGCCCGGGTAGGGCTACGATTCTTGAGGTAGATAGCTGTCATGACAGCTTCGCCCCAAAACCGATTACACAGACCTGCCTGTAGAAGCATGCATCTAGCCCTCTCGATAATCACCCTATTTTGGCGTTCTGAGACGCCATTTTGGGCAGCACAGTAAGGTACAGTCAGCTGGTGAAGTATACCTTCCTTTGCTAAAAACTCCTTAAAAGTTGCATTACAATACTCACCACCATTGTCAGAGCGTAAAGACTTAATTTGCAAACCAGTCTGCTTTTCGACTAAATTCTTAAAATGAACAAAACAGGACATTACCTCGGACTTCTTTTTCATCAAATATCCAAAGGTCTTCCTCGAAAAATCATCTGTAAGGGTTAACAGGTAACGCGCACCACCCCAGCTGTAGTCACTCATCGGCCCGCACACATCAGAATGCACCAGTTCGAGAGGCCCGCTTGCACGCCTTGCTCCATCCTTAGGATAAGCCTTGGCCACAGGCTTCCCCTTAAGACACGCGACACACTGCTGTATGCTGTCATCGCCCATCTGAAATGAAACACCACGTGCAGCACTCTCTCTCATCACACACATTCCACTCATACCAAGATGACCTAATCGCGAATGCCACAAAGATGCTTTATTTGCATCTGACACAGCTAACTTTGCAGTCTGTGATCCCTGCACTTGATGCAGAGTAGCCATCGACTGCTCCTTTGCACAAATACCTTTCAACCGATACACACCCTTACACGAATCAGCTGACATAATAGGTTTGCCTTCTAAAGTACATTTGTCATAAATAAAACAGCCATCCTTTTTAAAAACCACTATCAAACCCTTTTCACACATCTTACTTACGGACAATAAATTTTCAGAGAGTTGAGGCACAAACATCACATTCTTAATGACTCTCTCAGAAGCATTGATGCTCACATGAACATCCCCGACGCCACAGCTCTTTAATTTGGAAGATTTATCAGCACAATTAATATTTGTCTTAGAGTCTTTTAAGTTATCAAAGAAATCATAATTATTCACCATATGAGATGTTGTTCCACTATCCACGATAAAGTCCACAACACCCGTAGTCAATGTGTCTTCTGCCGTAGCCATAAACGACGAAACAACCAGAGTTTTTTCTTCATGTTTCTTGTTCTGTCTTTTGAGTTTAAAACATTTTGACTTAATATGGCCCGGCTTGTGGCAAAAGTGGCAAACAACCTTCTTTTTATTATTATTATAATTGTTGCTGGCAGCAAAAGCGCTATTTCCATTTGTGTCAGCGCTAGCTCTTCTAAAATCTTCCTGTAGCAGCCTGGCTCTTACGAGTTCTGACGATGGTGACTGTGATAGCGATGCAGTACCCAAGGCTGACACTAAAGTGTCATAATCCTGCGGGAGCCCTGCAAGCAGAATTTCGGCTATCTCTCCGTCTTCCAAGGTTTTACCTATGTCTGCTAGCTGAGCTACAATGGTAAAAACTGTATCAATGTAAGCCGTCATGCCAGCGCATTGGCCTAATTCAATCCTATGCAAGCGACGCAGTAGGCTTACACGACGGAATAGTCCCTTGTCCTCGAATACAGAACTAAGTTTTTCCCATGCTTCTTTTGCCGTCTCGATGCTATGTACCAGTTGAAATAAATGGGGTTTGAGGCTTAACGATATTCTTGCTAAGGCACGCTGTATTTTAACCGAATCCGTATCAACCCCTGTGACTGCTGGCCAAAGTCCCTCTAGAATCAATGCATTCTTACACATGAATTTCCATGAAGAATAGTTGGCCATGCCATCCAATTTCTCTATAAATATTCCGCCGCTAACAGTAGAAGGTGAAGGATTAGCATTTGCGTTAGCGCCTTCCATCTTGTGCGTCGATGAACACTTAGAGGTTATGTCAAGCACACCTTGCTATTTTGAGGTTAAGTGGGTTCCAAAATTCAGTTGCTTTTCAGCCAACTGCTTCTATCTAATCTTCTTTATTTATGCAGTCTCTACCATCCACCTGGGTACCATAAACTGTAGCAAATATCGTGGTCCAGCAGTGAAATACGGCGTGATGATGGCAGGGAAGTTAGAAGTAAAACACTCACGGTTCAGCCAATGAAGCAATTGTATTTCTATAATACAATGTCTTGATATTTGTCCAGGGTATACACGATTAAACAGAACTAGATTTATAATCCAAAATAAGCTTAAATATACAGCGGCCATGAAAAGTTGAGCAAGCGAGCAAGTAAGATATCGAAGTGAAAGTTGACAGATATGTAGGTGTTGCCATCGGTGAGAATATAAATTCCAACAACATTTTAGTTTATTTTACTAGTACATGATGAAACTGATGCCACACAAATTTATGTTCCCAGTTCGCTGTGGTGAAAAACAACCTCCCTGCAGCTGGCAGCGGCAGCCTTCATGTCCGGATGGCGCGACGGAAGCTGCCTGGGTGCGCAGCAGATGACTGGTGCTGCTGGTGATGCTGTCCTCGGTGTGCAGACGGCAACATGTGTGAAAGCAGTTGTTTACCCGGTGAGCAGTTCACAATTTATTGGGGTTACATTGTGTTACCTGTCAGATGTGTTTCGAAATTCGATTTCTCGAAAGTTCTGAAAAAGTGAATAGATGAAGTTTTTTTTTTCATTTTTGAATTTGAAATGACAAATGGCCAAAAAAGTTAGTTGCAGACTTATGATTTGCCATATTACATGTGAAAACTTTACGTTGACCTTAACGTGTTTTTTTTTGGTTCTTTTTGATGCGTCATAGTAATCAATGAAGGATTTGAAAGCTAATTTGTTAAACAGCACTTGTTTATTTTCGTAACGATTGAAACGGGTATGGAAATGATTCAGATAGACGATGATGTTACTGATGTGACTGATTCATGTTGAAGTCGTAAAGACTGTTATTGTAGTTTAATGATTAAAATGTCGGATCGTGCAGTTCATAATGCTTAGTTGCAGTCAGTCAGATTCCACTTACCAAGCGTAGATGTAGGCGTAAAGCACCTAGTTGTTTATGTTATTTTCCGTTGCTGTGCGGCCACACGTGGTGGCGTGCATTTGGTCTGTGTCATCGTCTGAAGCCGTTGCCAGATGAGGGTAGATGTTTTGCGAGCAGGGCATTTCGTGAGTTATGTTTTAAGGGCTCTAAATTCAAAGGGCAACTACAATTACGTCAATGATAGGCTAAGAAAAATGCCCGAAGGACAAGTACCCATTAACATCATTAATTCTGAAATTTCTGGACTAGTAGAATCTGATTAACTTTACCATATTATCAAGTGTCCTCTGGAGTTGCGGTCACGAAATCACAGGGATGATTTCGTCACGAAATCACAGGGATGATTTCGTGGATTACATAGAACCACAGGGATGGTGTTATGTAGGGTGATCTGGAGTCACAGTCACGAAATCACAGGGATGATTTCGTGGACTACATAAAACCACAGGGATGGTTATATGTAGGGTGACCACAGGGTGGTATTTGTATAGGCTACAGGGATAGCCGGACAAAAGAGACACTGTGCTTAATATTTTCAATATTGTTAATAATAAAATGGCGATGTCTTGATGGGTGCTTGTAGTCGACTATTCTTGTGTATCGAGATTGTCTTTATTTTCTTTATACACCATGTAGTGTTTTATTACTTGGTTATTTAAATCATAAAAATAAAGTCCTGAAAATATAACGTTAAAATGATTAAGTTGGATTACGTAAAGAAAATAAATTGATGTTTGGAGTCTTTTGTGATCCGGATTAGGTCTTTTGCAGACGTTACCTTAACCTTACTTGGTCAGGATTGACCGAACGCAATGACGATACTGTTCGTAAGTTTTCATTGTTACAGGTTAACACACGAGGACGTGTGACACGCAGGATGGCCGTGTCGCATCCTGGTCATGATTACGGATGATCAAATGGTCATGAGTCCGTACTCATGACTCGCCGGAAGTTGCTGCGGAACGCAAGCGCCCTCTGTGGCGCTGTACGGAGTCTAGGAGAGGTGGCACAAGAATGGCGGGTGGTCATTCTGTTTCGAGCAGTCGTCGAGTGCGCTAGTCTCTTGGGAACTGTACCGCGTTTCATTAGAACCTACTCAATTGTTCTGTGATTAAAATTAAGTTTGATTTAACCTTATCTGAAAAATAAACTACAAAGTGTGTTCTCAAGCTTTGACATTTAATTATTGTCCGATGAAGACCTGGATCCATCCTATCCTTTTCCCCGACATATTTATGGTTAATTAGAAGCTTAAGGTGAAGAGATGTAGTGTATTGTAAAGAGGTTTACTATATCTTATACATTAATTACATCTCGCTATTTCCATTACAAAATGCTGACATCCTGTGTTACGCCGACGACGACACTGCAATTATCTTTCTTGGAACCTCCTGGGACAACGTCTTCGATACTGCCGAGCACTGAATCTCGCTGGTGTCAACGTGGCTGAAGCAGAATCTTCTTACATTTTAATGTACACTACAAAAACTAAATTCCTTTGTTTTCACAAGACTTCTGCTTCATATCCAAGACATCAGCGGGATCTTAAGAATCGCCAGGATGCTCGCGTTCCCATACAAACGTAGTTCAGCTCTCATTTTAAAACCACATGCTTTAGAACCACGAAATTTGGCATGGGCATTCTAGTAGTACAGATCTAGGTTGGAAATTCGTTTTCGTTGCTAAAAATTGTAATACAAAGAAAAAACAGCCAGTTACAGATTTACATACAAAACTTATAATTGCTATATTTTCTTTGTATTACAATTTTTAGCAACAAAATGAATGTCCGTCCTAGATCTGTACTACACTAGAATGCCCATGCCAAATTTCGTGGTTCTAAAGCATGTCGTTTTAAAATGAGAGCTGAACTACGTTTGTATGGGGACGCGAGTTCACACGAGCGTCCTGGCGACTCTTAAAGTCCATAGTTCTGATTGTTTCCCTATTAACACACTAGACTACAATTGCAATTGCGACCCCATGGTATAAGTAAGAGCTAGCTCATTCAAGTATCTTGGAATCCTAACAGATGACAAACTTACATTTAAAGAACATTTGGTTACAGTCTCAGGAAGAGTCAGAAAACTCATATATGTAATGAAAATGCTTCGCGAGTCTGGCAGCGTCAGCTTACTAAATACAGTTTATTTGGCTCCCGGGCAATCAATAATAAATTATTACGTCACTCTGAGCGGTAAGTCAGATTTGCCGCCCACTGACGCAGCGGCAAATCTTGCTTCTCCCCCAGGAGAAGACGTAAAATTGTGTACGCACCACGGGCGGTAATAAGGAAGGCCTCAGATCGCTTGTTTATGGCCCTTACCTTCGGTTCCGGTCACAAATGCCAGCGATCTGAGCTCTTCTTTATTTTACCGCTCTAGGTACGTAATGTAGTATTCTCGCCGCTTTGCAACCTTCTTACATCCCCGTATTTACAACCAACTCAGTATCTAAATCAAAATAGTTGATTGTATTACAAGGGAGCAAAATGACTAATTTCGGTCGAGGGTAGCGTATTGAATCCCGAACGAAGCGAAGGATTCCAGAATAGAATCCCGAGCGTGGCGAGGAATCCTCACTCCTCCTGAATCCTGAGCGTAGTGAGGGATTCAAGTGACTCGAGATCGAAATAATTTTGCTACCGCGTAGTACACTCTACGTACTTTTCACTTCTTCTATGAGAAAAACGAAAACAAAGGTACTAAACTAGCTACCTGCTATAAAAAGAAGTTATGTAATGTTATTGTTTCATTTTAATCGGTTGCAAAGACAAGGAAAATTTTAAAAAAATGCAGAGGGATCAAAAGTCACTTTAGCTCCCTGTAAATGGGCAACAAATCGAAGAGGGATCAAAAGTCACTTTTGCTCCCCCCTGTAAGGGTCTCCCCCCACTTATCGACGCGGAATCGGCGTTAGCCGATCATAAAAACTTTCTATGTCCACGCAATAACAGCGAAAAAGACGTCGATCGGCTCAGCCGACGCGAAGCGACGTCTATCGACGGGAAAACGACGATTTACCGTAAAGCTGTTCGCATCCTTACGACGCTGTTAGCAGCCAACCGCACGCGTTCGCATTCAGGGCTCGTAAGCAGGCGCGGCGTGCCCCGCTGCGGCCCACGCGGTACCACCAGGGGCACCAGGCCCAGGGAATTCAGTACTTGCGGATTATTCAATTTACCCCTTAATACCCTGAATACATATGTCGCTATCGACAAATTCCGCCTCACCTCTAACTTGGTATAGCCAACCATGCCAAGAACGAAAAGAGTCGGATACATTAACGGGTAAAATGGATATACTCCGTACTCTTTCAAATACAGATACCTCACAAACTTGTTTTGTATTTTTTCAACCATCGCTGCGTATTTTGCTTCGTGAGGATTCCATATGATAGCACCACTTTATTGCCTGCTTCTAACTAACGCATTATACCGGGTGTACAATCCAAATGGGTCAGTATGGAGAAGTCGGAAACTATGAGAGATAGCGAGATCTGTTCTTAGGAACCATGACGTCGATTTTAGATTTAATAATAATTACATTCAAACTTTTTTATTAACTCTCATACATAACCGGGAATCGAACCTGGTCAAAATCAATGTGTAGGTATAAATTCCTTTTGTACCTTTTGGAGTTGAAACTCTAGGTCCATGGGGTCCCAGCGCACACAAGTTTTTTGCAAAAATCGCAAAGCGTCTGGTTGATGTAACTGGTGACCGAAGAGCTGGCGGTTTCCTCGCACAGGGTATCAGCATTGCGATACAACGAGGAAATGCCGCCAGCATCCTTGGTACAATGCCGCAAGGGCCTAGTTTAGATTTGAGCTAGTTATTAATTTAGTTTTGTAAGAATTGAATTTAAGGTATTAAATATTAATATAGACCTAAAGTACTTTTTTGCAATAACAAGACTTCAAGCTATCTCTTACCAAACGCAAGGGTAGGCAACGCGCATGCGAATCCTCTGGGGTTGCAGACGTCCATAGGTTACGGTAACTGCTTACAATCAGGCGGGCCGTAGGTATGCTTGTTTGCAGCCGTCGTGGTATAAAAAATAAAATAAAAATTCATATGCATAATCACATTATTAGCGATTTTCGTTTTCAAATCGTTACCGGACTCTTAATCAATTTTATTTATTCGTTCGTATTAGCTAACCTGTATTAAATGCTTATTTATCTGAACTTTGTGCCACAGTAAATGCTTTGCAATTGTTTTCGTTCACAATTGGAAATTATATTTTCACCCCTACTATTCGAGAAAGGGTAATTTGTTGCCCATTTACAGGGAGCAAAAGTGACTTTTGATCCCTCTTTGTTTTCTTTTTAATTTTCCTTGTCTTTGCAACCGATTAAAATGAGACAACATTATATAACTTCTCTTTCTAGCAGATAGCTAGTTTAGTACCTTTGTTTTCGTTTTTCTCATAGAAGGAGTGAACAGTAGGGTGTACTACGCGGTAGCAAAATTATTTCGATCTCGGGTCACTTGAATCCCTCACTACGCTCAGGATTCCGTCGCTTGGTTCGGGATTCAACACGCTACCCTCGACCGAAATAAGTCATTTTGCTCCCTAGTAATACAATCTACTATAGTATCATTTTGCATTTCAGCTAAGCTTCTCTCTTCAAACTCGAGATTGCGGACATTTTTCGGGCCGCGTCGCAACTTGCGCTGCGCCTGCGCCGTCGCCGTCAGCATGGGAGTCTACTATACGCAGGTATAACATTCGTAGTAGCAGTGCAGGTGACATTTCTTCTTACAAATTCGGTATCTTTAGGCGACTTTCGGACAGAGGGCGCAATCGACTTGAGCTTCAAAAAGTTCTTAGGCTGTGGTCGTCTATATCTCTATAATCTCTGCTAATATTGTAACGTCACAGTACTATATGATGAATACATCTCCTTTATAAAAGTTTTAACCATTATAAAATCATTTAAAGTGGAAACGCATGTTACAGCTGGATTTTTCCCGTGTATTTTTGAAATTTTGGTTTTATGAATGCAACGAAACAATTAAGTTTAGAGATGCACCGAATATCCGGTTACTATCCGGTATCCGGTCTATCCGGCCCTTATTTTAGTATCCGGCCGGATACCGGATATGTTCATACTCACTCAGTTACTCACGATAAGACTACAAACTTATTTTTTTACACAAAAATACGCGAGCGCGTGTGTACTTTTGAAAGAAGTTACTCCGTACTGACATAATAAAACTAGTTTTGTTGCCTAGAATTGTGTCCGCGTGAACGTTCACTAGGAAACAAGTTGAAATCTGCACGACGCGCACCTGCGAAACTCAAATTGTAGGTATAGTACCGCCGGCCGAATATTCGGCAGCCGGATACCGAATATTCGGCGGAGCGTCAGGCCGAATATCCGGTACCCTGAATATTGACCGTGAATATTGAGTGTCAGCTATTCGCATCTTATTTATTGCTGTTTAGAGCGTTTCCGCACTACGTCCGATCCGAATCCGATCTGAATCCGAGAAAATATGGGTCTAAAAATCTCGGACCGAATTCGGATATTGCTTACGCACTAGTCCGATCCGAATCCGTCAAAATATGGGTCTAAAAAACTCGGATATTGCTTACGCACTACTATCTTGAGTGCTATCAGAGTTATAGCTATCAGCTGTATCTTGTGGCTGGAATACTTTTAATAGAAACTGCAATTGTGCGTGAAAAATATATTTCTTGAGCTTGTCCTGATTTCGTTACTAAAGATTTCTTGAACGTGTCCCGAATATTGTTCCACTTTTTCATGAACAATTTTACTGAAACAAATGAATTGATCATAAATTTTCTTTAACAGGTACTTGGCCAGCGGAAATACTTTCACAGATATGCATTACAGTTACAAATTAGGGATTTCGACAATAGCCGAAATAGTGAACGCAGTGTGTTGCAGTATATGGGACATCTTCAGACTACAATTCCTTGCACCACCCACTGAGGAAAAATGGAAAGCAATAGCTGATGAAGTCAAGAAAAGAGCTAACTTCCCTAATTGTTTAGGCGCAGTGGACGGAAAGCATATACGTATACAAAAATTTCCCAACTCCGGGTCTATGTTTTTTAATTACAAAGGCTATTTCTCCATCGTGCTTTTGGCGGTAGTGGACGCAGACTATAAATTCATTTTCGTTAACATTGGTTCATATGGGAAAGACTGCGATTCGGCCATCTTCCAGCGTACTAATTTTTACCAGCAACTTACTGACGGAAGACTACCTATACCTACGCCAACTCCTCTACACTCAAGCCTAAACAAAAGAACACCAGTAACACCACATGTTTTTGTTGGTGACGAAGCATTCCCACTTGGCCCAAATCTATAACGACCAATACGACCATACGGAGGCTTAAATCTCAATGTAGAACAACGCATATTCAATTATAGACTATGTCGAGCAAGGCGGTAGGGTCGCTATGCCGGTTGGCGGACAGTTAAGGAAGTTGCTGACTTCAAACCCCGTAAAAAAATAGTAATTTACGATAAAATATGCTAATTTCTATACCAATACGTTAGAAATATAGTCTATTTGTAAAACAAATATGAATACTGGCTGCTTTGCATGTAAGTTTTGATAAAATTAGCGATAAGTGAAAAAATACCCGAAATGCCGGTTTGCGGACAGTTTTTTCAGTATGCGGACACTAAGTGCTAGTTGGCGGACATGCAGTTTTATGCAATAAAATTGCAACTGAACCGAGTTTTATCTGTTTACATTAAGCTTTAATATCAATGGTACTATATGAACACCGTTTCTATCAAAATATAGTCTCTTCGCGGTCCTTACGACCTTTAAAAAGTAGGATTGTTTGTTTGAAAAAAACGTCGTTTAACTGACTATATCCAAAGTCGAAACGACGTTAAAAGCATTGATTAAACTTGATCTTCTTTGTTTTTTCCATACTTTATGGACGGTGAGTTCAAAAGCGAGGGGAGGGGGGTAATGAAATTAGATACACAAACCTATTATTTTGGAAACTAATCACTTAATCATAAAAAACTTTTAGCAACGTCGAAGCTTGTTTTATACTATGACGGTAAAAAATAAGCGTGCGGCTTGTCTAATGGTAAGCCGCTATCATAGTCTATGGACGCTTATAACTCCAGTTGAGTAACAAGAAGCACGTTGCCGTCCAGTAAAAGAACAAGGATGTTGTGTAGATAGATTACGAGACAAATATAGACCGCTGACAACCTACATACTGCATAGTGGGAAACTATCTAAAAGACCTATAGGATGCTATACCGCATATTGGTCAATCTTAGAAACTACATGAGAGATGCGGACTTAGTAACGCTCTTTAAGGAAAAGGTCAATTATAGATGACTGCTATATTTATGAAGAAATATAATCTTTTAGCAAAAGACTGGAAACTTACATGCATATGGCGGGAAAAAGTTGATAACTCAAGATATAAAAATTGAAGAAATTTGAACCTTATGATTTTTTGTCCTGACTTGTCAACTTCTTCCCGCAATGTACGGATTATTAAATACTATTAAATTTAGTGAACTGCTTCGGATAGGTTGTCTAAATGTCTACCTATTCTACTATCTTTGATTCTTCCATGATAGAGCAGCCCACACTACAGTCACTCCCATACGTTTTTTGCGCCGCTGGTTGCGTCGGTCCAGTATTACAAATTTTGTCAATTTTTAACTCATTTCCACCGGGATAGAAACGTTCTCGAGTAAACTGCGTACCTAAGTATCTCAACAAGGATTACTGAAGATCTGGTCAAGATCGTAAGGAACCGTTGGGTGAGGGCACAGCACGACCTATCATTGTTGAGATCCTTAGAAGTTTATGAGAGACCTATGTCTAGCACAGGCGCGGTCGCAGCAATTTTGGGGGGACACACTAATGAAAATTTTTTTTTCCAATTTTTGAGGGGGTCAGTAAAATTTTTTTTCAATTTGATATGTACGATTTGGGGGGGGGGGGGGGGGTGTCATGTCTCATGTGAGAGGATGTCTAAACAAGAGATAAGTGTTTAAGAAAAGAGCTCAAAGAGGACCCAGTGTGTTGACGATGAGGGACCTCTCTTGTTCCGTAGCCGTCAACACAGTGAATCCTCCTGTTTTTAAAGAGTCGGCAACGCGCTTGTGACACCTCTGGAGTTATAGGCGTCCATAGGCTACGGAAGCTGATGAAATGAGCGTACAAACTACGTAACTATTAATTTACTTTCCTAAAAATCCTACGTGTACTGAAATCACATTTTACGCAGTCGCGGTTGACCGGACAAGAGTTTATAAGCGGTTTTAAAATTAATTTTACTATCGATTTTAAACGAATTTAGTGGTCGCAAACTAAAAAATAAGTAGTTCTGCAACTAATATTAACATTATTATAAGTATTTAAGTAGTATTTTTAATTATGTGTACCACAAAGTGAAAATCAAAAATCGGTCTAAGATGCCACTAAGCGGACACGTGTCCGCCAACCGGGATACCTAACAAATTTGCATACCGGTTGCGCGGACAGTCAATATTTCTATAACTTTAGAAAGATCATGAGAAAATCTCTGTAAATAACGTACATTGGTTCATAATTAATCGAACTAAATGCCTAACACAAATGTAACACGAATACAAAAGAAGAAACTTACGTTTATCCGCGCGCCTTGTTCTTAATTTATTCGTAAGATATCGACCATTTTGGTCACTAACTGAGGAGGAGCGTATATAAACATTTTTTTTCTGGCTAAAGGATGCATCTATTGTTTTGAAGTGAATACATTATTATTGCATAACTATCTGAGTATCACCAAACAAATTCATTTTATTACTAAGAACAGCAGGAATCTTATTTTTAGCATTTTAAGAGAAGTTGACGGCCATTTGTCCGGCTACCGGCACTGTCCGCGCTACCGGCACAATGACCCTATGTCGAATGTGCTTTCGGCATATTAGCAAATAAATGGAGAGTTTTTCACCGCCCCTTGAACTTGTCTGTAGGTGCGTCTCAAAAATCTCAAAATGTAGTGAAAGCATGTGTTGTTCTACATAATATTGTTCGAGAACGAGACGGATATATACCTACAGATATGTACATGTCTGCCGATAATGATTGTTTCCAAGAACTAGCTCGAAATAATGTTCCAGCTGGTAGGGCAGCAAATGAAATTAGAACTGATTTTGCTAATTATTTTAGTAGCCCATATGGATCACTACCTTGGCAAATGTCTAAAATATAATGAATGATTGAACTAAAATACGGCTTATTAAAATTTGTACCTACTAAAAATAAATATCAATTTAACTTACTTGTTTCAGTTTTCTTTTTATCCTTAAACGAATCAAACGAAGGCTCAAAGAACTTGCATACTTCAATCCATGCATTCCTTGTCACTATTGTGTTTTTGTAATCTTCTAAAGATTTGTCCCATAAACAGGGCTTATTTTCAACATTTTCAATGAACGTAAAAACATCGTAGGGAAACATAATGCAATCAAATAACAACGTGCACACGCGCTCGCTGACACAGAATGCCTGCCGCTTCACGTCTGTCACGTCACGTCACCCAGCCGCATACCCCGCCCCGCCCGCCCCCGCCCCGCTGCCTCCCTGCTAGTACGCAGCTCGGCTTTAACTCGGACGCAGTGCGCAAGCGTTCATACAAATAATACTACGGCTACTTCGGTCCGTCAAAAATCGTGTCCGAAATGGAGATTCTAGAAATGACGGAAAGAAATCGGATGACGGAGATCGGAGTGCGTAGTGCGTAAACTACCATAGAAATAGTTCCACGGCTAATTCGGATCTTAGTTTCTCGGGTTCGGATCGGATTCGGATCGGACGTAGTGCGGAAACACCCTTGTAATTATCTTATAGTGAATTTAAGTTAACGTGTTTAATCCCTATTTCTAGTTCATTTTAGTGCCAAAATGTTAGCGCAGTTAATTAAGCAGCGGGGAGCAATTAAATGTAAATTAACAATTTTTGGGACGTTCCTTACGTCATATTTATTTATCCCAGCGTTAAGAGTCGCCAGAGTCGCCCACCCCAAATGCTGCCCATAGCTAACTAAGTTTGGTCTAAGCGAGAAAATTTCCCATACCTACTGACCGGTTTAAATGAGACACCTTGTATACTTGTATAGTAGATAATTATCTACGTTTATGGTACAAAGGAGGTGTATAAGAAATATGTGTGGCTTAAAAATTAGGGATTGTTGCATTTCGTACTTTAGATCTTTAAATATACTGACCGTACCGAGTCTATATATTTTAGAAGTGGCTGTTTTTGTTAAATGTAATCCCAATTTGTACAACAAAATTGCTGACACACGAAGACTCCCTGTGAGACCTCAATATGAAAATTTACTACGCAACAAAGACTGTAATACAGCCTTAGTACGGAAAAGTTTATTGGGAATGGCGCCACAAATATACAACAAGATTCCTGATACTATTAAAAAACTAAGTCGTAAGACGCGACTAAGGGATAAGGGATAAGGGGACCTCTGATCCCTACTACTCGTGGGAACGCTGTGGTGATTCATTTCATAATCATCCGCATGGCTAGGGCTGCCATCTCTAAATTCGCCGAACCCAGACAATAATTTAAAAAACCCGGACAATTGGCGTAAATCTCATTTTTTCCCCGGACGTGTCCAAGGTCCAAATCAATAATGGCACTAAATTAAATTCAATGGGTTGTTTCCTCACATAAAAAGTGTCCGGGTTTTCCCTAGACACTTATTGAAAACCCCCCCGGACGCACCCCGGACGGCCTCCAAACTAGGACAAATCCGGGGAAACCCGGACGGATAGCAACCCTACGCATGGCGGCGATGCGGTACGTCACCTATTACGTCTCGTTCTTCACGGGGCCGAGAGCGGCTCACGGAGAGCCGTTCTGCTACGTTGATCGTAGCAAATGGAAATCTCTGCCTACCCCTTTTGGGATTTGGGATATAGGCGTGATTGTATGTATGTACATGGTGATATTCTATTTAAACATTCGGAATAGTATATTACTCACCTAGGGCGGTAAAATAAAGAACGGCTCAGGTCGCGGGCATTTGTGACCCGAACCAAAGGTAAGGGCCATAAACAAGCGATCTGAGGCCTTCTTAATTACCGCATTTACCGCCCGTGGTGCGTACACAATTTTACATCTTCTCCTAGGTGATCTCAAGTGAGATTTGCTGCTGCGCCCGTGGGCGGCAAATCTCACTTACCGCCCAGAGTGACGTAAAATAATAAACCTACTCATGTAAACTTTTATTTTATATTCAAAGATGGCGTTGCCGGGATTCATCATGTTGTCATTGTCGATAATTGCTAGAACAACAAGGGGGCCATTTTTGACTTCACAACAACTACAGGTATGAACACACAATTTTTAAAAATTTTAACCGACTAAGATTTCGAAGGATGAGGAGGTTCTCAATTCGTCGGGATTTTGTTTTTTTTTGCTATTATTTTATGTATGTTCACCGATTATTCGAAGACTGGACTGATTGGAAAACTCCTTTTTTTTGTTTAAAATAATATAACTTAAAGTTGGTTCTATTGGTTGGTCAGGATCTAAAGATGGGATCCTGGAGAAATCGAGGGAGCTCTTCAAATATTATAGGCACACCTATGCTGATTTGAGTATTTTTTACAGTAGACATAGACATAAGACATAGACATCATTTATTGGTAATAACTCATTACAGGTCACGCTTAACAACTAAAATCAGTTTCATTATAAAACATAATTTTACATCATCATAATATTATTCTTCATTAAATAACAATAATTGCACTTTTATTTATTTAATTCAATATCATATACTTTAAATTCTTTACATTCTATAAATTCCTTATAGATATAGTAGCATTGATGAATAAGCCATCTTTATTAATTTATGTTTGAATGCTGGAAGGCTAACAGCTTCTGTTATAAAATTAGGCAGATGGTTGTATACTGGGGCGCCCGCGACATGTATTGTCTTTCCAGTTTTGGCTAGTCTATGAGCTACAGTATTTAATTTATGGGCATTTCGAGTGACCCGGGTTTTTCCATCTCGTCTCCCAAGTGCTTCCTTGCGTAGACTGCTGCGTAGGCTGTAGCGTAAGGATCCGCAGCTTTACGAAATACGAGCTGGCGCTTTCATCGAACTTCGCCCGGGCCAGTATGCGTACGGCGCGCTTCTGTAGAATGAACCACAGACCTAGTATAGAATAGATTTATTGACAATGATCAAAAGTGTGACAACAAATGAAATGCAAGTGTGTGGGTAAATTGTCTATGTGAGTGTAAAAATAGTGCAGCCAAGTACAACAGGTTAATTATCTATCGACATTTGACTTTTTTATCGATTAGATGCACCCATATTTATATTCATATTTTACGCTAAACGGCATGTTAGAATTCGTAAAATCATAATGTATTTTTTCTGTTGAAGTTATTAAATGTGCAATACTTAATTTGGTGACTTATTATATAATTAAGTCTGAGTTTGACGCATTAACCAATTTAAACCCCAACTAACGGCCTAGCGCCTAAAGTACCGTTGATTGTCCATTGCAACAGGTGCAATTTGTCGCTTTTATACTTCAACGTGGATATCGACAGTATTTTTTATCGAACAGATATCGATATAAGTTCCCATGACGTTTTGTCAATCCCTAGCGTAGAATGACTGTTTCCATTTTTACACAAAATAATCTTGAATATTAACTTTAATGATAAAATATTACCACACGAAGAAAGAAACACTAATATTCTATTGTATCTAGTGCTTACTTTCAAGATTTATTTTGCTAATTCGGTAAAATATGGTTTCAAAGACATCGATCGGAATATCGTATTTACCCGTGAAATGAGTAATTTCCTGAATTTTTCTTGTGTTTAATGTTGGAATCAGGTACACAATACGATACCACGTTTCTGCTTTTTCATTTCAAGTGATTTTGTTCTGGATTATTTGATATTTTACGCAATAAAATATGAGCTGTCACGACGGTGGTGTTTGTGGTGTTTTCTGAAAGTCAAAAGTTGGAACACTTGTGTATCTCTTTCCCACTAGTGGAATGTTCATATGCGCTATTGCGCACTTCGTGTCTCTTTAAGCGTAAGCGCCATTTTAGCTCTGTAGAATGAACACGCGCTCCCGTTCAGCAGCTCGCCCCATAACTCTAGCCCGTACTGCATAGTAAATTGTATGGTAGTTCGAGCATTTACTTTTGTAAAGGTGAAGTCTAAGTCTAACTGAATTATTTTAACTGACGAGTTTATACAGTTAATACCTACTAGGGATTGCAACACGGGTTTTTTTAGTATGAAGAAACCCGGGTTTCCGGGTAATACCCGGGTATTTTCATACTAAAAAAACCCGGGTTGCGTTCCCTAATACCTACTATAATATTTTTTTTTGATAATTCCCCTAGGGAATGTTCTCATTGGACTTTAAGAGGCGCCAGGAATTGTAATACAAAGAAACTATAGCAAATATAGGTGTTGTGTGTAAATCTGTAACTGGCTGTATTTTCTTTGTATTACAATTTTTAGCAACGAAAACGAATGTCCGACCTATGGTCTAAGAGCTGGCCACGTCAGATGTGACACAATAATGAGAGGTTTGTAATCAGTCCAGTTAGATTGCATAACCATCCTTATTGCTAGATCCGGGCATCTGGCAGCTTTTTATGGGTGGAGCTCAGAGTGACAGACCAACAAAGTTTTTAAGTTGAAAAAAGTAATACCGAAATAAGTAAAAACTGCTGAAGTTGTGTCATTTATAGAGAACAGGGCCTATATTTTAACATTAAAACAAAAAACATTGTGTATTATTGCGCAAACAAAAACAGTAGGCGAGTAACCAAAAATTACATTATACATCATTTGGCACTACTTCCCCTAAACGAAACTTTTGGATATTATATAATCTAATTAATCATATATTTTTTCATAATATTGGATCAAAACCAGAACTCTAGAATTTATTTTCTTTAAGTTATTTGCTTTCTTTGACCTCCACCACTTTACAGCTGCCAGATGTCCGGATCTAGAAATAAGCATAGTATAGCAAACTAACTAGAGGGGTTTCGTTGCTCTCATTATTGTGTCATATCTGACGTGGCTAGCTCTCCGTCTACTAGATCTGTACTACTAGAATGCCCATGCTAAATTTCATGGTTCTAAAGCATGTCGTTTTAAAATGAGAGCTGAACTACGTTTTTGTATGGGAATGCGAGCGTCCTGGCGACTCTTGAATTCTCAATGTTACAAAATTTTGGAGGATATTCTACAACTTGTACCTAAATTGCTAGTGCGGACTGTTTTTCGTGTTAGTATCTAAATCGTCACGGTTTTTTTTACGCCGCTCTTGTAAAAAAATGTAGTAGGACTAGTAGGGTAGATATGCCGGTTTCCCGTCCAGGTTCAGTTTCCCGTCCACGTGACTAAGCTGGTATAAATATGTAAGAATAACTTTTCGTTCATAGTTAATATAAACATATATGAACTATGAACGAAAAACTGACACATACCCACTTTTGTACTCGTTTTGTCTAAACAAAACTATGTGGACACAGTGTTTGGCCCCAGACTTCTTTCTAAAACAAAAAAACTCATCCAAAGAGTTCAAAATGCGTGCGCTCGGTTTTGCTTCAGTGTCCCGTTGAGAGGCCATGTTACCCCATTTCTTAATAAGCACAACTTGCTTAAAATGCACCACCGTCGTAAGCTTCACTTGGCTTGCTTGCTGTTCGGAGTGCTGCAGTATAAGAGTCCTGTTTATCTTTTTGAAAAGCTAGCTGGCATCAGGTTACGTGAACGCCGGGAGTGTAGGTTGCACTTGCTGACGCCTCGTCATTAGGGAATGCAACCCGGGTTTTTTTTGTATGAAAATACCCGGGTATTAACCAAAAACCCGGGTGCAATCCATACTCGTCATGCGTCGGCCGCTTTCCGAGGAAGTTTCCGATATGCAGTGTCAAAATGCTGGAATAATATTCCACCGCCATTGAGGAGCCTAAAAAGTAGTCATAGTTTTAAATTAAACGTAAAAAAGTTTATGCTTTGTCACCAACTCAACGAGGAAACTTGTAGAGTTGATACTAGTTGTTTGTAATACCATCTCCACGAAATGACAGCTACCACCTCGGAACATATCGGCACAGAGTAAATAATAGTATAATACAGAGAGACCTCTGTAATGTCACGTAATGTCACGAATCATGTTGTCCCTTCTTAATACATGACAAGCTCTCTTTCGCACTTATGCAAACGTATCGGATACGTTGTCAAACTCAAATTTTTTGACAGATTTACACTGAGTTGTACCCCCCTGATATCGGATACGTTTTCGGGGTTGTCAAAATCCCTTTTGTTTATTTGTGGCATGACCACAGAGTCACAGACACGATAAAATAATATTTAAGTAGTTTATAGTAGAAGTTTTGTATTAAAATAATAATTAGATTGGACAAAGAAGGTAATAAATTTGATATTTATCTAGTTTTGTATTAAAATTACTGATAGATTAGGAAGATTGAGGCAGATTGGGGCAGGTCCAGCAATAATACTAATTGCGTACTTGTCAACCTTAGTGGTTAAAGTTAGTTTTTTTTTCTTTTTTTTAATGGCATCGCGCTCCTGGCGCATTCAGCCAAACGAGTAAAACGGGGAAACGGAATTAAGGAATAAATAAAACGGAATAATCGGAATTAAAAAAAAGGAATGGATCAGGAAAGGTATTAAAGTTTAATATTCAAGTTAGTTAGTTATTTTGTGAAAATAAATGGCTCTGCCCATTGGGGCAATTCAGCCAGTATCAAGGTAGTGGCGACAAATGTACGGTCGATTAAAAGTTATAAAAGCTTTTAAAGCTTGACTTTGTACGGTGAAACAGCTCTTTGTAAAGTGATAGCTGTATTTTACAAAGAGCACGTGGCGATCAACCACGGGGTTAACATTCGATGATCAAAACATGGAAAGACACGTTTTGAGATTAGTTTTTCATTATCCGCACCACTCATTCGATAGATCACTGCACAATACGCTATCAATATTACACACTGAACATCTTTAGTGAGCAAAAAACAAAGAACTATCCCCAAGATCAACCGGCCATTTTGGAAATCGAATGCAAACCTTAGTGGTTCAAAAGGGAATATTGTATGTAACTTTTATCTGTTAAAGTTCTATCAAACACTGATTTTGTAGGGGAGATTACTTTCTGTATGAAATACATTATTCTGTCCTAGTGGCTTCGATTTATAATGCTAGGCCAAGGTATGTCCGGTCAGATACGTCGTCATTGGATTGTTACGTTGTAGTTGTAGTTATAAGTTATTATACTTTTTCTGTTATTAAGTTGTTCCTTATATTTAGGTATATTGTTCTCTTTAAGTTTATTACTGAGTTTGTATTGCTTTTTTTATCTTATATTGTACTCGCTACATGTGTTACCTGCCGTGAATTTTCACCGGATCCTCTTTTCGGAAGATCAGCGCTGGCTTACGCTAGCAACGTGCTGAGAAGAGACCATTTCGTGACACTTGTCTCACCTAATTCACCTATGCTCTGTTTTTTTGTTGGGTTTGTGCGGGAGGAGAGAGATTTCGCGGTTAAATAATAGGATCTCGTACATTCTGCGGGGCTTTCTCTTTCCGCACAGACTGTGCCTGTATTATCTGTAATTTATTTGTTCTTTTCCTATTGTCATTCCTCTTATAAGTATTGTTCTATTCCTGTTGTAAGTATTGACTATACCCAATTACCCATACCTACCTAATAACCTCGAACAACATGGGTATGAATTGAAAACCTGTTAGGTATCTTTTTTTTAAATAATTTCTGTATGAAGCGCTTCGAACCTTGATTATTAAACCAACCGGATGCGACACGTGCTCTCATTTCTATCGGAAAAAGTCTGTCAATGGCCATTCCGCTTGGTTTAAAGCTCTAAGGCTTCGAACAACTGATTACATATAATTGTTTTGTTTACAGACATATTATACAATCTTGCATGACAACACTACGTGCAATTGTGCAGCTTTGAGAGTCTATCTTGGCATGAGTATTGGTCTTTGGCAGCGCACATGCAAACTCTCTGAAAGGGAAGAGCAGGATTTTTTGTTATCTCTTAAGAATGAAAATATAATATTTCAATGCTGGCCTGAACACGGAACCGGTGAAAATATATCAGCGCAAAGCAGATCATCTGACCAATGTGGACCTTCTGATAACTGTGGTTTATTTACTTGTATTCTCCCATGGGTAATTTTATTTATATTTATAGTGTTCATTATAATTAAACTTATTCTTTGCTACGCCATGCGACATTTCAAACGAGACACTGGTTCTGTTATAACTGGATCGGGTACTAGCTCGTATCGGGTATCGTTGTTGAATTATACTCGTAATATAAGTTACCGTAATAATCCGACCATAATAGAAAGTAGTTTCGCGGCAGCTGGGACATCTGCCGATTCTTCCATTACATCTATCGGTCAAGATGATGAATGCAGTGATTTTCTGAGTTTGAAAGATAGGGGTTGCAATTATACGGTAAGCAAGCTTTAATGAGCCCCTAATTTCGGAGTCTCGCTCTCTTAGTACAGTGGGTGTGCTTAGCTCAAATGTTGTATGGGAACCTTGCATTTTGTGACTATGCGCTGGCACTTGCTGCAGTTGATCTTTAGGTAGTCCGCCGTGGAGTTATACTTCCCCCCTTACCCCCACCCTTGTATTTGGTGGGGGGTACGGGGGGGAAGTATAACTCCACGGCGCTCTGATTGAAATCATTTTTTTAACCGACTTCAATTCCATAACAGAAGGAGGTTCTGCATTCGGTTTGGTGTTTTTTTTTTTATGTATGTTCACCGATTACTCCGAGACCCGTGGTCCGATTAGAGTAATTCTTTTTTTGTTTGAAAGGATCTACATTCAAGGTGGTCCCATATTAGTCTGGTGCTGTTCTGATGATGGGATCCATGAAGAATTAAGGGAATTCCTCAATTTTTAAAGGCACATGTATGGTGATTTGGGTGTTTTCTTAAGCAACTCAAGCATTTTCTCACGAAAATCACCAATTTGATGGAGTGGACCTGATGATGATGGTTGATTTGATGATAATGATGAAGATTTTTTTAAATGTAGGATGTTCAGCGATTACTCGGAGACCCGTGGGCCGATTTGAATAATTCTTTTTTTGTATGAAAGGAACTACTTCGAAGATGGTCCCACATTAATCTGGTGCTGTTCTGATGATGGGGTCCTGGAGCAACTGAGGGAAACTCTCATTTTTTAAAGGCACGTGTATAGTGATTTGGGTGTTTTCTTAAGCTACTCAAGCATTTTCTCACGAAAGCCAACAATTTGGTAGAGTGGCCCTGATGATGATGATGATTGTTTTGATGATAATGATGAAGATTTTTTAAATGAAGATGTTCAGCGATCACTCCGAGACCCGTGGTCTGATTTGAATAATATTTTTTTTGTTTGAAAGGAATTACCTCGAAGATGGTCTCACTTTAATCTGGTGCTGTTCTGATGATGAGATCCACAAGCAATTGAGGGAACTCCTCAATTTTTAAAGGCACGTGTATAGTGATTTGGGTATTTTCTTAAGCTACTCAAGTATTTTCTCATGAAAACTATGAATTTGATGGAGTGGACGTAATGATGATGATTGTTTTAATGATAATGATTTTTAAATGCAGGATGTTCAGCGATTACCTACTCCGAAACGCGTGGTCCGATTTGGACAGTTATTTTTTTGTTTGTTTGATAGGAACTACCTCGAAGATGGTCCCACATTAATCTGGTGCTGCTCTGATGATGGGATCCATAAGAAATTGAGAGAACTCCTCAATTTTTAAAAGCACATGTATGTTGATTTGGGTGTTTTCAGAAGCAACTCAAGCATTTCCTCTCGAAAACCACCAATTTGATGGAGTGGACCTAAGATGAAGTCCACATATGATACGTGGAACTTTCCTTAGATTGAATGGGTGTATTATGAACTTTTTGATATATGTTTACCGATTATTACGAGACTCGTTGTCAACCGAGTTGGATTCGGCGGTTGACCTCTTTCTCGAAGTTGGACCCACCTAATTGGACTACTTGTCCTAGGTAGATGTACGAGTCAACAGCTTCGAGTACCGAGTTCCCAACAGAGACTGGGGTGGGCACAACCCTGGAATTTGACAAAAGTTTCGTCTTATCCATGTTCATTTTCAAGCACACCTGATGTGAAACTCCGTTGAGATCATCGAGCATCATGCTGAGTTCCTCCATCGACTTTGCCAGGACTACAATATCGTCGGCAAACCAAAGGTGAGTGATGTATTCGCCGTTGCAGTAGTTTATCCGAAAATGAAATATTACATACAAGTTTATATATGATTTCAGAAAAAAATCAGTTAAATTTCCCCCCTTACCCACCAAATACATCTCGCTTTTCGACGCCACTTGGTCTTAATCTACCCAGGGCCACCTGGAGACGAACTGTGTCAAGTGCCAGCGCATAGTCACAAAGTGATAGGTGCCGAGGCTTACCTACCACACCCACTATAGTACGTAGTACGTACAGTCGACCAAAAATGTGGTCTACCACCCTACGGTTAAGGTTCGTTTGAACGTCATGAGACAACAAGGTCGTGCATGTTTTAAACTCCGTTAGAAATGTCAACCTTAGCGATCGTTAGATCTCGTAGAAACTTTTGACAAAACTGGTAGACCACTTTCTTGGTCGACGGTACCAGGACCATATGTATGAAATTACCACCATGATTGCATTCAGTATTGTAAGATTGAAGACGTCCGACATGAATAAAATAAACGTATATTTAAGAGAAAATTTATATTTTAGAATTTCACTTTGTGTAGAAGTATTTGATCTCTGTTGTGTTCACATGTTTATGACATGTGTGTGTAGTTAATATCACAGAGTATATATAGAAATATCTATTTGCTTCATTGCCATAGATTTAAAGTATTTGTTAATTGTAATTGTAATATGTTGAAATTTCTTAGAAATTAGATTAAGCATTATTTATGTTTTTTAAGTTTTCCTGCAGACAAACTGTCAAACAGTTTTGCGGGGGTTGTGATTAAAATGTAATCCTTGTTGTTTGAATAATTTAAAAAATAGCTTCGGTGTAGGTAAAACGTAACGTAATGAAATTCCAGTTCTGCTCCCCGACCGCGGTCCGCGGTTAACCTGCCTCCATGGCATGGATGGTGCCATTTATGGTCTAAGAGCTGGCCACGTCACATGTGACACAATAATGAGAGTTTTGTAACCAGTCCAGTTAGATTGCATAACCATCCTTATTGGGTAATTTGCAGAAAAAATGTACCTTTACTTTTTTTTTTTATTTCATATATATTTTGAGTCTATCGCATGCAGAATCATGAGCTCTATCGAGTCTGATAGAATAAAAAAAATGTTCCAACTGTCCCAAAATTTACATACATAAAAATTCGTTACGTTCATAAAAAAATACTGATAATTTCTCAGTTTCCTTACACTTTTTTTATGAACGTAACGAATTTTTATGTATGTAAATTTTGGGACAGTTGGGACTAAGTAAAGGTACATTTTTTCTGCAAATTACCCTATTACTAGATCCGGGCATCTGGCAGCTTTTAATGGGTAGAGGTCAGAGTGAATAACCAACAAAATTGGAAAAAAGTAATATCGAAATAGGTAAAAACTGCAGATTTTGTGTCATTTATAGAGAACAGGGCCTATATTAGACACATACATTAGAACAGAAAAACATTGTGTATTATTGCGTAAACAAAAAAAGTAGGCGAGTAACCAAAAAATACATTATACATCATTTGGCACTACTTCCCCAAGCGAAACTTTTGGATATTATATAATCTAATTAATGACATAATTTTTCATAATATTGGATCAAATCCAGAACTGTAGAATTTGTTTTCTTCAAGTTATTTGCATTATTTGACCTACAACACTTTACAGCTGCCAGAGGTCCGAATCTAGAAATAAGCATAGTATAGCAAACTAACTAGAGGGGTTTCGTTGCTCTCATTATTGTGTCATATCTGACGTGGCCAGCTCTCCGTCTATTAGGATTATCATATGTTTTTAGGATTAAAAGCAGTGTTTGCAACTGTAGATAATAGGGAAGATGCAGCTATTATATTTACCATTATTTTGTGATCAAAATGTTGAAAAAACATAAAATAATAGGTATTGTAAAGTTTTTAGTTTAGTTTATACTAATTTCAAACAACAATTACGATTTGAAGTCATGTGAAACGGAACGTGTTTTAATCCACCAATCAGCGTCTGGTGACATCACTCCTGTATGACAACTAATGGGGTTGGCAATTGTCACTAGTATTGTTCTATGTGATTTGGCTTAAAGGGCTAGCATCCGGGTCAAAAAAAACAGAACTTGACACTTTTGACACTGTTGGCAGGTTGACAGGGACCAACCAAGGACGAACCATGGACGAACAAATATGGCGAGTGACATACACACGAATGACGTCACAGGAACTATAGATCCGTTTAGGCGCGAAAATTTAAATTGTCAGTTTGTAACAGCATGTTTTTACTATAAATTATAGTACTTCATTTTTTGATACACTCGTGGTCTAATGTACGAGTAATTCTTTCAAGCATGAATGAAAACATTGCATCTTGCCTATTAGACCTTAAAACACTCGTGTGATCTTCTTATGAAACTCGCCCGCGACCCTTAAAACAGTTACATAAACTACTATAAGTAAGTGATAAGTTGTAGCTGTAAGTTTTTTTAAAATTAATTTGTATGTTTTTTGTTGTCCTTGATTAAACTATTTATATAAAAAAACAATGTCAAATTATCAATATGTATGCCATTTCCAGAGATCGGCCAAATTGTCATTGTTGGCAATAATATAGACATGACTCCAAAGATCAATTAATTATTTTTACCTGTAATTTAATTCGTATACTTCGTAAAATATTAATCAATAAATTAAACACAGACTTATTGTTTAGATTTATTAAAGTAAATTAAAAAAAAATTCTAAGTTTTCAGGGGTTGTGAAAAGGAACAGATAAGTCTGTTCCTTTTCACATCCAAAATGTATTTATGAGCTGAAAAATTACCATTTGGACGTCGTATTTTATTTATTTCAATTTTTGCCATGAGCTCGGTGGAAAATTGACGATATTCAATTCAAAAGGCGACAAAAAAATAATCCATGGCTTTATTTTGAATGATATCTTTCGTGATACACAATACACATATACCATACATATGAAAGAACCACAATAGTTATTTCTGCAAGAGAGGAAAGTTGGTTTTTCTTGCGAGTGTTAATTTTGAGTCCCGAGTAAGCTAAAGACCCTATAATTGAATCACGAGCGAAGCGAGTGATTCTATGTTTGAATCTTGAGCGTAACGAGGGATCTCAAGAACACGAGATGTAAAAAAACTTTCCTCTCGTGTGACACATACAACTTTTCACCTCAGTAGTGAGAACATCCTCCTAGCGTTTATCCCGGCTTGGGGTCCGCTTGACAACCTAATCCCATGAATTGGCTTAATCTCAGTAGTGAGAACATATTAAAGTTAAAAAAACACATTTATTTACATTCCTGAATGAAAGGCATCATCATTATGACAAAAAGCTTCTAGAGACAAAATTTCACTCCCTGAAGTGACGAAAAGTCGCAACTTTCCTCACTCCCTGGAGTGATGAAAGTCGCACTTTCGTTACTCCAGGGAGTGAGGAAAGTAGGCTTGTTCGAACTGCTGAGGTGAAAAGAATGTTAGCATATTAATGTCAATGTCAAAAAAAATATTGTGTTTTAAAGAAGGAAATCAGAAGAGATCATCCAATTTTGAAGTCTTAGCAATTAATTACATAATTCATTGATCTTTGGAGTCATGTCTATATTATTGCCAACAATGGCATCCATTTGGCCGATCTCTGGCCGATTTCATACATAATCATTATTTGACTGCACTACATTATGAATATTAAACTAAATTAATAACTAGCTCAAATCTAAACCAGGCCCTTGCGGCATTGTACCAAGGGTTATTAATTTAGTTTAATATTTGTACTGTAGTGCCTCTGTATATTTAATCATGTAATTATGAATTTACCATATTTGCTCAACAAACAGACTAAATTTTGTAATATAAGTTTCTAAATATGTTACATATAACTCAATATAAGTTCAGACAGTTTATGTATCCAACCAAACGTAAAATAAAATGACATGTTTTTGGATGATATCGAAGACTCTGTTCTAGTCTAGCAGAGACTATAGGGATATAGACGACCACAGCCTAAGAACTTTTTGAAGCTCCTGTCAATTGCGCCGTCTATGTCATAGATAAATGAGTAGATAGATTGCTAACTCCATACATAGCAAAACTACTAATTAAATAATAAGTCGTATGGGAGGTATGCTTAAACTCATTTATACTAAGTTTTAAGCACACTTAAATCGTAGTACGTATTAAGCTGTAATCTTTTGAATAATAACTTTTAGCAAAGCTGGCTTAAAACTTATTATATATACGCATTTAGTCATGTATGGAGAGAACACTCTAGGTACTTAATTCTCTTTGTCTATGTCAAATGGCGCAATTGACAGGAGCTTCATAAAGTTCTTAGGCTGTGGTCGTCTATATCTCTATAGTCTCTGGTTCTATTCTCCACGATTTGATGATAAATTTTAAATGTCTTCATGAAACTAACTAGTCAATGAACTGCTTATTACAAACATGTAAATGTAGTTTATAAAATGTAAACATTTCTATATGGGATCGATTTAAAAAGTTAAGAAAACGGATAAATTGCCTTTCTACCCAGTGAACGCTCTTAATTATCTTTTCACCCCTACTATTCGAAAAAGGGTAATTTGCTGCCCATTTACAGGGAGCAAAAATGACTTTTGATCCCTCTGCGTATTTTTTTTAATTTTCCTTATCTTTGCAACCGATTAAAATGAGACAACATTATATTACTTCTGTTTCTAGCGGATAGCTAGTTTAGTACCTATGTTTTCGTTTTTCTCATAGAAGGAGTGAAAAGTAGAGTGTACTACGTGGTAGCAAAATTATTTCGATAAGGCATTTTGCTCCCTTGTAATACAATCTACTATTCATTCTGAAAGGTTTTTCGAACTTTATTCACCATAAAGAATGATTCTGTGACCTCCGAGGATCACGTGACACTTATTTAATGATTCCAGCGTGAATCGTAACCCTTTGACCGCCAAAACCGTCATATGACGCGCACGGAAAGTCGTGCCGTCAGCGCCAGGATGTGATGTCACGTCCAAAATGTAACCGGTTTGCCTTGTGCGATTTTTCCGCCCGATGCTTGGCGTTCAAAGGTTAAAAAATAGTAGATTGTGTAACAAGGGAGCAAAATGAAATATTTACGGCGAGGGCGCACATTGAATCCCAAACGAAGCGACGGAGTCTATAATAGAATCCCGAGCGCAGCGAGGGATTCTAAAATAGACTCCTGAGCGTAGTGAGGGATTCAAGTGTTAACGCCCAAGGTGAAAATAATTTTGCTCCTATGTGACACATACTGCTTTTCACACCCCCTTAGACGAAAATAAAAGACGTTATTGTTGAATCATATTTACTTTCACTTTATACATTTGTGCTTAGTATGCTTCCTGATATAGGAGGAGCCATGCTTGGTATTGTATCAGTAGGATAATGTCGGCACGGGTTAAGGCAATCTTAGTTCTATAAAAAAATATCATAGCAAAACTGAAGTTAGTCTTAATTTTTCATCAGTAGAATATCCTGGTAAAAGTGAAGGTGGTGTTTGGCATTATCGGAAGAAGTTAGTAAGTCCAGACTCCATTTACTCGACAAACACCGCTGAGCTCATGAGATAAGAACAACCTAAAACAAAACAAAAAATATGTTAATTGATTGCACTGTTGGGGCTGATCACAATGTTAATAACTAATAACTATACTACCTAGTTATAGTTATTAGTTAAAATAACCTTATTAGCGTTCCGAAAGTGAACCATTTAAAATGTGCAAGTTGCTTAAACCGAGTGTTGTGGACACACTGGCGAGTCCCCAAGACTATTGCAAACATAGATAAACATAACAAAATCATTGCTAGGTTATGAAATTACAATTAGTTATTGATGTCATTAGACTCTAACAGTTAGAGTTATCTTAAGTTAAAAAAATCAAGAACAGGCATTGTAAGCATAAAATTAGTCAATTTACTTACATTCATAGGCAGAGAAACTGAAATCAAATGCTGTGTTTGAATGTTTTGATATTATTTGCAATCAAAACTTGAGACTTCTTCGTTTGGTGGCCTTCAGAAATTCATTTCAGAAATGTTGTTAGTTTTGTTTTGTTTAATTATCATTATTTTTGACATGGAGTACCTACATGCTTCAGGGTAGAACTTGGAAGGTAGCAAATCCTTGCAATTAAATCACAAATACCGATTCCGAGAACAATTTTTATATCTCTAGGTAACCTCAAATATAACGACTTTTCGTATTCCTTTTGTGTGCTTCTAGATTCTTCTGTCTTGATTTGATGGCAACAAATTGGCCATATTACGCACCAATGTTGCGTTTCTTTTCATTCTATAAATTCCGGCGTCATGTTTTCATGTCTTAATTATCGATCGAATACATTTTATTTTTTCAGAAACAGAGAATAAATATCAGACCACACCACAGACAACGTATACTTAGATCGAATCGATTGCTACGTCTATTCGTTATTAATTAAAAAATCGATTTGGAAAAATAATATAATGATGCTAACTATTTTTAATCATTCATTATAGTAACGCACCTACTGAATTGAAGTATATTTATGATAAATATGAGTAAAACAGAATTTTATAACGTATAAAAATAGTAATAAATATAAAAAAAAATGTATACACATATTCGATTATAATGAAAGTGTAATCGATTAATGTAATAAGACATTTTGTTGCCATGGCGGACTGGCTGGAAAAAAAAAGTAATGTCCTAGAACAGAAAAGTGCCACTTTGTTCCCTCATAGGAGGGAAGAAAAGGCCCGTATACGAATGGGTGGTGTGAAAAAATCATTGCAGTCCCATCATTCATTATTGAAATAATTAAACTCTATACTCGAATTCAGGATAATACTTATACATACCTACAGAAGATACACACAATGCTGACGAGGTTCACTAGTACAAGGAAAAAGTATCGATAGTCGACTTTATTATAATTATAGGAACTTCCGGGCAACGATAATTATATCATATAATTTTGCCCCGCGGATTCCTATGGCTGCTAATAACATTTTTTTACCTGGTCACAATACATTACCTAGGGCGGTAAAATAAAGAACGGCTCAGATCGCGGACAGTTGTGGCCCGAACCGAAGGTAAGGGCCATTAACATGCGATCTGAGGCCTTCTTTATTACCGCCCGAGGTGCGTACACAATTTTACGTCTTCTCCTGGGTGTGAAGTGAGATTTGCTGGTGCGCCCGGGGGCGGCAAATCTCACTTACCGCCCAGAGTGACGTAAATATACATACTATAAAGAATAACTTTTTAAATGCGATTATCGTGAGGTTCGTGATTGTAAGTGTGTTTAAGCTTTAAAGTAATATTGCTCAAAAAAGATATATGTGACGTCCTATAAATTAAATATTGTTTTTACATGTCAAGTGTTATTGAGAAATACAGGATGATTCCTGTAATAGGAGCAATAAATTAAAACGTAGATTCTACTCCTCAATAAAATTGTTGTTCACAAATTTTAAAATAAAAAATATATTTTTTTATATATTGTAGGTACCTTTTTTATACAAACTAAATAGTATTTTCAATGGACGTTAAAATCCGTTTAAAACAAGCTGGCAGTCTTGTGACATAATCAATTTCGGAATACATTGCGTGTTCGAGTAAACTTTAAAGTATACTAAAAATCAAACCACAATTAGATATTTCTTTAAAAAAAACCATATGTTATTTTTAAAAGTAGCTGAACAAATAGACAACATTTGAGGAGGAGAATCTACGTTTCAATTTATTACTCCTATGACAGAAAACACCTGGTTTAACTTAGCAGAGACTATAGAGATATAGACGACCACAGCCTAAGAACTTTTTGAAGCTCAAGTCGATTGCGCCATCTATGCCAAAGCCACCTAAATATGCCGAAAATGTAAGAGAAACGTCACCTGCACTGCTACTCCATCACCTAGTAACAAATAGCGTACTAGTAGTACACTAGTAGCTACTAGGTGGAGTAGCAGTGCAGGTGACGTATCTCTATAGTCTCTGAACTTAGTAACTAGAATATATTATAAGGACTGAATAAATAATTTATTAAAATTCGTTTGTCTTATTTAGAAGTACAGTCGACCAAAAATGTGGTTACGGTTGAGGTTCGTTTGAACGTCATGAGACAACAAGGTCGTCCATGTTTTAAACTCCGTTAGAAATGTCAACCTTAGCGATCGTTAGATCTCGCAGAAACTTTTGTCAAAACTGGTAGACCACTTTCTCGGTCGACTGTACTGTACCTACGCCATGGACCCGAATCCAATAACGAAGCCTTTTCGACTATAATGAAATGTATAGTATTTTCAAAACCAAAACAGGACTTAACCGCATATACAGAGCGTAACAAAAATACTGGCGATCCGTTTAAGGGTATATTAGGTATCGTATTGCGTCTAAGAAATAATAAAACTTTTTTTTTTGTGGTAATCAAAAAAATTTTTTTGTATGGAGCAAAGGCCCGCTGGGACCTGCTCTATACAAAAAATGTTTCTCCTACGTTTTCTTAGTCGCAATACGATACCTCATATACCCTTAAACGAATGACCAGTATTTTTGTTACACCCTGTATAATTTCAAATGTATTTAGGAGAACAGTAGCTCTTAACGCATTTATTTTGACTACTATAATACAATATAAACGCAGTTAAGAGTCGCCAGGACGCTCGCGTTCCCATACAAATGTAGTTCAGCTCTCATTTTAAAACGACATGATTTAGAACCACGAAATTTGGCATGGGCATTCTACTAGTACAGATCTAGGTCGGTAATTCGTTTTCGTTGCAAAAAATTGTAACACAAAGAAAGTACAGCCTGTTACAGATTTACATACAAAACTTATTTTTGCTATAGTTTCTTTGTATTACAATTTTTAGCAACGAAAACGAGTGTCGACCTAGATCTGTACTACTAGAATGCCCATGCCAAATTTCATAGTTCTAAAGCAATTTGTTTTAAAATGAGAGCTAAACTACGTTTGTATGGGAACGCGAGTTAACGCGAGCGTCCTGGCGACTCTTAAGGCCCGTATAATTGAAAGTGAAAGAAAACCACAAAAATTCACAAAAAACGAGCCTTCCGCGACGGCAGCGCGTCGGCTACTCCGCCGCGCGTTGCTGGCGGAAGGCCGCTCGTGATAATGATCATCGTAAATTGATCGATACATGACGAGCAAAAATCGACCAAAATTACGTGAGTGACCCGTTATAAATATTTTTAATAAACAGGGTGTAACAAAAATACTGGTGATCCGTTTAAGGGCATTATTGGTATCATATTGCGAGTAAGAAAAAGTAGGAGAAAAACATTTTGAACGCGAAAAAAAAAATTTTTTTTGTATGGGACACGTCGTCCTAGGTGGCCAACCCTCCATACAAAACCAAAATATTTATTTCAGCAAATGCGAACTCTTTATTCAAAAATCGTCTTGTACTTTAGCCGACTTAAAACCCAAATTTGACGATCTGGCCCCTAATATCAAATCAGTAGACAAAAATTCGCTTTGCCTCCTGGGTTCTCCTATATTCGAAGAATCTTTTCCTGGTTATATTTCTAATACTATATCTAAATTCAAAAGTCACACGAATCGCTTAATCGAAATTAGCCCTCATTATGCTCTTGTGATTCTTAAATTCTGTCTTTTTGTCCCTAAATTTACATATTTGCTCCGCTGCTGTCCTTTTTGGAAACATCAAAATCTATTGTCACCTATAGATGATTTGATCAAAATTAGTTTAGAGACGATTCTAAATATTCAGCTAAGTGAGCCTTCCTGGTCTCAGGCGTCCCTCCCTATTCGGTTCGGGGGTTTAGGAATCCGCAAAATTTCCAGTGTGGCTTGCCCAGCCTTTTTGGCATCCACCTAAGCTCGTCTGGTCTCATAGGAAATATCTTAAGGGCTTTGCCCACAAACTATGAGATTGCGGGCTTTGAGGATGCTAAAAATGCTTTTAAAATTGCTTGCCCGGGCAAAACATTCCCTGACAACCCAAATTCACAAAAGAGTTGGGATAATGTCTATTGTGATTTAAGCTACAATACTCTTCTAATCAACTGTACAGGTCCAGATCGCGCGAGGCTTTTGGCGGTCGGAGCCCGGGAAGCTGGTCACTGGCTACATGCCCATCCTTCTCCTAATACTGGTACTTTCTTGGATCTCCCTTAGACTGGCGACTGGTCTGCGACTCGGGGTTTCGGTGTGTACGCCACACATATGCTCTTGTGGCACAGACGTGGACCGACTAGGACACCATGGACTATCTTGTCAAAAAAGTGCGGGCCGTTTTTCAAGACACGCGTCGCTTAACGACATAATCCGTCGGTCTCTTGCCACCATCAATGTGCCTGCTCTTCTTGAGCCGACTGGCATTATCAGGGATGATGGCAAGAGGCCTGATGGGGTGTCTTTGGTTCCTTGGAGCCTGGGACGGATGTTAGTGTGGGATGCTACCTGCGTAGACACACTGGCACCGTCCCACCTCCAACGGACTAACGTAAAAGCGGGCGCAGCGGCGGAAAGCGCCGAAATTTCAAAACGTAACAAATATAAGTCTCGGTAGAGAGTACCATTTTGTACCTTTTGGAGTTGAAACTCTAGGTCCCATGGGGTCCCAGCGCACACAAGTTTTTTGCAGAAATCGCAAAGCGTCTGGTTGATGTAACTGGTGACCGAAGAGCTGGCGGTTTCCTCGCACAGCGTATCAGCATTGCGATACAACGAGGAAATGCCGCCAGCATCCTTGGTACAATGCCGCAAGGGCCTAGTTTAGATTTGAGCTAGTTATTAATTTAGTTTAGTATTTGTACTGTAGTACCTCTGTATATTTAGTTATGTAAATAAATGTTTTTAAATATTTATTCGCGAAAAAATTTTTTATTCTGGGTTTTTAATGAATATAATAATATTTCATTAATATTGGGTTAAAAAAACCCTAATCGCCCTTGGTATATCAATTCAGTCGAATTGAGAACCGCCTCCTTTTTTTAAGTCGCTTAGAATACGATACCAATTACGCCCTTTAAAGGATCCCCAGTATTTTTTTACACCTTGTATTAGAGTCTCACGAGAGTTTTTATCATGAGACTCAAATCTCTCATGAGAGATTAAACCAAGGGGAGTAGTCTAATATGCAAGGGAAACGCATGCCCTCCAACACAAGAAAATTTTCCGCAGCAAAAGTCCACTCGCTAAAATTCTCGCGACCCTTAGTGTAAGGCCTGAGTGGACGCTCGTGGCGGGGCGTGCAGCGGGGCGTGCAGCGGGGCGTGCAGCGGGGCGGGCGAGCGTCCATACACTTTGTGCAGCGTCGACTCAGGACACCAGTACGAGTGTCCTTTCTTTGACATGCACGCCGCCCGCCCCGCCCCGCTGCACGCCCCGCCACGAGCGTCCACTCAGGCCTTACACTTAAGCTTAGGAACATTCACAAGATAGTTCGCGGAACCCATTATCGATTACTGCTAACTGCTTCGATAACACACTGGAACCACAACACCATTTATTTCCTATTTTATTAGTTAAAACAGCCCATAACCTCTAATATGCAAGGGAAACGCACAGATCATGAGCCACGACTGACATATATTTGAATTTGAATCTCGAACTACTACAGACAATTCTTCTATCTAGGTATAGTTACATAGGATATAAAACCTATTTGGTATTTCAAGCTTAACAAGTAGCCATTGACAGGCGTTCCCCTCTGCCGAATGAGTATGACCAGTGGTCATACTCATTGTATGGAAAGACGTTTAATAGGGTTGGCCGGTCGAAAGTATTTACAGATGGCGCCAGCATAGCTGGTACCTGTTAGTCCTACAAATAGTGTCAAAATCTTGTTTTTTTTTTAAATTGACCTGGATGGGCTAGCGCGTTTAAGCCAAATCCCATACAACAATACTATTGAAAGGGACCTTGCTATGCTGGCGCCATCTGGCCAAACCGTTGACAGTTGCCAACCCCATTGACTTGGATATTTTGACGTTTCGCATACATTTGACGTTCCCCTCCCCCGCAAAAAATGGCACTTTTTCCGATAGAAATGAGAGCGCGTGTCGCATCCGGTTGGTTTAAGGTTTAATCAAAGGTTTTTATAGTTAAATCAAGGTTTTGTAAAGAGGTCAAGTAAAATAAAACCATGTATAATTTTCAATATTTACTCGCACGGCGCACTCCGCATTCCACAATAATATATACATCGCGATCGAAATCATTAACCTAAACACTTAAGAGATGGAATCTATGAAACTAGGCTTAGGTCTTGTCCTCATCTGAGCAGCTTCAAATACTATGTCGGAGCGGCCAAGGTGGCCATATCTGAACAACGCATTGTCAACGCGATAAAGTGCACGTTCAGATATTTTTGAGTACCCTGGCCGCTCCGATATATTTGACGGCGACTGTACAACATCGATTTAAACATTATACATACATAATGTTTTTTCAATAACAAGCCATGTTGTGGGAGGTAATTAGCCAAGTAATACTGAACAACTTTTTCTATGGGTCCGACGCTGAAATCCCAAAAAAATTTTTGATAGAAAACGTCAACCGAACCGAAATGTATGAAACAGCCAAATTTTTTTTAAGATTTCGATCTCGTTCCCATTGTAAAAGTTATTAAGTAGCCTACCAAAAGAAACAGCCAGAGTATGTGTGAATAAAAAATAAACCTAAATATTAAATAGATTCATGTTCTCGTAGTTTTTCTTGTGTATAAAATAACTAAATCGCCGGTCTTTGGATGTATCTTACAATATAAGATTACGATGTAGAAATATCGATATTTTATAGTATTAGAGCTGTTCAGATAGAGACACATCTTTAGAGCATTACTTGTCCGACAAGAATCATATTCATATTTTAAGGGTAATATTCTTTGCTTGTCTTTTGTCCATACGTTTTTGGTGCCGCATATTTGGTTTGAATCATACAAAGTATATGTAATGTTAAATTAATATTGGGGTAAAAATACCCTAAACGTCCTTAAACCCTTGGTATATTAAAAAAGATTTCATTCAACCAAAAAGAAAACATATTTTAAAATACGGTGCCCGGTTTTTATTTCAAATAATCCAAGCATAGAAAATTACTTTTAAAATTCGTATGTGGTTCAAGATGCAGACAAGTTTTTTGCTAAAATGTAACAAATAATCATTTATCGTATTTCACGAACATTTCTAGAATACTATTCGCCGATTAAAATAAAAATCATTGAAATAATAAAACCCTTCTAAATTATAAAATAATACTTAATATTATGATGACATTTTTAATACATATTTTAAAATGGCATGTGCGCTTCGTTACAATTTATAATTAATAAAATAAAACCATCACGAATATAATCCTAAAACGCAAAATACTTCGGTAAACATTATTCGTCACATTTTAAATTTAAATTAAAAACAATTATCACTATCTGTTATTATATACAAAACGCCCGATACGAAATGAAATCTAAATTGTTCCCAATTTTTCGTTACAATTTCGCGACGGAGGGCCACAAATGTCGGTGACGAAATTATAGGGACCATTTTATAAAATCACAAGTTATAAATGAAAAAGTCTATTTTAAAATACTACTTTCGCTTTATAATTATAATATAAAACCGTGTCTAGAGATTTAGGCGTAATATAACTAAAACATTACAACGGGCAAACTTTTCAATATATTTCTTAAGCAATCGTCAAAAACTTTAAGGCAGCTCACACTTTTAAATCATACAGACCTATACTAGAAGTTATGTGGCAAAAATGTCAATTAACTAGGGACTTCCTTCCGATATCAAATTTATCGATAACAGCTTCAAAGTGACATTTCAAGTTCACCAGGTAAAGTATAAATTAACCTGTATGTTGATAACTACCAAAGGACGTCATTTAAAAGTAATATGTTACATTTTCGCCATTTTAATATTCAAACAAAAAATATTTTAACAACTAAAACTTAACGGATGTTAAGCGTTTTCTTAAGCAATTCATAAGAAATTTATGCTGTATAGGTATTGTATAATAAAATGTATATATTATTGTATAATAAAGAAAATTCAAATTTAAATTACATGCAGAACATAAGCCTTTATCAATAAAATGATATCGTTGGGAAATGCCTATTACATTTTCATTCCTGCCACTAAAACTTCTATGTCCGAAGTCTGAATTCATAATATACTAGAGATTTAGGTTTGAATCAGCGGTTACAAATTATATTATGAATTAAGAACATGTTTATACCTAAAAATATATTAAATAAAACAGTGCTAAAACAATCTAACTTTAATTTACAACTTAACTAATAAGAAATCACCAAGTAGACCCGTTGTAATGTTAGCATGAATCTTCACATGGAAACTAGTGAAATTATGATACAACCAGTATGTGGCCCTCCGCGTCGCTACCGAGAGATCAGCTGGTGCCCAGCGAGCCCAGAGGCCCATCGAGGCCGCACCCTCACACAAGATATACACCCAGACGCACAGATATACAGACATACACACATAATATACAGACAGACAAAGTCGCACCATAAGGGTTCCTTTTTTAGCAGTTTGGTACGGAACCCTAAAGAAGTCTCGCAAGAAAGAGGCCTTTGAATGGACCACATTCGGTAAACTTTTTCACACAATTTCAACTCATATTTTGTGTTTGTATTTAACATAACAATTGGATTGGGAAGTTTAAGTAATAATCAGACATTTATATAGTTTTATATTAAAATGGGTATCGTGCCTTTACGCCGAAAATTGTATTGCTGAAGTTCACTTGCCAACCAACTTTTCGCAGAAGTTTCATTTGGCCGAATAACTTTTTAACAAATAAATATATACAACCATTTAATTTCCCAACATTTGGGAAATGAGAATTACCTACTAGGTTGGGTTAGGTTGGATTACTTATGTGAAGTTGGAAAATGAAATTCGACCAAATGAAACTTCTGCGAAAGGTTGGTTGGCAAGTGAAATTCGGCAATACAATTTTCGGCGAAAAGGCAGAGAACCATTAAAATGACTATTGGGATCGAGTCAGATTGCGCCATAGCATCTCGAGAAACAGACATTAGTATGAAGATAGAAATTATAATTGTAAAACGTCTGATCGTTATTATTTATTTTACCCACGAGTGTTGTGTTTGTGGCCTCTCTGTACGTAAAGTCGAGTTCTAAAATATCGATCCGATTTTTTGGACAATTATATGTGTACACGACTTTAATCCTATAATAATAGTCGTGCCGTGGACACATATTTTTGATCATGAAATCGCATAGATATTTTGGACCTTTACCTGATGTAAAGACCCTTTATATCTTGTGTGATCCGATACAGCCTCGATAAAGCCAAAAGGTGAACACGAAAGTTAGTAAAAATGCCAGTTTTCTGCAACTATTTAATTCCTTAAAACCTGCTTTTCTCAAACCCCCATTTACCTACCTTAAGTCTATATAATATACAAATTGTTTTGGCCATCAACATACACTTAGTTATTTAAATCAATCAAAAACAGGTTTTAAGTTTCAAAAAACGAAAACTTAAAACATAACCCTCCTCAAAAATACTGACATTATTACTAACGCGCGTAATATATCACACACAGACTAGATTTAATTTTTCGTTGTCGGCGTTACCCCTAAGAGTCCAGAATAGCCCCTGAACTGGTTCGCCATGAAGTCCCTGTACATAGCCAGTTGTCTCTGGTCCATAGAACCAGCTAGGCTGCTATATAGCGCGCTCATATACATGGGGTCTACATAGGGCATGCTAGGAACACTTTTCTGCATATCCATCATCTGCTGCAAGCTATTCTGCCCCTTGAAAACGTTCTGCAGTAGATTATTTTGGAGTAGATTCGTTTGGGAATTCCCTGAGCCAGTAGATGAGGTCGGGGAGACATCGTCTCGCTGGTTCACTTGGTAATTAGGGACTATTATGGGGGGTTTTTTGACCCCGGATTGGGAAGGACTAGTGTAAGTTTTTGGGTAGTCTTTAGGGGGGGTAGGGGTTTTCGCGGTGACGAATTTGCCGTTGGAGGATCTTTTCTGCTGTCTAGATTTGGTGGGCGTCTGCGATTTGGGGTTGACAAGGGTAATTTCTAAATTGGAGCCTACGACGGCTTTTCCGTCTATTAGAGTGTAGTTTTTATTTAAATTTTGAGCCGTACTGGAGACTTTAGAGGGCGAGGGGACGCTTGGGATTCTGACTATCTCTACAGCAGGTTTTTGACCTGGAGGTAGTTTACAGGTCAAATCTAGGATATCTTGAGGGGGGGTCGAAGGTGAAAGAACAGTGCTGTTCCGTTGTGTTTTCAAAGGGGTCCCGAGTAAGACGTGGGGGGGCGGCATGAAGGGGTCCTTCGGGTTCCCGTAGACGGTCTTCTCGGGGCCGGAGGATCCGAAGGCGCTGGTGGCCTGGATGACCTTGGGGGGCGCGCCGTTGGGAAAGGCGGACGGGATGATGTTGTACATCTGGAATATCTGCGCCTGCGTCATGAGCTGGTGCTGCACGGCGGGGGGCAGCACGAGGGGCGCGGGGGGCCAGGGGGCGGGGGCGGGGGCGGTGGGGACGGGGGTGACCTCGAGCCCGCGCTCCTTGAGAATGTCCAGCTTCTTCTTCTTGACGGCCTGCGGGCTCTCCGGGTACTCGTCCAAGTCTATGATCTCTGGTGTTTTAGGTTTGTATGGGACCTGGAAAACGAAATGTTAGCTTTAGCTTGAAAGTAAATACATGAGAGTACTTTATGGGACTGCTACAGAATAAGGTAAGTAACTTTAGGTCGCTTTCACGCACATGGAGCGATTGACTTGAGCTTCAAACCGTTGTTAGGCTGTGCTGTTCTACTATAAGTTAATCTATGGTAATAGGTTACCTCGACAATCTCGTCGTCGCTGTGGTGCGGTGGCGGCGGCGGGTGGTGGATGCCGAAGTTGGTGATGGCTCCGGGGGCGGGGGCGGGGGTGGGGGTGGGGGTGGAGGCCGGCGTGTGCGGCGCGGAGGCCGGCGCGGGCGTGAGGCCGGCGGCCGCGGGGGGTGACGATGAGGCCGAGTCCGGCCGCAGCGGCCCGGGCGCTGCAACAACAACTATGTTTACTATTGATGATTACAATACCGGAAATTGAGTACAAATGTGTCGGCGGACACATTTGAAAATATATGTTATGGGGCAATTCTTGAAATTGAGCGAACGAGCTTCGAGATTTCAAATATATGTGAGAAACAATTAAATGATATTTAAGAAGTGACAATGCGAGAAATTTAATTTAAATACATGGTTATTAAAATTGTTTAATTCAATATAACAGAGCGACCAAACCAAACTGGTCACAAATGTATCAACAACGCCTCTATTACGAAAGCGATAAAGTGCATGTTCAACGCCGCTAGCACAAGACTAGCGCGACAGTAGCTCGCGCACGAGATAGTCTGTCCGTCCTTTTCTAACTGTATCAATTAAAACGAAACGGGTAGTCTAACTCGCGCACGAGATATTGTCACCGTCAGTCTTGTGCTAGCCGTGCAGATATTTTTGAGTACCCTGGCCGCTCCGATATATTTGATGACGACTGTACGACTATTTTCGACCGTAATCTCCTTGATTTCTACTCAAAAGTCAGAACGCCAAGATGTCATGATGATACTCACGCGTGCCGGCGTGCCCGTCGTGCCCGCGGCTACAGGCCGGCTCTACAACAACACTACATGATACTCACGCGTGCCGGCGTGCCCGTCGTGCCCGCGGCTACAGGCCGGCTCTACAACAACACTACATGATACTCACGCGTGCCGGCGTGCCCGTCGTGCCCGCGGCTACAGGCCGGCTCTACAACAACACTACATGATACTCACGCGTGCCGGCGTGCCCGTCGTGCCCGCGGCTACAGGCCGGCTCTACAACAACACTACATGATACTCACGCGTGCCGGCGTGCCCGTCGTGCCCGCGGCTACAGGCCGGCTCTACAACAACACTACATGATACTCACGCGTGCCGGCGTGCCCGTCGTGCCCGCGGCTACAGGCCGGCTCTACAACAACACTACATGATACTCACGCGTGCCGGCGTGCCCGTCGTGCCCGCGGCTACAGGCCGGCTCTACAACAACACTACATGATACTCACGCGTGCCGGCGTGCCCGTCGTGCCCGCGGCTACAGGCCGGCTCTACAACAACACTACATGATACTCACGCGTGCCGGCGGGCGCGTTGTGCTGCGCGCGCGCAGGCTTGACGCGCACGTGCCGGAGCGAGCTGCGCGCGCTCGGCGTGCCCGTCGTGCCCGCACCCACTGGCCGATTCTGCAACGCATACTACATTTTAATACAAGAAAAACTCATTACTTCACGAGTCCCAACATATTAAATAGTACATTACCCACCTATGAACAACTCAAATTGCGCTCAAATGTCACACGAACCGAAGGTGAAAGCCTTCAACAGCTCGGATCGGACGCCTTCTATACTACCGTCCGTGGTGCGATCACACTATTACGTCTTCTCACTTACCGCTAAGAGTGGCGTAATAGTTATTTATTTTACAAAGGAGCAAAGTTGATGTTTAACTTCTGATACTTTTACTGAGGCCCTCGTACGCGCAAGATTCCAAGTTTTAGAACCACTCGCTACGCTCGGGGCTCAATTTTGAAATCTTTCGCTATCTCGGGCCTCAACAAAAGCACGAGAGGTTAAACACCAACTTTGCTCACTTGTATAAATAAATAACTATGTTTTTACCTGTTCCTTGGGCAGCGTGTGACCGTTGACGAGGCTGGAGAGGGAGCTGAGGGCGCTGCTTGACACTAGTTCCTGCTGCGCCGTCGCTATGTCGGTCAGGAACTTCGTGTCCGCGTTGCCTGCAAGTTACAAGAAAATAGGTATTTGTACAACGAGAGACGAAAGTTTATATTTGCTTCGTGCTAATTTTGAGTCCTGAGCAAGCGAGATTCTATAATACAATGTATTAGGCGCGCAGAATTGATTTTGTAATTCCAAGGTCACTTAAAGGTTATTTTGTCTCACGCTCGCAGCAATATTGAGTTTTGATCGCTGTTTTTTAGGTATCGAAGAACCCTCGTTCGTGCTACTGAGGTGAAAAATAAATGTAGCACTATGAGCACAGCCACTGAAAACACAATCCGTTCCAACGAGGGGTCACTCATTTATTACGTCAACAAAATGTGACAATCCATGGGTGACCTATCAGTGGCGGCGCGTCAATAGAACACGATTCCCGTCGGCTTGCTTAATTTTTAGGCACTGAGCAGTTTTCCTACAGCTCATGAAGAAATTTTAAGCCAAATAAAGCACCCTTGCTAATTAAATATTTTGACCCATGCATCGCCACAGTGACACGTTACAGAAAACTGCAACCAAATACCACTAGACCCTGACCCTACTCATAGTGTTGTGTTCCTGTCACCGCTTGCCAAAGAGCTCAAAGAGGACCCAGTGTGTTGACGACGAGGGACCCTCTTGTTCCTTTAGCCGTCAACAAAGTGCTTTTCTAAAGGGTTGGCAACGCGCTTGTAACATCACTGGAGTTGCAGGCATCCATAGGCTACGGTAGCCGCTTACCAACAGGTTCACTTACATGTTTGTATGGAAAGGAGTAATTAACTCTAGCAAATAAATTGAATGATTCAATGAAACTTACCTAGATTTAGTTTAGCCTTGAGTTCAGAGTAGAAGGTATCTTGCGGCTCCTGCTTCTCCTTCTTGGGCTCTTCTAGAAGCTTCTCGACCGGCTTCACGCTTATCTTTACCTGAAACAAACACTTGAAATTGACTCTCACTGTCTTATGTTCTCCTGAGGCCAGTTTTATAAAGCTACAAGTTACAATTTACAAGCGGAAGTCTCTTTCTAACACATAGGGTTAGAAAGAGACTTCCGCTTGTAAATTGTAATTTGTAGCTTTATAAAACTGGCCTCTGGTATTTGAGAACTCATCTTATATGCGTAAAATCAAATATAAAACCATTTCTGAGTTGCCAAGCGGACCCCAGGCTCTTTTGACCCGTGGAGAAAACCGGGACAAACCCTAGGAAGATGATGATGAAATAATTATTTGTGTTAGAGAGGAAAGTTGGTTTTTCTTGCGAGTGTTAATTTTGAGTCCCAAGTAAGCGAATGATTCTATAATTGAATCACGAGCGAGCGTAGCGAGTGTTTCTATGTTAAAATCTTGAGCGTAGCGAGAGACTCAAAAACACGAGATTTAAAATAACTTTCTCTCGTGTGACACATACAACTTTTCACCTCAGTAGTGAGAACATATTAAAGGTTACAAAATTCAACATCAAGTTAAAAGTTAACCACCTTTATTTCCACCTCAGCAGCTCGAACAAGCCTCCGTCCCTGCGAAAAAACTTTTCACTCCAGGGAGTGACGAAAGTGCGCACTTGCACACTTGCAAGGTGAAAAAGTGTTTTGACCATTGAGTTATAATATAATAGAGGCGCAGACACAAACAAGATTTTCCGAAAATATAGCACAAAAAAATGTGTAGCCGGCCAGTGCGAATTATTTAACATCGTTAAGGTTGTATTACAAATTAGAAGAAAGATATGATAAAATGTCACCTGTCATTCATCTGGCGTTCAAAAATCACATGGCACATAAGAGCAATGGAGTCGCTCTTGGATCAATTATTTTATTATGTATACTTAATTTGTTTATTATGTATACTTAATTGTGACCCCCTAACCTTTTTAATTCTTTTTGGGGTTCTGTAGACAACTAGGGACATAGTTCCAACAGGTTGAGTTTTAAACCGTTTTTGGTGTATTGTGTATTGTGACGGGCCGGCAAATACGGAACCCAACATTGAGGAGGGCCCGACATGCTCTCGGACGGATTTTCTACCTAAGTTTGTGAGGCGAATGTTAAAAGTTGTAGGCAAACGTCAGGTACCCAGATCGGTTGCCTGATTCGACTCCAGAATGGAATGAAAACTGCACACGGTCGGTTATGTTTACTTGTTTGCGTTCTGACCTAACGTATTCCTGACGGTGTAAACCGTACGGGCACAATGGGTGGCGGGTGAGGGTTATTGAGTTTTTCGGCCGCCGAGCGAGCAGAAAGGGAAGCAGGCATGCGGCCCATGCGGGGGCGAAGTACATGCTCAAGACAAATTTAGAATCAAAAGAAACACAATAGCTCGGTAAACATATTATTTCATGCTTTCTTTTTAAATCTTTAATTCAAAAATTGACAGATCACACTTTGAAATAATGAAAAAATAATAAACGAAAATATTTACATAATTGCTTTCTTGGGATTAGATATGAGGATATTACGGTATCATTTGAGGTATATTTTACAAAAACCGGCTAAAGTTCGTGTCGGACCACGCATAACAGAGAGTTATTTAAAAAAATCACAAGTTATATCACAAGGTCGTATCTGCCTATGTACGTAGTTTTTTGGAGATCACTCAAAAACTCCTTAACAGATAATGTTCAAATAATTTTTTTAGCAATTTCACTAGTGGCACCTTGTGTTAAAATACACCTTGTGTTAAAATGTTATAAGGATACGTCTCAAAATGTCTGTGGCATACTTACGGAAGGACGGACGGACGGACAGACGGACATGACGAAACTATAAGGGTTCCGTTTTTGCCAATTTAGCCACGGAACCATAAAAAATGATTCAGCATTATAAAATATAATATAATAATAAAATTTACTAAATAAGTTTTAATAATTTTCTGAGTTTCGTAATTTAAAAAAAACAACAACTACTCCACTAGCCTTATGCCTCAATGCTGTCAGTTCGGTTTAAATTTACGAAACCTTTACTTCCTATCGCCGATTGTGCCTATAGTTCGTTGACCTTCATGCTGTAGCATTTAAGCTTAATCCCTAGTCTCACTTACACTGGTAATATTTTAACGAAACGTTTGTTAGTCCTTTGTAAATATACTCGTCGGAACGATCGGGCTTCGCTCGGCTCGGGCTCGGCTCTCTTCGGCAAAATTAGTGCGTTGCACCGTCTTTTACTGTGCCACATTTGGAGTGCTGATTTCTTATCTAGTATATATAAAATCATTGGTTTTGACAGATAATGTATTGCATTGACAGCTGTCACAAGGTCAAGCCGCTGAAACCCAAGGGTGTGACAACTTACTTTATTTTCTTCTTTAGGAGGCAGAGAGTCCAGGAACTCCCTGTTCAGCTCCTCAGCCGGCTTGGAGGTCACGCTAAAGTCCTTAGCCTCCTCTTTTGGGACAGGACTGGGCTCCCTAGAGTCGGCCAGCTCTATGGTCACGGTCGGTTGCGGGTCCACCGTGCCGTTCAGTTTGGGCAGAGTTCGGACCCCGGTGGAGACCTCATGTTTTTCTAGGGGTAGCAGGAATCTGAAATTGATGGATTTTATTTTTGACTAACGGAGATTATGACCAATGGAGTTTGCATGTAGAAACATAGATGTGTGAAATTTCGACATGTTTTTCGAGGGACTACAGAATGGGGTTTTTAAAAAAAGGAGTGTCTGGTTTCTGAAGTGTCTGAGTCGCGCTTGTAACATCCCTGGAGATGAAGGCGTCCATAGGCTACGGTGACTTGACGGCATTGATCATCAGGCGGACTGTATGCTTGTTGTACATAGAATAAAAAAAGGAAATAAAAAGTTTGAAATAATTTTATAATCATGCACCTTTCAGCATGTGTGTGACTAGGTGCAATCGCCAGATACTCATAAATACCTGAGCTAGACAGGAGTGTGGTAAACACAGATAACCTCAAACATAGATCATAAGTACAACTCGGGGTCACCACGCATCTGTGCTCCCGTACCAATTTTGTATGAGAGCGCGACCGCGTATTTCAATTGAGTTAACGTTTTTGATCATTACTCGTGTGAATTAAAAATATTCTCAAAAATCAAGTTACAGGGGTGAAACTGGATTGTTATACTATAAATTGGTGTAGAGTACTATTGAAATGTGTTGTTCGAATCGAAGAAATTTACGAATAAAATTGCGCTGATGTGTGGTGACCTCGTGCTCCCTGTAAAAGCTTAATGATGAGGTGTCTGTGTAGTCTGTGGTGGTAAACGAGCGCACGTACCTCTCGTAGTGGCGGCGCGCGGTGTTGGGCTGGGGGGGGTGGATCTGCCGCCACAGCTTGTGCCTGCACGCGGCCTCGTACCCCCCAGCGGTGACCACTGAGTGGTACAGAGATCGGAGGGACACTGAAACACAAGCAGATCGTTTGAAAACTTAGTTTAGAATGAAAAATATGGCTGTAAATTTCAAAAATGGACTCTTATGAGGATATGAGTTTTTGAGTGTTTTTCGTTCGGATTTATCCGAAAACTTTGTAAAAGTACTGTTGCTGGATATAGACACGATTCTCGAATTTGAACACGAGAGAACCGGTTATAATATTATAAATGGCGGCCACTTGCAATCCTTGAGCGAGTGTGCCGGCTTGAAAGTCTCCCCCCGCTCTTTGTGGAACCGCTTCAGCTACTGGACGAAGTCGCTGCTGGTCTCCTTATCCTCGTCGTCGCTGTACTTCGACGTCCCTTGGACTTGACCAAAAGTTATACAGTCCACTAAGTAAAATATTAAAAATGGCGTCCACTTACAATAAATAAGCGAGTGTGGGCTTGAAAGTCTCCCCTCTCTCCTTGTGGAACCGCTTCAGCTCCTGCACGAAGGCTCGGTTTTCGCTGCTGGTCTCCTTGTCCCCGTCGTCGCTGTACTTCGACGTCCGTTGGCCTTGACCACAACTTATACAGTCCACTAAGTAAGATATTAAAAATGGCGGCCACTTACAATCCTTAAGCGAGTGTGCTGGCTTGAAAGTCTCCCCTCTTTCCTTGTGGAACCGCTTCAGCTGCTGGACGAAGGCTCGGTCCTCGCTGCTGGTCTCCTTGTCCTCGTCGTCGCTGTACTTGGGGGCGCCGTTGCGGAGCGACAAGCGGCGCGGCGGCTGGGGGACATACCATCAACCTTTTGACATGTAGCAGTAAAACACTTTAGAAAAACACAATTAACATTTTTAGGCGAACTTATCCTACTGTGGGATTTCTTCCAGTGACTTGACTTGTAATATCAGATGCAATGGAATGGAACGCATCTAAACACAGACCTAAAAACTGTTGCCGACTTCACATGTATAAGTGTTTTAAGTCAAAGGACAAATGAAGGTCAAAGTGCATTATTGGGATCCCTTGGTGATGCGGTTGCTCGACGCGTTTCCTGTCCTTCTCTTATTGTCCACTGGACCTGTCGGGTGTTGAGGGCCTGTAGTTGGACTATGTATGGATGTATGATGCCCTGATCTGCCATAGTGTTTGATTATTCTAGCTCTGATGTAACCTAGTCTCCAATTCTTTAAGCACTCACCTGAGTAGGTTGTTCGACACGCTTCTGTGAGTCACTGTCGCTCGAACCTGTCGAAGGGTGAGGGAGAGTGGTTGGAGGCCCGTTTCCGACCCCTCTTCCTATACAAACTCTTCAGTATTGACTAACCTGAGTAGGTTGCTCAACACGCTTCTGTGAGTCACTGTCGCTCGACCTGTCGGAGGGAGAGGGAGAGTGGTTGGAGGCCCGTTTCCGACGTCGGCCGCGCGGCCGACCCTTCAGTTTCGGCGCGAGCTGGTTGCAGACGAACTCGTGACCCTCGAGTTCAGGGTATTCGAATGTGTCCTGTAATAGAAAAGTTACAGTATTAGCAAACGTTTTCAACCGACTTCAAGATTTCGAAGGAGGAGGTTTCCAATTCGTCGGGATCTTGGTTTTTTTTTATGTATGTTTACCGATTATTCGAAGACGGCTGGACCGAATTGGGAAATTCTTTTTTTGTTTGAAAGAGTAGAGAGTTTTTTTGTTTTTATTTCACAGTTGGTCCCATTGTCACCAGGTCCAGATCTGATGATAGGATCCTGGAGAAATCGAGGGAACTCTTCAACTATTATAGGCACTTCTATAGTGATTTCACTATTATTTACAGCTCGGCCACTTCCTATTGGAATAGTGGATTCTAAGTGAAGTCGGTTCTTTTTTTGGTTAAAATTATTAATTGTTTATAAAGTAGATAAATGGAATTTTAAAAAAAGGGTCTGGCCGGACCGCCATACCAAAATCGCCCCTGGCTGAATTTGAGATATTGTTATGCACGATTATTTGTTTTATTATTACATATACTTTTGGTGAATATTATGCCTTAAATGATTCCCGTTTGCGAAAAAATTAGAAAAAAAGAAATTTCGTTTTTATTTTTTTTCTTTAAAACCACGTATTCGATTGACTTGTTCTTTGGATATTTTATAGATATATTAGGGATACATCAAAGAAAAAAAAATTAACTTCCTGACTTTATTTTAAGTACATAATTTTTTGAGTTTTTTTTTTAAATATTTTTTTTATACTACATATGAGTTAGCGACACCTACCATATTTTCATATAATATGCGCATTTTTATACTCTATTACATATATTTTTATCAAAAATATTGGTTTGGATCAACAACTTGAAAAAAAAAATTTTCATAAACAGAGTAGACAAAATTAACCTTTATTAGTATTAGTTAATTGTCTAACACCGGGAGTGGCCCTTTTTTCCTCAATTCAATTGAAACGGGTTATTATTTAAAAAAAAAAACATAAATTAAGAATGATTTTTTTTCTTGCGCTGCTGGCGAATCGAAGCAGTCATATACAGGATGGATTTTCTTTTGGGTCAGTGAAGGCAGCTGCCAGATTCCGGGCTGCTACGTGAAAATGGTCTTAGAAGACCTTCCCTCGATTTCAGAATAATTTCAGATTAATGAAGGATCGCATTTACAGATTTTGGAATAAACATACAGGGTGCGAGAAAAAGGTCATTTTTGAGAAACTTTTTTTGATGCCATTCGAGTCCATTCCTATCCAGGATCAAAAGCTTGTATGGGACCAAAAAAATTCCGGCTAGAACAGCCACAAATCGAGGAAAGCTTTTTCCATACATTTTGTATGAAAATGAAAAGTTTTATTTTTCACATGCAATTATTTTATGCCAATAGATTCCATTCCCGTTCAGTATCAATAGTTTCCATGGGATCAACTTACGGTAATGTACCAAACAGCCACAAATTGAAGATTCTTTTTCCATACGTGGACTCGAATGGCATCAAAAAAAAGTTTCACAAAAATTACCTTTTTCTTGCACCCTGTATGTTTATTCCAAAATCTGTAAATGCGATCCTTCATTAATCTGAAATTATTCTGAAATCGAGGGAAGGTCTTCTAAGACCATTTTCACGTAGCAGCCCGGAATCTGGCAGCTGCCTTCACTGACCCAAAAAGAAAATCCATCCTGTATATGACTGCTTCGATTCGCCAGCAGCGCAAGAAAAAAAAATCATTCTTAATTTATGTTTTTTTTAAATTAATAACCCGTTTCAATTGAGGAAAAAAGGGCCACTCCCGGTGTTAGACAATTAAATACTAATAAAGGTTAATTTTGTCCACTCTGTTTATGAAATTTTTTTTTTCAAGTTGTTGATCCAAACCAATATTTTTGATAAAAATATATGTAATAGAGTATAAAAATGCGCATATTATATGAAAATATGGTAGGTGTCGCTAACTCATATGTAGTATAAAAAAAATATTAAAAAAAAAAACTCAAAAAATTATGTACTTAAAATAAAGTCAGGAAGTTAATTTTTTTTTCTTTGATGTATCTCTAATATATCTATAAAATATCCAAAGAACAAGTCAATCGAATACGTGGTTTTAAAGAAAAAAAATAAAAACGAAATTTCTTTTTTTTTAATTTTTTCGCAAACGGGAATCATTTAAGGCATAATATTCACCAAAAGTATATGTAATAATAAAACGAATAATCGTGCATAACAATATCTCAAATTCAGCCAGGGGCGATTTTGGTATGGCGGTCCGGCCAGACCCTTTATCCCTTCCAGACACGTTAGTAGCAGTAGACTGACCTTGCAGTACAGGATCCTGGTGTTCTTGGTGGGTGCCGCGTAGCCGCCCAGCGCACAGACTAAGCTGTCCCTCAGCCAGTCACCCTGGATGCCCTCGAGCCGGGACAGGAGCGCCCGGTAGCGGCAGTAGCGAGGGTACGAGAACACCACCACGCCGGGGCTGTCGGCATCCTCGTCTGGAAATTATGTTTTGCGTTTTAATAACTATGTTGACACTTTTGCACCTTACTCATACTATGAGCGGCAACTGACTGAAGCATGGTGTAGTGCTTAGACCACAGATGACCTCAACCACTAAATAAATCTCGGGGTCACCACGCATCTGTGCTCCCGTACTCATTTTGTATGAGCGCGACCGCTTATTTCAATTGAGTTAACGTTTTTGATCATTACTCATGTGAAATAAAAATATCCACAAAAATCAAGTTACAGGGGTGTTGTACTACTAATTGGTGTAGATAACTATTGAGATGTTCTGTTCGAATCGTGAAAAACGAATAAAATTGCGCTGATGTGTGGTGACCCCGTGCTCCCTGTAAAAGCTTAATGATGAGGTGTCTGTGTAGTCTGTAACTTAGACACTTGGCATACTTGTAAACTGAAACTGATCTATCTGTATTCTGTATAACATTATCTTTTCGGTAAAAGGAAACCGAGCCTAATAACCGAACGCCTAGTTTCTCCTTGGGTTGTAAAGTCATATGACAGTCGCTTTCGTATAAACTAGTGCCTACTACGCCACCAATTCATGGGATTAGGTTAGTTGGTTGGCTCAGTTGAGCCGTGGTAAAAGCTGGGACAAACGCTAAGAAGATGATGATGACTTACTGACAGTATTAATCTCCCCAATATCGCTAAAATCGAGCAGAGTGTGATGGAAGGACTGAAGCAATGTGCAGTGTTTAGACCCATAGGCATACTTGTAAACTGAAACTGCCATCTATAAGGCACAAAGGTTGTTTCGGTGGATTCAGTGGCTTTGAATGATTTACTTATAGCGTTCTTCTCCTTTACGATATCGCTAAAGTCAAGTCGCGTTCAAATGGAAGGTCTAATTGAAGCATGGTGCAGTGCTCAGACCCATAGGCATACTTGGAAACTCAAACGGGCATCCATTATGGACAAAGGCAGTTTTCTGCGAGGTTGATATTCAGTCTATGTTTTACTTACTTATAGCGTTCTTCTCCTTCTCGATATCGCTAAAGTCAAGCCGCGTGTGGTGGAGCGGCTGGGAGCGGCGCGGGTGCGCCGGCGGGGCGCAGTCCCCGCGCCATACGGCGCGGAGCCCCCAGCGCCAGTCGTCGCCGCTGCACACCCAGGAGAGCAGGTCCTCGGCCTTCAGGACCACCTTGTCGTTTATGGCTAGCACCTCGTCCTGGAATAGAGAGAGACAGCTTGATGAAAACTTAACTCACTTATGAAAGAGGTTAAATATTACAATGATAACATAGATAACTAGAAAACTCGATAAACGTAATGTTCAATCCCTATCAAACTTAGATTATCGCTATGACCATAGAGTAATAACTTATATAGTAGAGCAGCACAGCCTAAGAACTTTTTGAAGCTCAAGTCAATTGCACCCTCTGTCCGAAAGCTCCCTAAAGATACTCCACCTAGTAACAAATAGCGTACTAGTAGTACACTAGTAGCTACTAGGTGGAGTAGCAGTGCAGGTGACCTTTTCTCTTACTTTTTGGGTATCTTTAGGGGGCTTTCGGACAGAGGGCACAATTGACTTGAGCTTCAAATAGCTCTTAGGCTGTGCTGCTCTACTATATAAGTTACTCTATGCTATGACAATTCCGCCCCTTGAATAATCAAGGGGCGGAATTGTCATGATTATAAAATCATGTTGTAATTTATTTTATCAACGCTAAATATGGCGATGGAGCTGTTATCTACTATTTTTCATACCTACACGATTTTTAACGATTACGTTGAAGTTAACAAACGGTTTGGTGCAAGAGCCCCCAAATTTTAACCTTTGATTTTTCCTATTGAGTTCAATTTATTGTAAGAACTTTGTGCTCGGTAGTTATTGACTTGCAAATTCAGGATTATTCTATGAAACTGTTCAAATATGATATAAATAATTTACACTGTTACCTTGCCTAATAAACTAATGCACAAAGTTTTTTTTGCAGAAATCGCAATGCGTCTGGTTGATGTAACTGGTGACCGAAGAGCTGGCGGTTTCCTCGCACAGCGTATCAGCATTGCGATACAACAAGGAAATGCCGCCAGCATCCTTGGTACAATGCCGCAAGGGCCTAGTTTAGATTTGAGCTAGTTATTAATTTAGTTTAGTATTTGTACTGTAGTACCTCTGTATATTTAGTTATGTAAATAAATGTTTTACCTCATGCACAAATAAACAAATCTTAGCTAAGAAACTAATCAGTTACTAAAGTTAGACGTAGAATCGCTGTTCACAATAATCACACTACAGCAGTGACGGCGCGTCAATAGAACACGATTCCCGTCGGCTTGTCTAATAAGTTTCAGGCACCTGAGCAGTTTTCCTACAGCTCATAAAAAAATTTGAAGCCAAATTAAGCTCCAGCTTGACTAAGATTTTTTTACCCACCGCCACTGCACTACAGGCGTGCCGCGTGTACAAACATTGCGGTACTTTAACTAACACAGAAGACTCGGGTATCGTTACTGGTTTCTAGCTTATCGTCGCCGGTGGGGCAGGTGCACTATGAAAGTTTGTACTCAGCACTAAGTTTTTTAGACATTGATGTAAAACTTGCGTTGCTTGATCGTAGTGAGTAAAAGAAATATGAACAGTTTTAATTAACATCCCTTGAAGCCCAATAAAATATAACAATTGGCAAATTTTACGCATAGACAAAAAAAATAGTAGATTTGCCATAAAAGTTCTACATTTAGAACACCGATCAATAATTCTAGAGATAAGCAATCAGTTCAAAAGAATGCCCCCACAATACTATATTGCAAGAACGACTCGTACAGTCGCCATCAGATATATCGGAGCGGCCAAGGTGGTCACAAATATCTGAATCTATTGTCAAGGCGATAAAGTGCATGTTCATATATTTTTGAGTACCCTGGCTGCTCCGATATATTTGATAGCGACTGTACAGCAGTTTCTCTGTATCATACGGTAAAAGTTTTGTTTAAAACTATTTGTTTAAAACAATAAAATGTTGTACAGTCCGTGAGCTCTCAGAAGAACCTTCGGGTTTTAGAAAGAGACGCCGGGTATCAATCAACAGTGACACATGAAAAAGCAGAACAGCAATATTACCTTCGTGTGTCATCGCCGATTACCGAAGTTTCTTCTTAAAAGTCGCCAGGACGCTCGCGTTCCCATACAAACGTAGTTTAGCTCTCATTTTAAAACGACATGCTTTAGAACCATGAAATTTGGCATGGGCATTCTAGTAGTACAGATCTATGTCGGTAATTCGTTTTCGTTGCAAAAAATTACAATACAAAGAAAATACAGCCAGATACAGATTTACATACAAAACTTATTTTTGCTATATTTTCTTTGTATTACAATTTTTAGCAACGAAAACGAATTACCGACATAGATCTGTACTGCTAGAATGCCCATGCCAAATTTCGTGGTTCTAAAGCATGTCGTTTTAAAATGAGAGCTGAACTACGTTTGTATGGGGACGCGAGTTCACGCGAGCGTCCTGGCGACTCTTAAAGCTCACGTACTGTATCTGAGTCTTGATTGACCTAAACTGATTTTTCAACAAACTTAATTTGACAGCATTTCAAAATGTCCGAATATTATATGACTTTACAGTCGCGCTAGATTGTTCCTGCACCTATACATACAGCCCACATCGGATACACTTTTGGACCTTATCACAAGGGAGTAAGGTACATTGTATACATATTTTTGACGTCGACTGCACCTATATACGGACTAATTCGAGATTTGTAACAGTACGCGCAGATTAGAGCTGCGCTGGTGTGCCGTACATACACAGACATACGCACATTGCACATGAATACAGCAGGCGAGCGGACATGAGAACAAAGAAGTTTTACCAGAAGCTATAGAGATATAGACGACCACAGCCTAAGAACTTTTTGAAGCTCATGTCAATTGCGCTATCTATGTCAAAGCCACATAAAGATACCGAAAATGTAAGAGAAATGTCACCTGCACTGCTACTCCACCTAGTAGCTACTAGTGTACTATTAGTACGCTATTTGTTACTAGGTGGAGTAGCAGTGCAGGTGACATTTCTCTCACATATTCGGTATCATTAGGTGGCTTTGACATAGATGGCGCAACTGACATAAGCTTCAAAAAGTTCTTAGGCTGTGGTCGTCTATATCTCTATAGTCTCTGGTTTTACATTATTTTACTGATATTTGGGGGATAATCTTACACAATACCGTAACCTCGGGCATAGAGTAACTTATATAACAGAGCAGTACAGTCTAAAACATTTTGAAGCTCATGTATGAAAGCGCCATTTACCCCAGAGCCGCCTAATAGGAAGAAAAAATTACATTGCGTCGCAGCGACATCTAGGGACGAGGGTAGCGTACCGTAGTAAAGCTAGCTTTTTCCTACTTACGAGCTACCTTTAAGTGGCTTTCGAGTAGATGGCGCTTTCAGACATAAACTTCAAAAAGTTTGTGTGGCTGTCTATATCATCTAGAGTCTCTGCCTCGGGGTACTTTAGCCCTGGAGGGCAACTTTGGCCAAGGTACCTAAGAAAATACAGCCAGTTACAGATTTACATACAAAACTTATTTCTGCTATATTTTCTTTGTATTACAATTTTTAGCAACGAAAACGAATGTCCGACCTAGATCTATACTACTAGAATGCCCATGCCAAATTTCGTGGTTCTAAAGCATGTTATTTTAAAATGAGAGCTGAACTACGTTTGTATGGGGACGCGAGTTCACGCGAGCGTCCTGGCGACTCTTAAAAACATCACAAATTAGGGTAGATTTAAAATATCAGCAGGCCTACTGTGCCTGGCCTTGTACAATAGCCCTGCGAAATTGCCAACGGGCGGGGAGGCGCCAGGGCCGGACTACGATCGATACTGGATCCGGGATTACCCGTAACTACAGCCATTATGTCATGACGAGACAATTAGCTGTTATGTCATGTTGGTCATCCATTCATTTGGTAGACTTGAGAAATAAAATCATTTACGGGTCTGACCCCTGACAAATGTTTTTCTAATATGTGTACAAAATGCGAAAGTTTTAAATTGGTGTTTAAAATTACGTCCTTTTTAGTTTTTTTCGAAAATGTAGGCGAAAGATTGAAGATGCCAGATCCAGAAGGTAGAAAAGATTTATGAACACCACAATTTTAGTACTTACAAACAAAATAACACAAAAACGGGCGATAAATTACATAACTAGAACTTACGTTCTGTATATTTAATTAGCTCTAACTATCCGTAATCAGTAACATTCATAGCTTTTATTTTTCGTGGGTATGACCCTAATTCATTAAAGTTTATCATAAGTTCACTTCAATCGTACTCTTCAGAGCCTGCTTCTAGTTTTATTTAATAATTTAATTTAAATAAGTGTAAGTGCAATACCTGCACAAAAAGTTGAATATACTTAGATACATTACATTAGCCGACATCCGTATTCAAAAATGCAACCACCACAAAATGAAAACTTTTTAAACATTTAATGAAAGAAATCCGCGCGGCCCCAAGTCCGTCCCTGGCAGCATTCTAAATGAAGGGGGGCAACTAAAATTGCTTTCAAATAAGTAACCAACCCGCGGCCCTATTCTGGTACGAAAACCATATCGCTGCGACATCGGCCCTATTCTGGCACCGAAACCCAACCGGAGCGGCCATTGACAGGCCTCTGCCGAAAATATATGACCAATGATCATACTCATTGTATGGACTGACGTTTATCTGACGTGGCTATTTTGACGCTTCGCATACATTTGACGTTCCCCTCCCCCGCAAAAGTCGGCAGACTTTTTTTGTATAGTAAATGACAGACATGGCCGATCCGGTTGGTTGAATAGTCTATCATATCGCCGCGGTAACGGGCATATTCTGGTACCGAAAACCATATCGCTGCGACATCGGTTAACCCTATTCAGACGCAAAGCCATATCGCCGCAAGATCAGGTGACCATCTGGCGCACAAAACCATATCGCTGCGACATCGGGAATCATCAATAAGGCCGTTCCTCCTTTACGGTTAAATCAGATGGGCTCTCGTAAAAACTAGTGCTTGCGCCAATTGCGCAAGCTAATCCCATAGGTTCGGATTCCAGCCACCATTATAGAATCAAGGATAATGATTGGGATTTTATAAGTCATAATTGAAGCAAGGGTGAAATACAATAAAATGTACCCTGTGAGAATGAACCCGCATATCGATGTTGTCTGTCCGTTTGTCAATAAAAATAATTATACCGTCAACTACTACAACTTTGCCGACGACGCTCAACTTTGCCTGGCTAGAAAAACATGGTTTTCTTAACCAAACAGCTATTTATATTTTATTTCTAAGATGGCCGCCTTCCTCCCATCTCAGGAATAAAATAGCGAAATGTTAGGATTTGGCACTCTTTTTATTCCTGATTTTTTGACCTATATAGGAAAAGTACTCAACATTCTGTAAAGCACGCCGGTGGGAATAGAGTTCTATGGTCGCCACCCCAATGTACTACAGTCAGCAGCAGAAGTAGCTAAGCGGGTAGGGTGTTCAAAATGACCTACACACGCTCTTATTCTCTTAAGGGGCTACTTTGAAAAATTATAGGTTTTTTCAAACGCTCTATTGACTAAACGGGAAAAGGGACTGAATTTATTTTCGAATTTATATTACTAGACTATATACTCTTGTTTATGGCACAAGCCGAAACACGATTGCGGAAAGTTGCCTCGATAGAATAAAAATCCGAAGTTGGGTCCTATATAACCTTATTTTTCTTATCTTACGTAAACTATAAGATATTAAGCAATATAACTAAGTAAAAAATATGGTATTCTGGTTTATCTAAAAAGTCACAGAAACAAAATTAGACAAAACTTTATTGATTCGCTTATTTATCGTAGTTTAGTCAAAAAGTCTGATCCTTAAGAGCGCTGCATCTCTTTCTTTCGTGCACAGGAGCCATAAACGTGTCTCTTACGGATGGGCGTGGCTTGTCCGAATCGAGGGACGGCCTTAACAATAAAGTCGTGTCCAGCTCATTTTGACCACCCTACCCGCTTAGCTACTTTTGCTGCTGACTGTACATCACAATCAATCGTAAGCAGATGCGAGGCGCGGCCAGTTCGTGTATTACAACATCGATCGTATTTATACAGTCAACTACAAAATATACAATTTGAACCGTATTACAATGGGGTAAGGTGCAATTGTATACATATTAAGGTGCAATTGTATATGTGCGCGACTGTACCGGGCACTTACGATCGCTCCGCCATTCCGTTTGTACCTACATGTACATGCGAGCACACAAGTACTATTCTTAGCAAAGAGAATCTTTAGTAATATAGGAACAAAGAATAAGAAAGAAAAACTAATTTGAAGAAAAACATCGTGAGCAACCCCGGTTAAATCCCAATTAGGCCTAGTTTCTCCTCTGGGTTTGAAGGTTAAGTGTGCAGTTGCATTCGTAAAAGTAAAAACTAGTGCCTACGCCAATGAGGTTAGTAACATTAGGTTACCGTGCTAACTCCAGGCAGAGTTACTTATAATATTAGTAGAGCTATGGGACCTTATTTAAGAGCGAGAACTAAATAAAGAACCCTAATAAAGAAATATCGACGGAACCCTTGCCCGCGCTGACCGCGAGCACCCCGATTTCTGTTTACAATTAAACTTAACATTTTTACAGACAGACAGACAGACAGACAGACAGACAGACAGACAGACAGACAGACAGACAGACGGACGGATGGACGGACAGACAGACAGACAGACATACAGATGGACAGACAGACAGACGAAAAGACAGACAAACAGACAGACAGACAGAAAGACAGACGGACAAACAGCAGAAAAACACACGGACAGACATACAGACAGCAGAAAGATAGAAACACAGACAGACAGCAGAAAGACAAACAGGCAGACAGGCAGACAGCAGAAAGACAGACAGATAAACAAACAGACATAAAGACAAACAAACAGTTATTTTATAATATCAGTAGAGCTGCGGAACCTTATTTAAGAACGTGAACTAAGTAAAGAACCCTAATAAAGAAATATCGACGGAACCCTTGCCCGCGCTGACCGCGAGCACCCCGATTTCTGTTTACAATTAAACTTAACGTATAAACACGATGCGCCTGTGTGGGTGCCGCTAGGGCTGCCAAACGATGGGAAAAGATTAATATTTATGAAAATATATTATTTTATAAATTTAACAAAAAAAGAACCGACATCATTTAGGAGCTATTCCAAGAGGAAGTGGCCAAGTTGCTGTAAAAATTAGTGAAATCACTATAGGTGTGTATATAATAGTTGAAGAGTTCCCGCGATTTCTCCAGGATCCCAGCATCAGATCTGGACCTGGTGACAATGGGACCATCTGTGAAGTATACTATTTCAAACAAAAAAAGAATTATCCAAAAAAACAAAGATCCCGACGAATTGATAACCTCCTCCTTCGAAATCTTGAAGTCGGTTGAAAATGGCTAGTTTTAACTGAAAATGTTTGAAGAATAATGTATTATCAAACATAATTTAAACTAAACTTGAAAAGATTTATTGTAGCGAAAATTTATTTAAAAGCGTTTTTAATTTACTGTATATTCTCTATAATATTGATTATAGAAACATCTGTGGTTGATTCATAAAATTTAATATTAATGATAAAATTGCAGATACTAAAGAACAACTCTCATATCGATTCGATATTGTTTTTTAGTCTTATTGATACCTCGTCGGAGTCGTCGGTGGCAATCAAGCTCGCAAAAGCTCTAAACTATCACCAGTGTCACATGCGCATTGACATTTTAAACAGCAGCAGAATAAGTTTGAAACTACATAGTATAGTAATATGAAGGTAACGAAATCTTAAAACATAAATGTAATTACGAATAGGCACGTACTATTCTATAGATATTATATAGTCTATTAGATAGTCTATCCGTCTTTTTCTTACTGTGTCAATTAAAAAGAGACGGGTAGTCTATCTCGCGCGCGAGATATTGTCGCATCAGTCATGTGCTAGGCGTGCTGGATACACATACATAAAATGTGGGCGAGTTTAGTGCAAGGGACCACTTTGTCGATTTACAAAGGCACTTTTTCTTTCTTTCTTTCTTTCTTTCACCAATAGATAGTGTAATTAGTGTAGTTAGAAAGTACTAGTAACCATATCAACAAAGTGGTCCCTTTTTCCGTACACTGGTACAAATATACAGAGTGTTTCCCGTAATACGAGCAATAAATTAAAACGTAGATTCTACTCCACAAACAACAACACTTTTCTTCAACAACTTTAAAAAAACATGTATTTTGTAGATTGCCTCTTTTTCATACAAACTAAATAGTATTATCAATGTACGTTAAAATCCGTCTATTTGACATTGCTTGTCACCCTACAGACATAATCAATGTCGGAATACATTGCGTGTTCGGAAAAACTTTAAAGTGTCCAAAAAATCAAACCATAAGTTATTTTAAAAAGTCGCTGAACAAACTTTGTCTGGTTTGAGGAGTAGAATCTACGTTTTAATTTATTGCTCCTATTACAGGAAACATCCGGTATACACACTACACACAGGGACTCAAGCTCAAAAACCTATGTAAATAAATCAAAAACAAAATCATTTATTACATTAAGGTTTAAATATGTAAATGAGTCAACTTACGTATTTTAGAAACGATACGAATAAATTTAACTCAGAATACAAAATGATGCAAAACAGTTTTTTTTCTCGAAGGTTTTGGCAGCCCTAGCGCCGCGCGCGTGTGAGTGCCGAACAAGGTGAACCTACAGCGTGTTGTTTTTTATTAGAGATTAAAATTGGCCCGGATTAGGACGTGAAATATAATAGCGATTTTAATTTTTTATTTTATGTTATATATTATAAGTAAGCACGTTCTTTATTTGCGTTAAATGTGGTAATGTTAACAATCGGTCAAAGTTTTATAATATGGTTTTATCACACAATTATATTAATAACAATCTGATACAATATAGTATGTTGATTCAATATAGATAGATTGGTATCGCGAAAAGTATAAGTACATAGTTTCATTTTTGATCAGGGTTACTTATAATTATAATATTAAGACTATTAATACAACTATTTTAAAAACACATTTTAAACTGACTGACTAGCTTAAGATCTTGTGATGTAACTGTATTCTGATCTGACAAATAAATTATTTGATTGATTGATACATTTTGTAACGATCTTTGTGAAACATTTTAGGATTTATGCGATTATCACACTGACGACGGATCCGCATGCGGCGCCGGTGCGCGAGAGAGATAGCGCTCTGCATGTGTATAGCGCTGTCTCGCTCGCACACCAGCGCCGCATGCGGATCCGCACCAGTGTGATAACCGCCTTATGCCGTGATACAACAATATTCCGGAAATTCTAATTTCAAATTGAAAATACGGTTCTTTCTGGATCAAAATAATACGCTTCCGGCTTTCAAGTTAGGAATTTACTCCTCCCACTAACAAGCCCTTGGGCTTAAGAAAAGTAAAATTGATGTGATTTAACAGGTTTTTAAGGAGGGTTTATAAGCTAAAACATTGACGATGTTATATAAGATAAAAAATATTGTTTAAACAAATATTGCGCTCACGAGTGATAGAAATATCATATAATTAAAACACATTTAATATAAATAAAAAATTATAAATCACCACAAAATTGTCAGCCTCATCTATCGAGTTAAAGCGTATTTAGGAACTATTGCTGTTATAATAATTAATAATAATTACGAGTATCTAATCCTCGTTAAAAATCTCATCTAGTTGTAATTAGTATGAACATGAACTTTCCTCTTGCCTAAATGCTTATACCGTCTCCTTGAGAAAAACCTAATATAAGTATTAATAAGTTAAATTGTTAACTTAGCATATATATATATTAGTATGTCAAGACGTCGCATAAAGCATCACCCTGTACCCGCACATGTGACACACTCACACACGCGCGGCACGCACACAGGCGCGCGGAATTGATAGCGCGCGTCGGATCTAGTCGGTGCAACGCCCCTGGGCTAAGGCTGCGGGCACACCGGCGGCTGTTATACCAACGAATTCTCTTTTTACGGTGTAAGCAGTGAAGCATTTTGGAGCAAGTTACGGATTTATTATTTATATTTATTGTTTAAATTCGCCAAAGTTTAAATATAAATTAATTATAAGTACCTAATTTAGTTTTAATTTAACCTTTCCGACGCCAACTACTCATATATCGACTTATACTTATATGTATGTATATAGAACTCAATCTTGTAGTTAAGTACCTATTGCCTTGATGTTATTATATGTGACAAATTGACAAAGGGACCACTTTGTCGATATGGAGTTACTAGTACTTTCTAAAACTACGCAATAATATATGCACTATCTATTAGTGGAAGAAAAAAGTGTCCTTGTAAATCGACAAAGTGGTCCCTTGCACTAAACTCGTCCACATATGCCCGGTTAAATATAAAATAGGGATCGAAAGAACGAAAAAACCCGGTGTTTTAGTATGAAGAAAATACCGGTTTCCGATCCCTGCGCATTACGTTTACGACCATGTGTCGAGTTCTGGCCGAATCATCCAGCAACTGTGTCAACAACATGTTGAATTTACTGAACACTATTAATATAGTATATAACAATATGAATATATTGATAGTAGAATATACTATATTGAATATACATATAAAACAATATGAACAAACATGACGCAAGAATAAAAAATATGTATAATTTATTTGACAGTTGCTAGAACCTTTGAATTACGCATAATGTATTTTATTAGGTTTTTTATTTGTAACATTTTATATTATCTTTCATATTATTTATATCGGTCGGTATGCTACGCATGTAATGTAACATAACTTTTATAAAAATTAAAATATAATGCCATAATTAATAAGTATTGATGACTCAATTTATCATACTGACTTCTTATTACTTAGGTTTGTTTAAATTAGATATAACGTTGCTTGTTGTTCTTGCTTGATAAAATTATTGTTGTTAATAATGATACTTATTATCATATATATTTTAATTCACTTTCATTTTATTCTGAATTCAACTGTAGAGTTAAATACACTCGAGAACAATGAAAAAGAGTTTAAAAAATCTTTATTATTCTTCATAGGCTTTGAGAATACTGTATAAAACAATTAAAAAATAACTCTTGATATTGAACTACTTAAAATCGTAAAAATGTTAAAATTAATCGCTACCGCCGCAGTGTGCCCCCAGCCTTACCGACATAAATTCTCAATAACACGAAATGGCGGAGCGGGGCGCGGGGGGGCGCGGGGCCGGACTCAGCAATGCGGGTTATTATTATTATTACATTTACTGTTTAGTCAATAATACATTTTAGTCATCATGTTTTTATTTATTTAAAATGACTAATATTATGAAATTTGATAGTGGAAAGTGATTTGTGTAATTATTGAATGATACTAAAGACATATCATTATGTTTATTGATTAAGAATATTTGCTTTGGATGTAATATTCAGGTGATAAAACTTAGGATCATACACAATAAATAGATTAAACTTGATTTAAAGCTATAACTACATACCCATTTTATTGTGAAGTATCTGGATTATGTATTAGTGAAATAAATAAATAAATCATTTATTCATATCATAAGTATGAAACAAACTAAATAAATAAATAAATATTTGGGGACAATCTTACACAAATCAACCTAACCCCAAACTAAGCAAAGCTTGTACTATGGGTGCTAGGCGACGATATACATACTTAGATATATAAATACATACTTATATACATAGAAAACATCCATAACTCAGGAACAAATATTTGAGATTAGCACACAAATAAATGCCCTTACCAGGATTCGAACCCGGGACCTCCTGCTTCGTAGGCAGGGTCACTACCAACTGGGCTATGGCGGCCGTTTATAATATTATGATAAATATTTAATATAATGTGCAAAATAGCTTAATAATGGCAAGCATTTCTGTTGTCTATTAAACAGTTAAAATGCCGATATTACTCCTATAACAAAAATAAATCTGAAGCTTGTCTGCTAGAGATCGCTTTTAAGCGATTAGACCGCCTGTTGTATAGTAATTATCTTTACATTTTTTTTCATTTGATGCAGAACAACACATATTTATTCCTGTTTTTAAATAAATAATAACATTAATAACTCATTAAAAGTCCAGTCAGCATAAGAATTCACTAAACTTTTAAAGCTAATAAATGAATATTATCACTATACTCATGTCAAGAACATAATAATCACGTCGCTCGTTTAACTATTTCACGTTTAAACGTAAACAACAAAAAAATCGTCATTAAATTAGAGCGCCGAGTCCGGCCCTGCGCCCGTGAAAGATGAGAGCCGGCGCCCGCGCGGTCTTGACACTTGAATTACGTAACCTTTGTTTATTTGCTCAAAGTATCCTGGATTTGGTCGTTCTGACTGTCAATGTTGTTTATATGCGTAATTACATGTGACAGTGTTCGACATGCTGATGCCCAATGATAGACTCCATGCCAACTTTATTTACTACTTAAGTTTAAAGATTTGTATGGTAGTATTTTTTTAGATGTCGAATCTTACTAGATTTTTTCCTACAATTAGGACATCTTCAAAAAATCTTACTATACTAGAGCAGTGGAACATAGGCAGTACATACATGCAGACCTGTACCTTATATATTATTAACTTTAGTTCAAGTATATTATTATACCAAGACTTATCGTTTTTATAAACAATGCAAGTATATAGTAACTTTCTATTATAATTTACATTACTGTAATCCGAGAAGCATTCGTATTTTAACTAAACTTTTAAATTAAATTTGCCAGAGTTTGTATAACACTTTAGATTCTTCAATATTTCGCATCAACAATCAGTTATTGACTTAAATTGAAATTCAATAACTTAAGTCGACCTTCAAACTTATATACCCAAGTATCAATACTTGTAAAGCGCAGTACACAACAGTCCACGAAGTTTTGAGCGCTTAATGAATTCAAAAAGGGTATATGTACCGAACCCACCCGTTTCTTATCAAATCAAAATCAACCCAGTTTTTTCAGTATAGGGTTGATTTTCCTTTGAAGACGTTAGATTATTAATATATGTATGTATATATACAATTTAGAGATTAGAAAACCGTGTTTTTTTGTCCCGCCTTTTTGCTTATTGTTCAAATATAGTTTTTTTATAAAGTGATAACAGTTTTGGACACATTTTGGTTTAAAAACGTACAGTATTGTATAAGTATTAGTGAGATTTGTGAGTATTCGTGGATTTTGACATTATTGAGTGATAATAAAATTAGTAAAGCAGGTTTGAGATTGTAATCTATGGAGACTTCCGTGTTTTTAACATGATACATACATATATAAGTTACATAACAGACATGCTATGAAAATGGACGACTTGTTACTAAGTACGGTCTCCTAGCCTAGCCGGTAGTGACCCTGCCTATGAAGCAGGAGATCCCGGGTTCGAATCCCGGTCAGGGCATTTATTTGTGTGATTATCACGAATATTTGTTCCTGTGTTATGGATGTTTTCTATTAATCAAGTATATATTTATATACATAAGTATGTACATCGCCGCCTAGTACCCACAGTAGAAGCTTTGCTTAGTTTGGGAATAGATTGATTTGGGTAAAATTGTCCCCAAAATATTTATTTATTATTTATATATTGAAGTATACCTACGATACGTATAAATAATTTTAAAATGAAATTGGTATCTACAGGGTGTAACAAAAATACTGGTGATCCGTTTAAGGGCTTAATTGGTATCATATTGCCAGTAAGAAAAAGTAGGAGACAATTTTTTTTTACTCGAATTTTTTTTTTGTTTTGTATGGGACACGTCGACTCAGCTGGCCAACCCTCCATACAAAATTAAAAAAAATATTACGAGAAAAATTTCCTTTTTTACTTTTTCATAGTGAGAACACGATACTAATTATGCTGTTAAAAGGATCACCAGTATTTTTGTTACGCCTTGTACAGTCGCCATCAAATATATCGGAGCAGCCACGGTACTCAAAAATATCTGAACATGCACTTTATCGCCATGACAATAGAGGTGTTGTTCAGATATTTGTGACCACCTTGGTCGCTTTGATATATCTGATGGCGGCTGTATACAGAATAAACTTTTGTCTGTGATACTGTGTTTTGCAGTCAAATTGAAGATGTATAATATTATCTTACACCATGAAGTCCTCAAAAATCTCTGAAAAATGTTATTTGTAGTACCACAGGACCGTGTCAGCATATCACATATTTTTGCGCATTTCGTTGTGCAGGATGTTATTGCAATTAACTCTAAAAAGCGTGATCTTGAACGAAATTTAATTTTGATAATGGAAGATTCTATAAATAATTAATTAATTAGTGGAACTGTTGATTCCGACAAAGTAGTACCCGGTTTTCTCCACATTTTTAATGAATCGATTATATTATAAGTATACTGTACCAATTGATATCACAGGATCTACAGTAGATATCATACCTGTGAACAAAAAACATAATAAATTAGTATTTATTATAATATAAGCCGTTATTAAATTATGAAACACAAAATTCCTAACCTTGTAACCCCCCAAAAAGAGTAAGAAATTTCATAAATTACAAACCTCTATTCCAGGGATCGGTAACTGTTCTTTGCTCCATACTAAAATACCGGTTAATTTCGTTCTCATTCCGTTCTTTAATTTCCTATTTCATTTTTAACGAGGCAATCTAATAACTCCTAGGCAATATCTAAGTACAATACTGAGTTCTACATGAAGCCCATATATTAATTCTTACTAATCCGTGTTTGTACAGTTTGTAACAAAAATACTGGTGATCCGTTTAAGGGCATAATTGGTATCAAATTGTGACTAAGAAAAAGTAGAAAAAATTTTAGGATGCGAAAAAAAGTTTATTTTGATACCAAACCAATTTTTATTTTCGCGCGAAAATTTTTGTTTCTTAGTTTTTAACCGACTTCAAAAAAGGAGGAGGTTCTCAATTCGACTGAATTTTTTTTTTTTTTTTTTTTTATCATAATTTTTTTTTTTTTGTATGTATGTTACTCCATATCTCCGTGAATCGTGAACCGATTTTCAAAATTTTTTTTTTAATCGAACAGGTATAACCCCTAGATGGTCCCATTGTCACCAAGTCGGGATCTGATGATGGGATCCTGGAGAAATCGAGGGAACTCTTCAACTATTATAGGCACACCTATAGTGATTTCACTATTTTTTACAGCAACTCGGCCACTTCCTCTTGGAATAGCGGATCCTAAGTGAAGTCGGTTCTTTTTTTGTTTAAAATTATTTATGCAGGATGTTCAGCGATTACTCTGAGACCCGTGGTCCAATTTGAATAATTATTTTTTTGTTTGAAAGGAACTACCTTGAAGATGGTCCCACATTTATCTGGTGCTGTTCGGATGATGGGATTCATGAGCAATTGAGGGAACTCCTCAATTTTTAAAGGCACGTCTATAGTGATTTGGGTGTTTTCTTAAGCTACTCAAGCATTTTCTCACAAAAACTACCAATTTGATGGAGTGGACCTGATGATGATGATTGTTTTGATTTTTGATGATAATTAAGAAGATTTTTGAAATGTAGGATGTTCAGCGATTACTCCGAGACCCGTAATCCAATTTGAATAATTCTTCTTTTGTTTTAAAGAAACTACCTCGAAAATGGTCGCATATTAATCTGGTGCTATTCTGATGATGGGATCCGTGAAGAATTGAGAGAACTCCTCAATTTTTAAAGGCACATGTATGTTGATTTGGGTGTTTTCTTAAGCAACTCGAGCATTCCCTCTTGAAAACCACCAATTTGATAGAGAGGACCTAATGATGAAGTCCACATATGATACTTGGACCTTTCCTGAGATAGAATGGGTGTATTATGAACTTTTTTATATATCATTACCGATTAATCCGAAACTTTTTGTCCGATTTTGATAAATATATAAGCACTAAAAATGGAAAAATAAAAACTTTTTACAAAAAAAAAGATAAACCGACTTCAAAAAGGATAAAATGAATCATTATATTATTTATATGCGTTACCAACTGATATGTTTGAAGTCGGTGCCAAGCCACAAATTACAAAACCGGTCAAATCAGCTTCAAGTGTGAACATCACAAAACATCGGTACTAATAATGCAAAGGTGAATGCGATTTCATGTGTTACATTTTCATGTCTAAACTACTAATCCTATTCTGATGCAATGCGATAACGTGTATCAGAATATATATATCGATATTCTGATACACGTCTGCTTTGTCAATAATCAGAAAATAGAAAAAAATGTAGACGCGTAAGATTGACCTTCCATATAAAATTTGAATATCGTGACTTTTTTCTTACTGACACGGCGTGTGTAAGGTACTGGGTATATGTGCAATTGAATTCCTTTATACTTCGGATTTAACCTTAGATGAAGAAGGATAAATAATTCAAAGCGAACCACGGGCTTCGTTCGACATACGGATAGTCCCAACAATGTGTTAACAAACAAACATAGGACCCATGATTATACTTTCTGTCCCTACTTGCCTAACAGTTAACGCATGGTCGAAACGAATGTATATCTACGTGCGATTCATACTGTATTAGATTAGTTATATAGGAAAAATAACAATTCACTGAACACATCGCCTCGTTCGTATTAACTCTTCCAAATTTGGCTTGGCACCGACTTCAAACATATCAGTTGGTAACGCATATAAATAATATAATGATTCATTTTATCCTTTTTGAAGTCGGTTTATCTTTTTTTTGTAAAAAGTTTTTATTGACAATGAGAATACGATACAAATTATGCCCTTAAAAGGATCCCCAACATTTTTGTTACACCTTGTTTAAATAAATGTTTAATTTAATATTAATGTGAATTTATTTTTTTATACCACAACGGTGGTAAACAAGCATACGGCCCTGATGGTAAGCAGCTACCATAGCCTATGGACGCCTGCAACTCCAGAGGTGCCACATGCGCGTTGCCGACCCTATACAAAAAGGAGGATTCACTGTGTTGAAGGCTAACGGAACAAGAGGGTCCTCGTCGTCAACACACTGGGTCCTCTTTGAGCTCTTTGGCAGCCTTACTCACCAGCAGGAACACAATACTATGAGTAGGGGAAAATACCACAAATTTGAAACAGATGTCAATTACAGTGAAAAAAATAATGTAGTCAGAGAATATAAAAGTGGTTCTGAATGTCTCGTCTCGTTAAGAACTTATTTTATTTTACTTATCCTATTTTAATGAGCGTGATTAAAATGTCAGAAAATACTGAGGATTAAAAATATGAGAATGTTTATCCCTACAAATGTTGTTTGTTTTTTCTCATTAATTAACTCATCATTACTAACAACTAAAAAAATATAATTCGCATTAAAAAAGGAATACATAAACAATATCTTTACAACAAATAATACTGTATAACCCGCTTAATACGATCATGTTTTTATACGATTTCGCGCATAATATATAATTTTTTTATAGCAGTCTATGCAATTTGAGTTCTTGTGGGGCATTCCCGCTTATAATGCGTTTTTGGCTGGAGCAAGGTCCCTCAAAAATCGTCATAAGCGAGTTTTCACAAAAATCATAAAATACATCCTCTAAATAATTATTAGCTTATGATAAAATTAGTAACTGGCGATTCAAAAGTGCTTATTGCTACTTTTACTAGACCTACTTCAATAAACGATTTTTTATTTTTTTTAACCATTTTTGGAACCATTTTGATAATACCCGCCCCGCTCTCTCCCGTGCCGCGCGCCGGCTCCCATTCTATTATTAGTCATCAATCGATATCAGGCATAATGACGGCTGCCGGAGTCGGCCCAGCGATGGGAGTGGGGGCAGTGGGACTGGTGAGCTTTGGGGATGATTGGAAGGGTTAAAAACGTCAAGAATCCGCTTTAACCAGCTTATTATTGGAAGGGTTAAAAGCGTTAAGATTAAGAACTCATTTTAACCAGCTTATTCATAAACGTGTATCAAACCTCATTTTCATTTAACTTAATGGTTTGTCCTTAACTGTCACTTTGACAGTCCATTTATTATAAGGAAAAAAAATGTCACACCTCACATCCACAGCGCCGGTTTCGTCAAAGTAGCTACTGCCACTACTGTAGTGCTTTGACAGTTGTCTTTGTTAGAACCAGACTAAATATAATTTAACTAAATGAGGTTTGACACACGTTTATAAATAAGAGGATAAGTTTGTAGGTATTGTATCATGGTTGTATTATCTACCCATATACAAGTCAATATTATAATGCGTAATTATTGGTCATATTTATTTGTTCAGTTGAAATAAACTCGGAAAATACTCGACCGACGTGTATTTCACTCAACTTATCGAGTTATCGCTTTTCTCTACCTACACACAAATGCTATAGAAACTACTGTATTGAGCATATATATTGCGTAGTAAATTAAACATTTATTTAATTTTGTAACAAAATTACAGTTGAAATGGAAAAAAAATAATGCGACGACGAATATCATTATTGCCGTGCCAAGCATTCCCATCTGTCCTAGCCCCGATAGGAATGGCGGAGATAAATAGGAATGATTACTACGAAAAGCCATAGTTAGGGATACACACAAAGATCCGCTCGCCGAATTTGTGTAGCGGATATGCCCGACGGACAGATCCGTACATTTATGGCGCGAATTGGCCACGGATTTGTCTGCGGACACATCTGAATAACGCCATACTTGAACGGATCTGTCCGCCGGGCATAACCGGTGGGCACATCTGTGCGTGCATCCTTAGCTATTCCCATCTGTCTCCGGTGGGCACTGATAGGAATACAACATCGTCACAGGGAAAGACATTACCTACATAGTATAGTATGAAAACGTGGGTCTATAAAATATTACATTTTGACCACTTCAACTAAACTGCGACTATCGCTATTAAATCCCCCATCACGCGCAAGCTAACACACAAAGCTTAGTCAAGCTATTCAGTAATTATTTTCTCATTTCCGTCCACGGCAAGCTGTGAGTCCCGGAGAGCTGGAGACGACAGTATTAATAGATTTAAAAGGTCAGCCAATATAAAGGTAAGATTATGTAATCGTATTAGTACATTGCGTACTTAGGGCGTCAAAATAAAGAACGGCTCAGATTGCAGGCATTTGTGGCCCGAACCAAAGGTAAGAGCCATAAACAAGCGATCGAAGCCTTCTTTATAACAGCCCGTGGTGCGTACACAATTTTACGTCTTCTCCTGGGTGTGAAGTGAGATTCACCGCTGCGGCCGTGGGCGGCAAATCTCACTTACCGCCCAGAGTGACGTAATAGTACATTACACAACTAGGGTGGTAAAACAAAGAAAGGCCGAGATCGCAGAAGTTTGCGGCCCGAGCTGCAAGCGAGGGACCTAAATATGCGATCGAGGGCTTTCTTTATTACCTCCCGTGTTGTGCTCACCAGCAGGAAATAAACTATAAAATTACGGACTTTCTGGCAAAATTAGTGTCAATTCTACACCACGATGTGAATAAAAAATGAATCACGGAGAAAAAGAGGTTTAAGTTTAACGTTTGCATCGGTTTTTATGTGGCATCGTAGGTCCTAGCAATCTTAGTACTTGAATATAGGGACCTTGGCTCTCCAAAAAAATGTCACGCGTAGCAGTTGCGCCGGGTCATAAAAATTCTTAGGCAAGCTGGAGCTTAATTTGGATTAAAATGAGCTTTAGGAAAGTACTCAGATGCCTGAAAATTAGGCAAGCCGCCGAGAATCGTGTTCTATGGACCCGCCGGCACTGGCGCGTAGTTACTAAATACACGCGTGTTAAACCGTAAACTTTTGTTAGTGTGTCTCAAATAAATTCAATTAAGTAAGTAGAGTTGGTTGACAAATGGAAATCAATAATCACGTGTTATATAACGGGATAACAGCCATTAAACAATTCTTTATAATTTAGACTTTACTGCTTTAAGATACGATACACAGTTGCATGAAAACAATGTCGTTTACGTCCGCTCTGCTCTAGGCGTTCCGAATCAAGATGACAGCAACGTCAGATATGCCCTGGGGCCTAGAATAATAGACAGGTGGCAATTATTGTGTTAATGTACAGTCAGAAATAGTTAAACAGGCGCGACATCCAAAAATATTTCAACACGCTGTCTTAACAATCGCATCGGTCCCCGCCCCGATCACACGTATGGCGGGGACAGACGGGAATTATTACTATGGGAAAACCCTATTATCAACTGTCCTATGCGTGTACAGATACACCGGATATACACATAAATACACTGAATACACCATGTACGACCTATCTCATTTCACTCACGTGAGTGTACTAAGATTGTCTATTATTTTACTTCCGATTTGTTTTTTTTAATCAATTAAAATCACTTAGGCCCCTAACATTTTTTCTCAACAAGGCTACGTCTTATACACGAGCCAATCAACTTTTTGACCGACAGTTTTGAGTGTCTCTTGCGTTACTCAAAATGTCTCTGGAGTTACCAAGAAATCGGACTTCTAATATACATAGATTCTGTTTATTAGGTTTAATAGGTGGGGGCTCGAATGTTTTGACATACACCATAAAGAGAAACACAGAAAAGTCATTACTTATAGGTGAAATTTTAAAACGAAATTTAAAAGTTGAGGACAGATTTGTGTCGGTCAAAATGTTGATTGGCCCACACTACATTTTGTATGGTATTGTAGTTCAAGTATCAAGATCACTCGAGCGGCGTGTAATCCAGAATGGCTCCCATTACCGGGTCGCATTCCACACACTTGCCGAACACGGGCAAGCCGATCACCAAGAAGTTAAGAACCTATGTAGTTTGCATCGATTGAAACTGTTTATTCATCCGTGATTCGTGTTTTTTCGCCATTTTTAGCTCTCATTGTTAATCAGTAGTGAAGTCACGTTGAATTTCATAAATATCAGGCGCGGATCTAGGATTTTGTTCATGTGGGGGGAGGGGGGCACTTTCCTACACAAAAAAACTTACGGTCTGCACCTTTGATTAAAATAATGGTATGGTGTAGATATGGTACCAGGCGCACGATCGTGTGCCATCAAATACAGGTGTCGGCGCCTATATTGAATCAGTCGTATGATGGCCGCTGAAGCGTCAAGGTTGTCAGAGTTTTCAAGAAAATACCTTAAAATCATGCCAAGTTGTGCCTCTTTTCACTGTTTTAATAGCTCAAAATATAAAAACAATGCCCACGGTATCACTTTGCATTCGTAAATACTGTTTTAAATACGTAAAGATATTTAATTTAGCAAAATTTATCAGTAACATTTTTGTTATTGTGTAAGCGAGACAGCTAAATAGGTAGTACCCACGCGTAAAACACGTATACCCGAGTGTCACGCCCCTTTCTTTTTGTAGCGTCAGCATATAATGTGCTAATGAAGGCTCAAAACACACCTAGTGGAATTCCTAGCGGAATTAAGCCAGTTCACAGACAAAATGCTGGATGCTTAAGTTTGTCTATGGCCTCCATACAAAAAATCAGCTACCATAGAAAACTTTAAGCATTTTGTCTATGAATTGGCTTGATTCCGCTAGGTGTGTTTTGAGCCTAAAAATTGCATTTTTTTTATCAGTTCTGTTCTCCTATTGCTTGAAACCGTTATCAGGCTAAATTTATGTACAATTATTTATTTATTTTTGAATAGAATGGTATCTATGGTAATGCAATTTTTAACCAGTTACTAGTTTAAACATTTTTTTTATATAACTATAACTGCCATTTTTTTTTACTTGAAACATCTGTAAATGAGAAAACAAAACATGCATCTAGTTTTCTAGGTTAGACATTAATGTTGATTTTACATGTCAAAACCATTAGAGCAATCAACTTTAAAACCAGATTGTAAATACGTGACACGTCTGGAGTTGCAGGCGTCCATAGGCTACGGTAGCTACTTATCATCAGGTGGGCCGTATGCTTGTTTGCGACCGTCGTGGTATAAAATATAATTCGTAAATGTTTCTAGAAAATATTATTATGATTCGTCAGGTGACAACGAAAACTCAGTTAGTAAATGCAAAAAAATATTAAACTATAATCGACTTATATGGATAATTACGTCTTTAAGCTTGTGGTAGTAATTAATGAGTTTTGGTTGCCATCCGATAAATGTAAGCAATTATCTTTAATATCAGATAATAAAAACGTCTTCAGTTTTTTTTTACGTTTTTGTACTTTTTTTTTACTGACGCTACCTACGACATAGGCATATATTTGTAATTCCCTAGACTTACAATCTGTCCAGTATAAGTGAATCTTTCATACCATTTAAACTATGCATAATCAGAGGTCACACCTTTACATTGGTTCTTTTTAGTCGTGCGCTTGGTAGGCGATGGGAATTAAAGTACTAGGGCCGCAGTATAACCGCCGTTTCTGCTTGTTGCAATATTACCTTCGCTTACAAACGCGTCTCTTTTGACAAACCATTATTGCATTAAAAAGAGAGACCTCTTGATTCGTAACAACTATGCGTAAGAGTAGATGCTTTTATACTGGTTTTCTTTAGACGATCGTTCGTCGCCTATTTCGTTGGATACTGGAATATTTGACTAGAGATTTATTCGTATTGCAAAAATTAGTATACTATTGAATTGATATTTTATTTTGTATCTCGGTCCATCTCGCCCGCTTTCATATTGATGCGACAAGGACTTACCATGATTAATATAATTTCAAGATTAAATTTTTTTCTAACCCAAACGACTCTCTTTTCACTTCTACACGATACTGTTATAAATATGACGATCTTGCTTACACTACTCTAAATGATATTAGGTGGTCTCTGTTACACTTTGTGTAATGCGCAAAATATGGAAATCTCGCTTACACACCCGTGTTAAGTATATTAGTGTATCTCTTTTGCCCATGATGCACGTGAACATTATAGCAGTGTGTAGAATTTACAAGTGTGTGAGTGCCGGAACACATTTCAGTTCTGTCAACTATGAACGTCAGGTATCTTCCTCATTTTACTTTATCAAAGGTCTGCACCTATGGCCCCCGTAGTATACAAATGTTGCGTGTCAGGGGGGGGGGAGTGCCCCCTGTTACCCCCCCCCCCCCCTGGTACAGCCCTGGACTATGATTAGCCCTTTCACAACCGCCTAAAAAGATATTGAATTTGAATTTTAACACGTTACGTTATCAATAGAGTTGAAAATTCTAACTGCCATAATAACGAGTTAGGTTCGTGCTAGGCTGTTAAATAAACAAATAAGTCTTCATTCCGAACCAGGACCAATAAAGGTTAGTCTTTTTTTTAATACTTTTTTTGATCGGTCCAGTCCCCGCGAAGTGTACGGGCGGCTGGATCCGTAATGCCTGTGTTTTTTTTTAATACTATGATGATATAATAAAGGCTAGTTATTATAGATCTCTAGGTCTAAATACACTGGTGCCTGACAAATCGCCTTTTGTTCGCAAAGGCAGCAAAACACGGCCGGGGAAAAGCTTATAATAACAAAATCAGTTGGCCTGCGCGTACGACCAAATATATGATTTGCTTAACTGGTTCAGCCACTTTCATAGTATTTGACAGACGTCAAATGTCAACCATTCGTGCCCTATCAAAGAACGGATAGCATGGTTGCCATCGTCAATATCACGTCATGCCTCACTTTAGCACATATGTATTACTGAATCGCGGTGAGAATGGGATTGAGTTAGCTGTCAACCCATACAAATTTTGACGTAAGCATATAGAAAATCTGTCAACTCTAATCCCATTCTAATCGCAGTCCAGTAATACATACTTGTTAAACGTGACCATTATGGTGACAGACAGTAAAAACTCGACCATATAAAAGTAGCAACGTCATTTTTTTTATGTTTATTTAATTTATAAAGGGGTTTTATCACACAGTGAAGCAACTTCATCATCTGAAGTCAACACAAACAAAGAATTTCTATAAAATACCTTGTTCGATAAATACACAACATGGGAGAGGCAAAGTGACAAAAAAGTAGGTATGTATGAAACCTGCTAGCCTAAGATGGTCGGGTTTTATCATCTGTCACTATAGCTGTCATGTTCTAACATGTATTTAAGTGACGAAAAACTCCATACGCGGTATTATGTCAAGTATCATGTCCGTTCATGACTCCTATTTCTGTGGTGACTATTTGGACCTTCCTGAGTCATGGCAGCTGGCGCCGTAGCCCAGCGGTCTGAACTTCCATTTCTTTGGTGACTGCCTGGACCCATACCCTGAGTCATGGCAGCTGGCGCCGTAGCCCAGCGGTCTGAACTTCCATTTCTGTGGTGACTGCCTGGACCCATACCCTGAGCCATGACAGGTGGCGCCGCAGCCCAGCGGTCTAAACTAAACTCCCATTTCTGTGGTGACTGCCTGGACCCATACCCTGAGCCATGACGGGTGGCGCCGTAGCCCAGCGGTCTGAACTTACATTTCTGTGTTGACTGTCTGGACTCCGGACCCATATCCTGAGTCATGACAGGTGTCGCCGTAGCCCAGCGGTCTAAACTAAACTCCCATTTCTGTGGTGACTGCCTGGACCCATACCCTGAGCCATGACAGGTGTCGCCGTAGCCCAGCGGTCTGGACTCTCATTTCTGTGTTGACTGTCTGGACTCCGGACCCATATCCTGAGTCATGACAGGTGTCGCCGTAGCCCAGCGGTCTGGACTCTCATTTCTGTGTTGACTGTCTGGACTCCGGACCCATATCCTGAGTCATGACAGGTGTCGCCGTAGCTCAGCGGTCTGGACTCTCATTTCTGTGTTGACTGTCTGGACTCCGGACCCATATCCTGAGTCATGACAGGTGTCGCCGTAGCCCAGCGGTCTGGACTCTCATTTCTGTGTTGACTGTCTGGACTCCGGACCCATATCCTGAGTCATGACAGGTGTCGCCGTAGCCCAGCGGTCTGGACTCTCATTTCTGTGTTGACTGTCTGGACTCCGGACCCATATCCTGAGTCATGACAGGTGTCGCCGTAGCCCAGCGGTCTGAACTTACATTTCTGTGGTGACTGTCTGGACTCCGGACCCATATCCTGAGTCATGACAGGTGTCGCCGTAGCCCAGCGGTCTGAACTTACATTTCTGTGGTGACTGTCTGGACTCCGGACCCATATCCTGAGTCATGACAGGTGTCGCCGTAGCCCAGCGGTCTGAACTTACATTTCTGTGGTGACTGTCTGGACTCCGGACCCATATCCTGAGTCATGACAGGTGTCGCCGTAGCCCAGCGGTCTGGACTCTCATTTCTGTGTTGACTGTCTGGACTCCGGACCCATATCCTGAGTCATGACAGGTGTCGCCGTAGCCCAGCGGTCTGGACTCTCATTTCTGAGTTGACTGTCTGGACTCCGGACCCATATCCTGAGTCATGACAGGTGTCGCCGTAGCCCAGCGGTCTGAACTTACATTTCTGTGTTGACTGTCTGGACTCCGGACCCATATCCTGAGTCATGACAGGTGTCGCCGTAGCCCAGCGGTCTGGACTCTCATTTCTGTGTTGACTGTCTGGACTCCGGACCCATATCCTGAGTCATGACAGGTGTCGCCGTAGCTCAGCGGTCTGGACTCTCATTTCTGTGTTGACTGTCTGGACTCCGGACCCATATCCTGAGTCATGACAGGTGTCGCCGTAGCCCAGCGGTCTGGACTCTCATTTCTGTGTTGACTGTCTGGACTCCGGACCCATATCCTGAGTCATGACAGGTGTCGCCGTAGCCCAGCGGTCTGGACTCTCATTTCTGTGTTGACTGTCTGGACTCCGGACCCATATCCTGAGTCATGACAGGTGTCGCCGTAGCCCAGCGGTCTGAACTTACATTTCTGTGGTGACTGTCTGGACTCCGGACCCATATCCTGAGTCATGACAGGTGTCGCCGTAGCCCAGCGGTCTGAACTTACATTTCTGTGGTGACTGTCTGGACTCCGGACCCATATCCTGAGTCATGACAGGTGTCGCCGTAGCCCAGCGGTCTGAACTTACATTTCTGTGGTGACTGTCTGGACTCCGGACCCATATCCTGAGTCATGACAGGTGTCGCCGTAGCCCAGCGGTCTGGACTCTCATTTCTGTGTTGACTGTCTGGACTCCGGACCCATATCCTGAGTCATGACAGGTGTCGCCGTAGCCCAGCGGTCTGGACTCTCATTTCTGAGTTGACTGTCTGGACTCCGGACCCATATCCTGAGTCATGACAGGTGTCGCCGTAGCCCAGCGGTCTGAACTTACATTTCTGTGGTGACTGTCTGGACTCCGGACCCATATCCTGAGTCATGACAGGTGTCGCCGTAGCCCAGCGGTCTGAACTTACATTTCTGTGTTGACTGTCTGGACTCCGGACCCATATCCTGAGTCATGACAGGTGTCGCCGTAGCCCAGCGGTCTGAACTTACATTTCTGTGGTGACTGTCTGGACTCCGGACCCATATCCTGAGTCATGACAGGTGTCGCCGTAGCCCAGCGGTCTGGACTCTCATTTCTGTGTTGACTGTCTGGACTCCGGACCCATATCCTGAGTCATGACAGGTGTCGCCGTAGCCCAGCGGTCTGGACTCTCATTTCTGAGTTGACTGTCTGGACTCCGGACCCATATCCTGAGTCATGACAGGTGTCGCCGTAGCCCAGCGGTCTGGACTCTCATTTCTGTGTTGACTGTCTGGACTCCGGACCCATATCCTGAGTCATGACAGGTGTCGCCGTAGCCCAGCGGTCTGAACTTACATTTCTGTGGTGACTGTCTGGACTCCGGACCCATATCCTGAGTCATGACAGGTGTCGCCGTAGCCCAGCGGTCTGAACTTACATTTCTGTGGTGACTGTCTGGACTCCGGACCCATATCCTGAGTCATGACAGGTGTCGCCGTAGCCAGTGGCGTGCATAGCGTTTTTAGTTAGGGTAGGCAGATTTTTTTTTGAACTGACCAGTGTGTGGACAGGGGACAAACAAGTTATGTCTAGTAAGGCACGTCAACGAATACGGAATAAACTGTTACTAAATAAAACAATGTTAGCACTTACCAACGTTAAGTATTTCGACTAAGTGAGTCGGCTGTCAATTCAGTAATACCTATATGTTGTGACTGTTAGCGAAGCTGCGCCAGCTGCGGCTGGGCTGAGAGCACGAAGAACTTTGACTAAATTTATTTGACCACCACGATTATCTAAGTAAGTAATTCATATTATTTGAACAGGTTAGGTACTTACAATTCTCGTAATACTTTACGTGAAATTGGCGTGTAACATTGCCCTGAGTTTGAGCTAATTGCAACTGCGGCATACACCTACCTTGCTGCTTAACTACTTTTATTTTATTATCATATGTTAACTTGCTGAATTCGCCGCTAGTTAACTTTTTCAGACTCACCTGGTCAACACATTCATTAATCATTACAATCAAAACTCATAGTTAATAATTAAAACTACTTATGCTAAACACAATTTCACCACAAATTAAAATGAAAACTTCAGAAAATCGCTCCGAACCGAACTATAAACAATGATACAGGAAATTTAAATCTTATCAAAACTCTGTCGTGTCGCAACTTCGCAAGAAAAAATCTGTAAACAAACAACCCAACCCTGGCATATTATAACGCCCCTCAGTAAAGGTAAAAATCATAGCAAAAGATACTTTCTTTTTTTACCGCATTATATTTCGTGCTGCATGGACAGTTCAATACGTAGAAACGCGCTGTGACTATACGCTGATTGGTTGAAATTTGAATCTAATTGATGGCGGGGCAGTGATTGGTCGAAAATGGCGACCGGCGGCCGGTCCTGAGCTTGTATGTGTGCGTAATTTTCCTATAGTTGTGTGTACTAAGCAAATCCGTATATAGTTCACGTACGATATTTCACATGCGCATAGTGAGAGTGTGTGCGTGTATATCGGCAGCGATAGCGGTTGCCTATGCCGGTCGTGCCTTCCTTTATTTGCAGCGATGCCCCGAGCGAGTCTCTTTCGCGCGCAAATTTAAATCGTAGCGTAAATAGGTGTTTTAAGAAATCATTACATTAGAGAAGAAAGATGTCTGTGATGGTGTTATGTATTATTTTGCTAGGGTAGGCAGTGCCTTTTTGCCTATATGGACTGCACGCCACTGGCCGTAGCCCAGCGGTCTAAACTCCCATTTCTGTGGCGACTGTCTGTACCCATACCCTGAGTCATGACAGGTGGCGCCGTAGCCCAGCGGTCTGAACTTACATTTCTGTGTTGACTGTCTGGACTCCGGGCCCATATCCTGAGTCATGACAGGTGTTGCCGTGGCGGTGGGATTACTATTTTTGAACATACAACGTAATTTGTTTTCTTTATTGACGTCCTTTTATACAAACTTCAAGGAAAGGAACGAAATCATTTGCTCGAACAAGGCGTTTCGAGGAAAATTAATCTATTTTTAAAATCAGCGTCGCTGGAGAAAAATGCTTGAAAGATGAGTTTAAAAGGTACTATAAAACATATTATTTAACTAGTCACTTAAGTCTGATAAATGTAATAAATGAGTATGTAGCTATAGTTAATAAGTTATTTGAAGCCTTGCGGTAAGACGTTAGACTTCCAATCCGGAGGTCACTGGTTCGAACCCCGGCTCGTGCCACTGAGTTTTTCGGAACTTATGTACGGAATATCACTTGATATTTACCAGTCGCTTTCCTGTGAAGGAAAATATCGTCAGAAAACCGGACCTAATCTCAAAAAGGTGTAGTTTCCCCTCTGGTTTGGAAGGTCAGATGGCAGTCGCTTTCGTAAAAACTAGTGTCTACGCCAATTAATGGGATTAGGTTGTCAAGCTGACCCCAAGGCGGGACAATCGCTATGAGGAAGAGAAGAGAGTTAATTAGTTTAATTAGTGCACGCTATAGTGTATGTTTGTTTTGTACAGAAATGAGACTTCTATAAAATAACCAGGTCCTTTTTAAAATAAGAGGTATAGGCGTTTATTTAAGCAAATAATACAGGGTGTTTTTTCAATAACTAGCCTTATTGTGGGAGGCGATTAGTTAGGTCATACTGAAGCTGGTCAAGTGAGCCCACAGGGCACTCAGCCCGCGGGTTGAGTTGACCATTTTTTTTTTCTACGGCTGAACTCGACCCAATGTGTTAACTGAGCCCGCGGGCCCATTCCACCAGTAATTTACAGTTAGAGGTCAGCTCAGCCCGTGGGCTCAAACGGCCACTACCTACCGCTAAGGGCTTACTCAGTCTATGGGCTCAATCAATCAGTATACCTATTACGATTTGGTGGTCAAGTGAGCCCACAGGTCTATTTTTCCATTTTTAGTGGTTATATATTTATTAAAATCGGACTACAAGTCTCGGAATAATCGGTAAAGATATATAAAAAAGTTCATAATACACCCATTCTATCTAAGGAAAGGTCCACGTATAATATGTGGACTTCATCATTAGGTCCTCTCTATCAAATTGGTTGTTTTCAAGAGGGAATGCTCGAGTTGCTCAAGAAAACACCCAAATCAACATACATGCGCCTTTAAAAATTGAGGAGTTCTCTCAATTCCTCGCGGAACCCATCATCAGAACAGCACCAGATTAATATGGGACCATCTTCGAGGTTGTCCCTATCAAACAAAAAAAAGGAATTGTCCTAATCGGACCACGGGTCTCGGAGTAATCGCTGAACATCCTACATAAAAAAATCTTCATCATTATCATCAAAACAATCATCATCATCAGGTCCACTGCATCGAAATGGTGGTTTTCGTGAGAAAATGCTTGAGTTGCTTAAGAAAACACCCAAATCATCATACATGTGCCTTTAAAAATTAAGGAGTTCCCTCAATTTCTCATGGATCCCATCATCAGAACAGCACCATATTAATATGAGACCACTTTGGATGTAGATCCTTTCAAACAAAAAAAGAATTACTCAAATCGGACCACGGGTCTCGGAGTAATCAGTCAACATACATAAAAAAAAACACCAAACCGAATGCAGAACCTCCTTCCTCAATGGAATTGAAGTCGGTTAAAAATAAATAGTTATTTGTGCAACAAGAGAGGAAAGTTGGTTTTTCTTGCGAGTTGATTTTGAGTTCCGAGTAAGCGAAAGATTCTATAATTGAATCACGAGCGAAGCGAGTGATTCTAAGTTTGAATCTTGAGCGTAGCGAGGGACCTCAAGAACGCGAGATGTAAAAAAACTTTCCTCTCGTGTGACACATACAACTTTTCACCTCAGTAGTGAGAACATATTAAAGTTAAAAAAACACATTTATTTACATTCCTGAATGAAAGGCATCATCATTATGACGAAAAGCTTCTAGAAACAAAATTTCACTCCCTGGAGTGAGGAAAGTCGCAACTTTCGTCACTCCCTGGAGTGATGAAAGTCGTGCTTTCGTCACTCCAGGGAGTGAGGAAAGTAGGCTTGTTCGAACTGCTGAGGTGAAAAATAAGTTTACAATAGAGTCCTGCTTAGTTTAATTAATGTACTGTAGAAGTAGTATAACCAACCTCGACAATACTACGTCTACTCGTAGTACCTAATAGGTATATTGAAAGCAACAAGAAGTTATCCCTCCACAGTTTGAGAACCACTTGCTTTCACTATAAGATTTGAAAGCGGGTTAAGATAAAAAAAGAAGTATTGCCGTCTTATCCCACGAAAAGTCACCGGGTCAAGATAAAAACTCAGTAAATAATAAAGATAATTTAAATCCTCGTTGACAGGTGAATTAAATAACAATAACGAGCAAACGTATCAACTCAGAATATTTATAGCTACCCTGAAAAAGAAGTTACAGAACATGGGGTAAGATAAATAAAACAGGATTTGATGTCGAAAAATACACCTTGTCGAAAGTTGCCAATAACTTATTCCCACCTTTACTTACCGGAACCGGAAGGAACCGACTGAAGGGCGGAGAACAGAACAACAAAATGGAGTTCCCAAAAAAGGGCTCAGGAACAAAAAAATGTGCCAGAAGTTGGGAGCTACAAACGGTTTTTTTACCTCCCCCCATTTTTCATCTAACCCCAACGCACCCTAATAGTAAGCAAGTATCAAGCCCTTACGAAGAACCTATTCAAAACTGTACCTGGTGATAGGTGTAATAATTTTCAACATCGCCGTTACTGGAATTCCATCACGCGTCCAAATACTGCGGTAACCGCTTACCGAGCTGAGTAGACCCTAAAGCAGTATGCTGTGGTTGACTGAGCCCATGGGCTGAGTGAGCCCTTAAGCGGGAGGTAGTATGCGATTGAGCCCACGGACTGAGTTGACCCTTACCGGTAAAATAGTAGTCGACTGGACCCGTGGGACGAGTTGTCCGATTAGTGTGGGTCGAGTCATCCACGAAAAAAAAAGAAATGGTCAACTCAGCCCGCGGGCTAAGTTTCTGTGGGCTCATTTGACCACAAAGCGTGAACAACTTTTTCTATGGGCAAACAGCGAAATACCAAAAAAATGGCATCCCCATAGAAAACGACAACGTCTGATCGGCCAAAATGCATACAGCAGCATTGCAGTGCATTGCATTGGCTGCAGTGCATTGTAATGTGCCTAAATTGAAGAATAAATATCTTTTATCTTTTTTTATTTTAAATGTATGAAACAGCCAAAAATTTTTTCGAGATTTCAGAGTTGGCCCCATAGTATGGCCACAATATGGCTAGTTATTGAAAAAACACCCTGTATGTATTAAACTACGTAATAAACTTAATAGTTATATTTACAGTGATTGTTTGTTCGTTTTATAGCCACGTTTTAGAATTGAATAAGATTCGACACAGCTGGGCGTCGTCCTATCTAGTTTATTTTATTAATTATCAATAATTATACACACAATTATTTTAATAAGCAATAAAACAATATTATTATTAAGATGAGCTAGTTTATGTCGATATTTTTTTTGTATTATTAAATAAATGAGCGCGAATTGCAAGAGTGGGACGAGGACGCGGTGCTGTGAGCAAGGTAAAAAGCCTAAGTATCAAAACGTCATAATCCTGTTATTATTGATTCTATTTCCGTGCGAGTATCACGTAATGGCGAGCGCACCGGATAAATTTGTGAACTATTTATTATAATATCTTGCCAAATGTGAAGTAAAATGTAGTTTTTCGTTATTGTTTTTGTTATAAGTATTTACTCACATTTAATTAGTATTTAGTAGGTGATTATTATTGGTGCGTAAAATTGTCGCGTAGTGCAGCCAACGCCATAAATATGTATACACTTTTGCACCATACCCAATTGTAATAAGGTTCAAAAGTGTATACATATTTTAGGCGTTGACTGTACAAGAAAAACCTTAAGGAGCTGCGTGACTAGGCTAATTTGTGTAACATTATCCCAAATTTATTTACTTTTTTTATTTCCGTGCTAATGCTGCCGAGGAAAACAATAATTATTTTTAAACGTGTATCATGCTAATAACATTTGTACAGTTGTTATAATAATACATTTTTTAAATACCGTGTCAGTTGTAATGTAACCCATACATTTTTTTTTCACTACAGTGGTAAAAAAAGCAAACAGTATGCTTATAAGCTGTCACCGCAACCTAGTTTCACTTTTAACGAGTATTAACTAATTTTTTTACTACTATTTTATTTATTTATGCAGGACATTTCCGTTCAAGTATCAAACAGTGGCGAGAGCGTTGCGGACGAAAATCGCTTTTTTAATAGCATGTGGTAAATAAGCAAACAGCACGCTTGTAAGCTGTCACCGTAGCCTATGCTATCAGTGTTACTTTAAATGAGCATTAACATTTTTTTGTGTTTTTGTTATTTATTTTCCATGCAAGTATCAAACAGTGGCGAGCGCGCGGCGGACGGAATCCGGCGTCGCGCGTCGCTTACGAAATGTTACCGCGCGCCACATCCAGAACCGCGCTACTGAAATTAGTACACTTATTATAATCATAGCTCGGACTTTTCATCGCAAAAATTAATATTGTTCTAACAAGATTGGATACTTTTTGGGTTGTGGTTATAGATCACACTCCTGACGCTCCTGACTATGTGGTTGGGACGTGGTTTTGTGGTTGTGGTTGGGTGGTGGAATGTAATATAGAAATATATTATGAAAATACTTTACATAATACGAATTTAATATATCTTGTTTTATTTCAGTGTTACATTCGTTTTGCGACGTTTTTGCGATGAAGTGTCCGAGCTGTGATTATAAATTATAATACAAATTTACCTTATTTGTGTCCTTTTCAACTAAATGATGCCAGCATCTTTGGCACGATGCCGCGGCCTTTTTTTAGATGTATTTTAGTTTGGATTAGTTTTAATTTCTTTTGAAGTAACCTTTATATTTTTTTGTTATTTAAGTTCCAATGGTACATCATTGTCGGCTGACTATAAGTTTTTACTGCCTTAAAAATCATTTAGAAATAAACTATTAACAACCGACAATGATGTAGGTAGGTACCTTGAAATGAAAACGTCACATTAATTTACGAGATTATACTACCTAAAAATTGTCGCTTTTTTAAAGCTTTTATTTGTACCCACCTTAGCGTTTCTCTGTTTGGCCCTATGGTTGACTGCTAGAGAATGCCTTAGGGCATTAAGTCTGCCTTTTGTACCTTTTTATGTGCAATAAAGCTTAATATAAATAAATAAAAAGCGTTGTTCAAATATTTGAGACCACCTTGGCCGCTCCGATATATCTGATGGTTACTGTACACCAACAAGTAAAAACCTACAAAACTGCATATACAATTAACTTTCTTTACTGCATTATGCAATGACGCGGGTCAAACGAGTGACCTTTACGGGTAAAATAAAAATGGCGTCGGAAGTGAAAATTGCGAGTAGCGGCGTTCTCCGGCTGGCGCGCGCTAAGTAAAGCAAGCAAACGAAGCAAACTGGAGGGCACAGGGCTGCCACTAGAGTCGCGTTTATTATTTATTGATTATTTTAATTTAATTGCATTTTAATAGGGATTCATGTAACAAACATAGTTAGAAACTGGATGGTCAAACAAAATACAGTGCATCTTACAATGAAAATTATTTTAATATTAATTAACTTTCTAAGCATGAAAATTTCAGAAAAGTAAGCAACACAAGTCAAATATAATAATTACTTGTTTTTTTAGCATTCTAACTAGGCCGCATATTGGTCCTACCTACACATGTACCTATAAAAGATTTTTTTTTAAATATTTATTTTGATCACTTAAGTGGCTATAACGTGAATAAATACTGCAGATACCGCTTAATACGATCACATTTAATATGATTTCTCGTATTATACGCCATTTTATATCAATCCCTGCAACTTGAGGTATTATATTTAGATACAATCTCTACAATCTGATTTGAAAGCTAATTAATAAACCTATATTAGCAGGCTAATGTTTTGTTTAAATTTAAAAGTAATAATAATAATAACGCGCGCGCCAACCCTGGCGCGGCAAGTATGCGCGCAGCCGATATTTTTTCACTGCAGAACAAAACTCCACAGGAGTCGTCTTGTTTTATTTATTTTTGTTGTTTTTCATCTATTTTTGTTAATTTACAATAGTTATCGGACTTATCGGCTCACATAAGTTTATACTGAATATAGCATATTTATTTTTTGGTGCAAATGTATTTATCAATAAATAAGGTAAGGTATGTTGGGGTAAGAGCGGACTAATTTTGGACACTTTGGTAAGACCTTGAGTTTAATTTTTTTTGACTAACTTATCTAACGATTCCTTGAATTATTATTATTTGTGATAAATAAGCATGAAATATACTTTCAATGCATATTTTTAAATTCCTCATATATTTAACCGTTTTTATTTTATATAAGTCTAAAGTGAGTACATTGTATATTTTTTCATAGGAAAAGATCGGACGTACGCGGGGTAACATCGGACTATGTTCAAAACCGAACTCTGCGCAGTTACGCATATGGTTCCTAAAAATAAATATCCGTTCTTTTCCTGTCAAAACTACAAGCTCAGAATTTTATTGAATACATGAATAACAAGCGAGAAAAGTTTAAAAATAGGGCCACCACGTCCGATCTTTCCCGCGCCAAAATAAAAGTAAATCCACGTTTCTCAAACTTTTATTAGAAATACAAACAAGTGTCTGAACAACAGACAATTTGAAGTTACAGTTACATACTTACATTACTTTATCTACACACATACTGTAAACCATATAAAATGGTTCAGAAACTGTATGCAATGACAGAAACTGTTAAAACAAAAACACTGGCTTGCGGCATTAAATTAACTATTTTAGAACCGCTGATTTTTTCCATACACTTACAAACGGGTCAAGATCGGATGAATTTAGTCCGGTCTTGACCCGCAAGGCGAAGATCGGATTAAATCGTACAGCCTAATCTAGCCGTTATTCGTAGTTCTAACTTACATAAAACAAGTATTATAACGATAATATGGATAATTAACACACAAAAATTGATTAAACTCCCTTGGTTGATGAGATACGTAGCCACGGGAAAGTTCGGATTTCCTGATCACTCGTCAAAAACACTGTCGTGATTTTTTGTCGCTGTCACTCACAACCTGTCGCTTTAAAGCCACGCGGTTGGATGAGGTGCGGGGCTCAACAAGATGGCCTAGGCAGGTGTGTCGCCAGCGAACGAAAATCTCTTCTAGTTTAGTAGAAAATTGAATTATCCGGTCTTGACCCGATCCGGTCTTACCCCAACATACCTTACCTATGTTAATAATAATAAATAAGCATGAGTAGGATGGAACATTTTCGAGGACACTACTAGAAAGTGCAAAAGAATCCAAATTAGGACGCCAAAAATCCGAATATTATCCGGATAATATGTCTAGTATTCGGATAATTCCATACTAATTACTATTTAAAATATCCGGATTGCAAGCCCTAATCCGATTATAAAGTACGTGCACGTATTAGGTCTGATCCATATCAGAAACCAGCATCTACGTCAAATCTTGGGATTTCTTTGCCGAGCGGACCCCGCGCTCCATTTAGGCGTGTTAAAAAATCTGGAGAAATACTGGAAGAGGATTTCAACTCTGGTTCGTTCGTACAGTACATTTACCTGCAATAGTATCTTCGTCAGCGTGCAACTTTATACGTCAGAACATACAGAACTATAAAACGCTAAAAAGGACTGGCTGGAAAAGTCTCGTGCTGCACTTAGTGTCGCAGGAGCTAATATATATAACTGTGTGCCCTTAACCATAAAACAATCGAAAAGTGACGCGATATTCGCTAAAAAACTGAAGGCAATGTTAATAGACCATGCATGCTACAGTGTTGAAGAGTTTATGCTATTAACCAACCCGTTGACCCTAACACATCTAATAAAATGAATTGTGTGAATTTATACCTTAACCTAATACTGTACTAGGTAGGGAATGATAAAAAATCTATACTTACAAATATTAAGAATGTGACTTGTAAATATCTTATATTTATGAATAAATGAATCTGAATCTGAATCTGAAGGCAACAAAGATATCTGGTACAATCTTATTTTTAGGGCCATAAGAGCGTCTCACATATTATGAGGTTGCAGGTGACTGTACAAATGAGTTTTTCGGAAATTACGTACAAAATATGTATTATTTTTATTTTTACCCATCGTTGCGTTGACCTGAACTAACATAAAAAAATTACTTATTTTAAGTATTTTTTGTACCAGCTCTAAAATAAGTCGACTCCACAGCTTTCTTGTGCTGCAGCTATCTCGCTCGCACTGCGAAGGGTTTATTACGGTAAGTAGCCTCCGCCATATCACATTATAACTATTTATTTATCTATACTACCCATACATTTGTTTGTAAAGTTACAAAAGTGTGCCTATTATGGGAGTTATTTTTAAAAGAAGGCAGTCTGGAATGTATGGATTTTAAATGTATAGATTGATTATTATTTAATTTAAAATATATACAATGAATTTCTTTACTTCGTTATCCGTTATTATGTTAAAATTATAAAACACATAAGTACTGAAGTTCCATACCATCAATATACACAAGGGCTTACACGGCACGTTTATATTTCAAATCGTATTCCTTGCATATTTTGATAATTTGAGAATAGGAATTTCCAAACCTCTAGTTACTTATACGACCTCGCCTCACTCGCCCGTATATATCACACTCCACCGCCAATTGTCTTCTTCCGGTTTTTGTAATAAAGTGCTCGAATAACCGTCAGAAATCCACAGTTAATGTTATAGGATGTTTGCAGACTGTACAGTCGCCATCAGATATATTGGGAGCGGCCAAGGTGGTCACAAATATCTGAACGCCTCTATAGCCAAGGCGATTATTGCATGTTCATTGTTCAGATATTTTTGAGTATCTTGGCTGCTCCGATATATTTGATGGCAACTGTACTTTCAGGTAAATACGAATCAGACTGTACCAATTAGAGAACGTAATTAAGAATTATGCCAACGACTCTACATAATGGGATGGGTAATGAAGCTAATTGGGACTTGGTGGCGAACAAGCGCATGCCCCGTCTGGGAAGCGGCCATTGCAGCCTATGGTTATGATTACGGTAGTGAGTCACTAGTGACACATAAGCGTTACTTTTTGTATCACATCAGCGGATTCATGCTTTTCAACCGACTTCAAGATTTCGAAGGAGGAGATTCTCAATCGGGATCTTTGTTTTTTTTTGCTATTTTTTTTAATGTATGTTCATCGGCTTTATCGATTATTCGAAGACGGCTGGTCCGATTTGGAAAACTCTTTTTTTGTTTGTATACTTCACAGTTGGTCCCATTGTCACCAGGTCCAGATCTGATGATGGGATCCTGGAGAAATCGAGGGAACTCTCAACTATTATAGGCACACCTATAGTGATTTCACTATTTTTTACAGCAACTCGACCTCTTCCTCTTGGAATTGCGGATCCTAAGTCAAGTCGGTCCTTTTTTGTTTTAAGTTATTTACTGAACTAAAAAAACTAAAATGCAGAGATTTGAGTGTTTTTTTTGTATAAAACGAGTTATTATGTGTTATTTATAGAGTGTACATGATTAATTTGCATATATTTTGTTATTTGAAGTATTTCAGTTGTCGCTATAACAACAAATACTTAAAACCAGAATAAAATAAATATCTAAGCGGGCTCCCATACAACAACCATACAACAGACATGATTTTTTGCCGTTTTTATAGATAGTGGTACGGAATCTTTCGTGCGCGAGTTTTTGTATTTTACAGAACTACTACAATCATTTTTTTTTTATATTAAATAAAAAAAACATATTAATATTACTGTCAACCCTGCAATGAATTAAAAACACACAATACGTCGGATTGAACAAGTGTGCGTTACCACTTAGAAGCAAAATGCCGTAAGTGCGTTTTTGGCGATACCGCGTTACGTCATTTCTGATATTTTGCACTTACGGTGAGATCAGCGGTCGGTTCAAGGTATAATATAATAACATTAATAACAATGTAATAATAACGTGGCAACGGCTACTACCTAAATTGACAAATATGGTTATCTTACAATATTAAAGAAGTATTTTAATATAAGTACCTGTACCTACATAACTTTAAAAAAAATGCTTATTTTTACCAGCATAAAAAAACTTATTCAGACCTACTCAATTTAGAAAGTATGTTTTTAGAAGATTTACAAATATATACGTAATTAAAAGATAACAAAAGTGAATAAAAATGAATTTTGCCAAGTTTTTTAACAAGCTTATTTTAAAGTAAGTACAACAAATACAATATTAAATACTATAACAAAAAAGTTGGTGTTATAAACAACGCTTTTCTGAAGAAAAAATCAGCGAGTACGACACAAAAGGGCGAGCACAGGAGAGGCAGTTTAAGAATATTAGGCACACAAACCCATTTCTCAATTAATTTAACTAATGTTTCATAGAGGTTTTTGGATTACCAGTTAATTTTCTCCAAAGTAGGTCTAAGGATACAATTCTCATTCGAGCGTTAGTATGTCAAACGCGTAAATTTGAATTGATATCGCTTATCAGAGCTATAAGCTGTTATCAGCTGCGGCCGGCAAAGAAACGCGGAGACCAGTTAATACTAAAGATTGACAATCCCAGTTGTTGTTACTCCATCGTAAAAATACTACTTAGTGATCTGTTTAAGGCACTGGTCCCACCGCGAGCTAGTAAGCTATGAGCTATCGGCTATAAACACGAACAAAAGATAAGCACTCCTGTGTAAATAAAAGAGACACGGCGATATTGTTACTCGCCCAGCGGTGAGCTATAAATATCGCCGTGTCTCTTTTATTTACACGGGAGTGCTTATCTTTTGTTCGTGTTTATAGCCGATAGCTCATAGCTTACTAGCTCGCGGTGGGACCAGTGCCTAAGGGCATAATTGGTGTCTTATTGTAAGCAAGAAAACGTAGGAAAAAATTTTTTTTACCGTAAAAAAGTTTTTTCTATGGGACTCGTCGTCCCAGCCGGCCAATCGTCCATACAAAATCTTTTCAACCGACTTCAAGATTTCGAAGGAGGAGGTTCTCAATTCGTCGGGTTTTTTTTTTAAAGTATGTTCACCGATTATTCGAAGACTGCTGGACCGATTTGAAAAATTAGTTTTTTGTTTGAAATTGACAGTAGGTCCTATTGTCACCAGGTCCGGATCTGAAGATGGGATCCGCCGGTTTCCTTACGATGTTTTCCTTCGAAAAGCGACTGGTAAATATCATGATATTTCGTACATAAGTTCCGAAACTCAGTGGTACGAGTCGGGGTTTGAACCCGAGACCTACGTGAAATCTCTCTATTGTCAATCCTTATTATTAACTGGTCGTGTGTGATACGATAAACCAATCATGTATAGGCCTTTCATTTTCTTTTTTTGTAAACAAATGTGCAATTACAAAACGCACCTGGTTTTAGATTACGAGAAATTTAAGAACTGAGGACAATATGCATTTTTAAAAGTATTTTTTATTTAAGAGTCGCCTGGTAGGTCTAGGTCGGACATTCGTTTTCGTTACTAAAAATTGTAATACAAAGAAAATATAGCAAAAATAAGTTTTGTATGTAAATCTATAACTGGCTGTATTTTCTTTGTATTACAATTATTAGCAACGAAAACGAATGTCCGGCTTAGACCTGTACTACTGGAATGCCCATGCCAAATTTCGTGGTTCTAAAGCATGACGTTTTAAAATGAGAGCTGAACTACGTTTGTATGGGGACGCGAGCGTAATGGCGACTCTTAATATTCATTATATTTAGAAGAACTTTACTTCCGATACACAATTAGATGAAATCTGCTCGATATTATCCGGATTATCCGGATAGTAAATACAATATCCGCATAATATCCGGATTATTGCATGCTCTTGTTGGACTATACAGGCAGATAAAGTAAGATACAACATAAATTTAAATAAAATGGAAGTTAATATAGAAAAAAAAAACACTCGTAGGTAGGGTAAATCGCCAGTAACTGGCCACCCTCCAGTAACTGGCCATCCTCCAGTAACTGGCCACCCTCCAGTAACTGGCCACTCATACTAAAAATGAACTCTATTTACCTACAGACAGACAGAATTCATTTTAGTATAACTTGGCCTGTTGGTGACAAGTAATTAAAACCTCATGCTAAAATATATTCTGTTTGTAGGTGGATAGAGTCCATTTTAGTTTGAGGTGGCTAGTTACTGGACAGTGGCCAATTACTGGCAATTAACCCTATAATATTGTACAAACACTGTACGAAGATATTGTGCTGCGATCCCTAGCGTTGCAAGTTGCAACTCCGTTAATATTTAACTTGAAAACTCGCGCGCATATATAATATTTATATTCTAATATGCATGCAGGATGCAGACAACTGGGTTAGGTTAGATTTGACAAAAAAAATTAACAAGTTTTTCTTCTTAAATTTAAATTTTAGAAAAACACGTCTAAATTTAAAAACATGGCAGCATCGTAGTGTCGTGCCGTTTTCTTAGATCGATTTTAAAGGGACGACACTACGATGTTGGCACTTTTTACTTTCTACACTTTTTGGTCGGAATATAAATGAAAGATAGGTAAATACAATCATCTCATAACAAACTCAAAATTATCCTTTAAGTATGCATGCCATTCAGATAAATAACTAATTATTACTTATACAACGTGTCCCAAAATTCAACCATAAGCTGGCACCAGAAGATGTACCTGCTCATGACTACTCGAGTGAAAAAAAAAAATCTCAATTTATTATGGAATTACTAAAAAAATATACGGCTCTTGTTTATATTTATTTTATTTTATTCTGTGCCTAGTTTTCTTAGAGTATTATACCATTTTTACCAAAATTTTTAAACCCATATTTTCTGAAATATCGTATGTTTCGTGCTTCATATTTTAAATACGTAAATATATAAGTAATTATACTAATTACGAATCAACATAATATTCAAAAGTGTTTGTCGTCTTCTGCATACGTGTATGTGGGCCAAGGCCGCTTCGCTCGAAGTGTCTTCAAACAACTAAAAAAACACTTAAATAGCTACTTTTTATGAATACTGAGGTATTTGATGTACCTGTATTATTTATTAGCAACCTTTGACTATCTATGAGCGGTCTATTAGGTATTTACATGAATTAAAAAAAAAACATGCAGGTATGTAACTCGTTAGCATTGAAAACCGTTTGATTTATTAAAATTTCATTTATTATATTATTTCATGTACATATGTATTGTGACACTAAAATACTCAAAACTATGCTCCTTTTATTAATCAGTTTATTTATAAAATCCGAAAAGGGGAAATTTTGGTAATAATAACACAAAAATAAGAAAATCACACTTAACTTAGTCTAACTGTTTAAATAAATAAAAAATGTGTTATATTTATTTTCTATTCCTACTAATAAATATAATTTATTTAAATAAAAAAATATCAAAAATTGTTTATAAAAATTGTTTTAATTTTAGCCTATACTTGAGCACCTTAAAGGTAAAAAATACATACACTGAAACATATAACCTGTTTTATTTTTTGCAGTCAACTAAAATTTATGGAGCTATTATTTCTATGCGACACATCATTAAATATCATGTTTATTCATGTGAAACAATAAAAAATAGGGAAGTACCCGTAAATAAATGATTTCTCAACTCAGCCGTGGGAAATGTATAATAAAAAATCCAGTTTTAGTGAATTTTATGAACGATCTGCGCCTGCGACAAAAGTGAAACCAGCCCGTCACGGGTCGACGCTTACTTTCTCAGGCCGGGCGACGCGCGTGTGACAACTAGAGGCCCTTTATAAGGAATACACCTATTTTATTTTTCTTGTTTTTATATGGCACCGTAATTTTAATTTTAAGCTGCATGCCTATTATTAATAATCTTTGTAATTACCATGTATGTTGTGGGAATGAATAAAGTTTTTTATCTATCTATCTATTTAGTATGAATGTTAACAGTAATATATAAACTTAAATTTATTGACGAAGGAAGTGACGAATTGAGGATGGCTTCCGGTGGCCAAGGCTAGAATCGAACCTAGAAATATTTATTAAAATAATCCATAGAACTCGATTTCTACCGGCTTTCCCAATTTCCAGACTGTACGTCACTTTTACTACTTTTTATATAAATAAAAACTGCACTTACTCATAGTATCTTAAAACTTAAAAAGTTAGGTTTGTTATATACCTACCTAATTTTGAGTGTATTGTGAAAACTCTTTTAATTTTTATTATTCTTATACTTATTAAATAGTTTATTATTTATATTTTATATATAACCAGTAGGCAAGTTAAGGAGTCAAGGTGTTCAAAACTATCATGTTAAATACTTTTCTGAGAACCGCTTCAAAATCGGTTCAGCCAAACGATACAAACAAACACACGGGTCTAACCGAGAACCTCCTTTTTTTAAAGTCGATTAATAAAAATAAGGTGGACAGATTATTTTGAACACATCACCCGTTCATCTACTTCCGCTGCTACCTGTACATCTTAAAGTGTATTTAATAAGATATTAATAGTTAATAACGATTGGTAAAAAAGGTATAAATTCTATTTGTAATGGGTTAACGGCGCGCGTGCAAGAAATCCTTCAACGCGTGGCGTCCTTTGGCCGCCATTTTGAATTCTCACCGACAGCAAAATAGACGTTTACCTATTCAATAAGTTTAATTTAAAATGTAATTAATTGTGGACGAGTTTAGTGCAAGGGACCACTTCGAACCCCATATCGACAAAGTGGTCCCTTTGTCCGTACACTGCAACATGTACTTACCAAAAATTTATGTTTTAAAATTTACAATTTACATACATACTCTTAGTAACAATAGTACTTGTATTATGAAAATTTCCGTGAATAATTATATTTTTCGTGATTTCGATATTTTTATAATCTTCTTCATCCCCTCTGGGTTGGAAGGTCAGATGGCAGTCGCTTTCGTAAAAACTAGTGTCTACGCCAATTCATGGGATTAGGTTGTCAAGCGGACCCCAAAACCGGGATAAACGCTAGGATGAAGAAGATGAAGAAGAATGCAGTAAATTACAATAAAAATATAATAAACAAATTCCATAAACAGTATCTATACTACTTAAATTTTGGGCCAGATCGCTGTCAAAGTAAAATAATTAATGGGAAAATGTCGAGTGTTATTTCCACTGTACACGATTTGGATAGATATATTTGTAAAGGTTAAGTTTTTCTCATACCTACATGAATTGAAACATTTTACACGAATACTTACATTTTCAATAATGCAGATTTTATATATTTAAATTGATTTATAAGACGTTGCTTTGCGATTCATATCATATATTTATGTATTTCCCGTGCTATAAATATCTATAGTAGATATACCAAATAAATAACAAATATTATGTACCTATGTAAAAAATACTGTGCAATAACTATGAAATATAAATATAAACCCAATTATAAAATTGATTTTAAATTATAACTGTATGTTTTGCGCACCGTACTTAACAATCGATCGAGAGCTACATCCGTTGTTTTTCTTAGGCGCCGCGCACACTGCACGCGTCCGGCTGTGCTAGTGTATACGCACCTTTATCACCTGTAAATCTTTATGTGACCCTTTTTTGGAAAAGGTAACATTTGGCGAGAGTTAAAGAAATAGTTGGAAAGAAGTTAAAGAAATCCAAAAATGTATATTATATTAATTATGTACGTAAATATGCATTTATTATCATGCTCTGTCTTGTTCTACGCAAAATAAAAATGTATTTTACGTAAGCCAACTGCAAACAGGTGCCAGTAGACGGAATGTGAAAATAACGAAACAATAACCGACATTAAATTTGCTCGATTACATATTCTTTTGTATCTTCGTCCTCGTCTGCTGTACTGTACAAACACTAGTATATGTAAACATATATATGTTGCGACGAATGATATTAAATAAGACTAAGTACGCACCACGATTTTTCACAACAATATTGCGTACTTAGCCTAAGACATTTTTACCGCGATTTTTTCCGGAAATTTTGTTAAATGCGACATTATCAAGTCAAAATTCAAGTCGCCATCAGATATATCGGAGCGGCCAAGGTGGTCACAAATATCTGAACAACGCCTCTATTGTCAAGGCGATAAAATGCATGTTCAGATATTTTTGAGTACCTACCTTGGCCGCTCTGCAGTGGCAGTGGGTGATTTTTTTTTAATTTCTCAAATTTTCTTGATAAGCTGTAGAAAAACTGCTCAGGTGTCTGAAAATTAGGCAAGCCGGCGGGAATCGAGTTCTATGGACGTGCCGCCACTGCCGCTCTGATATATTTGATGGCGACTGTACTTCATTTTCGGTCGTCAATAAGGCGTTACTGCAATACAAATCTTTGACGTCGACTGTACCTACAATATGTTGGCCTTAATAAGTATTAATTGTCTATCGTTAGCAATAAAAAAGTTAGAAGCATCCGTAAACTACAGCGTCCGCTTACAAGACAAGCAATACGTTCGTTAACCACCATAAAAGCCTTATTACGGCGAAAGAAACGTAGAAATCTCTAGTTGTCGATATTCAAAATGGCGTCATTAAAATATAAGCGCTGGCAACCCTGCGCTGGTAAATAATTGCTAAAATGGAAAGCTGTGGAGACGCCTACGGTTTAAGTTTTTGGAATAAAACTGATTAGTAACAAATATTCGTGTTGATAAAAAAATTGCATGCGGCTATACTCACTTGTGTATAGTCACTACGCGCGACACTACGGACAAAGGGACCACTTTGTCGATATGGAGTTAGTAGTTAATTTTTGGCATCCCCATAAAAAATGACAACGTCTGATCAGCTGAAATGTACGAGACAGCCAAAAAAAAATTGAAAAAAATGAGTTGGCCCCATACTAAAAGTTGTTCAGTATGACCTACCAAATCACCTAGCACAATATGACTAGTTATTGAAAAAACACCCTGTATATTCAGTAATACTAGTAGTCCGCCTCGAACTGAGAACTCGCGATTTACTTGCAAACGAGTTGACCAATATAACAAGACCCCAAGGAGGATTTTTTTTCTCCTTCTAGCTCCATAACCACTTGATGGATCCCGCTCATATACGAACTAACAAATTGTATGTACCTCTGCTACAGCCCCAAGAAATTTCATAAAGATCAGAAAAACGTTACTAAAGTTATCGTCAGACAAACTATCGAAATCAAAAAGCCATCCAAATGCCGAGACGTCCCAGTAGCCAGGTGACAGTTCGGTCTGGAGTTGTTTGTAAGAACTCACTTCGCTTACGCTCCGCGAGTTCGATTAAGTCATTAAGGTTTGACAAACACATTACTTATCCGTAAAAGTTTGAGCGGCTCAGGCCGGCTTATCGGTAGGACATTATAAACGTACAGCGAGCGACATACGAAATAGCGTTATTATTACTTCTTAGTACATGTAAGCGGAAAAGTGTTAACTTTTCATTTTAATCACGTGTTTTTTTTTCGATTAGACCTCATTATTATAATTTTGAAGTGTTTGTTAATTTTTTTTTTCAAATGTATGCGTATTTTATCAATAATCATATTGTAGAAAAAATATTGTCTTCAGAAGCAACAGCAAAGATTATCATAAGATTTTGCAACGATTTAATACATATATAAATTATTAAATACTTCGCATTATCCTATCAACTACAAATAAATTAACCTAAAGTTGCGGTTTATAATATAGAAGAATCATCCAAACAAAGAATCCGCTGTTCATTTCCATACCGCTATCCATCAGACGGGTTGTATACTTATTTACCACCAATGTAGCAGAAACGTCTCTATTAGCATTTTCTTTTTTGTTTATGACAGTTGTAAATGCAATAGACAACTCGAGTACCTACTAACAGTTGTGAGATTGAGTAAATTGTAAAGTAAGACACTTGCGCGCGCGCCTGTCCCGATAGCCGCTTATCGGCTATTTACACAGAATGAGCGCGGATAAGATACCAACGAAATAACTCCGACCACGGGCTATTATTACTAAAAATTCATATATTATACATATTTACATATCACCTCAAACATAATGAAAAAAAAATAGAAGAAAAAATTGCGTTTTATATTTTTTTAAGTTATGTAGGTACATAATAATTTTAATCAAATAAACCAAATATTTTGCTTATCTAAATTCACATAGTTTCTATTAATGCAGACAACCCACAGTCTACCCTGTCTACCTACACCATGAAACATAATTTTTTTTTTCATTTAAAATATTTTGTTTAAGTGTGTATTAGGGATTTTTTCGGTAAGTACGTTACGTATCGTACATAATTTATTTATGTATTAAAACTTTATTGCACAATAAAACTACAAAAGTCGGACTTAATACTTTTGTGAAGTTTAATTTCTTTAGACAAATTCCAAGCCTAATGAGTTCAAAACAATTACGTAGCAGCCAATACATGCTCTAAAATCAAAATTGGGGCGTTGTTTAATTTTATATAAAAACTGGCCCATTATCATTGATCTAGATTGTCTACAATATTACCTGGATAGCAAGTAAAATAAAAAGACATAAATTAAGAAAAGACATCTAAATTTAAAATAAAATAAAGAACAAAGAAATCAAAAAAATAATATTCGCGCGACTCCACGGCTCTCGATGTGCCCAAGTCGTCACATGGCACGTCGCAGCGAATGTATTGTGTATAGCGTCAGCAGCGCTTGATACTTGCCTTATTATTATTATTACTTTTTATTTTTTACTATATCAAGATCTGTTAGCGTTTGTGTATTTTAGACACTGGGAGCTAGATTACACACTGGTGGATGGACTGGTAACTGCGCGCGCCAACCCGCCTGCCAAGCGTGCAAATCCCCCCTTAAGGGGAGGCCTATGTTCAGCAGTGGACGTCTTATGGCTGAGATGATGATGATGATGAAATAGAGACTAAGGTTCGTTTGGTCAAACTAATCTCATGAATTGGTGTAGTACTACTACTAGCTTTGATTATTAACGTATATGTATGAATTTTAATATATTATTGTAAAAGCATCAACAATACTCGGTTTCTACTAGCTTGTCTATGGAATAATCTAATTGTTAACAATTGGACACCGTATCTAGTACGTCGTCGGATAACAAACAAGTCAAGTAAGCAGTGGCTTAACAGATATTTTTGTTTAAACTATTTTGAAATATATGCGTCCGGATTAAATAATTATTCTGGGGTTTTGTGTTATTAATAAGCTAAATACTTTGTGCTAAAACAAAGCTAATAAATTCATTGGGAACTTTATTTACTGTTAAGAACCAAACATTTCAATACCATTCATGATGATAAGCTATACTTAATAATTACATACTTAAGTAAGAGGATACGCAATCGTGTTCTAAGAGAAGCCGTTATGTATTTGAAAAGCTTAAACTCTAGCCAAGTAACGTACTAATTTACATAGTACAAAATCCCGATAAAAAGACACGTCATTAAAACACAATTAAAAATTAAAAACAAACGCAACTATCAAATCCTCTCGGTCAGCGTAAAGAGCCATAAAGTACTACAAAGATACATTACAGCCGCGCCGTTGGAAACTCACGGTTATCCACTTGCAATAAGAGCTAGCTTGCTGGCACGGCTAAGTATGCGCGCCTAGGCAGTATTGGAGTGTGGTACAAGTGATTAGGGGAATTATGTGCATTTTAAATTCGGTTTAAAATTTTGTTGCAATAAATTTGTGTGATGTGAATTATGATATTTATGATCATGAAAATGTAGAATAGGTATATGGATGTATGTATTAGCTCATTAATTCTTGTCATTATTCAGTCAGTCAGTACGTCTCATGTAGAGAACTTTTTGTTTAGATATTATTTTTAATATTCATAAATAAGTTAAATGAGAATAATTTCGTGAATTTTTTTTGATCTTATATGCTAATAAACATACTAGTAATAATACAACAACGGATTATATCGCGTATACTGAATTTAAATTACATCCCGATTTCGAACACATTACAGCGTTCGTGGTCGCGGGTTGGTGGGTTCAGTATACGCGATATAATCCGTTCAAAGATGTTTTATATCATGAATACTTAACAATCGCGGCAACCGTAGAGTAGACAATATAATAAGTTTACTTTAATTAAGTAAACAGACGCAAAGTTTTCGACATCATTATTAACAAAGCATAATGTATTTTAATTTGTGTCGATTTGTGGACGAGTTTAGTGCAAGGGACCACTTTGTCGATTTACAAGGACCATTTTTCTTTCACAAATAGATAGTGCATATTGCGTAGTTTTAGATAGTACAAGTAACTCCATATCGACAAAGTGGTCCCTTTGTGCGTACATTGACACATTTGGTGTAAGTGGTGTACCTTAGAAATCTTTGTCTTTGACAAAATGTTTGATATATTCACGGTTACTTCTAAAAATCTTTTTACGGTAGTTCCCTTGATTTATACTTGGTACAGTCACGGACGTTCATTGTTAAGCCTTTTACGGTTCAAGCTATTTTCTTTTGTTTAATACTAACGCTATGAAATGTCCAATGTAAAGTGAACCCTAAATGGGTCAATAATTAAAGTACTTGACTGTACATACCGTACATAGTAATGTTCAAGATTTGGTGAGACTCATTAGTTATTCAAAACCGCTCCCGCTACCGCTTATACTCGCGCCGCACCCCTACCGTAATTTCATCCATGAAATAGTTGGCGTTACCAAATAGGGATTAGAGCGAGACGGAGCATGGTCCTCGCGAGTGCGAGCGGGACGGCGTGCGCCACTCGATTTTTGAGGTTTCCGTGCATTGAGTGTTTTTTTTTTAATTTGACGTTTAGTTAGATAGCGTCGGAGTTAGTTTAAATAGCGTTTGGTTTATGCGAAACAAGTGAAACAACTACGTTTTGTTAAAGTCGGTTAACGTTGTTTAAGATTCTTTATAAGACTGTTTATTTTGTGGAGAAAACCGCCATCTTGGAAATTAGACACATTTGAGTGCGAGACTGTGGTTTTTGACATATTTTCACGCGATAAAAAAATAAAAAGAATGCTGCGTGTTTCTTATAGCACGGTTATATAACTAAGTCAAAATAAAAACATCGTACGAAAAGCGATTATCCGCATGCGGCGCCGGTGCGCGAGCGATATAGCGCTCTGCATGTGTATAGCGCTATCTCGCTCGCGCACCGGCGCCGCATGCGGATCCGTCGCCAGTGTGATAATCGCCAAAGACCTTTTAACAGCGTTTTGGATACACAAAGATACTTATTCCTTCACTATTTTCATGGTACAAATTATTTTCCCGGAATACAGGGAAACTTAAAATTTGAAACCAAATGTATATGTATTTAATTAAGCATAATTAAACTGCATTTTTTTTTTAAGTTTCTGAACATCGTTTGTACCCAGCTGCCGAAAAATAATGTGTTAGATAAGTCTTATTACAAGCGAGGTCAAAGACATGGTATGATGATTGGTAAAATATCAAATCCTCTCAAACGTTGTATGAGATATTAACAAGTTACTGTTTTTTTTGATACGTATACACTCTTTTAATGCTGACTGTACACAGCAGTGGCGGAGCGTCCATAGAACTCGATTCCCTCCGGCTCCCTTAAAACGAGACAATTGGTACTCTTTTTACACCATGTTAAGCAGTTGTCCGACCGGCGACGATAAGCGAGAAGTAAGAAAGAGGAACTACAGAACGGGCATCATCAAAAACGGAGTGTACAGATTTTTAAAGGGTCGGCAACGCGCATGTTACACCTGTGGTGTTGCAGGCGTACATAGGTTACGGTGACTGCTTACAACCAGGCGAGCTTTATCGCTTTTTACTGCCTAAAATATATATAGTAGATTAAGTTTGGTCCGGAAGGATCCCGTATTTTCCGCTCTATGCAGGGGATTCCAAACTACGGCCCGCGGGCCGGATCCGGCTTTCGAGGGTGCCGATCGGTCCAAAAAAGATCTAAATTCCATACAGTCTAGCCCGTGACGAGGTATCCGTGACCCTAGAGCAAATTGATATTGTGTCTAAGAAAAAGTTTAAAAAAATCTGGTTCTGGACGCAATGGACGCATACAAGAAAACCCTCCATACAAAACCATTTTTTGTGTGATTTTTTTTCGTTTTTCATAATCAGAATACAAATACCAATTACGTAGTTAGGTACTTACGTCCTTAAACGAATGACCAGTATTATTGTTACACAAATCATCAAAGTACTGACCTGTCCGTGCTGGTTCCTCCCGTCAGGCGTGTTCTCCGGCAAGAAGTAGAGCCTCAAGCTGACCAGGGTCTGGTCGGACACGCGGTCCGTCCACAGCAGCTGCAGCTCGCCTGCGGACGAAAATGACGCTAATGCGGTTGTAATAGGGGCGGGTGTTACGTGGCGGAACGGTGCGAGTTGCGATGAAAGAGGTTATTTAATTAAATTTTGTAGTGCAATGCAACTTATGTCGAAGACCCCAAATCGTCTCATACTGGACAGTTTTGTATGTACAATTTGTACAAAAATGTCGACAGCGTTCTACAGGGGTCTATTCTATGACAGGTTGAGTCTTAAGACGGTCGTTACATTGGATGCAGAACCGTAGTGTCCGGTGTGCGTGCGAGCGGAACATCGCTATATACGTGCATAGCATCTCGCTCACACACAAGGAATCTGCATAGTGTACCGCATGACATAAATTTATTAATGATAACTTGAGCTGTAAGATCTGTCATCGCAACTGCCACTTGGTCGTGTCCATTTTTCGCACGGTATTAGGCTAATATTATTGTTTTGTCATGCGGATTTCACAGGCCAATTTGTGTATACAATAATTTTAGTACATGAATAAGAAAAAGCTGATTTGATTAAATACCTTGCGATAAATGAGTTTCGGTATAAATTTGCGCAAAAAACGCACTTTTCTTGGTCAGTGGCCAAATATCGTAATACTAAATAGTTACTACAAGTAAGTATATTCGATTGCATAGCTTACTTACAACTATGATTACTACACTACCAGGCAGGCTTATTACTCGTATTACATATTAATAGATGTCGTTTCGTAGTGTTTTTTCTTCTGATATATTCACTTTCAAACATATTGGCCAAAGATCTGGCAAATTTTCAAAATTTTAGAAAAAATGTAATTGCATTCAAATAAAAAAATGGTTTCTTTCAAATTGTATTATACTTAGGATTCATATAAGCTGCAATATTAATGTAGCTTTTAAAAAACGCAAATATATTAATATTTACAATAATTTATATTTATAAGATAGGCAAAAATATTTTATTAAAAATTAAAATAACCGCATCCCGAAATCTTGTGTGACAGTGGCCTTAAATAGAATAAAAATTCAAAGCGACATCTACCGACACTTCTAGAATTCTAGACTTCAATCTACTGCATGCTGTGCATCTCACAAAATACATTAGTAACAGATTTAATAAATGTCCGACACGTCGAGGTATTTCAAACCCGTAGAAATTGAGCTAGCCAAATATAAAGGTGTAACAAAAATAATGCTGATCCTTTTAAGGGCATAATTGGTATCGTATTCTTATTGAGAAAAAGTAAGAAAAAAAAGTTCTCGCGAAAAAATCTGGTTTTGTATGGAGGGTTGGCTGGCTGTAACAACGTCTCCCATACAAAAAAAAATTTCGACAATAGTACATTACACAACTAGGGTGGTAAAACAAAGAAAGGCCGAGATCGCAGAAGTTTGCGGCCCGAGCTGCAAGCGAGGCGAGGGACCCAAATATGCGATCGAGGGCTTTCTTTATTACCTCCCGTGTTGTGTTGTGTACATTATTTTATGTCTACACTTGGCCAGAAAGCGTCTTTTTGGCCAGGTGTGGCATAAATAATTTTTTCCTACTTTTTCTTGCTCGCAATACGATATCAATTATACCCTTAAACGGATCATCAGTGTTTTGCTACACAGTGTATGTCATGAGGAAAATTACCACAAATCTAAATTTATATCTTTTTAGTTAGTGTTATGAGTATGGTTTACATAGGTGATATATACAATGTGGAGTGCCTCTAATAGGTAAAAGTTAATTTCTACGGGTTATGCTAAAACCATAGAGTGGTGTGTTTTATACAATATATTAAAAGATATCTATAGCAGACCTATGTAGCTATACCGAACGTCAATAGAAATGGCAAATAGTGTAATCAAATATGGCTGACTGACAACTGTATTACTGGCTAGGTAAAAACATTTGACACATGATAAAATATTATCAATGAAATGGTTTTCACTGAAATATAAGTAAATTAACGGATATTTATTTTTACTAAAAGTGAATGTAAATACATACCACATGTTTATGTGCGTAAATTAAGGACGTTCTTTAAAAGGTTTAAATTGGGTTGTTTACATTATTTGCTATTTCAATTGAACATCGGTATACCCACTAAAATAACATTTTATATTATACATATTTTACTAAAGTTATCCCAATTGATAATTATCAGTTTTTTTTGCAATTTGCAATCCAGAAGTGCATGCATTGTTCTATAAACCACACCACTAATATTCAACCTTTGAGCTTCCAATGAAAAAGTTTACTATTTAAAAATCACCATTGAAATTCTAAATCAACAAATGCCCAGTGGGCAGATCCATCAATGTATGGTGCTATTCAGATCTGTCCGCCGACAAATCCGTGCCCACTTCCCGTCATAAATTAGCCTAGCTCGATACACGCACAGATCTGAGGTTAGTTTTATAAAGCTACAAGTTACAATTTACAAGCGGAAGTCTCTTTCTAACACATAGGGTTAGAAAGAGAGTTCCGCTTGTAAATTGTAACTTGTAGCTTTACAAAACTGGCCTCTGGTGGGCCTGGCGTCATTTTATAGCGGGAATGGATGTCCGCAGACATGTATAGCACCATTTATTGACGGATCTGTCCATCGGGCATATCTGCAAGACGGATTTGTCCATCGGGCATATCTGCGAGACGGATAGTGCGTGTATACGTAGATATTAAGATCTGCCCGTCAGACAGATCCAGCGTGCAAATCTGTGGCTGTACCCTAGGCTTTATGGCATACTAGTTCATTGAGGCTCCAGGCGTTCGGATATTCATTATGATCTGAAAATGTACCTATGATTAGTTGGTCATGGAGTGGAGGCAGCCATTCGGGGTATTTTTTATCTGTTGGACATTTTGATGAGTTTAGTAGCAGTTGGACTTTATGAACTTACAACTATGGGGCGAGGCACACTGAGCTACCGATTAAGGCAGGCGTCTCTAAACTTAGGGCCCACGGGCCGGATCCGGCCCGCGAAGCTGTTAATCAGGCCGAAAAAATCCGCTTCGTAGCGACCCGACCGGTAAAAAATTTGGATAACCCTGTATTAAGGTATGATGTCGTTGCCACCTCCAGTTAGCAGTGGGTCGGCAATGGTATCATACCTTTATTCTCGGAAAAACTCGGTTTAGGCAGCTGTTCGACCGGCAGTGAGAAAGCGGGCGAGAAATTGACTATTTTCTTGCGCTCGAAAAACAAAACGCACATGTTAAAGGGAAGTATAATGCATATACTAATCGCTGGTCATTTTATAAGAGAAAACACTTTATTGAATGAAAAAAAGGTACTACTCGCTTTGCGCCAGTCTGACGACTGCTTCACTCTGTGTGACTTCGCCCTTATAACACCAATAGATTATATTGCAAACCAAAAAGGACCTTAAATCAGTTTTAAAGGAATTGCTGCTTTAAGGACCCTTATAAATGAACCACATTTCTCTGATCAGTGAATTTGAAAGATAAATTGTTTCCAAAGCTTTATTCAAAACAGTAGGGAAATTGTATTTGCACTAATTTTACAATAATTTATACAAAAATACACAGAAAAGTGGCAAAGATACTAGCGACATTTAATAAAAATCATCTTTTACCAAAATAATATAATAAGTCATTATAAATATGAAACTGTCAGAGATATGTATTTAAAACAGTGAAAAAACATGAATATTGGCATGAGAGGCAAAATGGAGTATGCGACAATAGCTACGGATACACGCACAGACGTGCCCGCCGGATTTGTCCGGCGGATTTGCCCGGCGGACAGATCCGTCTATGTCTGGCGCTATTCAGATGTGTCCGCAGACAAATCCGTGTCCAATTCGCGCCATACATGGACGGATCTGACCGCCGGGCATAACCGCCAGATAAATCTGGAGGGCAGATCTGTGCGAATATCCCTATATAGTTAATGATCAGGTTAGTTTTTGATGTTATATGAAATGCAATTTACCTAGTTGATATGTTACGTTTTATTTAATTTATATTATTATGCCTGAGATGATGATGATGATGAAATAGATAAATCTGTACATCCATTATTACGAAAAAAATGTAGCAATATTTTTTTATTGATATTGTTGTCCTTTACTCCATTTTGACATGCAAACATCGTTGAAGAAATAACATGAAAAGGTATACATTAAGACTCATCCCCAAATGATACATACTGATTTATAAAATAACACATTTAAAAATCCAACTGTGACAAGTCATTACATTCGCTTCCTCCTTGGCGGTCTGACCAAGGCTTAATTCTGCCTTAAAATACCTTCTCATTCATCTGTCAGTAAGATTTTAGTTTTAGTTACACCAGAAGTATTTAAAAAAATGCAAAAACACAGCTTTTGAAGCCCAGAGACCTATTTTTAGGACAACAAAAAAAAATACTTGTTACATATTATAGTCATAAAAGTCAATATTATGACAAATTAAAAGAAAAACTCGCGGGCAGGAACAGGAACGCGCAAGCCTAGCAATGTACAAGTTGCAGAACATTCTCAAAACCTCAGTTACATTCTCGAAAATTTCTGGAAACTCACACGAGAAATTAAATTTCCAATGAGAACATTCCCTATGAGAAATATATAAAAAAAGTATTATAAGTAGTATTTTTATAAACTCGTGAATGAGACAGTCAGTTAAGAGTCGCCAGGACGCTCGCGTGAACTCGCGTCCCCATACAAACGTAGTTCAGCTCTCATTTTAAAACGACATGCTTTAGAACCACGAAATTTGGCATGGGTATTCTAGCAGTACAGATCTATGTCGGTAATTCGTTTTCGTTGCCAAATATTGTAATACAAAGAAAATATAGCAAAAATAAGTTTTGTATGTAAATCTGTATCTGGCTGTATTTTCTTTGTATTACAATTTTTAGCAACGAAAACGAATTACCGACATAGATGTACTACTAGAATGCCCATGCCAACTTCGTGGTTCTAAAGCATGTTGTTTTAAAATGAGAGCTAAACTACGTTTGTATGGGAACGCGAGCGTCCTGGCGACTCTTAAAATACTTGATAAGGGCTGTGTCCAGCGACCTCCTGATTTTGTATTGTTCGTAAAATTTAAGTTTTGAGAACATTCCGTATGGAAAACTTCGCATATTTGGAAACTTCTCCTTGGTGCATTGCTACGCAAGCCTAGTTTAAGAATGAAGAGAAATAACTAGAGATGCAACGGATAGTGGTTTGGCCGGATACCGGATACCGGATATTCGGCCTGACCCTCCGCCGAATATTCGGTATCCGGCCGCCGAATATTCGGCCGGCGGTACTATACCTACAATTTGAGTTTCGCAGGTGCGCGTCGTGCAGGTTTCGACCTGCGTCGTGTGAACGTTCGCGCGGATACATTCCTAGGAATTCTAGGCAACAAAACGAATTTTATTATGTTAGTACGGAGTAACTTCTTTCAAAAGTACACACGTGCTCGCGTATATTTGTGTAAAAAAAAATTTTTTGTATGGCTAGTGGGCGACTCTGACTACATCCGGTATCCGGCCGGATAGTACGAAGATATCCGGTACCCGGCCGGATACTAAAATAAGGGCCGGATAGGCCGGATACCGGATAGTAACCGGAATAACCGGATATTCGGTGCATCTCTAGAAATAACAAATTTACATTAATAAATATGTCCTTTTCATAGGACACAATGTCCTAATAATAGGTCAAGTCTTACGCTGTGTTGCCCAAAAAGGCATTTTGCTTAGTATTATTTATCACACCAGTGTTCATAGACACATTAGACATGTAAATATTTACCATGAGCTCAGTATTATTTGTTCGATTAATTAGTTTAAATATTTTTGCTCAGGGACATATTATTATATCTTCTATACTCGTAATTATTAAGGATCGTATACGATATGTCTTATGCGATACTGTATAATTGATTTTAAAGACTAGATAAAAATCAGTAGGGATCGGAATTTTTTTCTATGGAGGCAAAATTTTTGAACAGAGGCCATATACAAGGTGTAACAAAAATACTGGTGATCCTGTTAAGGTCATAATTGGTATCGTATTCAAATTGTAAAAAACTAAGAAAATATAAATTTCTCGCGAAAAATTTTTTGGTTTTGTATGGAGGATTGGCCAGCTGGGACGACTCGCCCCATACAAAAAAAAATTCTTTTTCGCGTCCAATATTTTTCTCCTACTTTTTCCTACTCGCAATACGATACCAATTATGCCCTTAAACGGATCACCAGTATTTTTGTTACACCCTGTATACCTATACACAAAATTCAACCGAAAGAGGGTTTTTTTGTCTATCATAGCTCAAGTGTGTATTGCGCCTTATGAAATAAGTTATTTTAAAACAAAAAATATGTAACTCAAGTTTAGCCGCGTAAACTGTGTGTTCTGTTCTGAGCACCGGTGTGACCGATCCTTTATATTGTATATTTTTAAAGTTGTTAATTTATGATGAGTGACGATATTTGTGACGCTATATATGAAAAGGGACCTTATTGTCGACGGCGCGTACGCCATTGTTAACGACAACGTAAGCGCGACGTAAGCACCATCGACAATCAGGTCCCTTTTCATAGATGCACCATTTTAAAATCCCCCAAAGTACAAATAATACTGAAACTTTAACTTGAAAGGACCAGTTCGACTCCTGATGGAGTACACACATTGCACCCCCCCCAGAGTGTACATTAGGTCTTTGCCTTTGTTTCATGCCACCCTGTATATTGGGAAATATACAGGGTGGAACATTTTTTAAAATACTTTATTTACCTATGGAGACCAGCTCGGAGTCCTGCCAGATCCTGACAAAGAAGAAGTCTCCGATGGCGATGATGCGCTCCCTGTCCCCAGTGATGCGGAGGGCCTTGTAGAAGGTGTACTGCCCGTGCTGGCCGCACGGAGCCCCGACCAGCTGGTGACAAAAAAAAGTGTCAGTCTAAGTGAAGACCACGAGCGTTACGACACGCTCGAAACGTCAGGGAATAAAAGTAAGTGTACGCGATTAAGTCCCGTTTTTGTCAAAATAATAAGTGAAAAGAGCCCTGACGATATGGAGTTATCGATTCCCACCGCCTACGATTGACGAAATTTTGGGAGCTGAGCTCTTTTCCTGGAAGTTATTAAGAAAATAATAGCTAAAATAGCTCAGGCTTGCCTAAGTATAATAGCTAGGGATACATGCACAGATGTGCCCGCCGTATTTGTCCGCCGGATATGTCCGGCGGACAGATCCGTTCGTGTATGGCGCTATGCAGACAAAGCCGTGTCCATTTCGCGCCATATACGCACGGATTTTTCCGCCAGGCATATCCGTCGGACAAATCCGGCGGGCATATCTGTGCGTATTTGGAGGAAAGCAGTGAAGTTGAACTTGAAAACAAATCAAACTATAATTTATAATAGATGTATAATATAATGTATATTACATCTGTGATGAAGTTACGGGCGACAGATGTGTGGAAGAAAAGTCATGCTACGCCGACGAGTAAATGGGACAAGGGCAAGAGGATGATGATGATCATCATCATCATCATCATCTCAGGCATAAGACGTCCAAGCTGAACATAGGCCTCACCTTTATTAAGGGGGGGTTTGCCATACGCGCCACGCTTGGCAGGCGGGTTGGCGCGCGCAGGTTTTTTTTGTTTATTGTTTGTAGGCTTTCGGAAGATGCTGCTGCCCATCTCCCGGTATATTCCCTTAGCAGACTCCTACTGCAACCACGGGACGATATGGTGGTGGACAATTCTAAGGCCGGGCACCCCACGGCCATGATGATGATGATTTAATTTCATAGTGAAATAGCTACTTAATAAATTCTTCTATGACTGGCGTGATCGAACTGATCGAGAGGATATAGTTGAGAGCGCTTATCCAGTTATTACTAAATATTGGTGGGGCAGTAGGATCCCGCGGATATGGCAAACTGCGGGGTACAGTCAGCAAAAACAAGACTTAAAAAAGCTACACAAATATTTTTTATTTGCATGAAAAATTTATGGACGCTAAATTTTTTTTTGTTTGGGCCCATAGTTGGAGCTGGCCAACCCTACATTAAAAATCACAATTTTTTTCGCAAGAATTTATTTTTTTATTTTTTAATAATTACAATACGATACCAATTATGTTGTTAAAAGGATCACCAGTATTTTTAACCGACTTCAAAAAAGGAGGAGGTTCTCAATTCGACTGAATTTTTTGTATGTATGTTACTCGATATCTCCGTGAATCGTCAACCCATTTTCAAATTTTTTTTAATCGTACGGGTTTCCCCTAGATGGTCCAATTGTCACCAAGTTGGGGTCTGATGATGGGATCCTGGAGATATCGAGGGAACTCTTCAACTATTATAGGCACACCTATAATGATTTCACTATTTTTTACAGCAACTCGACCACTTCCTCTTGGAATAGCGGATACTAAGTGAAGTCGGTTCTTTTTTGTTTAAAATTATTATAGATAATGCGTCATATATGTATACAGATGGATACCTTTGAATATGAATTTTTGTATTTAAATAAGTATGTCGTCGCCTAGTACGTAACTAGTAACTACACAATATAAAATTGGTGACAAAATCAGGAAATAAGTTTGTGATTCAAATGAACCAAAGACCTAGAAATAGGTCTAGGAATTAAATATTTAAACCGCGCAAGCTAGGTACCGTCAGCAACGCACAAACACATTCCTTTAACAATTACTATTGTTTTAGTTGTGACGTTTTCCAATAAAAGGTACATCATTGTCGGTTAATTGTCAATAAGGCGTTAATGGCATAAAAAAAATTTGAAACTAGTCTAGAGAACTCGCGATTTACTTGACGAGTTGACCAATATAACAAGACCCGATCGAACCGATATAAGATCGATCCTGCTCATACGAACTCTCAAAATTATAATGTATCTCTGCTGCAACCCCCACAAATTTCATAAAGATCAGAAAAACGTTACTAAAATTATTGTCGAACAAACTCTCAAAATCAAAAAGCTATCGAAATGCCGAGACGTCCACTAGCCAGAAGTTGTTTGTAAGAACTCGCTCCGCTCGTTCGATAAACAATTAACAGCCGACAATGATGTAGGTACCTTGACTTGAAATTGAAAACATCACAATGAATACAACACGGTATTTGTTTACATAATATATGTTGGGGCCATCCATTAATTACGTCACACGTTAAGGGGGTGGGGGTCAACAGTTGTGACAAGGGGTAGGGGAGGATCAATTTTTGTGACGTCATATTTAAAGATATCGTATAAATGTACTATGTACAGTCGACGTCATAAATATGTTTACACTTTTGACCTTATTACAAAGGAGTAAGGTGCAAAAGTGTAAACATGTTTTTGACGTCGGCCGTACATACTGTACGTTTAATTATTGTACGGGTCAAGCTATTTTGTTTTGTTTAGTAGTTTATTTATTAAAATTAAATGGAAATGCCGCAAGCATTATGGGCACCTTTGCACCGGGAACATACGGGAGCGGGTTTTAGTGTAATTTTTTTGTTCTATACCTATTCTGACATTCATCATAGACTATATTTAAATCAATAATTAAATTATGACATAATAAAAATCTGTTGCGCTGCCGACGCTCCGTACGACCTTTGAATCAATAAGTATAAAATTGAAACAGCCCCCGGCGCGAGCGAGACGGCTATACATACACCAGTCAACGGTGCGGTTGGGTTTAAAAAGCATTTAATTAAAATTATACACGTAAGTTTTTAACTTAAATTAAATGCCATTTACGTCACTCTGGGCGGTAAGTGAGATTTTACGCCCACGGGCGCAGCGGCAAATCTCACTTCACACCCAGGAGAAGACGTAAAATTGTGTACGCACCACGGGCGGTAATAAAGAAGGCCTCAGATCGCTTGTCTATGGCCCTTACCTTCGGTTCGGGCCACAAATATCCGCGATCTGAGCCGTTCTTTATTTTACCGCCCTAGGTGCGTAATGTACTATTAAATTAAACACACAAGTAAAATCCTAGAGTATAATATAACACTAAGTAAATACCATGATAGACCTCGGTCTCTTTGTGTTTGAAATTATTACTTTCGAAAAATTAAAATCTATGTAGTCAGCCGTAGCTTAACGGGTTTGGTACTTTGGTGTTCAAAAAGACCTCAACACACTCTTATTCTCTGAACAATAAGTCGCAGTCGTCGCAGGATCGTTACGAGACCTCTACGCTTCTATAGTTGAATTATCGAGAGCGTGGAATTGCATATGTAGTGGTTGTACCGTGTTGTGCCTCTTTGTGTGCGGATTCAAATATAGAATGCCTGTACACAAACAATACTACTACATATGCAATTCCACGCTCTCGATAATTCATCTATACTTTTGGCCTATAACCGCGAAGCACTTCGTTCATCGAATCGAATATTTCCATCACTCTCTTTCGCATATGCCAGAGCGATAGAGACGGGACCATCGTTTTGTCGATTTTCGAACTTCGCGGTAGGCCCTTTGGTGTCGACGTTCAGGGGTCGGCAACAGGCTAGCGGTAACTGCTATGTGGCCCTTGGTTGCTAAAAGGTTGTCGACACATGTTGTTTCTAAATAAAACAGCAACGATTTGACAAAATAAACATACAACACCTTATCACCTCATTTTTAACCGACTTCAAAAAAGGAGGAGGTTCTCAATTCGACTGAATTTTTTTTTTTTTTTTTTTTTTATCATAATTTTTTTTTTTTTTTGTATGTATGTTACTCCATATCTCCGTGAATCGTGAACCGATTTTCAAAATTTTTTTTTGAATCGAACAGGTATAACCCCTAGATGGTCCCATTGTCACCAAGTCGGGATCTGATGATGGGATCCTGGAGAAATCGAGGGAACTCTTCAACTATTATAGGCACACCTATAGTGATTTCACTATTTTTTACAGCAACTCGGCCACTTCCTCTTGGAATAGCGGATCCTAAGTGAAGTCGGTTCTTTTTTTGTTTAAAATTATGAAATGACAAATGAATCTGATAATTATAATCTGCAAATAACGTGTTACTTAGTTAATTCAGGTAACTGTTATGAAATCTCAATGTTAATGCAATAGTTTCACAAAACTTCGAATACCCAGTCCCCGTTGGATGGAGTAAGAGTGAAAGAGACGGCGCGATGTTGATAATCAGCAGATTTTACCGTGTGAACGGGTAGATAATGGCTTAAGGGCGGCGCACACTGGCGGCAGCGCAAGGAATCATAGTCCGGCCGCGCCAAGTTGAAGGTTATTGGGGTTATATGACGTTTTCAAGACGGTACAGTCAGCAGCAAAAGTAGCTAAGCGGGTGGGGTGTCCAAAATGACCTACACACGCTCTTATTCCCTTAACAATAAAGTCGTGTCCAGCTCATTTTGAACACCCTACCCGCTACTTTTGCTGCTGACTGTACTTCATATAGAGTATGTTTCTAAACGACTTCTTATGGCAGTAAAGCCTTATTGGCATCCGACAGTGATGTACAGTCGCCATCAAATACGGGTACTCATAAATATCTGAACATGCATTTTATCGCCTTGACAATAGAGGCGTTGTTCAGATATTTGTGACCACCTTGGCCGCTCCGATATATCTGATGGCGACTGTACCTTTGACTTGAAAACGTCACATATAACATATGACGTTATTTAACATAGTGTGACCTCTTAGGCGATTATCACCGCACCGCATGACCGCATGCGGCGACGGTGCACAGAAAAAAAAAAATCTTAATCCAAGATATTCATTCTTGTATATAAGGAAAATCGATAATTTCTTGAACCAAGTACGATTTTGTTGAACCAAGTATGATTTTGTTGATCCAAGATAGAACTTACTTGGTTCAAGATATTTTTTACTTGATTTAAGAAATTATCGATTTTCCTTATATACAAGAATGAATATCTTGGAATTCTTGGATTAAGATATCCTTTTATCTGTGTGTGCAAGCGTGACAGCGCTATACACATAGCGCTCTATCTCGCTTGCACACCGTCGCCGCATGCGGTTGCGTCGCCAGTGTGATAATCCCTCTAGTAGGGGGGCGATCTATGAAGCTAATATCGAAATATTCCCTCCCCCAGTTGTATTACTTTGACAAAGTTGGGCTAAATCATGAACACCTACATTTTTATAAGGGTTTACCGTACCCCCGAATTGAGGGCACAGGGTTGTCAAGACCAGGGTTCGTAACTGGTTAAAGCAAAAAACCCCGAAATAACCCAATATATTCAGAGGCACTACAGTACAAATACTAAACTAAATTAATAACTAGCTCAAATCTAAACTAGGCCCTTGCGGCATTGTACCAAGGATGCTGGCGGCATTTCCTCGTTGTATCGCAATGCTGATACGCTGTGCGAGGAAACCGCCAGCTCTTCGGTCACCAGTTACGTCAATATATTTAGTTATATTATGGTTTTTATGTAAAATCCAATATTGTATTTAGTTTTCCACTTCATATTATAGGATTTTTCGATTAAATATGAAACAGTAACGAAAGAACGAATAAAAAAACGGTTTTTACTATGGAGCCAATTCCGGTTTCCGAGCCCTGATCCTCTCGACTCTCTGTTGTTGGCGTCCATAGGCTACGGTAACTGCTTATCATCAGGCGGACCGTATGCTTGTTTGCCACCGTCGTGATATAAAAAAGGTCAGGTGCGTAAAAGAGGAAACCCGGGGCAATGGAACCTTGGAATCGCAGGCGTCCATAGGCTACGCTAGTGGCTTATCATCGATCATCGCAAACTAATAAAAAATATACAACTTTATTTTCGAATATATTTTATATATTACTACAAATGAGACTGCAAAGTTTGATTTAATTTTAAAACTCACATCCGTTTATTTGTCATTACATTTTCCAAACAAGTTTACAACCCAGCATTATTAAACAATAATAAGCGTATTATTTGAGTGACAACCCTAGCGTGAAACCCTATTCTCTAATGTAACTACGTGGAGCGGGCAGGGGCCGCGCGGCAGCGCGCGGGAACCCTGCTGTGGAAGTTATTTGGTGGGCTCCGTACATTAAGACAATTTATCTTATCTTTTTATTTTATTATAAATTATAATAAATGTATTACGCGAGTGACCACCCTAGCGTGAAACCCTATTCTCGTAATGTAACTACGTGGAGCGGGCAGGGGCCGCGCGGCAGCGCGCGGGAACCCTGCTGCGGCGGCTATTTGGTAGGTTCCGTGCACTAAGACAATTCATCTTATCTTATTTTATTTATAAATAATAATAAATGTATTATTTGAGTGACAACCCTAGCGTGAAACCCTATTCTCTAATGAAACTAGGTAAGTACGTGAAGCAGGCAGGGGCCGCGCGGCAGCGCGCGGGAACCCTACTGCGGCGGTTATTTGATGGGTTCCGTACACTAAGACTATTTATTTTATCATTTTATTTTATTTATAAACAATGATAATAAACGTATTATTTGAGTGACAACCCTAACGCGGCGAGGAATTTTAGCACAGGGTAAATAATAGTATAATACAGAGAGACCTGTGTAATGTCACGTAACGTCACGAATCATGTTGTCCCTTCTTAACGCATGACAAGTTCTCTTTCGCACTTATGCAAACGTATCGGATACGTCGTGTCAAACTCAATTTTTTTGACAGATTTACTTTGAGTTGTACCAGGGGGGTACAACTCAGTGTAAATCTGTCAAAAAATTTGAGTTTGACACGACGTATCCGATACGTTTGCATAAGTGCGAAAGAGAACTTGTCATGTGTTAAGAAGGGACAACATGATTCGTGACGTTATGTGACGTTACAGAGGTCTCTCTGTATTATACTATTATTTACTCTGTGGTTGTACCCCCCTGATTTTAGTAAGTTTCGCACAGATAGAATAACAAGCTAAAAGTATAAAAACTATAATCCGACTACGAAAAAAAAATGTTATGGTCGGTTAAAATGTAGCTTATGTTATTCGAACGACTGACTCCTTGTTCATCAAAATCGGATGAATAGTTTAGGCGCAATGGAGGAACATACGTAAATGTGACGTTTTCAAGTCAAACGGTACATCATTGTCGGTTGATTACTTTTATTTCCAATTTTAATGTCAGTAACGGCCTATTGATAACCGAGAATGATGTACCCTTGACTTGAAAAGTTCACAAATACAAACATACACAGACTGCTAAAATCATAATAATTCTTGGCTTCGCCGTAGTCGGCTAAAAGTTACATAATTAAAAGCGTGTATAGATCACTTTGACCACTTAATTAATCAAACAACAAAGATTACATCTTACTCATAATCCCCGCAAAACTGTTTGACAGTTTGACTGTTTGACAGTTTGACAATACACCAACCTATTCTATCAGTCAGTTTTCCTCTACTAATCCTTATTTAGTCATACGATTATTCAATTTACTTTACGTCACTCTGGGCGGTAAGTGAGATTTGCCGCCCACGGGCGCAGCGGCAAATCTCACTTTACAGTCTTTACACCCAGAAGAAGACGTAAAAATGTGTACGCACCACGGGCGGTAATAAAGAAGGTATCAGATCGCTTGTGTATGGCCCTTACCTTCGGTTCGGGCTACAAATGCCCGCGGTCTGTGTCGTTCTTTATTTAATGCCACACCTGGCCATAAAGTGGCTTTTTCCGCACGCTGCGCGTACGGAAAAAGACGCTTTCTGGCCAAGTGTAGACATAAAACGATCTACACAACACGGGAGGTAATAAAGACTTTGTTTTACCACCCTAGTTGTGTAATGTACTATTACCGCCCTAGGTACGTAATGTACTAATAAATGTGCCAAGTACATATTTAATTATCAATAAAAACAACACTCATTAAAGAAGTATTTACACATACTTATTATATTATATTTATATAACGTTAATACCTATACCTACAACTTTATAAGTACTTCACATTGTATTAATTAACTATCGAAAATACGAGAATAATTAAATTTCTCGTTCGTCGTCCATGACTGATATGAGAAAAACTCAAGCAAAAACGTTATCGCTTAAAATTTTTGTTAAATTTAAATACCTACTATAAATTGGCAAATTCTACAAAGTCACGCCATTTTGTACCTACCTTACCTACTTTGCCTAAACTTCTCTTAGGCTGGCTCTACATGATGGGCCATCATAGGGACGCAGCTATACGACGGAACGAGATGGCAATATATCGTTAGCTCTCTCTAACGCATAGCTGCGTCCCTTTGATGGCCCATCATGTAGAGGCGCCATTAGACTATTCAACCAACCGGACCGGCCATGTCTGTCATTTTCTATAAAAAAAAAATCTGACGATTGACGTCTAATGTATGCGATACGTCATAATAGCCACGTCAGATAAACGTCAGTCCATACAATGAGTATGACCACTGGTTATATATTTTCGGCAGAGAGGAACGTCTGTTAATGGCGCTCCGGTTACATGAAGTTATATTATGTTATAAATGTTATATTATAACCACTATTTATAAATAGACATAGACGAGAGAAAGTATAGCCACTGAACGTACAGTCGCCATCAAATATATCGGAGCGGCCAAGGTACTCAAAAATATCTGAACACGCACTTTATCGCCTTGACAATAGATGCGTTGTTCAGATGTTTGTCACCACACCACCTTAGCCGTTCCGATATACATGATGGCGACTGTAGGTACCTATAATGTATATTTTTAGGGTTCCGTAGCCAAAATGGCAAAAACGGAACCCTTATAGTTTCGCCATGTCCGTCCGTCCGTCCGTCCGTCCGCGGTCTAGCTCAGTGACCGTTAGCACTAGAAAGCTGAAATTTGGTTTGAATATGTGCATTAACCAAGCCGACAGAACGGTAGAATAAAAACGCGAAAAATATATTTTGTTAGGGTACCTTCCGTATACGTGAAGTGGGGGGCGAATTTTTTTTTCGTTCCAATCAAGTTGTGTGGGATATCGTTGGATAGGTCTTTTAAAAAGAATTAGGGTCTTTGTAAAACAGTTTTTAGATAAAACTAATACTTTCGGAAATAATAGCTCCGAAAGTTTAAAACAGGGCGCCCCCCCCCCCCCCCCCCCCATCTAACTTTTGAACCGTGGGTCCTAAAATTTTGAAAAAAATCATGAAACTGAGGCCTAATGAGTACCTTCAATGAAAACTATATTGAAATGAATCGGTTGAGCCGTTTTTGAGTTATCATTCAAAAACCCATAGTGAAAGGACGTAAGTAAAAATGACGTAAGCGCCGCCAAATTTCCCGTAAGAAACGACCTTTTGAATTAATAGTCTCAGTTTACGGAACCCTACACTGAGCATGGTCCGACATGCTCTTGGCCGGTTTTTTACATTGCGTTTTTTGTCTTTGTTATTTCTTCGTTGTTGTGGCACTACTGAGTCTAGGCGCGTTTTTCGTTACTAACTCACTGGCCAGTGACGTTCTAATAAAAAAAATGGAATATAAAACGGCCATAATGCCAACGCATGGCGGCGCAGTGATGTGGCTAAGTCGGTAAGAGTTATCGATTTTTGCAGTTTGTAACCACTCGGAAAATATTTTTTTCATACGCGGCAAACAAACATACGGCCCGCCTGATGGTAAGTAGTTACCGTTGCCTATGGACGCCTGCAATCCCGGATGACAAAAAAAGTTAAAACTTTAAGTTAGGAAGTTTGTTTTGACTGATTTAATGTGTGCTAATAATGTAACTGCATTTATTTCATTCAATAATAATTACTTAGTCCACAAATTTTCAAATCCGCACCGCAGGCTTCGTCAGGAGGATACAAAAATAGCTTCGTCACACAACAACCAATATTTACAAGAAGAAATCCGCCACAGGCTAATAATTAAAATAATTTATTATTCGTACCTATTGAATAGTGATGTAAGGAAGTGATATAATTTACATAGCTAACGCTATTAGATATTTTTGGATGATTGCTTGAGTCAAGAGCATTTTTAAATCGTAGGTTTTATAAATAATCATTTGTTTTGTAAATTTTGTAATTAATGTTTATAATTTATCGGCTTTATCGCCCACGGGCACAATTGCATGGCATGTAATATAATAGTACATTACGTACCTAGGGCGGTAAAATAAAGAAGGGCTCTTTTTTTTATTACCGCCCGTGGTGCGTACACAACTTTACCTCTTCTTCTGGGTGTGAAGTGAGATTCTCTGTGAGTGAAATCTCACTTACCACCCAGGGTGACGTAAATAAGTATAATTTTCTCATTAAGTGAAATGTTAATTTCTTTTGAGAATAATAAATATCTTTCAACGTGGCGCGTATGGCAAACCCCCCCCCCCCCCCCCCCTTTAATGATTCCAAAGAGGAGGCCTATGTTCAGCATTTGACGTCTTATGGCTGAGATGATGATGAAACCGAAAAGGACCACCATTTCATGACTAAATTCGCTGTGATGGATAGAGGACCGTCTGGTGTAATTGGAAGCACATCGGCAATCCGAAGGAAGTGGGTTCGAATCCCGTAATGTTAAGGATTCTTCACAGTTTAGTTTTTTATTGTAATGGACATCGGTTACCAATTTGTGGTATGTTTCAAACAAAAAAGACACACAAACCAAATATGAAACAGATATCTTAATTTCTTTTTTAGCTACATCGTTTAAATTTTTATTTATTCTCTATCAGAAACAAATTAATAACGTAAATAGACTACCTTACGAATATGTAATTAGTGTAATTACGTCAAAAAGCAATCAATTAGATTAAAATTGTAGATAACATTGGTTACAACTTTAAAAGCACTAGAGATAATTATTATATACCTATACGTAATGAATTATTATTCATTATTATATTACAGAACGTGTAGAAAATGTTAATACTAATTTGTAATAATGCTATTCAAGGAAAACTTCTCAGGATACATTATTGATATATAATCATAAAACTAAACGAGCTTATTTGTAAATAAAACACCCATACACGACCCAGTTAAATAAAAAAACTCTTATTGGAAACCCTGGATATTACATCTACCCTCATTTCCCCATACATGCCAAAATTCAAAATGACACCAAAATATGAAAAAAGTAGTCATTGTTTTACACCGGGTATAATGAGCAGTGGACGTCTTATGGCTGAGATGATGATGATGATGACTGAGGGGTATGCTTTTATAGGGTTCCGTACCCAAAGGGTAAAAACGGGACCCTATTACTGGCTATTACTAAGACTTTTTAATATGCCAATTGCCATACTTCGTTTTTTTTTTAGATTAAAACAATCGTGATATTTTTGGGGAAACGATTTTAATAGCCTACTAATAGTAGAAAAAATTAGTCTCATTTAAATTTTGGCCAGATATGGCTGAAAAAAATAAAGATAAAGTGTCAAAATCGACCGTTATTTTTCAAATCTGAAAAAAAACGAGCTATAGGAAAATACACATACCTATTTCATACCTATATGTTTAAGAGGATGATAAGAGCTAAATTCCCTCCCTATCTTTTTCAGCGCGAGTGAAAGAGAAACACTGCGTTACGATTAGTATGGGAGCTCATTGCAAATTTAGCAAAATGATGAATTTAATAAAACTATGCATTAATTGAGAAATATAAGGCCTTTTGTCCTTAATTACAGACAAATAAGCCAAGAAACTAAAGACGTGCAATTGTTTAAAGCGTGCAAATATTGAGATTTAACTTTGGAATTGTTTTCTATCGAGCCGATTTCGTCCAATCGTGTATTGGAATTAACGAAGTTCTTTTAAATACAATGAATATTAACATATTTTTTTTTTACTTTTCCAAAACAAGTAGTTATAGCTATATGACTGTTTAAGTAAAGTCAATTTGAAGGCCATCGGGTGTTGTCAGCCTCTTAATGTACTCCATAAAAACCAAAGTGCAACAAACTTTATCTGTCAAGACCAAATCATCGGTGACGTCACGAGTCCAGTTACATTCTAATTCTACAAACAGCGATGACGTCACAGACACGGCTGTTTGCGATAAGATGGTCGTCATGGGTGTCTTTAGAATTGCCTATTTAAGACAATTGTTCCTTTGGCACTGATAAATAAAAAAGGAGATATTTTTAAATAAAGTTTTTTGTATAGCGCCCTCTAGTACATCTATCAAACTTGGAGCACAAAAAGAATTCTTAGAATGTGACCTTCTATTTAATACATACTCTCTGGTTACAACAAAGAGTATCATCAGGAGCTGGTAACCTTATATTATATCGTATCAGAAATACTAACAAATAAATAACTGTTGTAATTGAAACCTGAGAGCTTTAATACAAAGACATAAGGTCGGTCCATAGGTCCATTAATTTATATTATATGTGTATCTCCCTTAGAGGATTAAACGAACCGGATTGGCCATGTCTGTCATTTTCTATACAAATAGAGTCTGCCGATTTTTGCGGGGGAGGGGAACGTCAAATGTATACCGTCAGATAACTGTCAGTTCATACAATAAGTATGACCACTGGTCATATATTTTCGGCAAAAGGGAACGCCTGTCAATGGGCGCTCCGGTTGGTTGAATCTTCTAAGGTATCTGCGTATCAAATTTAGTATATACCATAGTGTAGTGACTAATACATTTGTGTTTATTACGCCACATCACAGATGTCGCCAATGGCGGGACGACAATCTTAAATATCAATACACGAAGGTCGATTATAATTATAATTTACACCGATTATTCGGAAAATTCATGTTAAATTGGACATCAATTACTAATTAAGACAGAATATAACAAGGGGTCCTCATTAGCGTTGAAATAAAGTAAATATTTCCACCAGTACCTGTGTGACGTCACAGCTTCATGTTCGCCCTGTTGTAGTATGGAAAAATTATGAAATTGCTATTTTGACACTGAAATATTGTGTTTATGTATAGGGCTGCCATACAATTAATTTTACAGTAATATGTAAGAAATCAAATGGTATCACTTATTTTTATAATTTCGTACTTTTAAAAAATCGTAAAATTTTGAAGCGCGATATATTTCAACAGTTCCAATATATTTTTTAAATTTTCACTAAAATAAGATATATTGATCATTTTGCATGCTTTAATCTACATTTTATTACTAAATTCAAAATATATACAATCATACATACAATCACTCCTATTTCCCAAAAGGGGTAGGCAGAGATCACGGTATTCCATTTGCTACAATCAATATAGCAAAACGGCTCTCCGTGAGCTACTTCTCGCCCCCGTGAAGAACGAGACGTGATGGGTGGCGAACCGCATCGCCGCCATGCGGATAATTATTAATTAAATGAATCACCACAGCGTTCCCACGAGTAGTAGGGATCAGAGGTCCCTTTATCCCTTATCATTTAGTCGCCTCATACGACACCCGCGGGAAGAGACGGGGTGGCACTATTCTAAAGCCACACATATAAACTAAATTCAACATCTGTCATCGTCCATTGTAAAAGAAATGGGCAATGAGGATTTCCGGGAATCCAGGTGGCGGCACTGTCTCGAGAGCCGAGAGCTCTTTTTGACAGCAGCTGTCAAAATCCACCAATCAATTTTTTTTTTTGAAAACCCTTCCTAATTAATTATATTATTTTTTAGCAATTGCAGTATAATTGTAAAAATAAGAGCGTACCATAGTTACAAACAAGCTTCCATAGATACACAAATTAATGTGACGTTTTGTACAAAAAGAGACCTTAGCGTATTTGTCACTTATGACGAAATGTTGCATTTTGTATTGGTTTAATATTAAAAACGTCTTAAGTGACAATCACCCTAAAATCTCTTTTACTACGTAGTAACAGTAACAAACTTGGCAGCTGCACTGTACCATCTGGACCTCGCAGCACTCACTGGATTTTCTTCATCATCTATTTTCCCACTACTATTACCACCTGAGAGGAGAAATGCCTATCTATATCTAGTGACGTGTAGCTTAGCTACACGATAAAAAAAAACATAGTTACACATTTTTATGAATATGAGTAGGTACTTATAGGTATTTGAAAGAGCTCACCTGTGCCCTTTTGAACTAACCTCAAACCAAACAGCTGTTTGTATACTTTGGATACGTATGATGTATCGACTAAAATATGGAAATGCCCAGTTACTCGTATTTGAATACTATTATCATAATAAATTCAAGTGTCTGAAGATTTTCGTTCATGTATAAAAATTAAAGATTTGCATGAGTTATTAATATTATACTGTTTATGGAACGAGCGGAGCGAGTTCTTACAAACAACTTCTGGCTAGTGGACGTCTCGGCACTCCGGTGGCTTTTTGATTTTGAGGGTTTGTTCGACGATAACTTTAGTATCCCGATCTTTATAAAATTTTTGGGGTTGTAGCAGCAGAGATATATAAAATTTGAGAGTTCGTTTATTAGCTGGATCGATCACGGGGTTGTGGATTAAGGAGAAAAAAAAAATCTTCATATAGGTCTTGTTATATTGGTCAACTCGTTTGCAAGTAAATCGCGAGTTCTCAGTTCGAGGCGGACAGCTAGTTAAATAAAAATAAAAACAGCATGTGGATAAATCTTTTCCCGGTTTATACCCTTCCATTCAATAAAGGGATTTATACCAAGTATAGCTCTCAGCAACAGAAAGAGACAGATGTCTAATGTCTATACTTCCGTACCACAGACAAGCATTCGCAATGTATGGAACGATGACGTCACAGCCACACGCGCGTAGAGCGCTGCGTTTTTTTATAAATAGCCACCTATTTTAGGCGTTTATGGGTTAATGATTACATATTTAGCCACCGCGTTGGTATGGATATACCATTATTTTAATTTATATACATTATGACCAAAAACCTTTCTCGAGGACATGTCGAAGAATGTCAATGACATTATTTGTATGAACGCGTGTTTATTTTGTCAAATGAAAATAATAAGAAAATCATAAGTACAGTCCCATCAAATACCTATATCGGAGCGGCCTAGGTACTCAAAAATATCTCAACATGCACTTTATCGCCTTGAGAATAGAGGCGTTGTTCAGATATTTATGACCACCTTGGCCCCTCATATATAAGTATCTGATGGCGACTGTACTACATAGTTTATCTGGACAACGCCAACGCCTCTATAGTCGAAGCGATAAAGATTTTATTTAGATATTTTTGAGTACCGTGGCCGTACCGATATTTTTGATGGCCATCCACATTTCGGTTTGCTTGTTTATTGTCATATAACAATCTATAGGTATTATTAGGATGTATATCTTCGACAACAACATAATACCTACGAAACTCAATAGCATTATCGTTGTTTATAAAACATGAAATACCTACCTAGTTGAGAGGAACGAGGTATTCTCAATAGTAGTTTTTAATTGTTAAAAAAAGCATTTAAGTTTTTTTTCACCTGTATTTATTAACAAGCAATCACAATTTTGTCAGAAATTTTAATTTCAACCTCAAAAAAAATCCTTTCCTTTTAAATACATACTTTATCTAAGATATTCTTGATGAATTGTGGTAACAGAGTTGATTTCTTAATGATTGATAATTAAATGATCTAAGTAATGCCTAATTGGCAACCCACAAGTTTTGAAACGCAATTAAAATTTCAACATAATCCATATTTTAATGCTAATCTTTGAAAATGCACTTTCCAGGACAATGGAAGAATAAAAGTAGTAAAATCTATTTAGTAATGAATTAATGATGAATCATTACTTAATAATTGACAAACTACCACGTCACTTCTTTATTTCATGACTAATTCATTGTATTGTATGTTATTTATTTAAGTCGTCGAAACCAAATCGATTCAGTAATTCGATAACATAAGCAATATCTGCACAACCAATCATAAACAAAACTTTAAAATTCGAAATTAAAAAAACATCGATATAATAATATCGATACTCTCCCAACGTGGTCACATCACTAGCGGTGATACGGAGAATAGCGGTAGGGTTCGAGTCGACTGTGACAATCACTCTTCTTAATGCTATCTTAATGCCAACCCTATTTCGAAATAGGGTTTAAAAAAAACAATTAAATACAAACGATTAGGCATTTTAAAACAATCATTGTTTTTTTGCAGCGAAATGACGTAAGCAAGGTCACTAATGGAACGATGCCATTTTTTTAATCTTCACAATTATGAAATGCAGACAAGTATGAAAAATTAACGCTATTTGTTACTATGCTTTCATATGATGAAGGTCAAACTAGTAATTAAATCAATAATTAATAACCGATCAATAATTTTAGCAACCGGACATTAACGATTTAGAGAGCAAAATATTTGTTTGCTCACCTTAAAAGACGGTTTATCCATTGCAAATCCAGACAAAGGAACACTAGCACATCACAAGGAAACGGAGAAAGTATAGGTTATTATTATTAATTAGTCACAACACATCAAGTGCCTTATATTCACACATAGATATGAACTAATTTTAACCACAGTACGAACGGTTTTTCAAACACTTATTTTTAGCACTTCACTACACGAAACTTGTTATAATCACTATACATCGATTTCGAATAATTTCAAATAACAAATAACAATACTGAAATCCGTGGCATAGTGTCACAATCACAAGTCTTAAAAAAAAAACTACGCCATGACTACGTAATCGGTGCGCGTACTTTTAATTGTTAAACCGTGTTTATATAACAAATGGTTATTTGTAAATTCTAATTATGATTATTGGAGACAATAAAAACAATATGGCGATGGTTTGACAAAAATATCCGAAACACGCGCGCTTCGGTTCCGCAGCGGCAGGAACGCAGCCATCTTTGAGCGGGCTGGGGCCGTATCTGTTGGAAATGCTCCGTATTTTCTTGCCCGCTCGCACGATCCTAGGGCTGCCACTGGGGATTTTGGAAACAAAGACATTTTAAAATTTTAAATGGATTAGATTAATTTAAATTTGAATGTTTCAGATTTGTATAAGTTAATGCAGTAATGCGTGAATTAGTTATTGGTAATAAGTAATTATTAAAATCCATGCTTTTTTATAGCTCTGAGTATTCTTGTGAATGGTATAAGTTTAAAAACTGGAAATAATTAATACCTATTTTCTTAACAACCAAAACAGATTATTTCTATATATTTCAAGCGAAATAAGTTAGGTATAAAATTAAAAATGTTAAATGCATCTTTGGGTTTTACCCTAAAATGAGCAATACAGATGGTTACTAACATTTAGTATGTAGGATGTTATTTACAGAATTCATATTCCTCTGTTACTAGCTAATTAATTAATTATGTAATTATCCTTCTGTAAATTATCCAACTCGGAAAAAGGGTATTTTTAATGATATTACTAGTTTTAGTAGTTTATTTATTGTGTAAATTTGTAAGGATATTTGTCATAATATATTGAGTATTGATTTTTATGCATTACTCAAATTCTATCATTCATTTAATCATCATCATTAAAAAATAAGTAATTATTATAACGACAATACGTCATCATACTATATATAATTTTCACTATTCCATATAAAAAAAGAGAAAAACAGTTCAATCAACTGCATTTTGCAAATAAGAAGCAAAATTTTAAACACGTCAATCACGTCATTCAATTATATTAATTTCAAGCCGCACTCGATCGAAGGAGGCGACGGCCCTGCGCCGACCCACACAGCCACACGTATATGTATACATTTTTTACGTAAATATAAATGATTGGCACAGTAAACGGACGGACGTGAGATTCTTTCAAAAAATGTCCAAATTACACACTTTACGCATAATAATGCAATTTGTGTTTTGCGTGTTTTAATTTACTGTTGTAATGAAGTGATTTATTTGGTAAATATAAGCGTTATAACTAGGTACAATACAAAACGAAGAATTAAATATAAATTAAAAGCTATCTTACAACAAAAAACACTAAACTAAAAAATCCCCCCGCGGCATGGTACCGTAGATACTGGCAGCGTTCCCCCCTGTTGTAGGTAATTATATTATATATTATATCGATTGTTGTTAATCGTTTTATTATAAATCTATCAATTGCCTATGTATTTACTTGTTAGTTACCTAGTTTTAGAAAATATCTAATTATTATTTATAATTTTTAACTAAAAACATACTTTCATAATTGCAATCAGCGCAGGTGGGTAATTCCACGAGACTGTAACGTCAGTTACCAATTCTTTCGTGTGTTTTTTGATTAACTAAGCAAATTTAAGTGTCCATATATCTACCTGTAGGCATAGGGAAGATATATGAATGCTTACCTTTGCTGAATTAATAATAAACCACATGAAAGAATTGGTAACTGACGTTACAGTCTCGTGGAATTACCCAGGTACGTTGCTAAATAAAAATGACACGTTACTAAAAACAAACAATGTAGTTTCGAACCACGCACTTGGAATGTGCCGTACCTTAATACAAGAAAGCAAAATACAAGCAACATATAGGTACCACCGTATCTTCACGGTAAATACTTACTTATTTAGAGCCCTTTATCAATATAGAAAGATTATAGTACGTGAATTGTCTTCAAAATATTTTTCTCAAATTTATTCTCTGACTTGTGATAACAATAAAATCACTGAGTCTTGGATTAACGATATATTTCCAAATTAAATACACAACAATGCCTAGATCGACCATCAAAAAATCTCCCAAGAGAGCCTCTGCCCCTTCCGTCTGATGACAGCTGCGCTGTCATCTTCGCGACGTTCCGAAACACGCTAACATTCGGCCATCTGACCAAACCCTTCGCCCTCGAAGGGCAATTCAATCCGTGCTGCGCTGATCTTCATCGCCTAATCCTTCACAGCTCAAGACAGCCATTTACTAACTCTGTCAACAGATCAATGCCTTATTTGAATGCCTAACGCGTACTCCTTTTCTTCTAAAATGCCAATGGTATAATCAACAACGTTATAATCTAATGCAAGACTTTTAATTGATACTCAATAAGTAAAAGTTCCCTTGGATTTATTGTGTCACAACAACAATAAGTTTTTACCAATTCGCTCTCACATTAATGTTTCAAGCCTAGGAATGGTCCTCAGTAAAAATTAATCAATTATCTCGAATATCTCGATTTCCTAACTTCAGTGATTATTTATGATTCAATTTATCATATATCTTGAGTAAATAGGTAATGAGCTTTCTAGACTACGCATACACAACATAACGAAAACAAGGAACGAGCTCACAGTTCGGGCTGTAGATGGTATATATCGTGCTCGTTGCTCGCCGCACAGTCAGCTCGTAAGACCTTGCGCTCGCTCGGCTCGCTGCGGCTCAGCCGAACGACAGGCGCACAACTTCCCGTATGTGGCCACCACCGTTTAAGCTCATGATAGAAATCCAAACACCGTAGTTATATGTCCAAAGAACGCCACAAACAGTTCTCCTCTATTTTCACTCGGTCATATTTCTTAGGCTCGTTTGGCGTTTTATTCTTGCCGTGCCGAAATGAATTTCGATTATGGAGTCTGTGTGCGCCGAGACATCTTCCCCATTTGGTAACTCCAATAACGCCATGAAAATAGCTATCATTCGGCCATTCTGAAATTAATAAGTCTGTCCCCAGACGACCGTAAGTACATTGTCAGCCGAGGACAGGCACGTCAGTAAACATAACATAGAACAATAATCATCTTGTCCAGGGGCACCACCAAGCTCCATATCACACTGAAAATGTGTGGACATATGCTTGTTTAAATACTTACTCAATTTGTTCAGGACACATACAAACTTATAGGTACTTCCACCAGCTATACTCGTAAAACTGTGCTTGATATATTTTTACTAGAAATCTTACAGCTCCCTCCTTAACATGATTCAGTTTTCTTTAGCGTCTCATATGTTCATATAGTCCTTATTCTATTAGCTTTGTTATCCTTTTACAAGTTCAAGTTAACCAGTTTCCAGATAAAAGACATGGTTAGATACAAGCACTGTAAGTTATACAAAAACTTGCAAAAGGTTTGTTGGCTCCACGACCGAGGCTTACCAATAGCACTGGCAGCATATTTACTTCAGCTTTAAGCAAAAGGTCGGTAAAATCTTCTACTTACCTCTACATCAAGCAGGTCGGTCAAATCTTTTACTGATGTTAATAGCACAGGCGGCATACTCACTTCAACATTGAGCAGATCTATCAAATCTTCCACTGCTGCCAATAGCACAGGCGGCATACTCACTTCAACATCTAGCAGGTCGGTCAAATCTTCTACTGCTGCCAATAGCACTGGCGGCATGTTCACTTCAACATTTAGCAGGTCGGTCAAATCTTCTACTGCTACCAATAGCACTGGCGGCATACTCACTTAAACATTTAGCAGGTCGGTCAAATCTTCTACTGCTACCAAAAACACTGGCGGCATACTCACTTAAACATTTAGCAGGTCGGTCCAATCGTCTACTGCTGCCAATAGCACTGGCGGCATACTCACTTAAACATTTAGCAGGTCGGTCAAATCTTCTACTGCTGCCAATAGCACTGGCGGCATACTCACTTCAACATTTAGCAGGTTGGTCCAATCTTCTACTGCTGCCAATAGCACTGGCGGCATATTCACTTCAACATTTCGGTCATATCTTCTTCTGCCACCGGTAACTGACTTGATGCCCATCCCATAGGTAAATATCAACTTATTGTTGTTGGAGCCCGCTCACTCCAGGTGTCATCTTATTGTCGTTGGAGCCCGCTCACTCCAGATGTCATGCTATTGTCATTGGAGCCCGCTCACTCCATATGTCGTCTTATTGTCATTGGAGCTCGCTCACTCCAGGTATCATTTTATTATTATTGGAGCCCGCTCACTCCTGGTATCATTTTATTATCATTGGAGCTCGCTCACTCCAGGTATCATTTTATTATCATTGGAGCTCGCTCACTCCAGGTATCATTTTATTATCGTTGGAGCTCGCTCACTCCAGGTATCATTTTATTATCATTGGAGCTCGCTCACTCCAGGTATCATTTTATTATCATTGGAGCTCGCTCACTCCAGGTGTGATCATAGGTTCTATGTCTAGGAGCCCGCTCACTCCCGACATCTGAAACAAAGAAAGAAAGCTCTGAGCAGAATCATCGTCATCAACCCTACGAAATACTTCATAAATACTATGAGTAGTATTTGAGTGAAAATACGTGCCTTGTTAGCAGTCCGCAGTGCCTGACACATACGGTCTGCTCAGTTAGCCAAAAGAGCACCTGCAGTCTCATCAGGCAGTTCAACAACTTGCAGTCTATTCAGGTACGCTGGCACCGTCATCTCGATTATCAATCACGCATGCTAAAGGCCATTTTAACATCTTAGGCCACTTTTTTTTTCTCTATTTGTTTTCTTAGTTCATCTCATTGACCATGATTGACTCCATGTCCTCGCTCTCTGGTCACTCGCCTGATCTTGCGTACAACTAGCCCAGCCTACTGCAGCCACGTCAATTGCATTTTTCGTCAGCAACAACATGCCAAACACATGACATACTTGCAGAATATACGTATTCATCTGAAAATATACTGAAAATAGTAAATTGATTCACATACCATTAATGGCTCTTTGCAAATTCATGTTGATTTATACTGCTGCAGCACTGGGTTCCATTAATTAATTACTGTTGCTGATAAAAGTTCTAATTACATCCTCATGAGGTTAAGAAAACTTCCACAATGCTATAATGAATGCTTCAGTCAAATGCTTTGACCTACGTACCTACTTAAGTACCTATTTCAACTCATTTTTTAACAGGAAATCACTTTAAATTTACTTAAGTGACCAATTAATACAATTTTTCACCCATTCTTTAACATAACAATTCCTTCTCTTTCAATGGGGTTCTAAACTAGGTTAGGGATATCTACTCCTGTAATCATACTATTATTTATCATAATGACATTCATGACAAAACAGCAAATCAAAACCAGATTAACAAAGACTCACCTTTATCAATTGCTCATGAACAAAGTCTGTATCGCATTCTTACCGTTTATCCTGATTAAAGTGATAAGTACTCAAACACCAGGTCAATTCTCTTGTGACAACTTTATACAGTCAATGCCAAATTCAAACAGCACATATCATCATATTTACCCCTTGGAACTGTATCAATTAACTTATCTGAGACCTGTATACCATATCTTTTTTTTTTATCTGCCTTTGAAAGTAATTTACGGTGCATCTGGACCCAACATAGAACTCCCCTTAATCACTCTCCAGTCTTCATTGTTAACTTGTCTTTGGTACACATAGTAAATGCCATAGCTTGAATGTATATACTGTCTCCTGCGTGAACTTCTTGTTACAAAACCAAACAACTATTAAGATAATACACATATATAACATTTTATCTTTGTATCATTCGCCAGTCTTCATTGTTAACTTGTCTTTGGTACACATAATAAATGTCATAGCTTGAATGTATATATACTGTCTCCTGCGTGAACTTCTTGTTACAAAACCAAACAACTATTAAGATAATACACATATATAACATTTTATCTTTGTATCATTCGCCAGTCTTCATTGTTAACTTGTCTTTGGTACACATAATAAATGTCATAGCTTGAATGTATATACTGTCTCCTGCGTGAACTTCTTGTTACAAAACCAAACAACTATTAACATAATACACATATATAACATTTTATCTTTGTATCATTCGCCAGTCGTCATTGTTAACTTGTCTTTGGTACACATAATAAATGTCATAGCTTGAATGTATATATACTGTCTCCTGCGTGAACTTCTTGTTACAAAACCAAACAACTATTAAGATAATACACATATATAACATTTTATCTTTGTATCATTCGCCAGTCTTCATTGTTAACTTGTCTTTGGTACACATAATAAATGTCATAGCTTGAATGTGTATACTGTCTCCTGCGTGAACTTCTTGTTACAAAACCAAACAACTATTAACATAATACACATATAACATTTTATCTGGAACATTGTATTGTATTGTCAGTCTTTAAAGTTAATTTGTCTCTGGTATACATAGTGAAAAATTATAACTTGATTGTCTGTCTGTACTTTCTCTTCTTCATATTTGAAATACTGCTGGTAGCGTATGAAGAAATCAAAATTGCATCACAAACATTTTTTTCTGGAACATCTGTGGACATACTATAAACACACACACACACAACACAATAAGAAACAGTGAGTTACCACTCACTACTTTAGTTATTGTTGTCAGTCTTCACAGTTAAGTTGCCTCTGGTATACATAATAAATAGCATAACTCGATTATCTTCTCTTCCTCTTGCGTGTACTTCATATTGTAAAACCAAACAGCTATTAACATAATGCGCGTATCATTTTTAGGAATTTACATCTGGAAATCTGTGAACATAACGTAAGCACGCACACATACAACACAAAACAATAAGAATCAGTGAGACACCGTTGCAGTCTGTATAGTCAAATTGGCTCTGGACTTCATAATAAATACCAGAACTGAATTTTGGTTCTTTTTTTTTTGTTTTTACTTCCACTTGACCAAGCAGCTATTGAAGAAATCAACATTGCGTCACATTTTTTTTTAAATCTGTTAACATAATTACTGTAGATACATGCAAAATATAAAACAATAGAATTCAGGGAGTCATTCCTACATTATTTTTATTATGTACATACTGTTCCTTTTCTTTATACCACTCTCATTCAAATAAATGACAAAATGTTATTGGTATTGCTGCTCTTGCCTTTTCCTATTAACACTCAGTGATGAAGGTCCTTGATATTTTGAAAGTAGGTACTTTGTCAAACAATTCAACATTCAATTCAACCAATATAATGATTGCTAGTAGATTGCTCACTGTAAAAGGCATTCATAAGTGCCAAATTTACTTAAACTAAAGGGGTCAAATTCACTATTAGTAGATGTCAATATTAACCTTTTGAACGCTTTCTCTCTTGCATCAAAATGTGGCATACACGCCAACATCTCAACTAGTGAGAAACGAATAAACCTTATCTGTCAATAGTAAAATTGCTTTGTCAGTGTCTGCCATTACCACATTAGTGGTTGTGGTAGACACGACAGCACACGACCACTATAGTGGCTCTTGGCGTTCAAAGGGTTATCAACACTGGTTTAGATTTAATTCCAAGAATGTTTAATTTTTTAATTTGTATTGTACTTGTGTTACTTTTACTTAAATATTTATGACTACATGCTTTCTAAATTTCTTGGGATATAATCTTTGTCATGTACTTCATCGCAATGAAAGATCTATCTATCAGTCAAATTAGTTTGCTAAAATGCAGTGAAATAAGTTGTTATACCTACAGTTGATTCAGTGTATTTTGCTAGCAACCAGGCATTTCTTTATTCTAAAATAATAATTAACACAAATTATTCATTTTTTAATAGTTAATAAAGTATATCATACTTCTTATTACATATAAAAAACATATGTTATTATTTTCTTTTTGTGCTAGGCAGTAAATGTCTGCTAGCAAAACAAACACTAATAATAAATACAACTAACAACCTAACCATTATCATTCTTAAATTCTGTATATTGTTTAGTACTGTAACAGCACTTGTAAAGACTCCGGCTGGATAGGTTTTGACTGAATTCCTTACCCTGTAGTATTTTTTTTGTGCTTATGACATATGGTTATAAAAAAAACAATAAGAGTTCCTTGTTTACCTTTTCAAAGCCAAGTATTTCATCAGTATTAATTTCAGTGCTTTCATCTTAGTTGAGCATATTAAGTGGTCACATACTTATCACTCTTGTCACTCCGCTCTCATTTGACAAAAGTGCATTAATGTTATGTACTTTGAATTATTCCAGTGTTTCTTCTGATAGTTCTGATTGGTAAAATACAGTGATAAATAGTATCTCTTTTGTCACTATTAACATAACAGTTTATTGCGCTGAAGGATTACTGATAAACGTCCGAGTCAAATATGTCCTGTTCCTTTGTAATCCAGATTCCATTGTAATTTAGAACAAGCTGAACTTTACCATTATCAAACCATTTCTTTTCTGGAACTTAAATACAAACACACCGCACTTAAGCCAATTGTTACATTCATACCACAAATATTTCAATGTGCATATAGTATTTTAGGATCGCTTACCAATAAAACACACCGAGGCATAATTATTCAATATTCATATCATGATTATGTGCGAATGTGAACAAACCACGAAAGCCATTCAAGTACTTTGAGGACTTTAATCAATTAAGGATGAAATTCAAATGACAACTTTCGTATGTAAGTTACGGTTACCTATATATTTTATAACTCAAAACTGGTATAGCTGTAAGGTAATTTTACATACCTGTATTCATAACACTTTTGTAGTGTGTAGTACATCAACAGCAATCATAATTACATACAGCTTACGTTACTTTCGATTAGTTAGTGACTTACCGGTAATATTATTATTACCTGCGACTTTCGTCTTGACGACTCTTTTAACCTATTAACTTATGCGACTGCTTAAAGCGCTTGAACATAAAACATTGTAATACCTACAAAATTAAACTTTTCGACAGAAAATGTTACTTTAAGATCCTCCTTTAGTCGTAGCTTCTCTGATTGGGGCCTCTCAAGCCGGGGGCCCGTGGCATTTTGTCAGCTCTGCCACCCTATAGTTACGCCACTACTTTTCGCTATCCAAAACTCTGTGTATTTTACTTGTTAATCTTGTTATTAAAATACCAAAGTACGCGTATTGTGATTCTATGACGCTACTATAAACATTATGATTTCGCACGACGATCACCTTATATAACCAAGATAACTTGTGGACATGAGTAACTAAAATCGCGCTTCTGATATGATAACAATAAAATCACTGAGTCTTGGATTAACGATATATTTCCAAATTAAATACACAACAATGCCTAGATCGACCATCAAAAAATCTCCCAAGAGAGCCTCTGCCAGTGTTGCCAGGGCCCTTGGGTCGTAAGTTACGTTTAATTTCTTGAAATGTTACATTTTTGCTGCAAAAGTTACATTATTGTTTTTTTAGGGTTCCGTAGCCAAAATGACAAAAACGGAACTCTCATAGTTTTATCATGTCCGTTTGTCCGTCCGTCCGTATGTCACAGCCATTTTACTCGAAAACTACTCACAAGACGTCTCTAAAAAAATAATACAGGGTGTAACAAAAATACTGGTGTTCCGTTTAAGGGCATAATTGGTATCGTATTGCGACTAAGATAAAGTAGGAGAAAAAGCTTTGGACGCATAAAAAATTTTTTTTCTTTGGGACAGGTGATCCCAGGTCCCAGCTGGCCGACCCTCCATACTAAACCAAAAATTTTTTTCGAGCGAAATATTTTTTTCTTACTTTTTCCTTAACATGATCACTGGCATTTTTGTTACACCTTGTATAATGCCCCCTGTACATTCTCGAGCGAGAGCACTCGGGGTGGATTTTTCTTCTGGAAGCAAAGCGCGCTCGGCCTGTCTCGGTGTTTCGGCGAGAGTGTACTGCCGCCTTATTATTAAGGTGTATTTTGTTTGCCGTTACTTAGGGGCACCTCGCATTTGAGAGGAATTCAGCCACTTGTCTCTGGTAGCTAAATTTTTGTATGGAGGCCATAGACAAATTTCAGCTATCATAATACACACACAGCTGAATTCCGCTCCAATGTGCGATGTCCCTCATGTTTGTAGTAAAATATCTAATAAAAAAATTTATGATGGGCACGGGCGGTGGGCCCTCCAGAGACATGTAACTACTTAAATGTCAAATAACTTTTTTTATCAAATATCGTCAACACGTCTAACATCAATTGATACATAAGTATTCAAAAATAACATTGAGGTTTCTTTAAAACATTGATTAAGTAAACATATTCAGAAATAATAGCCCCAAAAGTCAAAAAAATTTCGCCCCTACTCGGCTAACTATTGAACCGGAGATCTAAAAAGAGAATTTTCGGACTTTACTCTTGACGGGACTCATAGAATTTTGAACGGATTTTCTTTTGAAATCGGGTAATGGTGTGTTCGGTTGGCAAGTATTCCGCAACTTTTGCTTCAATATTGGTCGTGTTCTTCGGAAAATATAGACAGAATTCAGATTATACCAAAGCACGAGAAGAATAGTGAAATGACAGACAACTTGCCACATCGGTCCATGAGAATGTTCAAAAGTGTGTCTTTTATAAGTGGTGAAAACGAAAACCTTTTCTTTAAGTTCTCAGATATAAGACGAACATCTCATGCTGCACTGGCATATTGCTTGCCACACGAAGACTCACTTTTTCTGATTCATAATTTATTTTTAATGCAGACCCGAGGCGTTGCGAGAAGAAAAGTACTGTTTTCCTGATATTGATTTGAAATTAGCCTTCACACACGTTTCATCATCAATAATTAAGCAAATTGTTTTGTGAACCAAGTTCTGTAATCATTTAAACATAGAATTCTTCGCAAACTTGCGAAGTAGGAAACGTGCGCGCACACGCTCAAGCAAAATCAACTTAAAATCCAACCGCGTATGTTTCGTTTTGTCATGACGCGTTCCATTCAGCGCCGTCTCTGGGTGAGATATGGATTGAAATATTTTTTAGACGCACCCGTATAAAAATCTACTATTACAAATATATTTGTGCTGAAAAGTTACGAAAATTGGCTAAAATGTAAAAATTACTTACATGTTACGCGAGGCGGTCAAAAGTTACGAAAAATGTAAGAAATGTAACCTTCTGGCAACACTGGCCTCTGCCCCTTCCGTCTGATGACAGCTGCGCTGTCATCTTCGCGACGTTCCGAAACACGCTAACACTTGTGATTAAAAACTTAGAAAGAGTTTTCATGTGTAAGCCATTTTGGCATCGGAACCCTAAATGTATGTTACGAGTATATAGGAACAACAATATTTCCTATCGATTACCTTCCTGACATATCGTTTAGATAAGCCAATGAGCGATATTTTGTACAACTTATTAAATCGCTATCGATACGAGTTTGTATCGCCTTAGGCTACTTACCTACAGTACCTACACAACTTTATGAGTAACACCTGGATCAATTTAATTAACCTACTATCTGTTAAATCGTTAAGTATATTAATAAAATTAATGATTTCTTATTTTAAATTAACCTATCAACAATTTTATAAAATTTTAAAATAATGGTTATCTTACGATAACCCACTTTTTTCTTAAGCTGTCAACAGTGTCAATATACTACATTATTATTTAGTATGCCTTTTGTACCTTTTTTAATGTGATAAAGTGTAAAATAAATTACTGACACGCATGAGCACACATTAGTAGCTGCAACGCCTGTAAGCTACGATGTCCACTTACCAACAAGTGAGCTGAACAGTGAACAGTTTGGCTCTATTGTGGTATAAAGAAGTTCACTATAAAATAATTATACTTTTTCACAGTTTATTATTTAAAATGCATTTAAATATGTTAGTATGTCAGAGCTTTATGCAAGCGCCCCACATATACTGCAGCACTGTTTCGGTATTTTAGTTAATTTATTTTTAGCTTACTCGGTTTGAGTTTCCGCAAAAAGCAACCCAAATGACTGCTAACGATTTCTAATGTTTCATTTAAGTGCCATCCCTAACTATAAACTGTCAAGTTGGCTTTGTGTAGTTGCCAGCACTGATTGACCAAAATTTAAAAAGGTTTGCTGGCCAGTATGTATAGAATGGCATTTAAAAAAAAAACAAATTCTGCCAGAGATTGTTATTATTTTCATTAATCATGGTTTATTTAATGTGTAGTTAAGTATGATTAACTAAACTGAGTTTAGTAAAATTATTTTATTTTTCCACTTAGAACAATGAATGATATTTAATTAATTTAATTTCAACTCCGTTTCCACCGCATTGGAGGTTCTTATATAACTTCAAGTTACTTATTTGAAGAAATTTAATAAAATTGGTTACGAATTTGATGGTTCGACCTTTAAAAGCTTATGTACAGTTTTGTATTTATTTAAATAAGCACTTACCTACTCATTAATGCTAAACAATAACAAAACAAAGATGTATAGTCTGGTAAATCAAAAAGCGCAGTAACAGCCAGAGTAACATGCTAATACCCATCCTGTTTTTAGTATTGATAGTAGGTAGTAGCATTAGAAAAAGACAGTATGATTATCCCTGTATATGCTTGAAGTGAAACAAACTCTGGCCAAACTGTATTTACTAGCTGTGTTCACACACGCAGGGTTCCGTATATATTTATCGAACCCCGGTGCAAGCCGTGCAACGGCACAACACTGGTTCCAAATTTGAATTGACTTGATTTCGACGTGACGTCACCAATCGATTATCACGCGTTACCAATGGCGGAGCATGGCCAACTAGTTTAATCCAGAATAACTTGAGCTATTGATAAATTAAAACTATCCGTATCTTAAGAGGCTGAGAAGACCCGATGACCTTCAAATTGACTTTACTTAAACAGTCATATAGCTATAACTACTTGTTTTGGAAAAGTAAAAAAAATATATGTTAATATTCATTATATTTAAAAGAACTTGGTTAATTCCAATACACAATTGGACGAAATCGGCTCGATAGAAAATAATTCCAAAGTTACATCTAAAATTAGCTTAAAACAATTGCACGTCTTTAGTTTCTTGGCTTATATGTCTGTAAGTAAGGACAACATTCCACCACACTAATACCAAAAACTTCGTTGCCTTAAATTTCTCAATTAATGCATAGTTTTTTTTTAATCCATCAATTTTCAAAATTTGCAATGAGCTCCCATACTAATCGTAACGCAGTGTTTCTCTTTCACTCGCGCTGAAAACGATAGGGAGGGAATTTAGCTCTTATCATCCTCTTAAGCTTTTTTATACTGGTAGTGGAATAAGAGTCGCGCGTGTTCAAGTAGCGTTTGTAATTGCAGCCTCGTGATTACGGTGCAGTACGGGAAATATTTTCCCCTATGTTATAAATTTTCGTTACTCAATATGTTACCTTAATCCAATGATATAAAGACAATTATTAGGCAGCAAGTATGTATAGGTACGTATGTAAGTATTATTTGATATGTATTTACTTTATTTACGAAGAGAATTCTGATTAATATTTATTTATTTAACTATAGTTTGGCCAGGGTCTGTTTTACTTCAAGCATAGACCGAGATAATCATACTATCTCTTTCTTACACTAGTACTTTATCTTTATAGTCTTTTGTTACATACGTATGGAAGGTTCCGAAAAAAACTTAAGTTCCATTTTATTATCTGTAGGTTTGATTACATTGTAATATTTGTTATGTAATCATTGATATAACTATGATGAGAATTGAAATGTTTTCTAAAGATGATATAAGTTAGATAAGTTATAAAAACGCTTATCACACCAAGATACTCTGATAGCTTACAATTTTTAAAGGGTTTGCTTTTGGGTTATTATTTATATTTACAATTTAGAAATTCGGGTTAGTTAGTCATACAAATGTGACGTGCAAGCAAAATACCTCATCCGCTTACCATTAGATGGTATGGGAGGGACATTAAAAATTTAAACGTCGAATTCCATTGATTCCTTACCATATTAATTACAAATAGTTTAAATATATACACAAATATACACAATTATAAAATTAAACACAACAATACATTATTTAATAAACTCAAAACCGCCTAATGTGTAACGGCGCTACGCACACATTGAAGACGTGTTCGTTTTTCAAATAATCCAAACTTAGCGGTGATATCAAATTGAACCTTACTGAATTTGAATTAAAGTGGAGATTGGACTGGAATCTATTTTTATTATTAGATGTGTGTACAATATGTGTACTTATTGAGATTATAGTCGAGTTAATATTATTATTACTACTTTTACGGCGTCCTAGACTAGTCGGTAGTGCCTATGAAGCAGGGGTCCCGGGTTCGAATCCTGTACGTCTAGCATGACTTTGCGTTAAACGGCTATTAGACATTGCAACCTGCAGAGCCCAATCTGTCAGGTTGGTAGGTGTAATTAAATGTAGGGCCCGTAGGGAGCTGAAGGAGGGGTTTGGAGAGGCTGGGTACACAACAGATTGGGCCCTGCAGGTTGCAATGTCTAATACCGGTTTTAGAGAGAGCTAACGATATTGCCATCTCGTTCCGTCGTATAGCTGCGTCCTTATGATGGCCCATCATGTAGAGCCAGCCTAAAAGTGTTTTAAATGTTGTCTAGGATACGGCCTATATCATTTAATTTGACCGATGAGAGTAATTATAATTAAACAGGTATAATGTAAGGATATGTCAGTAAATATAAATAGAAGTGTCTTAGTGTGTACGCGTCCTAAACAGCAATTTCAGCCAAATGGATACGACGCGGGCCGAGACACACTAGGCGGTTGTATTCTGCAATAATTGTATTATTGCAATATTATTCTCTTTATTTATCTTTATCTTTCAATATTTGTATGTCTTTCCCGACCACGGAACAATGGTGTTCCGGACCTTTGGGAGGCGTATGCGGAGCCGAAGCCAACGCGCAGAGGCCCTTTCGACAATTTAATGAAAAGTGAGGGGTACACTATGCGGATGCTGCCCCTGCCCGTGTCATGGGACGCACGTCTTGCAATATTATTATTACTGAAGTGAAAACTTTTTTAGCCGCGTTGGGCAGTTTTTGGTAGAGGAAAATCTTATGGGTTCGAGGGATCGATATGCTGACGTCATCGTCGCGAAAACGAAAAACCATACGATTGAGAAACATGTAAAATTAAATGTAAAGTGTAATGTAAAATAAAGTGAAGTGAGGTGAGGTGAAATGTGAAATGGTGGAAAGGTGAAAAGGTGAAATAGTGAAAAGTAAAATTTTAAATCATTTATTTCCTAAAATAAAAAGTTCTAAGTTCTCACTTCTATCCTCCCCGACCGCCTGCATAATCCAGTTGGTCATGGCGGTGCAATGGCGGTCATTCTAATGGTTCCCTAATTGATAATGACTAATTATTAGGCATTAAACACTCGTGTGATATTATTATGAATTTCAATTTATGAAATTTACTTTGTTCATTTTATAAAACCACACTCGTATTTTATGCCCTTAAGTAATTATAAACTTATATAGATGTCATGTACAAAGGAAAAAGTGACCTAGGCCTCCGGTGCCCAAGGCTGGGATCGAACCAGCGTCTTCTGCATTCGCGGCAGACGCCTTAACCAAAATCAAAATATTTATTAAAAAAATAATTTGATTTGTTCTTTACTTAACCTTAAGTAGCCAGATAAACTACTATTTACGAGTTGTACTTTTTAACCCTATCTAAAATCAAACAAATGCACTACAAACAAAGGAAAGTAAAAACCGCCCCGTGTGGTCGCCGTGACCCGCTCGCTCCAAATGAATGTTCGCGGCCCGACCACACGGGGCGGTTTTGACTAATTGCGTTACTGCCTTTTAGTTCTTTGTCTATAATTTGTATGTAATAGTTTATTTACATATATAATTTATTTACAGAATTATTTCATGGTTAAATAATTTAAATATGTATATACACTAATTATTTAAAAAAAAACTACTTTACAAAAACTACACTCTATTTAAAATGTAGTTAAAACACAATCATAAAAAAGAACTTATCCTTGAAAGGAATCTCTTCCAGTTACCTTTGCTTGAGAGAAAACTACAAAATAATTAAAATAAACAAAGACGTACTATTTATATCAAACGACGTTTTTTAATACAGTTGCGAAAACATGACAAAAAGGTCAATAAGTCACTTTTAGGTTACTTTTAGTACTATAAGTATATCCGAACACTCACGTGGTGCGGTGTGCGGTGCGGCGCGGTGATCATGAATCCTGAGCTGTGATTGGCTGGAAAAGTAAAAAACGCTAGTGCGAGAAATCCAACTTTCCGCACTATAAACTTCTACTAGAAAAAAATGGGGAACTGTGTTAAAAAAAATCTAACCGGGTATATAAGTTTATAGAGAAATCTTTTACTATTAAATTAATACTATTATAAAACAATTGTGATTAAACAAAGTTTTGTAGAATTGTAAACATTTTTTTGAATATTATGTCAAAAGCATAATAATTGTTCAAAAGTACCAATAACTCTTTAAAATGGAGTAATAGGCCATTAATAGATTTATATTGGTAGGTACAGGTAACGTTTTTTACAAACAAACAACTCCGCGCAGTCGGTTAGCGGAGGGTATAAACGGAATTCATTGAAATATATTCCAGTAAAAACTGGACAGGGAAAACTGTGGAGTCGACTCGGAGTTTAAAATATGTTTTACTTAAAACGTGTCTATTCTGTTCACTGCCGAAATTGAGGTAGGAAATGAATGATATCTACTATATCTAGAATTACTGTCTATTTAATAAACATTTTTTGTCTTGTTTTATTTTACAACCAATAAAAAATAATCGGTATTGTGAAATTAATGTAAAGGATCGAATGTGTACCTGTACCTGTACAGTCTCGAAACCGGATTTATGACTGACAGTTGACAGGTATTAGTCGGTTACATCGGTCATTTATAACACAGCTAAATTACGAACAATGGCAAACTCAAGAATCCGGTTTCGTGACTGTAACTACCAACACTTGAACTATAGTAGTTTATGTAACTGTTACGTAATAGGGGTCCTTAAAACACGAGTGTGGTTTTATGAAACGAACAAAGTGAGTTTCATAATAAGATCACACGAGTGTTTTAAGGCCTAATTACGTACAGTTACATACACTGCTTTATCTACACACATATTATAAACCCGAAATGATGATTGAATGACTGCCATTGCACGGATTGCACCGACATCGCCATGGCCAACTCGATTGTGCCAGCGGTCGGCGGGGCGCGTGCCGGCGGGCGGGGCCCATCCCGGATTTTCATAATGATATCGAATTTTTGCTTATTATTTGATAATAATAACATCGTTACAGATAAGACATTTGTTCTAACTACTAACGGAACAATCTATTTTTATGGTGGTTATAACGTGCGGTTTTTGAACGCATCATGGAGGGTTTATGATATGGATGTAGATAATAGTAGTTAATGGCAGCCAGGTTTAATAATTATAATAATTGACGCGACTTATTACTTATACGTATAACTAATTAATTAATTAGACCTTGACTTTCGAAGCGAAACCATTTAAATCACAACAGTAAAACGGATATTAATTCCTAATTTATTTAAAATAAAATATATTTCCTACTAAAAATATAGAAGGTTACATAATGCTTTATTTATTTTTAAGGTAAAACCATTTGGAAAATTCTGTTATTAGATATTTTTTTATTAAGCAAAATGATATTATATTTAAATCGCCGGTCTATAGACGTCGCTGTTCCACCCATCCTTTCCCTCGAAAAGCCTCGGCGACAAAAGTTTTAATTATATCTCTTGCTCCCTCGCTCTCGCCGCCGCGCCGTGTAGCGCCGTCCCGCTCGCACGCCAGACCGCTCTCCTAGATTTTGTATTCGGACTTTTTATAAGATTGTGTTATTGGGGGATAGAGCATGATTTTTACCGACTTCGGTGGTTTTAGGAGGTTAATGTAAAATAAAGTTAAAATGGGTTTATTAAATAATGGGACATTGTTCATAAAGGGGAGTAGTATCTAAGTTAAATTTTGCAAACGAGACTTAATTATTCACAATCGCAACATAAAGCCGGCGGGAATCAATGGCTTTCAATAGTCTTACCCCCCAGTTAGAATGTTTTTCATCACACTTGCTCATAAAACGTGCTAATTCAAGCTAGCGGGAGGAAAATCGCATTTTACTCCCAAGGAGTTACAGCTAATATTCTTTTTTTTTTCACTTTTTAAAAAGTGATGATGACGTGGCGATAATCAAAGAATCTTATTAAAAATAACTTTAAAAAATCCATCAACTGCTCACTAAGTGACAAATATTTACATTCATGGCTGCTCTACCTACATGATGGACCATCATAGGGACGCACCTATACGACGGAACGAGATCGCAATATTCGCAATATCGTTAGCTCCCTCTAACGCATAGCTGCGTCCCTATGATGGCCCATCATGTAGAGGAGTCATCAGAAACATATCTCAGGCTGGCTCTACATGATGGGCCATCATAGGGACGTAGCTATGCGTTAGAGAGAGCTAACCATATAGCCATCTCGTTCCGTCGTATAGCTGCGTCCCTATGATGGCCCATCATGTAGAGGAGTCATCAGAAACATATCTAAGGCTGGCTCTACATGATGGGCCATCATAGGGACGTAGCTATACGACGGAACGAGATGGCTATATGGTTAGCTCTCTCTAACGCATAGCTACGTCCCTATGATGGCCCATCATGTAGAGGCGCCATCACATTCGAAAGTTTTATAATCAAAGTTACGAAAACGTTTCCAGATTTATTATGTTCGGAATTGGCGGCCATTTTGTCGAGGATCCTTAACACAGGAAACTACTGCATATACGGAATATTAGAGTTTATTTTATAGTGGTTACAGTTTATGTTATACAGTCTACTTGTAAGCAGCTACCGTAGCCTATGGATGCCTGTGGAACTCAATAATTTGTGATATGCGCATTGCGCATATCGAGGAATTCTCTACCAGTTAACCTTAGGTTTTTATAAGCCAACATATATACCTAAGCATACAAACAAACAGTGATATACAGGGTGTAACAAAAATACTGGTATCCGTTTAAGGGCATAATTGGTTGTACTGTGAGTAAGAAAATTTTGGGAGAATTTTTTTTCATGGGATCACGTCCTGTCAGCCGGCCAATCCTCCATACAATATAATTTTTATTCGCGAATTTTTTTTAAATTTGTTTTTTTACAATTACAATATTACGATACCAATAGGCAATAATGCCCTTAAAAGGATCAATAACATTTTTTACGTCACTCTGGGCGGTAAGTGGGATTTACCGCCTTAGGGCGCAGCGGCAAATCTCACTTCACACCCAGGAGAAGACGTAAAATTATGTACGCACCACGGGCGGTAAAATAAAGAAGGCCTCAGATCGCTTGTTTATGGCCCTTACCTTCGGTTCGGGCCACAAATACCAGTGATCTGAGCCCTTCTTTATTTTACCGCCCTAGGTACGTAATGTACTATTACGTCACTCTGGGCGGTAAGGGAGATTTGCCGCCCACGGGCGCAGCGGAAAATCTCACTTCACACCCAGAAGAAGACGTAAAAGTGTGTACGCACCACGGGCGGTAATAAAGAAGGCCTCAGATCGCTTGCTTATGGCCCTTACCTTCGGTTCGGCCCACAAATGCCAGCGATCTGAACCATTCTTTATTTTACCGCCCTAAGTGCGTAATGTACTAATTGTTACAGCTTGTATATGTATATCATATCACTGCAGTGTTAAGTATGTTTACTTAGGTAAATATTAGCTTATAAAAACCTAAGGTTGACTGGTAGAGAATTTCTTGATATGTGGCATTAAACGCGCATATGACACTTGCAGTTGCAGGCATCCATAGGCTACGGTAGCTACTTACCAGCAAATGGCCATTGGTTTCACTGTGGTATAAAAAAACATAGTAAATATTTAAAAAAATCAATGAAAAACTGTCACAATCCATCGTCCACCTTTCTCAATAATCTAATTTCCAACATCAGTCAATAAATAAGTAGGTAAAATGCGAATGCCATAAAGAATTGATAATTTCACCCGCTACCCACTTTTGGTGCTAAATCGGATGAAGCTTCGCTCCGCTCTTTGAGGCGAACGGTTTTGATACTTTCATTATTTGTGTCAGTGTATCGACAAAGGGGCCTCTTTGTCGATATGGAGTTACTAGTACTTTCTAAAACTACGCAATATGCACTATCTATTATTAAAAGAAAAAAGTGTCCTTGTAAATCGACAAAGTGGTCCCTTGCACTAAACACGTCCACATTTTTTTTTAAATAATTACTAAAGTTTCTTCATGTTATAATCATTTTTATATGTTTTTAAAATTGATTTATTATGTATTCTAGTAGATGTGATATCTACAATAAATTTTGTGCGCCATGTTTGGCGGTTGACAGCTGTGACAGAATCAAAGAGTATAGAGTATAGACTATAACGTCTATGACGTTCATAAGTGCATTGTAATGTGCCTAAATTGAAGAATAAATATCTTTAATCTTTTTTTTTATCTTTTTTTTTAACTTTGGGGACAAAAAAATCTTAGGTAGGTCATCTCCTGTTACTCAATGGTTTTTATTAAGTGGTGCATTCCACTCCAACAAAAGTTTTTTATACTTATTAATACAAATACAAACTTTGTAAACATCGAAGAAATCCGATCCAAACAATGAGTAATACACGTAGACGTTTTTTGCCAGAGTCAGACTATATACATAACATAACTATTGTTCAATATTTATCAATTATTTATTAGATCTTAAATTAAAGCACAAAAGAAAAATACTACTGTACAAAAAGCGGACTTAATGCTATAGAGCATTCTCTACTAGTCAACCTTCGGGCAAAGCAGATAAGTTGTAGGTGGTGCAACAACATAAAACCACATAGACATTTAAACATGGGACTTAATATAATATAAATACATACAGCATACAATAAATACCTACTTAATACTTATAAAAACATGGGTATGATAACAGATGAAACTTTACAAAATTTCATTATTATTAAAAAAGCAGGGACTGCATAACCGGAATATAAAGGTACCTTTATAAAACGGTATGACGTCATACCGCATGTTTCGGTATGATTTCGATAGCGCAACCGATATATTTCTGTACAGAAATATAACGGTACCGCTATTTTTTTCGATACTTCAACCGTTATCATAAAGGTATGGATTGAGGTATATGAGGGTGAGGATGCCCCGCCGACTGACCGGCGACAACCAATCAGCGTTAGTTATTGAGTGCTTGCCCTAAGCACCTATTTTGTTTGATTTCGTTCAGTGCGGCACATTTTTGAGTTATTCGCTGTTAGCTTCTTGTCGTTAGTTGCGCTTTATTCGCATATGTTTTGTTGATTTTAGGATTTCATAAGTAGTACAAGACACCTTTAACAAAACATTTTCAGTTATAAAAATTAAATAAAAATTCAATAAAAAATTAATGAAAATTAAATAAAAATTTAATAAAAATTAAATAATAAATTTAATAAAAATAAAATAAAAATAAAAATAAAATAAAAATAAAAATAAAATAAAAATAAATTAAAAATAAAATAAAAAATAAATAAAAAAAATAAAATAAAAATAAAATAAAAATAAAATAAAAATAAAATAAAAATAAAATAAAAATAAAATAAAAATAAAATAAAAATAAAATAAAAATAAAATAAAAATAAAATAAAAATAAAATAAAAATAAAATAAAAATAAAATAAAAATAAAATAAAAATAAAATAAAAATAAAATAAAAATAAAATAAAAATAAAATAAAAATAAAATAAAAATAAAATAAAAATAAAATAAAAATAAAATAAAAATAAAATAAAAATAAAATAAAAATAAAATAAAAATAAAATAAAAATAAAATAAAAATAAAATAAAAATAAAATAAAAATAAAATAAAAATAAAATAAAAATAAAATAAAAATAAAATAAAAATAAAATAAAAATAAAATAAAAATAAAATAAAAATAAAATAAAAATAAAATATTTAATAAAAATAAAATAAAAATAAAAATAAAATAAAAATAAAAATAAAATAAAAATAAATTAAAAATAAAATAAAAAATAAATAAAAAAATTAAAAAAATAAAATAAAAATAAAATAAAAATAAAATAAAAATAAAATAAAAATAAAATAAAAATAAAATAAAAATAAAATAAAAATAAAATAAAAATAAAATAAAAATAAAATAAAAATAAAATAAAAATAAAATAAAAATAAAATAAAAATAAAATAAAAATAAAATAAAAATAAAATAAAAATAAAATAAAAATAAAATAAAAATAAAATAAAAATAAAATAAAAATAAAATAAAAATAAAACACTGAAATCAAAAATATTAAAAGAAAACAAATAAAATAATAAAGAATTTTTATTTAAAATATATTTACCTAACATTCAACTTCATATCTGCACTGATATAATTATTAATATCAATTATCTATTTAATGAATCTACACTAAAAACTTTTCACCCATTTTCAATGTTGAAAAAGACTAAACATTAATTATTTCCAATTATTAGTTATTTGTAACAGATTGATGAGTCAATTGATTTTAATTCTAATTGAAATCAATTTGCATTGAACTGTTAGTGTTCAATTGTCTCAGAGTACAAAAACAATCTTCTCCAATGTGCTCGGAAATGTTCACCTTACTGTAGCAAAATTAGTACGTGAAGTTCTTAATTTTTTACCACAACGAACTTAAAAAAATACTAGTAGTCCGCCTCGAACTGAAAACTCGCGATTTACTTGCAAACGAGTTGACCAATATAACAAGACCCCAAGGAGGATTTGTTTTCTCCTTCTAGCTCCATAGCGACTTGATCGATCCCGCTCATATACGAACTTACAAATTTTATGTATCTCTGCTACAGCCCCAAGAAATGTCATAAAGACAAACTATCGAAATCAAAAAGCCATCCAAATGCCGAGACGTCCCAGTAGCCAGGTGGCAGTTCGGTTCGGTCTGGAGTTGTTTGTAAGAACTCACTTCGCATACGCTCCGCGAGTTCGAAAGATCAATATTGTCCTGTCTTAGCGGACGAGAAGTTGCTTGTCAACGCCATAAATAAGTGCTATAAATAAATACTTTTGCACCTTACTCCATTGTAATAAGGTTCAAAAGTGTATACATATTTTAAGCGTTGACTACTAAAATCCATTACTGTATTGTTTTTGCTCTCACTTAACTTCACAAACAATAGGAACACATGGTACTTACCAGGTAAAACCCAAAGCTACTTGAAGGTAATCATTATCAATGGCCCGCAAACTATTGTTTGTTATCTTTATCTGCACGTGCAACTATTTCTTAGTGTTTTCACCGAAGAAAGATGGTTGTCCAGCCAGTAATAATATTTATGAATAACAAAGTAGGTATATTATTATTTCACTTAAAATACTTTTAAATTGTTGCATTGGTCTACATGTAGCATTTCTTACTAGGGAGTAAATATTAATTAGAGATATTAATATATTTATTTGGATGAACTTTCATATTCACCGACATCGACAAGTAGGTACCTAGTACCTAGTGTACCTACCTGAGGTGCGATTTTTGATTCTCATCGGGTGGCTTATTTCGTACTAAGTAGTCATCGGCTGCATACAAAAAAAAGCACCGGTGAAATTCAAAAATCACACCAATCCCACCTCTGGTTTTTTTGTACAAACTCATATAATGGCTGGTTATCAGAGAACAGAATAATACCAATATGTAATTACTTAAAAAAACATCTGGAATCAAATCAATGCAAAGACCACGAGTATAACACATAATGCGAAGGGTCCGTTCGACACAAGCTCTCTTTCAACAACCGAGCGGAGCGGAGCCGAAGTCGAGATTCGCGGGAACACTATATCAAGATAGCTACGGTTCCGCGTGTAACACGTATATCACAAGCCCTAGTTCAAACCCCCTACGGAGTTTTTCGGAACTTACGGAATATCAATTGATATTTATATCAATATTATTTATTATTCGTCAATTCATGTCATTATTTACCAATTGATTTAATTTTTATTTTATTATTATTATTTTTTTCTTTTTTATATTTTATTTATATTTTATTTTTTTTTATTTTTATTTTATTTTTATTTTATTTTTATTTATTTTTTTTTTTATTTTTTTTTATTTTTTTTTTATTTTTTTTTTATTTATTTTTTATTATTATTTTATTTTTATTTTATTTTTATTTTTTTTTATTTTTTTTTTATTTTATTTTTTTTTATTTTTATTTTATTTTATTTTTATTTTTATTTTATTTTTATTTTATTTTTATTTTATTTTTTTACTTTTATTTTATTTTTATTCTATTTTTATTTTAGTGTTATTTAAAAAATAATTCGCGTCAAAAAAATCTTCCATTTTTTATTAGTCGCGCAATACTATACCAAATTACTGTATACATAAAAAAAAATCAGTTCCATATCCGCATCGAGTTAATATCAATGATCGATTCAATGTACCTACACTATAAACTCTTTCACGAAATTTCAACTGAGGAAGACTAAAATGAATTCACTACAATTATCGCCGAGCGCGCCTCCGTGACCTTGAGCAAGTAGATACTTGCCGGCTACCTGCCCCGCGCCCCGCACCCCGCACCCTTGGTCAGTTGCTTTACCGCCGCAAACAAGTACCTACCTCGTAAATTCTGATTCCGATGAAAATAACGATACCGAAATCATAACGGTATAAGTATCGCTATATTAAGGTATAGGTACCGTAACGAAAAAATTGCGATATCGTAATTTTATTTCGGTACCGTACCGCAATATTTCAACCGCTATAGCTCTACCTTTAAAACATTGCGGTATCGTAATTCTATACCAGTACCGTAACGCTTCTACCGTAACGAAATCAGTCCCTGTAAAAAAGTAAAAATATGTATTTAAGCTATCAAAAATATTTCTCATTTATAAATACATATAACAGTAATATCTACATTAATTGTAATTGCAAGTTACGATTATCAATAAGTGCAATTCGTCGTACACGGCAGGTCAATATTGTGTCTATGCCAACGCTGCACGTCCCTAAATACAACACACGTGCTGTTTTCCAACAAGACACACGGTGTGTACCGTGCTACTTATACCAGAACAATATCACTTGAAAATAGGCTAAATACGTATTAAAAAATTATTATACATTTTAAAATTATGCGAAAAATGTTTAGTTATAAATAATTTTTATTGTCATAATAGAAAAATGTATAAATATAAAATTATATAACACAGTGTCAAACATTGTTGTATTTCGAATAATACGTAAGTCAAATGCAAAGTTAGATTTGCCGTTGGTTTTATTAGCTTACACCCTTATTTTAAATAACATTGAGGTTGAGATTAGCGTGAGGTTGAGTTGTAGAGTGAAGTTATTGTATTGGCAAGATGGTACACATTCAAATTTTTTATGTGTGCGTGCCGTGTATAAACTGGAATGTCTTCCATTTATTTGTTGGTTTAGTGTGGATGAGGTCCGACCAAATATATTAATTTTATTGGACATACTGGTATGTAAATAGTTTTGTATCCTTTATTTATCGAGTAAGTGAACGAATAAAATAGATTTGTGCTTCAAAAAGTATACTTAATAAGTTTTATAACAATTAACATATGTATATAAAAAAAAGAAATATGTTTTTTTATTTATTTTTATAACTTGGTGCAATGTAGATACTTAATAAAGATAGGCTAGTTGGCAAGTAAATAACAAAAACACATTAAAATTTTCATTGTGTAACATTTGCATGTTTGAGGTAGATATATATACGAGTAAGTTACTTATTTAATTTATGTACGTTAATTCTATAGGTAGAATTTGAATACCACAAAAACTTGATACATATTGTATAAATAAATACATATATCCAAAAGCTATTCGTTTCATATGTATATCAAAGCAGAAAATATAGTTAGAGTAGTAACCAATTTTCTATCTAACCTACCTATTTATACTATACGCAACAGGAAAAAAATCTCCCTCTGTATAAGCATTTATACACATTCTCGCAAGTAAAATATACACGTAACCTAAATTTAAAAAGGTAATAATAATAATAACGCCCCATCCATATAAGCCGGCGAACCGTGCACGCACACTAACACAAGTTGTGTATGTGTGCGCATAAATGATGGTCGGTCGTTGTGGGCTTAGGAAGTGCAGGATATGGCCGATTATTAATTGTTGTCGTAATATCGATGATGGTTGCGAAATATTCATTTTTAATTACTATTTCAATGACTCACATTTGAAATAATTGTTGATAATTATAATAGTAATTATGATATCGATGTTTGAGATAAAGATAAAGAAGACTTTAGGATCGTATAGTTGTGTACTTACATAATGTGTAAAATGAATTTATATTTAAGTTTAAATACGGTTAGGTACTTTATCTTTCTTGAGAGTTTTGCATTTGGAATTACAAAAGTTGTTACCTATCATTGGTTGTGTCAAAGATAACTTAAAACAAAATTCGTAAACAAGTTCTTAATGCTGTTGTTTGATTGTTTGATAATCCATAATATTTCTGCAATATGTGTAAATGAATGAACATATTTTATGTGCAATTATTTGAACAGGTTTTTGGCAGCATATCTAGTGCCTTGTTCCAAAACCCCAGTGCATATTTTCTAATTTGCTACTTACGTAAATATAATGTACATTCGTGTCTACCCGTTTGTCCGTCTGTTGGAGCGCACCGAATGTTAAAAACATGATAATTCACGACGCAAACACTAAACTGACGATTTTACTGCGCACTCTTAAACGGACACGCCACATATACTAGTATGCACTTTAAAACATGCGTATTGTGACAGAATTGAAGTATAAATGTCGAAATATTCGTATTTTAAGATTGACGTAAATATTTAATTATAATGTAATAACTAAACATTGTAAATAAATCTAAATATGAACTTGAAAATACTGCTTAACAGGTGAATGATGATAATTGACATATATTTAGCGTGTAATTCAATGTAATTGTAAGAAAAGACAAGACAAACAATTTAACTCTATTACAATACAATAAATCTTAAAGCAAACCAAACTTGGTCACTTTTCCTTAAGTATATGACATCTATTTCAGCATATTACAATAAATAAACTAAGGTATATAAGAGGAAACATTAAAATATCTGTAACAAAGGATATTTATTTATCATAAAGTAGGTAACTACTGATAGTTTACTAATCAGTATTATAAGATATATATATTAATCTCTGGATATCTCCCCAATGGGGAGTAAAACGGGGTAAAATTACGTAATGGATTAAATGAGGGTCAGTTTAAACGACATTCTAGGCGGATTACGGAGGCAGAAGGCAGTATGATGTAGTATAATATAATTTAAAGTTATTTTAAAATTTCTGAATAATTCGAGTGAATACTTACAATGCAAATGCAAAACCCAGGTTCCAGGAATCGAAATTTATTTAAACATACTTACTAGATTTACTAGAATAATTCTGTGAAACAAAGGTTACGTAAATTTTATTATTCAAACTCGTAAAATAGTAAATAGAAAGGTTGAAATATACATGTATATATATAAGAAAGAGTACAAACAATACAGAACACAGAAAGAATACTCAATGTGTTGTGGCGACTTGGGACTCACGAAAACTGCCAATTTTTCATTTACAATGAAATCATTACAAAGATAAAAATAAAAATACTTATGGACCTCCTTGGTCATATTTCAAAAGTGATCTTATAATATGTCAAGCTTAGAAAACATATTAATTATTTACTCAGTGAATAATATCATCATACCAAGTATTTAATTGAAGTATATTGAATTGGCATCATCAAGATATGAGAAGTAACGGATTATTCATCTTCAGAATATTTAGTTATTGTAATCGTTGTCGGTATTACAAATTTGACTTTTAAATACCACTACGGTGGCAAACAAGCATACGGCCCGACTGTTGCTAAGCAACTACCGTAGCCTATAGACGCCTGCAACTCCATAGGCATCACATGCGCGTTGTCGACTCTTTAATATAAAGGAGGATTTAAAATACATATTATTACAAGTTATAAAGGATTTTTGAAGGGTTTTGTAATGTTTAGTTAAATAATCAATAGAGTGAAGCGAAGATGAAACATTGTCTGTCTATAACGGCGGAAACCTTGGTCGCGGCCTCGACTGACTGCGCGTTTTTACCTAACTATTAGTATGTATAACTAATTAGTATACACGTTTTTGTGTTTAACCATACCATGGATTAGATAGAGTTTAGTTTTCATTTAATTTTTTACCAGACCCGACTGTCAAGGGGGTAAATTATTTAATAAGGTAATTGTACTTATTTAATGGTGAACTTTTTAGTAAATTACATGAAATGTACATTAGATAAATATGACCAATCAAAAAGAAATCATTAGAGTATTAAATATTATTTATAATAATTAATAATATAGTGCAAAACATATAATAAATGTTAGGTATAATATTTATTAAGACAAACAAGAGTTATGTCAGTTATGTGTCTTTAACAAACCCAGAAACGTGCTTTTAAATATATACTAACATAACATTTTAGTTCTTTTTGCAGTTAAAAGTATATAAATGTAATAACTGTAAACACTTCAATAATTACGAATATTTTACTTATATAGAATTGGCATTAATCAATACAATGATCTTCAAATAGGTAGTAGGTACGTAAAATGCAGTGAGATAAGTAATAATGACGAAACCCATATAAATACTTGCGCAATCTTTCTTTATTCATTGTTTCAATATTTAACAAATATTTTTGCATGTTCAAGAAGAAATAAAGTTAAAATAATATTCTAAAACTAGAAACTCAAGTCTGGCAGGACAACAAATTATGTAAACCAAACATTTATTTAATTAAAAACAAACTATACACATAACTTAACATGCTATAATAATATCATCGCCTTTCAAATGACATAATGACGTAAATTTAAAATTCCTATTATAAATGTTAACCTTAAATCAATAAGCGTAAGGTATAAATTTAAATGAGAGATTTTAGTACTAGCCAAGTGTACGATGTGCCGTTACCTTAACTCGCCCTTGACTTATGACGGAAAAAACTGGTCCAAAAAACATGTTTTTAATAAAACTGGAAATTTGTGAATTCAGAGCGATTACTTCTGTCATTTAGTTGGATATGTCATAATTTAACTTTATTTTAAACGATGACATTCGCATTTAATAGGATTGTAGCACTTTCGAATTACGTTAATATTGATTGACATGTCGAAAACGTTGATATTAAGTAGTAATTAGTAGGGATAACAAAAACGTAGATGGTGTTCCAATCGTTAAGAAAAAATATGTCTTTGTGATATATCACATCACAAGTCACAATTTTATACCATAAAGTCCATCATCATCATCCTAGCGTTTATCCCGGTTTGGGGTCCGCTTGACAACCTAATCCCATGAATTGGCGTAGACACCAGTTTTTACGAAAGCGACTGCCATCTGACCTTCCAACCCAGAGGGAAAACTAGGCCTTTTTGGGATTAGATCCGGTTTCCTTACGATGTTTTCCTTCACCGAAAAGCGACTGGTAAATATCAAATTATATTCCGTACATAAGTTCCGAAAAACTCAGTGGTACGAGCCGGGGTTTGAACCCGAGACCTCCGGATTGAAAGTGGGACGTCTTACCGCAAGGCTACCAGCGCTCTTTTATACCATCAAGGCCATAGAAAAAAATTGTAATGGGTTCCTAAATAAAATATAGTTGGAGCTAACTACTCGTATATCTGTGGGCTGTGGGTTTTTAACTTCATTTTTATTATTTTATGCAACAACATCCATTTTTAGCATTCAAGACTTAGACGTCTTAGTCAACAATTGTAAAATTTAGCTTTTTTTAATGAACACAAATGTGAAAATGAAGTATAAGAACAAACCATTACCTACGGCATTCTAATTTTGACAGGTGTTTATGGTTACTTTATTTTAAATGTTATGTTTAGGGATGCTAAATTTTGACATAATTTCGTTCCACTTTTTTTTCTCCTACATTCGGTAAAATGTTTTTCGCTTTAAATCATATGTTTTGTTGTATTGTTTTGGCATATGTATATGTGTATTAGTCTGATTTCGTTATTTGCCTCCTAATAAAAGAAAATAATAATTTATTTAGAGTTTTGTTGAAGTTACACCTAATATAAGTTCTTACACTAATTGTAATGAGAGATTTTCGCGGTAGGCTCACAGATTTCGCAAAAACTAAGCACAATTATAACATGTAAAAAAAATGTGTCGATTTTGTGATAATTCTAGGTCACAGATTTAATATATTGCTCCGTTGACATCGTTATTTGCAACTTTGGTATAAATTTAAATATGCTACTTCAATATAAATAAACAGTTGCGTTAGGTACAGAGACTACAGAGGGACTGACAGACAATTGATATTGAAATTTTCAACATAAATAATTTTTAAATATCGTTAAGCTACGCTAACAAAACCTTTTTAAACCTCTAAGGGGGTAAAAAAGAGGTTTAAAGTATTAATTACTTACTTCTACGTGGAGGATTACTTTTAGATAAACCACCAGAAAATGTGTTAAAAACGGTAGATAAAAATTTGAGGTAAAATAATTGTTTATTCTAAAATATTGGGAGCGCTCAGTGTGCGCAGAGCTTTAAACTGCTAATAATAATACGAGGTACATACCTCGTGCGCGACTCTGCTATGGCCAGGGTTAGGGCCCTGTCGATATAGTTATCGATAGTCGGATTAAATTAAACACACGTGACTATTGTAACTGTCACGTGAGTTACAATGTATATATTATAATGTTAGTGTGTTTCACGAAAATAAATCAATCAAACTTAAACACTCTTTATTATATATTGGAGTATGGACCGCTTTTGGCAGGTGACATTACACTGAAGATTATTATGCAATGGATTTTATCTTCGGCTTTTACCAACAAAAAAACAATTACAAACAGTGACCATTTCTATAACAGCTACCTCTTAAGATATCTTAGAAAACACAAAAAATTACAAACAAAGTATGTATTTTTTTGTAATTTGTGAATAATCATTTTACTACACAATTTTTGACTCTTAAACGGATTGACACAACTAATATGTACCAGTTCCTTTGATAATTCAATGAAAGATATAAAGTGACTTAGTATTCTTTTTTGGATTTAAGTATACTTATCTAACCGTTATAAACATTAACCGTTATAGACTGAAGTAAAATGATGAGTATATTAAAGGAAATAGGTATAGATTACAGAGACAGGCGAATCATATACGAACTATACAAAGAGCAAGAAAGTATAATAGAAATTGGTCAGGAGAAAGGAAGAGCTAAGATAAGACAAGGTGTACGCCAGGGCTGTCCACTCTCGCCACTGATTTTTAATATTTTTATTGAAACAGCGATTAGGAAAATATTGGATTCGAAAAAAGGGGGTATCAAAATTAACGGGGAAGATTTTTATTTCATACGGTTTGCAGATGATATCGCGGCTCTGGCTGAAACTTCAGCACAACTTGAACAGCTGGTAGCAGAAATGGATAACATATTTGGAGAATTTGGGCTGAAAATCAATATTCAAAAAACAAAAACAATACATACTTCCAAACATAGTAAACCGGTAGAAACTATAAAATTAAGGAATACTACAATTGAAGAAGTCAAGCAATTTAAATATTTAGGCAGTATAATAACATGGGACTCCAGATGTACCTCCGATATAATCGCTCGAATAGCTATAGCCAAAAAAGCTTTCAATAGCAAAAAACACTTATTCAGAGCCAAGATATCGAGAAACATAAGGAAACGATTTATAAAAACCTACATCTGGAGCATAGCGCTGTATGGAAGCGAGACGTGGACTCTAACAAAGCAAGACAGAAAGAGACTGGGTGCATTTGAGATGTGGTGTTGGCGAAGAATGGAAGGCATCAGCTGGACAGAACGACGGACGAATAAAGAAGTTCTAGATTTGGTAGGAGAGAAGAGATTTCTTATGAAGACGATTGAGAACAGGAGAGGCAATATGTTAGGGCACCTAATACGACACGACGATTACATTAAAACCATAATAGAAGGGAAAATAAAAGGAAGAAGGCGCCGTGGGAGGCCTAGACGGGCGTTTATAACCCAGGCTAAGGAAAAGGCTAATGTAGTGTCATATCGGGAGCTTAAAACAATTGCGGAGAGGCGAGATGAGTGGCGGTTACTCCACCGACAAGAGCAAAGCTCTTAAATTGATGATGATGATGATAAACATTAAAATAATAACGAATACATGCATTTTTAAAGAATACTCATAATTTAAACTTAAATTCTATAAAATTTAAAAACCAAACAAAACATACTAAAATGAGAACAAAGGAATCGTCTATCGATAAATTTCCACCCTCTCCCCTCCCTAGCTACCGTATCCATTTAGTTTGACAAGCATTCGGTTTCATATATCCGTCCCAGGGCTGTGTGCTGTGTGTGCACACGTGTATGTGTGTGTGTGTGAGGTCAGGGCTGTCGATATTATTAATTTGTGTTAAGGGATGATGTGTAAATGTTTTAGTGATTTATTGGTTTTGGTATTTATGTTGATGATTTTTTAATATTAAAATGTGGTAATTTACGCAAAATGATCATTGTCAGTTCTCGATTAATGGCTATTTTGTAATTAAATCGTCTTGGTTGAATAATAATTATATGTAATTTCCTTGAAAACTTGATTTCTGAATTTAACTCAGTTGCTTTTTAAGTTTGTATTTTATCTATATTAAAGTTTAAAAAAATTAAACTGACTAAAACGTTATCTAATTTTAAAAAGCGAAATAATTGCATTTATATGTTTAATTTGCTGATATAATGAGCGCAGTATTTGGTTTCCTCAAAAATAAAATCTGATTTTGGTTGTGAATAGAGATTACTTTTTTTATCACTACATAGTATAAAACAAAGTCGCTTCCTGCTGTCTGTCCCTATGTATGCTTAGATCTTTAAAACTACACAACAGATTGTGATGCGGTTTTTTTTAATAGATAGAGAGATTCAAGAGGAAGGTTTATATGTATAATTGCACCCGTGCGAAGCAGGGGCGGGTCGCTAGTTTTAAATATATTTTATTGTGAGGAAACCGTGGGTTTATATTTCATAATTTAAATTTAATTTAAGAATGATATCTTATTTTATTTATTAATAAAAATCATTGTTATGGAGAAACCACAGCTCCTGCACATTTCCTTTAATTGTCTACATATAGTATAATTTAAGGCCTACATCATACCTAATGTTGTGTTATTTTTACTTAAATAGATAATTAATTACATAGATATAAACGTAACACTAAATAAAATGCCACGAACCATACATTTCATCATCATCATCATCATCATCTCAGCCATAAGACGTCCACTGCACATAGGCCTCCCCTTTGGACCTCCATAAGTATCGGTCGGAAGCGAAACCGAAACCATACATTTATGCACGCGAAAATCATTACCTCCTTTTTCGTATCCGATAAATACACGTGTCATTCGAATAATACAAAATTGGCAACCCTGAGTGTTTTCAGATCACCGTTGTGTGTGTGCGTAGACCGCAACGCACACACAGAGAGCGGTAATACGATAATTTTTATGAGTAGACTAACTAGTGCTGCCGCGCGGGTTTGCTTGATGCCTTTATAAGATGTTTCATGGTAATGGTATAATAAAAGTTTGGTGAGGTGAGAAGTTAATTAGTTATTTATATTTAAATAGAACAAATTACATGTTAGAAATGGTATTAAAATGACAAAGAAAACTGCGCGCGCAAACCCGCCTGCCAAGCGTGGCGCGTATGGCAACCCCCCAAAGGGGAGGCCCATCTTCAGCAGTGGACGGGTTATAGCTGAGATGACGATGATGATGATATACTTAAATGCTTTTGAAAGTTGCTGTATTGTATACCTACATATTTGATTTTGATTTTTTTATGTGTGTATATTTGTGCTATTGTTTAAGGTTTCTATGGGCTGTGAATGTATGTATGTTGCTTGTAATAAAGATATTTTATTTCATTTCATTCATATTGTGTAAGTATTTCAGAATGTAGAAAATACTTGTATATAAGTAAAAACTTAGGTATATTGGTGTCTAAACTCCAAATCCTATTGACATTGAATTAAAATAGGCGTTATAACAAAAATATGCAAATTTTATTCATTGACATTGGTGACAAAAAAAAATAGACAAAAATAAAATAAATTAAAAACATAGGTTAAACAAGGTGCATTCTAAAAAGGCTTTCATGAAAAACATTTGTATATAATTTGTAAGAGTCGGCGACGGCAAAACTCATATGCCATCCCTGTGGTTAAACGCATCCATAGGCTACGGTGTACACTTTAAATTTACCTTATTTACCCTAGATTTTAAGAATTAGTATGTTACTAACACATTATGGACTTTTGTTCGAAATAAATGATTATTGATTGATTAAATCGGGTGAGCCGTATGCTTTTTTGCACGTTTTGGTGGGCGGATTTAGACAGTTTTATCACTTTTTTTTTTCAGTGGCCCTTTTATACAATCAAGTCTAGTGATTATATGTGGGCGAGTTTAGTGCAAGGGACCGCTTTGTCGATTTACAAGGGCACTTTTTTCTTTCACCAATAGATAGTGTAAATTGTGCAGTTTTCGAAAATACTAGTAACTCCGTATCGACAAAGTGGTCCCTTTTTCCGTACACTGGTACATATTACAATACAATTATCAACTGTCTATTACGACATAAATTAAAATCCTCCTTTAAATTAAAGGACTGGCAATGCGCATATGATAGCTCGGAATTCCAGGCGTCTGTAGGCTACGGTAGGTAGCTTACCATCACCATCAGGCGGGCCGTACGCTTGTTTACCACCGTCGTGGTATAAAAAAAAATATTTTTAAGCCAAAACAAACTAGTTCTAACTATAGAACCCGGGCCTTTTATTGCAGTCACAATCAAATAAATCGGAACCGCCAAGGTGGTCACAAATATCTGAACATCTCTATAGTCCAGGCGATAAAGTGCTTGTTCAGATATTTTTGAGCACCCTGGCCGCTTCGATATATTTGATGGCGACTGTACTAGAAGTAGGGTGCTAGATGTCTGCGGATATGCTAAATACCTATTATCGAGTTAGTGCTAAGGTGCCATGCAATTGATGCAATGCATTGCACTGCATGTACAGTCGCCATCAAATATATCGGAGCGGCCAGGGTGCTCAAAAATATCTGAACATGCACTTTATCGGCTCGACAATAGAGGCGCTGTTCAGATATTTGTGACCACCTTGGCCGCCCCGATATATCTGATGGCGACTGTACCAACTCTAGTTAGATAAACTGTGGTTATTAACAAAATATAAAGGATAAAATTTAATTATGACATTATTGAGTATGAGGAAAAAGTATCAAAATTGTTTAGTCACTGTTAGTACAATATTTTTTGTATTGCGGCCATTTTGAGATTATCAGTAAAATACCTTTAATCTTCTTCCTCCTAGCGTTTGTCCCGGCTTGGGGTCCGCTTGACAACCTAGTCCCATGAATTGGCGTAGACACCAGTTTTTATAAAAGCAACTGCCAGTGCCATTGCCATCTGACCTTATTTTTTGCAATTATTATAAGATTACCTAAGATTTTTTAAATCCCAGAAGTTGTATTGAAATTCACTACAAGTCTATACTACTCTTTGATTCTGTCACAGACTGTCAACCGTCAAACATGGCGCACAAAATTTGTTCTAGATGTCAGGCCCCTATTTCACCACGGTTACAATTGTAATTTTCTGACATATCCCAATTACTGACGTCACAGGCATCCATAGGCTACGGAAACCGCTTACCATTGGGCGGTCTGCACTAGGGAATGCAACCCGGGTTTTTTTAGTATGAAAATACCCGGGTATTACCCAGAAACCCGGGTTTCTTCATACTAAAAAAACCCGGGTTGTAATCCCTAGTCTGCACGCTTGTTTGCCACCAGTATTTAAGGAAAAACTTCATTTATTATCACTAAAACTACTACTTTTCTAAATAGAGGTTTTGTCATATGTATCGAAAACTCGACAATTGTCACGAATTTCCGACACAATCTTATGTCGAGAAATATTTACAATTCTTCTAAGTACTATGGTTTTTCGTGACAATTGTCGTGAGCACTTCAGCAAACTTAGTACCTATTTATTGACGATATGATATAAATATGTTGAATATTATTAAAAATATTATGGTAGTAGCAGACAAGTATGCAGCCCGCCTGCTGGTAAGCGGTTACCGCGGACGCCTGTGACGTCAGTAATTTGGATATGTCAGAAATTGTGACAATTGTCACCGTGGTGAAACAGGGGCCTGATCTATTAGGTTCTACCTACTATACATATAAAATTCAGTGAATCCATAAAAACATGTGATTTTATTTTGAACAACATAGGCTTATCCATATTATTATTACGTTGGAAGTCAAAATGGCATAAAATGCTACCGCCGGCCGATCATTGATAATAATGATAATAAATAAATGTTTTCTTTAATTCTGTCGTATTTAAGATTTATTTCGCTTGGACATTTTTTTTAAGTGTGATGAAAAACATCGTGTGTAATGTAATGAAACTAAATAGGAATAATGCAGGCTCGAGTCATTAATTCACTCCAGCACTAGGTAGGCAGCACAAAAACCATTACCCTCTCTGTAGCAGTCGGGTAAGAATTTCTCAGATAACTCATAACAGCTTTTTTGTGAATAAGATAAATCTACGATAACTTATCGGTCCAACGATAAGTTATCAAACGTACTTAATATATGTATAGAGAAAAGAATGCGTGTCTGTCTGTAGCGTGGTAGTAATGCTGTTACCTTAGCCTATGGACGTTTGGAAATGCGTAAATACTCGTCTGAATATCACAGGGCAGTTTAAAAATATTCACATAAGCAAAATTTTTTTTTTCTCACTTATATTATGCTTAAAGGGAGCCGAATGCATTATTTTAATTACATGAGCTCAAACAATTTGTGGGTCAGGGGGGTGATTTTTGAGATTCGAGCACTCGAAAGTGACATTTAAAACTCCGAATACAACGATGAAATTATGTTTTAAAATTAGCAGCGACAGAAATTTAAAATCATGATCATTTAAACTATTAATTCCATGCGAAAAAATTGGCGACAAACGTTTGTGTGCGATTATTTTCGAGCTTAAATTTTTTGAATTCGAACGTCCGGCTGTCAAAAATCGGCCCCCAGTACATTTTCCCACCCTGTGATGACTTACTGATGATGATGATGATGATGATCTCTTCCGGTTATGCCTCTTATGGGCTTCTGGTGATGACTTTTCTACTACAATTAAAGCACTGACGGCGTGTCAAAAATATTCGAACCTAAGTCGGAGCTAATAGGGAATATTTCGCAAAACTCTGCGTAGGGGGCGGCACTAGCACATCCAGAGGGCCTACCGCGAAACATGAAAATAAAAATTTCGTTACCTGGTTTTCTGTCACTCTTACATATCCGAGCGATAGAGAGGCAGATGTCAAAATTTGGATTCTCTCGTTTCACGATAGGCCCTTTGTAAACAAACCGCCTTGGTGCACAAATGACATATTTATTTGTTATAAATTATCTATGGAAACTTGTAAAAAACTGTTTAAGGCCTAGTATGTATTAAGAACTCTATGGTTTACCGGTGTGCTAGTGCTGCACTCTGGTGGCAGAACATTGCAGTAATATCCCCTAAAGTGCTCAATCGTCTGCAAAGTAGGGAAAGTGGGAATTGAGTTCTTTGGACGCTGGGTTCATGTTGTGGTGGTCACATGAGCGTTGCTGTATGCCAATATACGTATAGATAGTAGTAACAACCGAACTCGATAACCAAATTTTTTAAGAAAATTAGCTCTAGCTTCTGAACGAAATTAATTCTTGTATCGGCGTCACCAATAGGTAGTTGTACATAGTGGTCACATGAGCATTGCTGGATGCCAAGATACGTAGATGGTGATAGTAGTATCAACCGAACTCGATAACCAAATTTTTTAAGAAAATTAGCTCTAGCTTCTGAACGAAATTAATTCTTGTATCGGCGTCACCAATAGGTAGTTGTACATAGTAGGGATGTTACGGAGGTGGTTTTATCGGAACCGAAGCCGAAACCGGAGTTTTTAAATTTGTTTTAACGAAACCGAAAGCGAATCCGAAACCGAAAGCGAACCCAAAAACGAAACCGAAAGCGAAACCGAATCCGAAACCGAACCCAAAAGCTAAACCGAATCCGAAACCGGAGCCGGAGGTGAAGGTGGAGGTGGAGGGAGACTAATGTGAAATGTGAACCTAATCTATTTATATATTTTATGTTAAAGCGGAGTCAGGCAATAAAATAAAACAATGCTAGTATATTACTTAGTTTTTTAATATAAATTCAAAAAAATCAATAGGTATGAGCAAACAGTAGGCACGTAGGCACTAGACATGTAACGAATATTCGCATTCGCATTCGCATTCGCGAATATTCGCATGTTTTTAGATATTCGCATTCGCATTCGCATTCGCACAATTGAATGCGAATATTTTGCGAGTATTTTAGCACCTTATTTGTGCCGAAAATGGAAGAAAGTATCTCACTATCTACCGCTATGTCGGTTGGCTTACATTTAAAACCCTGCAATGTGTATAGCGCTGTCTCGCTCGCGCACCAGCGCCGCATGCGGATCCGTCGCCAGTGTGATAATCGCCTAAGATACGCCGCCCGGTTATGAACTGCGTCAATAAAATGTTACCGCGATACAAGCAAAGTGTGGTGAAATTACGAAATGTATGAAAACCCAAATATTCGCATTCGCATTCGCATTCGCGAATATTAATTACAAATATTCGCATTCGCATTCGCATTCGCGAATGTTCCAAAACCGACATTCGTTACATGTCTAGTAGGCACACGCCGCGCGCCGCGGCTGCTGACTTTCGGCTCCGTTAAAACCTCCGCTTAAAATTAGACGAAACCGAAGCCGGAGCCGGAGGTGTTCGCTTCAAATTAGACGAAACCGAAGCCGAAGCCGGAGGTGCGAATTCAGCCGAAAGTTTCGGTATATCGGAGCCGAAGCCGAACCTCCGTAACATCCCTAGTACATAGTGGTCACATGAGCATTGCTGGATGCCAATATATGTAGATGGTGATAGTAGTATCAACCGAACTCTATAACCAAATTTTTTAAGAAAATTAAAGCCAAATTAGCTCCAGGTTCCGAACGAATATGTCTTGTATCGGCGTTACCAATACATGGTGGTCACATGCGCGTTGCCGGGTGTGATGGTGACCGTGGTGACCGGAACACGAACAATGAGCAAGGAAGCGGTGAGTAAAAACACGGAATAAGGAAGAAAGGAGGTAAGTACAAAATTTACATTTTTCAATATTAACTATTACTTAGTGTCTGACCGAAACATGTTTTTTTGCCGAAACCGAAACCGAAAACGAAGGTTCGGCTCTAGGTGCAGTTTCGGCCGAAACCGAAACCGAAACTTTTATTGCCATGTTAAAATCGTTGAGTTAAATGTCAATAAGCCGTTGTAACTGATATAGGATAGGTGGTATACTCGTAGAATAGAGTTTTGACTGATCATCCTCCTAGCGTATGTGCCGGCGTTTTCCCATGGGCTCAATTGAGCCTGGGGTCTGCTTGGCAACCTAATCCCATGTTTTTTTTTCTAGTTAATACACAACTCCATGTAATATCGGTGTAAGGCGTATTTTGATCCCTAATTTCCTTTTGGTTTGTAGAATTCTACATCGCTCTCGTTTGTTATGGTGCCGAGTTACGAATGGAGCGGTTAGATCTTTCAGCTTTTTTTTCGCGAAATAAATGCAGAACACGAAATATTTTCTAACAAAGTTTTCATATGAATAAACATAATTATGTAACTTTTTGACAACCTTAACGTAACATTTTACCCCCCATTTTACATTTTTATTGAAAGTATAATTGTCACAGTCGACCATCTTTTCGTACATATCTGACTGACAACAGTTTTTTTTTAACTTTGGTATTTTTATACAGTTTAGGATCTGTTACGTTAAAATTAGCAATAATAGCTCACGCGATTTAAAAATTGACTGACACTGAACTTGAGAAAATAAAAATATGACATTTTTGTTTGATACTTGGAGTCAAAAGATTATAGCATTTATCTCTATGGTTAAAGTAATACATTTTGTTTAAAAAAAGTACTGAGAAATATATGAATCGAAAAAACAAACATTTGTGCATTATTAAAATTATGAATACGATTTTTTAAATTTGTGTGTTATTTACTCGTATTAGTTACACAGCAAAGTTTCATCGACTGAAACATAAATGCTGTTAACAAATTCTCCATAAAATATCATCTAGTGTTTTTATTTGATTTCTTTGTGTACCCCTTGCATGAACTCGAGAGTTAAAAGTTAAATAAAATTTATACTTAAATGATATTATTATATCACATTTTGATGAAATAATCATCCAAATGACATGTAATCTTTTTTTAATATTTATTTTTTATAATTTTATCACTTAAAAACGTTACTGAGACTGAACGTGTGGACCGATTAAGTACAATGTTGTAAGTTTCGGAGCGGCCGAAAGTTTCGGCCGTTTTTTGGCCGAAACTGGCCGAAACCGAAACCGAAACCGAAACTTCGGTCGGACACTACTATTACTTAACACGTAAATATACAGTATGTAACAAAAATACTGGTGATCCGTTTAAGGGCATGATTGGTATCGTATTGCGAGTAGGAAAAAGTAGGAGAAAAATTTTTTGGACGCGTAAAAAAATTTTTTTTTGTATGGGGCGGGTCGTCCCTGCTGGCCAACCCTCCATACAAAACAAAAAAAATTTTTCGCGAGAATTTTTTTTTTTCTTAATTATTCACAATAAGAGTACGATACCATTTATGCCCTTAAAAGGATCACCAGTATTTTTGTTACACCTTGTATGTGGCCGAGTTTAGTGCAAGGGACCACTTGGCGATATACAATGGCACTTTTTTCTTTCACTAATGGATAGTATAAATTGTGTAGTTTTAGAAGGCACTAGTAACTCCATATCGACAAAGTGGTCCCTTTTTCCGTACACTGGTACATATAATTTGTATGAAATTCCGGTGGTACGTATAGGTACTATGTACAGTCAGCAGCATAAGTAGCTAAGCGGGTGGGGTGTTCAAAATGATCTACACACGCTCTTATTCTCTTAACAATAAAGCCGTGTCAAGCTACTTCTGCTGCTGACTGTACCAGTGGTGTTCAATAGAAAACTGCAAATAAAAAATTTCTGTTTTTATGTATTAACGTAAATAATTAAATATAATTTATTTATTTATTTAATTTATTTATTGCATACAAAATTAATACAGCATAACAGTAAAACCAAGACACTGCACAATTCAAATAACTAATACATATTTTGAATTAAACAAACCGGAACATCAACTCACATCCATCGACTCACTCACAGTAAACCAGACATGCTCTACAAACACTCGCCCAATTATTATAAAAATAAATAAATAAATATTTGAGGACAATCTTACACAAATCAACCTAACCCCAAACTAAGCAAAGCTTGTACTATGGGTGCTAGGCGACGATATACATACTTAGATAGATAAATACATACTTATATACATAGAAAACATCCATAACTCAGAAACAAATATTTGAGATTAGCACACAAATAAATGCCCTTACCAGGATTCAAACCCGGGACCTCCAGCTTCGTAGGCAGGGTCACTATCACTACCAACTAGGCTATGGAGGCCGTTAATTATTCGCAAATACATCAGTCTCTGGTGCCCATGACAGAAGCGATAATGTGTAGATGTGTATGCAATATGCCGTAGGAAAATGTGTAATGTACAAGAACACAATTTAGATTTTTCGGTCATTATTTATTTATTCAGATTTGGACTCATAAACATTCTCTTTTCTTACATAATAATATGGTATTTCTCTTAAAGTGGTTTGATATGCTCTCTTATAGAACAACGCATTTATACATATTGTTAAGATTTTATGTACTGTTGTTTTGAAAAAATAAGTCCCGCCGAGTTTCTTGCCGGTCATAAGTAATTCTTCTCGGGTCAGAGGTGTAGGGTTAGAACCGGTGTAGTTTGTTTTCTCTCTTTTACTCGTATCTATAATATCTGACGTGTAAAAGTGCCTTTATTGCCTACTTACTGAAGAAATGTTTGATTTTTATTTTGATTTAATCTTTACAAAAAGGAGGATTCGCTAAAGGAACTAGAGGGTCCCTCGTCACACACTGGGTCCTCTTTGAGCTCTTTGGCAACCTTACTCACCAGCAGCACACAATACTATGAGTAGGGTCTAGTGATTTGGCTGTGGTTCTCTGTAAGGTGGAGGCACTTCTCCAGTCGGGCTCTGTACGCTTACTATGAGTTATGACATTGAAGTTTTCGAGAACGAGTATCGAGTGTTCTATCTGTGCATCTTGCTTGTAAGATCTTATAGTGTAAACGAGATGCACAGATAGATTCGTTACTCGCTAACGAAAAAGGTCAGTGTCAAACTCATGGCAGCCATTACGGCCTCCAGATTTGATTATAATAATAAATAAATTCATTTATTAAAGGACCAACTTTGGATCATTTTTGTTAGTATGTCACTTACATCTATATTTGTACTCCTATCGTTAGTCTATCACAATATACATATACACATTCACAGCTAATAATAATAAAATATAAGTAGTCAATTATCACAAGTCATAATAAAAATGTATACCAAATAGAAATTATAAAATTGCAATTAAAATACAAAAATCAAAAATATGACTTACCATACTTTACCGTGCCACCGTAGAGCCGACCCTAATTCGTTACTGCGCATGTGTGCGTGAGCTGTGTATGTGTGCTGATAACCGCTAGGGCTGTCGATCAAACGTTTTCAAGATAAACATATTAATATTGAATGTCAAGGATAGTGATTATATATTGATTTATTAACTTATTGTTCATATAGTTGAAGGTTGTGTAAAAAATAACTTGAGTATATTATATACAGTGTGTAAATCTAATACGGGCGTATCTCTTAACGGTGCATGATTAGTATAGGACATAAGAAATGTAATTAGATAATTGTTACTTAGAATTGCAATAAAAACATATCCATACAAAATAATTCGGCCCGCAATGTAATGCAAACAAACTCGCGTCTAAACGCTCGGTGACAGTTACTTTCAAGTTTCAATACCATGTTTACAGTACATTGCTGCTGATAAATTTTTTCAAGTCACAGCTTAAAAAAACATCTTAATTAATGATTACACTAATGAATTCTATGTCTGGTTTAAATTATCGCCTGTATTAGAACGTACACACTGTATTGAACGGGTAATTATACTTACAAAATGAAGTGTGCGTGTGTGACGTCACTGAAGATGTAAGCGCCCTTGCGCTACGATGCAGCTTATGAGGCGAGCTGTACGCTCGTGTGCCACCCACGGATGTCATTAATAGTTACTTTTTTACATTTAGTAAATATTATCTATTAAAAACCACGGCCTACAATATCTTAATGATAGTGTCTCTTGGAATTTTGAAAAACTTGTACAATAAACGGCTTGGAAGCTGATTAAACGATTTAAAAAACATTTTAAATTGTGTGTGATAATAAATTATCTTTATCTTTATTTATACCTAAAGTATTTACTTCGGATCAAAGTTACCTTACTACTTTTCTCCTTTATTTATTATTTTCGTCCAGAGATTAGATTTTATACCTATACAATCATAGTAACATTTTAAGTTACTTTACACAATTGTTACTCTGCGTCCTTAGACAACCCTACACGTGATCCCTGGGTGGTGCTAAAATAGCAGTAATAGCACTGGCCCACCTGGACCACGCAGCACTCACTGGATTTTCTTCACCATCTACTTTCCCACTACTATTACCACCTGAGAGAAGAAATATATCCTATCTATATCCAGTGGCATGTAGCATACGATAAAATAATAACAATATAAACATTATATATTTGTGGCAGCCCTGGCCGTTTAGTTTGCATTCCGCTCGCCGAGCGCCACAATCAAGTGCCACGATAGGACTAACAGGACATGCCTATTTATTTTTAGCTATTTTTGTTCATTTTGAAACAACAGGCTACTTGCCAATAGATAAACTTAATTTGTTCGTTGCATTCATAAAATCAGAATTTCAAAAATACACGGGAATATCTAGGTGTAACATGTGTTTGCGTTTTAAATGATTTTATAATGGTTAAAACTTTTATAAAGGAGACGTGTGAAGTCAAGTGACGTCACAATATTTACTCTCCCGTATAAACTTCATGTAACTAATCGTTTTGACGTTTCCTAAAGAATAACTGAACTGATTTTTACTTCATCTTATAAAATATAAGAACCACAGATTTTTTAATAGTATTTAACTAATAAAAATCACGTTTCAAAGTCGCAATGTTGTTTAAAATATCACTTGATGTACTGTGACTTTTCAAGTCAGGTACCATCGGGTTCAAAAATGCATGAAATATGAAATATTTATTGCTAAAACATAGTGTTTACATAGGTGGTCTTATAACAAACAGATGTCCTTATGTTCTACCTTAAAAATAGGCATGCAATGTAAAGTAGAGCAAGCAAGCAATTTGCAAGCAATTATGAATGAATTCATTGATAAATTGGCCATGCAATTATCAAGTACATACATCATTGTCGGTTGTCAGTGTTGTCACTAAGGCGTTACTATGAAAACATCACTTTACTATACATACTTATATTCAAATATGTAAAACTATATCACGAATGTCGTTTCTCGAATATTCGGAGTAGCTTTAAAAAAAACTTTATCATCATTTTTATTTTCCCTCATTTCATAAATGCCTTCAGAAAATGATAAGTATGTGATGAGTTTGATGACTGAATCTATCTATGTAGTTGCTTTTCTAGTAAATTGACTTGTTTAAAAAACCTACATTTGTAATAGGTATAATTATTTTGCACAAATTTCGGTATAATATCATAAAATATATTTAAATTTAAAAGCTCTTAACAAATTAGATCAATTATTATTATTAATAACAAAAACAAGCTTATCTACACTATTCCCACGTTCACGCACACAGCTACCGCATTCATTATGTAAGCACACACACACACATACACAGCACACATAGACAAGTTTTTAATTTTAAAACCGTACCATTAAGCGAGTGATTAGAGTGGGCTTTACCGACTACGGATAGAAATTAGAAGGTTATGGTTTACAAGAGGGTGAAATAACCTAATATTTGTGACGTTTTCAAGTCAAAGGTATAGTACAATTTTTTTAAAGTCCGAATTGTAGATTAGATATATCTAGTAAGATCCCCCGATAAAAAAAAATACCACGTTACGTCACTGTCGGTTGTCAACAAGTCGTTAACTGCTATAAAAAATTGTCTAAAAATAAACTCTATTCACAACCAACAATGATGTACCTTTAACTTGAAAACATCACAATTAGTGTATTTAAAAAAAAGTTGACTGTTTACTTTGCAAATAACGTTCTCTGCTTGGTTGACGATGGTTCAAGAAGACCTTAAGGTCCAAAATATTAACAAGAAGCTCACCAAAAACCGTGTTACCTGGACCCCTGGACCCCAAATAGGAAAAAAGGACCAGGAAGATGATAGAGGAATTCTCATGTGACACCCCTGGAATTACCAGCATTCATAGGCTACGATATCTGCTTCAGACTGGCTGTACACTTGTTTTTAACCGCTTTAAAAAAAAGGAGGTTCTCAGTTTGACCCGTATGTTTGTATGTTTGTTCGCGATTATCTCGCGTTTGGCTGAACCGATTTTGATTCGGTTTTCAGAACAGTATTTGTTACACTCTTTCACTGCTATTGAATTTAAAAAAACGACCTAAGTATCTAGTTCTTTGTAACTCTATGGTCGATACTAAAAATGTTAATTCACGTAGGGTTGCCAACTTCATATTTGAACAGGATTATAATATATATAAAATAATACTTATATAAAATGTAGGTATTTACTACGTACAGTCGTCATCAGATATATCGAAGCGGCCTAGGTGGTCGCAAATATCTGAACAGCACCTTTATTGTCAAGGCGATAAGGTGCTCAGATATTTTTGAGTACCGTGGCCGTTCCGCTATACAGGGTGTAACACAAATACTGGTGATCCGTTGAAGGGCATAATTGGTATCGTATTACGGCTAAGAAAAAATAGGAGAAAAAATTTTTGGACGCGAAAAAAAATTTTTTTTTCTATGGGACAGGTGGTCTTAGGCGGTTATCGCACTGGCGCGGATCCGCATGCGGCACCGGTGCGCGAGCGAGATAGCGCTCTGCATGTGTATAGCGCTATCTCGCTCGCACACCTGCGCAACGGGTCCGTCGTCAGTGTGATAATCGCCTTACTTAGCCGGCCGACCCTCCATATTAAGAGTCGCCAGGACGCTCGCGTTCCCATACAAACGTAGTTTAGCTCTCATTTTAAAACGACATGCTTTAGAACCACGAAATTTGGCATGGACATTCTAGTAGTACAGATCTATGTCGGTAATTCTATTTCGTTGCTAAAAATTGTAACACAAAAAAAATACAGCCAGATACAGATTTACATACAAAACTTATTTTTGCTATATTTTCTTTGTATTACAATTTTTAGCAACGAAAACGAATTACCGACATAGATCTGTACTGCTAGAATACCCATGCCAAATTTCGTGGTTCTAAAGCATGTCGTTTTAAAATGAGAGCTGAACTACGTTTGTATGGGGACGCGAGTTCACGCGAGCGTCCTGGCGACTCTTAAACCAAAATTTTTTTTCGCGCTAAAAAATTTTTTTCTCACTTTTTCGTAATTAGAATACGATAACCAATTATGCCCTATAAAGGATCACCAGTACTTTTGTTACACCTTGTATTTGATGGCGACTGGACGTAATACGTGTATCTACGTATTAGGTATATTTATATTGTTAACATAAAGTACACACCTATTTACTTTGAATCTTATCTTATCTTTGTTTTTTCTCCAGAGGGCCTAACCCGATAAAAAAGATAAAAGATATTTATTCTTCAATTTAGGCACATTACAATGCACTTATGAACGTCAGAGAAAAAGAAACTACCACCGGTTCTAACCCTACACCTCTGACCCGAGAAGTATTACTTATTACCGGCAAGAAACTCGGTGAGACTTATTTTTTCAAAACAGTAATACTAATACATTAAAGATACTATATACAATAATGCGTACATAGTTCTTCAAGAAGGCATATCAAAACAGCTTGAGAGACAGACATGTACCCGAAGTTCGAAAATCGACTAATCGTGTTGGCCCCGTCTCTATCGCTCTTATATACGAAAGAGAGTGATGCAAATAGACCTTTCGGTGAACGAAGTGGTTCGCGGTTATAGACGATACTATAATTTTAAACAAAAAAAGAACCGACTGCACTTAGGATCCGCTATTCCAAGAGGAAGTGGCCGAGGTGCTGTAAAACATAGTGAAATCACTATAGGTGTGCCTATAATAGTTGAAGAGTTCCCTCGATTTCTCCAGGATCCCATCATCAGACCCCGACTTGGTGACAATGGGACCATCTAGGGGTTATACCCGTTCGATTAAAAGAAAAATTTTGAAAATCGGTTCACGATTCGCGGAGATATCGAGTAACATACATACAAAAAAACTGTCGAATTGAGAACCTCCTCCTTTTTTGAAGTCGGTTAAAAATGACAATTTCTACACCAGTATTTTTGTTACTATAGACTATGATTATGTCCAAATGTACGCTCGATCGTTCTATTTCATTTCTTAAACTTTGTAGTCGTCATTTGGCAAATTAAAGTTAAACAGGACGGACACCGCGATCAGAATTGTATATATGTATGTTTGCTTCATATCATATATACACAAGTAGTTCCACAGTTTATATGTAATGTCTTTGTTGTGATCAGTTTAGGAAATAAGGCCGTTTTTGAAATGGCTAAGTAAACTAATCACGTTATTATACCGTGGAATAGCAAAGTATTATAAGTGACTGAGGAGCCGAGGCGACGAACGTCTCCGTTTTCACTGGTACGACGATTTGGCAGATTGATGTGTGTGTATTGGTTGGTTGGTATGTTGGTTGGTCAGTGTCGGTCTAGAGGTCGCATTTTTCATCCGATTTCGATGAAACTTGGCATGTACGTTCCTTGATTTATTTGCCAAAAATTGTCGAGCCATTTTTTTGATTGGAGGGAAAATGAGGGGGAAAAGGGGGAAAGTTTGCTGTCGCGTTATTTATGGACGGATTTCAATAATTTTCGGGTAAAAGGTCAAGCCCACACTTCCTCAGAGGTTGTATAAAAAAAAGTTTCTAGGGAGGGTGAAATGGGGGAAAAAGGGGGGAAATGCTCCGAAGTCTACGGTTCACAGAACTACTAGTATTATTGTAGTATTTGTAGTTGATAATATGGATTTCCGCAAAATAACGCATGTACGGCTAACATGAGTTCAACATTGATAGTTGACACTTTTCGTTAACGAGTAACGAACTTTCTATCTGTGCATCTCGTTTACACTAATATGTTACAAACAAGATGCACAGATAGAACACTCAATTTCAATTCAATTTTTAAAATACGGCATTCTGTCCACAATATTGGGACAATTTTGCCAATGTCGAAGTAGATACAACAAGTGTACGATTCATTAATTAAAATTTCGCTCCAAGAGCTGGACGTTGTACGGTGAGGTTAGGCTTTTTATAAGGAGATAGCTACTCCCTACAAACAGCACGTGGACTAACGAATATCTAACTCAAACAGGGGTTACACATGTTTCGAGACCAATTCTTCATTAGTTGCTCACTAGTTCGTTAAATCACTGCAGAATAAGCTATATATTACACATTGAATCATGAAAATGAACATAAAATAAGAAGTTTTTCCCGAAACCAAACCTTGCTCGACAAGATGGCCGCAAGTCGATAGAACACTCGATACTCGTTCTCGAAAACGTCAATGTCATAACTCATGGTAAGCGTACTGATTCCTTAACTTACTAAGTAAATCTACGAATGGAGTACTAAATCTGTTTCGTGATTAATATTAGGTACTTTATTATAGTGCATTTTTATAGAACGTAAACAAATAAATCATGTGACTTGGAAATCATGGACTTTTAGTTTACTTTCTTAAAAAAATCCCTTGGAATACCACTTAAATGGCAAAAAAATAAGTAATTTACACGTGAGAATAATATACGTACAGTCACCGGCAATAGTATCTTCCTAAAAGAAGGTCGCAAAAATATGTGACACGCTCTTATTTGTAGGGCTATAACCCTTTAACGGGCAAGACTGAAAAAAATCCTCGATTCTAGCCTCATCGCCAATCTATAGTCCTAAAAATTCTGTACAAGAAAAAAATACAAAAAGGTGATGTTACAGGTGGTCTTTTTTGAGACCATTGCCCGATAAAGGGATAAGTGCTTGTCACATTTTTTTCCCTTCCTGTAGGAAACTAGGAAGATACTATATATACATAAACCTATTTATCTAGTTTTTTTCACTTAACAATAGCACTAGGTATTATTTTGTATGAATGTTTAAAAAATGATATCTGGCCATATTTAAATACACTGTTCTTACACATATGATATATGATATATTCTGCACTTGAATAAACAATTTTGTTACTTTTGGTAACTCTATGAAATAAGTACATATAGAAAATATAGACAAAGGAACTTAGTCATTTCCTTAAAAGCCTTATTTCTCTCAAGTGTCCGCGACGGTACGTAACGTAACCAACAATGACTACGTAGCTACTAGCTATGCATGTATAGGTAGCTACGTAGCTATGCGGATAGCTACGAAGTTTGTTTGGCGTTGGATTACATGGCAACTTGATATTATCCTACTTTTCAACTGACTTCAAGATTTCGAAGGAGGTTATTAATTTGTCAGAGACAATATGTACCATGTGCCTAGGGCTGCCATCCGTCCGGGTTTCCCCGGATTTGTCCTAGTTTGGAGACCTTCCGGGGTGCGTCCGGGGGGGTTTTCAATAAGTGTCCGGGGAAAACCCGGACACTTATTATGTTAGGGAACAACCCATTGAATTTAATTATTTACGAGTGCCATTATTGGTATGGACACGTCCAGGGAAAACGTGCGATTTACGCCAAATGTCCGGGTTTTTTAAATTATTGTCCAAATTTAGAGATGGCAGCCCTACATGTGCCTCTTATTTTGCATGAAAAAGAAAAAAAAATTGAATATTTTATCGCATTTATAAGTTTAACAGGATTTAAGAATGGGCCCCGCAGTTGTACAGTCGCCATCAGGTATATCGGACGGGGGCCAAGGTGGTCACAAATATCCGAACAACGCCTCTATTGTCAGGGCGATAAAGTGCATGTTCAGATATTTTTGAGTACCCTGGCCGCTCCGATATATAATATTTGATGACGACTGTACGTGCAAGGGAATCCTGCGACTTGTCATAAAGTCGTTGACGGTAAACCGTATGTTTTTAGTGGGTAGTCTTATAAAATTTGTTACGTAATAATTGTGTCCATAAACCGTAAACAAAAAGTCTGAAAACTTTTGTGTAGGATACAAAAACAAAAGAATTTTGTGTTTATAATTAGTTTTAGTGTTGTTGACGAAACCTGTTGTGGATTTGAACTGTGAATTTGACGAAGCATGCTGTGGAAGTTATTATGTTGGGAATCTGGACGAAGCCTGCGATATGGATTTAAATTATCAATGTTAATTTTATTCTGTCTAAATAAATGATATACTATAAAAACAAAAGATAGTTGGAAACAATTATAACCTCTGGGTTTTAACCTCCATCACCTTCTGAGCTCCCTGTGGTCCTGCCGCGGGCGTCCAAAATAGAAATTTCGTTATCTATCTCTTTTTTGTTCGAATCAGCAAGTGCGATGGAGATAAATAACGAAATTTCAACTTAGGGCCGGTTGCACCAAACTGTCTGTGAACGTAAATGTAATCGTAAAAAAAATCTTGTATGAAAAGTTTGACAGTTTTCTATGGGATGACAGCTCCGTCGCCATATTTAACGTTGGCTAGTCTGTTAATTGTGCGTGGTCATAGATAAATGAGTAGATAGATTGCTAACTCCATATACTTAGCAAAACTACTAAATAAATAATAAGTCGTATGGGAGGTATGGTTAAACTCATTTTTACTAAGTTTTAAGCACACTAAAATGGTAATACGTATTAAGCTGTAATCTTTTGAATAATAACTTTTAGCAAAGCTCGCTTTAAACTTATTATACAAGTTTTGACGGCCTCCATAGCCTAGTTGGTAGTGACCCTGCCTACTAAGCTGGAGGTCCCGGGTTCGAATCCTGGTAAGGGCATTTATTTGTGAGCTAATCTCAAATATTTGTTCCTGAGTTATGGATGTTTTCTATGTATATAAGTATGTATTTACATATCTAAGTATGTATATCGTCGCCTAGCACCCATAGTACAAGCTTTGCTTAGTTTGGGGTTAGGTTGATTTGTGTAAGATTGTCCCCAAATATTTATTTATTTATTATTATTTATATACGCATTTAGCCATGTATGGAGAGAACACTTTAGGTACTTAATTATCTTTGGCGTGGTGCAACCCACCCTTAGTGATCTATCCTCTGGCTGCCCCTGTTAACCGCGCCATGTAAGCCTCCCCGGAACGAGCCAATACCCAGTTTGTCAAACATTTGAAACGATCTGCTTCCACGAATTTGGATCAAATCAATAAACACAGCGGTATGTCGCCCTGCTTTGCTTGCTTATAGATATTTCCATGATATTTCATTGTTTTCTATTCATACAGACAGCATTAATGTTAAAAATTATCTTATTATAGGTTAATGAAAAACAAGTAACTCCAAGAAAACCTTTTTAACCGACTTCAAAAAAGGAGGAGGTTCTCAGTTCGACTGTTTTTTTTTATTATCATTTTTTTTTTGTATGTATGTTACTCGATATCTCCGTGAATCGTGAACCGATTTTCAAAATTCTTTTTTTAATCGAACGGGTATAACCCCTAGATGGTCCCATTGTCACCAAGTCGGGGTCTTATGATGGGATCCTGGAGAAATCGAGGGAACTCTTCGACTATTATAGGCACACCTATAGTGATTTCAGTATTTTTTACAGCAACTCGGCCACTTCCTCTTGGAATAGCGGATCCTAAGTGAAGTCGGTTCTTTTTTGTTTAAAATTATTTGGTACACAACGTACCTTTATTGCTGTCTTTACCTATAATAGATATCATTGTCATATTATGTACCCATTTAAATTAGTTACTTACGGAAATATACCCACAGATAACAGAGGGCCTACCGCGAAGTTCGAAAATCGACAAAACGATGGTCCCGTCTCTACCGCTCTTGCATATACGAAAGAGAGTGATGCCAACAGACGATTCGATGAACGAAGTGCTTCGCGGTTATAAGCCCGAGGCCAGTTATATAAAGCTACAAGTTACAATTTACAAGCGGAACTCTCTTTCTAACACATAGGGTTAGAAAGAGAGTTCCGCTTGTAAATTGTAACTTGTAGCTTTATATAACTGGCCTCAGGTCTCCTTTTTAGCTCAATGCTCAATCAATCGGACACAAGACACATAAAATTTGAAGTGTAATCTATAGATTAATATGTATATAGTGTAATCTCATTGAGATGAATAAATATAGTGGTTTAGTATAAGCATAGACTTAAATATATAGTAGACGGCCATAGCCTAAGAACTTTTTGAGGCTCCGAGTATTTAGCGCCATCTAGTTCAAAGCCACCTAAACAGAGCCAATATGTATGAGATAAAATCAGCGCCACCTAGTAACGAATAACGTACTAGTAGTACACTAGTCGTTACTAGGCGGCGCTGATTTTATCTCATACATACTGGCTCTGTTTAGGTGGCTCTGAACTAGATGGCGCTAAATACTCGGAGCCTCAAAAAGTTTTCAGGCTATGGCCGTCTACTATATATTTAAGTCTATGGTATAAGCTAAATAAAAGTAAAGGCAAGTCCAGTTAAAGGTATTTAGTCAAAATATTAATTTAAAGTTTGTTTATTTAATTTACCTGTCAATATTAAAAATAAAATACTTATGTATAGCAAATAAACATTGATTGAAAAATTAATTTGGCAACGCAAGTCAGAAACCTTAAAAAAAATATCCATTTTCCCCTTGTTTTCCCCACACTCCCCACCATAGAGCTTTCAACCAAGGGGAGTAGCCATTGACAGGCGTTCCCCTCTGCCGAATGAGTATGACCAGTGGTCATACTCATTGAATGGACTGAGACTGACGTTTATTTGACGTGGCTATTTTGACGTTTCGCATACATTTGACGTTCCCCTCCCCCGCAAAATACGGCAGACTTTTTCCGATAGAAATGAGAGCGCGTCTCGCATCCGGTTGGTTTAATAATCAAAGCTCCCCACACATAGGTACTAGGTACTAGTCTACTTTGAATACTAGTGTCTCCATCTATTAGCAGTGATAGAACACATAACCAACTAATAGCGACATCTATCGAAATACTTGCGTTACATTGCAACTTAACCTTTGACTTGCAGATGACTGCGACATCTTTGGGGTTTGGTCCAAACTATTAGCATGAACTAGTGAAGTCACTAGCTAGTCCTAGCAAGGAGCTTCGTAGTTTTGCGTATCCTCAATAGATGGCACCGTCATGTCTACATAGCACTGCATAAAAATGTTGCCAGAAATGATAATCGCCTTATCACACCGGATGTTCCTGAACGCATCCAGCGGTTTTCATTTTCACCGGTCTGACGTTTTAGGCCGAAAAATTTGACAATATTGCGAATTTCCACAGAAGAATAGTTGTTTACATAATAATTATAGTATTTTATAATAAAGGAAGATAGTTTTGCAGTTTTTCAATAGTGTTTCAAGTTATTTTTTCACCGTGGATTCTGAAACGAGCGGTCAGTATTTGTTTATTTCGCCTATGTTATCGGTACGCAGAATCGGTTTAGGTCCAATTTTAGTGCCCTATATTTATTTTCGTGCCTAAAAATCAATACAGAACACGTAATATATTTTTAAGCAGCCGTTTGAATACTTATTTACCCGTCATAGTTTAGTTTACCGAAATACACGCAAATTATAAATGAAAATATAATTTCATGTTTTGTAAATTATAGGTACCTATTTAGAATAGGTTTCGTTACGCACGGTGTTGTTTTTCAAACCAGTTTTATTCTTAATATTTCCAGTATTATTCTTAATTAAAACTATTATTAACATACTATCATTAGTGAAAACGCTAGCCAAAAGGCGGTAAATGTAGAAAAAGTAACATAATTTGTTTCAGTAATATTTAGTGGTACCTAAAACTTGTGAAGTTCCACGGGTGAAAGTATCTTATGGCGGTTGGCGCTTACGTTGCAAAGCATCTCGTTAGTATTGCAGCGTCGTTAGAAATAGTGTAAGTGCCAACCGCCATAAGGTACCTTTTTCGTGGAATGTCACAAATAAAAGCAAACTAAAACTTAATACAATAAAGCTCACTAAAGGCTCCGTTTCCACCAGAGATGAGATAGGATGTGTGGTGAGGGATGTGCTTGTAGAATCACTTCATTTGTTTATATTTGCACAACACAGCTATGGGGTTGGTTCTTAAGAAACACATTCGCACACCGTCGCACACAATAATTTGTCTACGAGTGCTTAAGCAAGCCGGTAAGAATTGAGTTTGACGAAAGCCGTGCACAACCTACTGCTTCTATGTAATTGAGTAACTTCGATCTCCCGGTGGATTATGCCGGCGGCTTCTGCCTGACACGCAGTGCGGGGCCCGACAACAGTTTCACAATATTGTATGGAAATCCTTTCTGTGATTGTTATGGATGCTACTATATGCGACCATAGAAGCTCTATCAAAAAGTATGCGCTAGTAGTTCTGCCACCACAATCTCAATTCGAGTATTACAGTTGTCGAGTATAAAAAAGTGTATTAATCCAGTTAGATTGTAGTACTATCCTTATTGCTAGATCCGGGCATCTGGCAGCCTTTAATTTGTTAAATTTTTTGTTGTTTTTTGTATTTTAATATTAGTAGCATTTTTGATCTGAACATGCACTTTATCGCCGTGACAATAGAGGCATTGTTCAGATATTTGTGAGCACCTTGGCCGCTCCGATATCTGATGGCGACTGTACATGAATTCAATGCTCTACCATAGACTTAAAGATATAATAGACGGCCATAGTCATAGAACTTTTTGATGCTCCAAGTTTTTAGCGCCATCTAGTCCAGAGCAACCTAAAGATAGCCAAAATGTAAGAGGAAATGTCACCTGCTCTGCTACTCCATCTAGTAAAGACTAGCGTACTAGAGTAGGTGACATTTCCTCTTACATTTTGGCAACTTTAGGTCGCTCTGAACTAGATGGCGCTAATGACTTGGAGCCTCAAAAAGTTCTACGACTATGGCCGTTCTATTATATTTTTAAGTCTATGGCTACTCACACACAAGTCTGAGGTAGCCTATTTCCAGTTTTAGACAAAGCTTCGTATTTGGGACAATGCAGCCGCGAGTGACCTCCATTCCTATTGTGTAGCTAGTAGCCGGGAGGGTTGAACAATCTTCCTCTTTTCACTTCAAAACTGTAATAAAAGTATGATATAGCTAGGGAGGCCTTGGGGCAAAAAAAATGGGACCCCTAAGGCACTGGTCCCACCGCGAGCTAGCTCACCGCTGGGCGAGTAACTATAAATTTCGCCGTGACTCTTTTATTTACACGGGAGTGCTTATCTTTTGTTGGTGTTTATAGCCGATAGCTCATAGCTTACTAGCTCGCGGTGGGACCAGTGCCTAAACTATACACACACAGCTCTTTATATTTAATAAGAGGTTTGCTAATTATCAGAAAAAAGTATAGCATTAATTTTCTTTGGAAAAACTATCAGATATTATTGGGTTATTTTATTTGTACTCAGAATTATCGATTTAGGTAAAAAAGTGTCTCAATTTTTTTGTCGCTTTTGTGACGCATTTTCTATTGCATTCGGTTCTGTATGGACTGTCACAAAACTGATTTAATAGTTTATGTATAAAATAGATTTTTTTTAAAAATGGAATTTTTGTTCTTAATTCCCCGTATCAATCCATGTCGGGTATGTATAGGCCTATACCTCCTAAAAGGGGTCCTAACACTAAAATTAAATATAATTAAATATGAAACTGTTAATATTTGAAGCGCTGGTAGCCTTGCGGTAAGACGTCCGACTTTCAATCTGGAGGTCTCGGGTTCAAACCCCGGCTCGGACCACTGAGTTTTTCGGAACTTATGTACGGAATATCATTTGATATTTACCAGTCGCTTTTCGGTGAAGGAAAACATGGTAAGGAAACCGGATCTAATCCCAAAAAGGCCTAGTCTCCCCTCTGGGTTGGAAGGTCAGATGGCAGTCGCTTTTGTAAAAACTAGTGTCTACGCCAATTCATGGGATTCGGTTGTCAAGCGGACCCCAAAACCGGGATAAACACTAGGATGAAGAAGATGAAACTGTGAATATACTTATTAAGTAGTTATGGAATAAAAAGGCTTTTTATTTTATTTTATTTATCAATCCATATCTTTTGGTCACAATAAGCACCGACGTCGTCGAAAAAGATAGCAAAGACCGCAAAATTTACAAAGAAATCGCAACGAAATTACGGGCTCTGATTTAAAAAAATATGTCTACTTTTTTTTCTAGAAGTGGCGGGCGGCGAGAGCTGGCGCGGAGTCGCTCGCTCGCCGTCCCGGGAATCCGTCACCACCGACCTGTCCCTATTCAGTGTCTCCAGTGCTGCCAGCGATGCGAGGGCTCTTAGACTACTCGCCTGCAAGGTAACTGTAGTGACCAGCCTGGTAACTAAAGTTACCACCTCTTGGTAACTAAAGTTACCATTAGTGTAGCATCGCTCGCCGTCCCGAGAGTCCGTCACCACCGACCTGTCACTGTTTAGTGTCTCGAGTGCTGCCAGCGATGCGAGGGCTCTTAGACTACTCGCCTGCAAGGTAACTGTTGTAACTACCCTGGTAACTAGAGTTACCACTCTGGTAACTGTGGTAACCATCGTGGTAACTAGAGCTACCACGAGCGCAGTACCGCTCGCTCGCCGTCCCGAGAGTCCGTCACCACCGCCCTGTCACTGTTTAGTGTCCAGGCGCAGTCCCAGGGGGGGGGTCACATGGGACATGACCCCCCCCCCAAAATCCTACATTTCTAATAGAAAAAAATTTTTACAGACCCCCTCAAAAATTTGAAAAAAAAATTCTACATTAGTGTCCCCCCCCAAAATTTTCGTCTGCGACCGCGCCTGTTAGTGTCACCTGTGCTGCCAGCGATGCGAGGGCTCTTAGACTACTGGCCAGCAAGGTTGGTCACTATAGTACCCACCCTGGTAACTAGAGTTACCACCGACCTGTCACTTTTTTTTGTAATTAGGAGTATCAACTCAAAACGATGAAAAATTCATTTTGAACATTTCGCTCGCTTAGCTAAGTCTGCTGATGACTACTTGTGTTAATATTAGCGTTTTTACAGGCGGGGCAGGGTCCGGACCCGAACCTGCGAGTGGCCAGTCCACATCCCGAGAGCAAGTTACAAAAGTAAGTCATTCTTTTTTTTTATCCATGTAACTATTTAAATTACAAATAATACACACATGCATGCAAAAAATGCGCTGGTGGCTTGACGCTAGAACGTTAGACTTTCAATATTGTGGACGTGATATGACGACTTTCCGTGCGCGTGATTTCACGTGTTTGGTGTTAGACAAAGGTTGTTGTGTATGGTTTGCACTTGCAGACGGCCTATGTCGGGGCTGCCGCTGCACACGGCGGACGCGTGCAAGTCGCTGCTGGCGGGCTGCGCGGCGCTGTGCGCGGCCCTCGGGCTCCGGCGCTCGCTCAGCGCCGGCGACGTCACCGCCGACACGCCGAGGCCGCCGCGCAGGTAGAATAACATCATTTTAAAGAAAAAAATGCCGACTTAACTTCGGCTCCACCTTTCCAAGAGGAAATGCCCGAGTTGCTGTAAAAATACTGAAATCACTATAGGTGTGCGTATAATAGTTGAAGAGTTCCCTCGATTTCTCCAGGATCGCATCATCAGATCCGGACCTGGTGACAATGGGATCAACTATGAAGTATACTCTTTCAAACAAAAAAGAAATTTCCAAATCGGTCCAGCCGGTTTCAAATAATCGGTGAACATACATAAAAAGACAAGCAAACACAAAAATTACGGTTGAAAAAACCGTCTCCACTTAAACTTTCCAAGAGCAAATGGCGAGCTACTGTAAAAATGCTCAAATCATTATAGACGTGTCTATAATAGTTGAAGTGTTTCATCCATGTCTCTAAGATCCCATCATCAGTTTATTTTTGTATTAAGCAGAACGTCTGCTAACGATACCACAATGTTTAGAAATAAAGGAAAAGTAGAAAAATCCACTGCCTCAGGCGAAACTCGAACTCGCGATTCTGGGAAACATGCCCATCGCTCTGCCAACTGAGCTACTGAGACTATACCTGATGGCTGCGAATTTCTCCACCACATCCTTTATTTTATATTCGCGCCTTAGGGTGACGCCTAGCGACATCTGCCGACGAAGTCTTACACTTCTTAACCGGCCATCGGAGTCCCAAGTTGTATTGAGAATTCACCGATAACGATGCGCTAACCCATGCAATTTATTTTTGTATTAAGCAGAACGTCTGCTAACGATACCACAATGATTTTTTTTCTACTTTTCCTTTATTTCTAAACATTGTCCCATCATCAGATCCTGACCTGATGACGATATGACCAATTGTCAATCAAACTAAGAATTTTCGAAATCAGTCGAGCCATTTTCGAATAATCGGTGAACATACATTAAAAAAAAGTTAACAAGATCAAAGTGAGCAGAGAGCAACAACGAAAACCCTCACGAATTGAGAACTTCCTACCATAGACTTAAATATATAGTAGACGGCCATAGCCTAAGAACTTTTTGAGGCTCCGAGTATTTAGCGCCATCTAGTTCAGAGCCAGTATGCATGAGATAAAATCAACGCAACCTAGTAACGAATAACGTACTAGTAGTACACTGGTCGTTACTAGGTGGCGCTGAATTTATCTCATATATATATTGGCTCTGTTTAGGTGGCTCTGAACTAGATGGCGCTAAATACTCGGAGCCTCAAAAAGTTCTTAGGCTATGGCCGTCTACTATATATTTAAGTCTATGCTCCTACGAAATATTGAAGTCTGTTGATATCCAGTGTCCAGTACTACTAGCGCCATCTGTTGTCGAGTAGCGTTAAACTATACAACAAGCGTTTTCATTTCAGCGCCACTTCAGAAGTAGGATTGTGCGCGGCGCTGGAAGCCCTTACATTGAGCTCGGCATCGCGCTCCTGCAGCACTTGGGTCGCAGGTTCGTGGTTTATATTAATCTATCATCATCATCATCATCATTGGCACGTCTCTAGCAGACGATTCATGGTGTAAAATTAGGGAGACACCGTTTTTGGTGGCTGAACAGCCCGATGCGAGAGCGGCATTTCTTGCCGCAGGCCTGACAAGAGAATTAATCTATACTAATTTACTAAAAAAAAAAAAAAAAGATAAAAGATATTTATTCTTCAATTTAGGCACATTACAATGCACTTATGAACGTCAGAGAGAAAAGAAACTACCACCGGTTCTAACCCTACACCTCTGACCCGAGAAGTATTACTTAATACCGGCAAGAAACTCGGCGGGACTTATTTTTTCAAAACAGTACTACAAATACATTAAAGATACTATATACAATAATGCGTAGTTCTTCAAGAAGGCATATCAAAACAGCTTGAGAGACAGACATGTACCTGCCTATTGTGTAATTAAAATGAAAAATAAAAATAAAATCCAAATCTGACTGCTTCGCAATACGTTTGATATTCTTTCTTACTTGAACTGTGTCCTGTGTGTGTGTGTGTACTAATTATATAAATGCGAAAGTGTATCTGTCTGTCACCTCTCCACGCTTAAATCACTGAACTGAAAATTGGGTATGGAAATGTGAGTCGCGGGGATGGATATAGAATAGTTTTTAACCCGGACATCAACCTTTAAGGGGCGAAAAAGGAGTTGAAAATATTAAAGTTCTCTACGCGTACGAAGTCGCGGGAAAGGCTTGAAAAGCTAATGATCTATGTGATTACAAATTTATATTACTTAATTTTGGCTTCATCACCTAAATGGAAAAAAGTGGCCACCATTTGCCGTTTAGGTAATAAAGCAAAAGATACGCAAAATGAAACTATGCGACAAAGAACAAAAGTTGCAGAATTAGTATGACTACAACTTAAGAGTCGCCAGGACGCTCGCGTGAACTCGCGTCCCCATACAAACTTAGTTCAGCTCTCATTTTAAAACGACATGTTTTAGAACCACGAAATTTGGCATTAGCATTCTAGCAGTACAGAGCTATGTCGGTAATTAGTTTTCGTTGCTAAAAATTGTAATACAAAGAAAATATAGCAAAAATAAGTTTTGTATGGAAATCTGTATCTGGCTATATTTTCTTTGTATTACAATTTTTAGCAACGAAAATGAATTACCGACATAGATCTGTGCTACTAAAATACCCATGCCAAATTTCATGGTTCTAAAGCATGTCGTTTTAAAATGAGAACTGAACTACGTTTGTATGGGAACGCGAACGTCCTGGCGACTCTTAACATGAGGGATTATACATAAATTGATTTGTTTATTAGGAAATACAATCCTCCCAATGAGGGCGCCGCTGGACGGTCGACACAGTCTTAAATAGATGGCTGCAATCCCTGGTACATACATCAGAGGTATAGGCTAAAAAATTTGAGACCAATGAAATAAAATTTTAGTACGGTCGGTATAATAGTACATTTCGATATTAGTGCGGAAAGTATGTCATTACTTCAAGAGTACCGAGATATCCACGGCAAGACTCGGGACGAGTGAAGAATGACATTTACGCACGAGTATCGAACGACGTTTTTTAATACAGTTGCGAAAAAATTATAAAATTGTCAATTATTCACTTTGAGGTTACTTTAGTACATGTATCTGAACGCTCCGCGCGGTGCGGTGCGGCGCTGTGATTGGCTGTCTGTCACTGTGATTGGCTGGAAAAGTAAAAAGCACTAGTTTCCGCACGCTAAACCACTACAAGAAAAGCACTTTTTTGAGCAACTGTATTAAAAAATAATGTTATGTGTTTCAGTGGGCGGGTCGCAGCTCCCGTCACCGCAGCGGGCAAGTGTCCAACCCGCACAGAGATTACTCTCCGACAACAAGAAGGTACTATTTACACTAGCTAACTTCGGATAATGTGACACTATAACGAGAAGAAAGCCAATCACCTGCAGTAACTACTACCATAGAGTAACTTATATAATAGAGCTACACAGCTTCTTAGACTATGGCCGTCTAACCGTCTATTATATATTTACGTCTATGACAATACCTTATCGAACGAGCGGAGCGTAAGCGTAATGAAGTTCTTACAGACAGCTTTTGACACAAACACTTGACTGTCATTTAGTTACTGGGACGTCTCGGCATTTGGATGGATTTTTGATTTTGAGAGTTTGAGATAAATGCCCTGACCAGTTCGAACCTGGGGGCCGATTTTTGGCAGTCGGACGCTCGAATTCAAAAAATTTAAGCTCGAACATAATTACACACAAAAGTTTGTCGCCAATTTTTTCGCATGGAATTAATAGTTTAAGTAATCATGATTTTAAATTTCCCTCACTTTTATTTTTAAAACTTAACTTCATCGTTTTATTCAGAGTTTTAACCTTTTCCACGCCAAAGACGTATATATCGGCACCACAGGTCCAACGCCAAAGACAGATATATCGGTCACCGACCACAGAGCAAAATAGACATACGTGCACACGCACAAAGTTTAACTTCATTTTTGACATTTAGATGGCGTGGCGTCTGAGTGGTAGGTTTTGCGTTTGACATTTCGTTGTAAAGGTTAAATGTCACTTTTGAGTGCTCGAATCTCAAAAATTACCCCCCAGGACCTAAAGTTGCGTAGGTAGGGTCACTATCGACTAGGCTATGAAGTTCGTTCAAAAAGAATATTGAAAAATCTTTTTTACAAAAATACATATGGTTATGAAATTTATTTTTAGAAACTTAAGAGTATCGATAAAATATAGTTTCATTGTCATTGTTTATATATTTGTGACGTTCACTGATGAATAAGTAATTATTGTTGAATAATGTGTTTCTTATTTATTAGATACGTCAAAACTACATAAAGCGGCGTTTGCTGACCACCTACAAGGCGCTGGAACGGATGTCGCAGTCGGAGTTCAATTTGGATAAATTAGAGGTATGTATTTAGATTTATCAAGAAGATGTGTGGACTGACATCAAAATATATCATTTGGCGATCGTTGGTCACGCAGGTCACGCTTTTTTTATCATTTTTTTTTGTGTGTATGTTACTCGATATCTCAGTGAATCGTGAACCGATTTTCAAAATTTTTTTTTAATCGAACGTGTGTAACCCCTACATGGTCCCATTGTCACCAAGACGGGGTCTGATGATGGTATCTTGGAGAAATCGAGGGATTATGTAATTCAAGTGTAAGCATTTAGGATTAGTTTCGCATATTATTGTTTCGCGATTTTTGTAATTTTCATTGTTTGTAGTTCACAGTGCCTTGGTTTTACTGTAATGCTGTGTAACTTATTTGAATAATAAAATAAATAAATAAAATAAATAAATATTTTTAAAGTTTTATGCTTCCGTTACTTAATTGTTATCTGTATTGTTAGAAGCACCGCCTACAATCGTTCTGCGTGGCCCTAAAGTTGACTGGTAGAGAATGCCTTATGGCATTAAGTCCGCCTTTTGTACGATAAGTTTTCTTTTTGTGCAATAAAGATTAAATAAATAAATAAATAAACTCTTCAACTATTAATACTATTATAGGCACACCTATAGTGATTTCACTATTTTTTACAGCAACTTGGCCATTTCCTCTTGGAATAGCGGATCCTAAGTGAAGTCGGTTCTTTTTTTGTTTAAAATTATAAATTTTACTGTTCAAATTCAATGGTGAATTTGTATGTTTAACGTAAGCGTATTTCTCCAAATTTTATCTTATCTAAAAAAGTGTAACATTTAGTTGGTAGAATACATGTGGAATAGTTAACTTATATAAAGTGTATTGTGTTGAGTATCATAGGTGGAGTTGTAAAAGTACTTTGAAAATGTTGATGTTTTTTTAAAGTCGTTTACCCACGTGTACCCCCGTAAGGGATAGATATGTAGATGCCCATAATCACTTCTACAGTACAAAACAGAACAGTTTACCATTGTTTTCCTTAGCCGACACAATTTTCTAGGAAAAATAACAGCTTTTTTGTAGCAATCACAGAAATTCTTGAAGAAATCGCGAATTATATCTGTTTGTTACCCTCCACTGCTAGAAGTAACGCGTGGAGGGTAATATGAACTATGACAAGGACCAACGATAATAGCACTCTCTCTGCCGGACCTATTGAAAGTGTAATAAAATCATCTTGATCTATCTTGGTATTACTATTACCATGCCCCGTCTATACCTTTTATCCTATGTTTATGCGTTTAAATAAAATAGTAGATTGTACATCAAGGGCATAAAGCGACCCATTTTTATCCGAACCAATATAGTTGAGGATAAAAATGGTCAATTATGCCCGGATTATACATTCTGCTTTTCACTTCGATTGCGAGGAAAATTTAAGTTGAGAGCAAATGAATAATTACATTACACATAAAAAATAATATTGATTTCGGCAGCAATATTAATTGTTCTACTACTATTTGCTCACTCTGTTCGATTAACGTATAAGGCGACAGTGCAATTTCAACGTCACTCGACGTCATTATTATGTTCAATCGTTCAATAATTCTGGGAAATAATATTTTCACTTCAATTTAAACAATAAAATCGCTGTAAAGTAAAAGAACATGAAAAATAACCAATTCCCACCAATTATTTTTTTAATGTTTTTTTAAAATTTTCATCATGTGAATTTATACTTAGATACTTGTTTTCTGCCAAGTCATAAAACATTTCAGGGCATTTTATAACAATAATCAACTTCTATTTTATCTAATTACATTAATTTAATTATAGAAAACACAGAATTCAAATAATAATAGCAAGAATTGAAATAATATAAAAAGTTTCAGTTGTCTACGCAATTTTACTGCTTGATTAAATTGTGCAATATATTTTGACTGTGCTTGGCTGTTGAGCCCCATTGTCTTAGTCTTGTCGAACTTTACGAGCATGAGAAGTGAAAAGTTGTATTTTAATACGGTTACTCTTTTAATTTGTAAAACATCTATTACATGGCACGTTTTTTTGTCTTAATAACATATTTCTTGCTTCGAAGGAAACGTGGGAGCGTTGCCCTCTTGTCTCCTTTGCGCTTATATAACAGTTACAGTTTTATGCACTCGCACTAGATATGTCGAGGGGCAGCGCCCCCTGTGTACTTTTTGCTGTATGGGGCGCTGCCCCTTGTTTCTTTACGGCTAATCGTTCCACAGCGACGTTGTGGTAAGTGGTGTATTTAATGCTACTGTTGCAGGCGGCGGCGGTGGCGTCGGCGCTGGCGGGCGGCGGCGCGGGCCCCACGGTGCTGGCCGTGCCCACCGTGCCCGCCGTGCACACTGTGCACACGCGTTTCGTGCACCCCGGTCAGTATTTCATTCAATCTGTGCTTTAACCTTTTTGACGCCAATAACGGGTATATCCGTAATACCCCGATATATACGTCATAACATAACAAACAGATTTTGTGCCATTTTCAAGTAAAAAGTACATCATTGTCGGTTGTCAATAAGGCATTACTGCCATAATAACTCATTTAGAAATAAACTCTATTAACAACCAACAATGATGTAACTTCTTGAAAACCTCACATTTTACTTTTAAATAATGACTGGTTTGATTAGGTTAGTTTCTGTTTCCTGTAGTAGTAGTTGAAACCTACAAATGTATGTGTAAGATCCAATCGACTTGTGACGGATACAGGACAAAGCGTTCGAGGGTTTAATGCTAAGAATACGCCACTTGTTAGTAAGAACCACTAATATAAATGATCATTTGACGGTTGAGTTACGTTTCCAGAGGCGTGCGCCCTGGCGCTGACGGCGGCGGACCTGGAGCGCGAGCGCGGGCGCCCGCTCAGCAAGTACGAGCGCAACATGATGATCTTCAACTGGCTGCACACCCTCGACGACCAGGCTCCTTTCTAGACCACCTAGCACCTCTACTATATGTCCCAATGTCTCAGGAGTTAAAAGCCAGGAGCTTAAAAATGGGGCAGCGCCCCCTATTCTCCTTTAACAACGATCAGGCTGCTTTTTAGGCTACCATATCTATATATTATATGTTCTAATGTCTCACTCGATATAAACAGGAATTAATAAATGGGGCAGCACCCCCTATTCTCCTTTTAAAAATAATTACGATTGCTACATGAAGATCTCAAATTGGTTTGATATGCAGGATACGCTTGACAAGCAGGCACTCACTCGATATAAACACAGGAATTAAGAATAGGAGCTAAAATGGGGCAGCGCCCCCTAGTCTCCTTTATCAGATCCATGATGATCTCTGGTCTGGGCTTCACATACTTGACGACCAGGCTCCTTTCTAAGATACATGTATGTTCTAAAATCTCACTAGATATAAACACATGAATTAAGAATTGTTAGAAGTGCGAGATCTTATCTAATTCGATGTAAGCACAGACATTCCGAGTTTATAATACTCAAAAGAGCCAGGAGGTTAAAAATGGAGCGGCGCCCCCTATTATCCTTAAACAAATAATAAATGCATCAGCATTTAGACTTGGTTCTAGCGAAGTGAAGCAAACTATAACAAATTTATAGCTAAATAATAGGGCGACGCCCTATAGCCTCGATCAGCAAATACAAGCGCAATAATAATATAATGATTTTCAACGACATAAAAATGCGAATCATAATACAGTCACCAACATGTTAAGAATCTCGCTACCTAATGTACGTTAAGCATGTTATACTTACTAATAAGTATGAAGGAAAAATGAGGGCAAAGCCCCCTAGCCTCCTTAAATAATTACGAGTACAGCATAATCTCAAGTAGATGCATATTGCATACCTACCTAGCAATGGCGGGGCGTCATAAATATTAGCAGGACACCCCAGAGCTAATTTGGATTTCTTTTTCTTCACAAGCTTAATGGAAAAGCGCTGACCTATCAGAAAATTTGGCAAGCCGATGGGCATAGAGTTCTATGGACGCCCCGCCAGTGCTACCTAGTCAGTCCTGGTGTGGGAACAAACGTAATACAAAATAAACTCGCGTAACGCCAAAGATATGTATACACTTTCGAACCTTGTTACAACGGGGTAAGGTGCAATAGTGTACCTATCCATATTTTTGGCGTTGACTATACTTAACTAAAAAAGGGGCGACGCCCTCTAGCCTCCTTTACTAAATAAAATTACAAACGTCATGGTATGACGTATCAATAATAATATCATTCCACCACACAGTGGTCACCCGCCGATAGTATATGTATATAAGATGAAAAATCTGCCCAACTGATCTCATGAATGTAAGATTATATATTGATATTGACATATTATGTCAGGTATATAAGAGTGTTAATGTATATGAGGCAGGGCCGTAGCTAGGGGGGGCATAATGGGGCAGTACCCTACCTTAAAATTGGCTATGCCCTACATTAAATTAGCACTGCCCTATCTTAACTGCAATTCTGACAGGGGGGCATTATGGGGCAATGCCCCACCTTAAACTACTAATGCCATACCTTAAAATTGGCTTTAAATTAGCACTGCCCTATCTTAAGTGCAATTCTGACTAGAGAGGGGCATTATGGGGCAATGCCCCACCTTAAAATACTAGCGTTCTACCTTAAAAATGGCTATGCCCTACCTTAAGCGAGCACTGCCCTATCTTAACTGTAATTCTGGCTACGGTCCTGACCTGATGAGGTGTTAAAAACTTTGTACTAAAACAAGCTTTGTGCTATAAATAGCTTTTCTCGATATATCATTTCAGTGTTGCTCAAAAACAATAAAGATTACTAGCGATTATATTTAATTAAGCTACGGACCTATACATATCCATCCGGATATGCAATGCATGAAATAAGACTATCCAGTCTTGTTGAATTTTTACTACTAGTCCGCCTCGAACTGAGAATACGCGATTTACTTGCAAACGAGTTGACCAATATAACAAGACCTATTTAAAGAGTTCCCCAGATGTATGGACTTCATCGAAATCATTACAGAAGATAACGGTCCAGATGATCCAGAAACTGATGCAGATAGTGATGATGATGACGAAAAGGAGCCAATAACGGAGTTTATCAATCATGAAAGTGTGTGTGGACGAGATAAATAAAGTTAGTCCTCTTATGTCGATCCCGGCCATGTTGAGGTAGATTTCGCTAAATCTATCGTCTCCCATAATCAAGCAGACAGATAATCAAAGGCAAATCCGACCAAACAGACTAAGGTCAACTCGGCGAAAACCGTCAGTCGGCGAAGATCGGATAGCAAGCAATTACAGCATTTTTTTGCCGAGTTTACCTAAATAAAAGGAAAAAGAAAGAGAAGGCAGTGAACACTGTGCAGAGCAGAGCATTAATCTCTATCTCTGTATCGCAGTAGTGGAGAGCATACACAAGTTTCCAGATCTATGTTTTAACTTAGATCGTTTATTCAACACGGACGAGATTGCCAAACTAGGAACCAATAAGCGGCAAATCGCGTTAGATTTTATGTCAAGTTTTGACGATATGGCCGCTCATGAAAAGCTGGAACCAGTGCTAAACGGCGAGATGTATCCACTTTTTCACCTTATTGCATTGTAATAAGGTCCAAAAGTGGATACATCTGTTTGAAGTCGACCCTACACCCTGTTTGCCAAGATCAATAAATCGCAAAGTCCTGAACTGTGTGGAAATCGATTTTTTCACCAGATGCCAGTACCGGCGAGAGGTCCAGCTGTCATAATGCACCAATCATGTTTAATCACATTTTTAATGGGGTTGGCAACTGTCAAAGTGACATCTTCAAAATTGGTCCCTAGAAAAGCTAAATTTGTATGGCGCGAAGTAGTTTTTATTTATTTTCGCGAAAATGACTCAATTTTTTGTCTCGAATTGCTCCGAAATTGAAATCCATCCGTTTTTGGAATACATTAAAATTAAAATGATGTAGATTAACGCCATAGGGAAGGTTTTTGCCTAAGAAAAGCTTTATGCCTGCATACAAGTTAGGGACCATTCATCGTCTGTTTCTTTCTATCATTGTTTGTATCTCTTTCTCTTATTGTATGGAATCTAGGACAGCGCCTTCTGCAAAAGTTTTCACCGGCCAACCCCATTGATGGATTTTGACAGCTGCTGTCAAAAAGACCTCTCGTCACAGTGCCGCCACCTGGATTCCAGGAAATCCTCATTCAAGCTGGTATGTGGGTTTGCAGACCCGCGCCTGTGCCTAGAAGCCCTAAGCAGTTGTTAGTCACCGATTAGAATGATTGTATAAAGACGAGACGACTGTTCTTATAGATAACTTCAAACAACACTAGTGTGTTCAGACTGATAAAGTTTTTAGTAAAGTAACAGACATACACTGTTCATACACCTCATTACTCTGATTTCTCTTTCGGCCTCACTTTTCGCTCGATGAGAGCTATCCGGATATGTATAGTATAGCTCCCAAGACTCAAGCTTAGATTTTTAACATTTCACCAAATAAATTAAAAGTTTGATAAGTAAAATAAGAAAAAAATCTTCAAATTTCAATGTATGTATGTATATACTGTCATATCAATGTTGATAGTACAGCTGCATGGTATTGCCTGCCGAGTATGTTACTATGGCCGAGGCTGCGAGGTAGTATAATATATACGAGGCAGGCAATCCCTCGTCTCAAGCAGTATTGTGTTGTAACGTAATGAAAATTATGTAAAAGAATATTGTAATGTAACTAAATGGAAACATTAACTTACACCTTTAAGTTTTAGGGACACCACACACCTCATCTGAATTTAGAAATTCATAAACGAAATGCTTAAATTCGTCTACGGTAGCTGATTTTTTGCCAGGAGGCCATATGCTGCCTGTACACTCTCGCCGAGACACACCGAGACAGGCCGAGTGCGAGAGTGTACATGGCTACGCTCGCTTTGTCTCGTGGGTCTCGCCTGCTCTCGCTCCCGTGTCGGTTTTTTGCGCCCGAGTCAAAGGGTCTCGCGAGGAACGCGAGAACGTCATGTACACTCTCGCGACTCGCAGTATCTCGCGCCGCGGGAAATTTGAAAACAAGCGTGCTGTGTCGTGTGCGCATCTGAGTAGTATGTGGTATACGGCAAAAATGGCGTGAAATAACGAAAACGAATTAAATTTTCTAGAAATGTATCAATCGGAACCTGTCTTGTGGCACCCGAGACAATCACAAGGATAGTAAAAAAAATTGTTTTCTAAGAGTGTAAAATATGTATATATTAGACGTGTGCGCCGATTAAAAAATGATCGGCGGCGGCGTTTGCCAAAAAATCGGCGGCGGCGGCGTGTTTTCGGCGTGAAATCGGCGTGACCTTGACTTTTGGCTTATGAATATAAAACACAAAATAACTCGTTTTATTTGCTGACAAACGGTTTAATTGAATGTGCTACGGGTAGCTCATGGTTTGACATACGTTTTTTTATAAAAGCTGGAAGAAATAAACAACATAAAATACGTTTTCTTAGTAAAACTCGGTGTTGCCGACACCAATACTTTATTAAACGCAACTGGTTTACGCCAATTGATTTTACGTGCACTATGCTGAATATGGCTGACATGTTGAGTGATTGAGTGTTCCGCCGATACAAAACTACATTTACGTTATGTCTCTTACAAATGTTAATTAACATTCTAATGACTTCTTTAACGTTAAAGAAAATCACAAATAGGAGCGTTTAACGCCTGCTAAAATTTCTTGAACAGATATACTCGTACTGTCGTGACTGATACTCCAGTGGTTGCGCGATTCTGCGATTGCAGTTCCGCGGTGAAGATGTGCTACAGGCATTACAATTACAACTAGACCAATCAATCGAGTTCTACGGGAGAGAGATGTTAGGAGCGGTCTAATAACGAAGATTTCTTATCTATTTGTGCAAACGGGACTTAACCGGGTATAATAAAGAGTCTTTCTTTAGGACCACGGGGACAATGTAGTCCTCGAAACGTCGAAGGCAATTTTAAAATTATATTAAAAGCGGTCAAGTCCCAGTTTTACAAATAGTTATATGTAAAAACCGTGAATGTTTAACCCTTCACCAGGCCGCGAAGAACAAGCGTGTCCTCATAATTTATTTATGTATAGATTTGCAATCATATTGAACCACTCGTACAAAATGTATTTACAAAAGTCGGATACGTTCCTGAAAACTAGAAAAAAATGTGGGATGCGGTCTTCCCATAGTCAGTCTGAGTAATGAACTGGTATTCCGTACTTTGACACTGATCACTAAATTACAGGTCCAGTGAATGTAAACGGCTGACGGTCATGAAATCATATTGTCAGGATTGATATAATGTTTTGTAGGAGATTTGGAGTTGAAAACGGACAAGCGGACTATGGTAAACAATATACTATGTGGGAAGCATATATCCCTTAACCTGGTAAAGGGTTAAATCTGTGAGAAGATGTCTTCTTACAGCTCTTACTGCTTCGATTTCTGAGATGTAAACTCATGCTATTTGTTGAAATCGATTTTTTGATCGTTCGCCAATTCGATTGACTCTTTTTTGCGCTATTAATAAGAACATGATTACCTAGCTACATGTCGTCTTCTTTAATCATAGTGGGTAGTGCTGTACGACTTTGCCTCCTTATGTGTGTTCTATCGCTTGTACAATGGGTTGTTCTCTGAAGAACTTTTTGATATGATGCTCACGGCCACTTTTTATTACCGCACCGCTCGCCATCGGCAGGGTGTTCATCCTCACACCCTGGAGCCGAAAGGGTCGCGCACTGCACGCTTTAAGATGAATTTCCTAGCGCAAACGCGCCGACTGTGGAATGAATTCCCTGCCGAGGTTTTCCCAGAGGGCTACAGTTTGAGGCTCTTCAAAAAAAGGAGGAATTGAGGTTCTTGAAGGGTAGGCAACGCGCATGTGAATCCTCTGGAGTTTCAGGCGTCCATAGGCTACGGTAACTGCTTACCATCAGGCGGGCCGTAAGCTTGTTTGCTGCGGGGTATAATTTTTTTTAAATCTGCAGCATGTTCTGCAAAACTAACCCACGTCTTGTGGGCACGTCGGGTCTCGTCGACAATCATCATTACGCGCCCTGAAGAAGAAGCGAAGAATGGGTTAAATTACTCTGTTTGTCAAATATACTTTGTGCAACACGTTATTATAAGGAGCGTTGGTAATATGGAATTGTTAAAAAATATCAATTTGACTACATAAATAACAGTCAAGGCCACGCCGATTTCACGCCGATCATTTGTCGGCGGCGGCGGCGTGGCTATAAAGCCCGGCGGCGGCGGCGCGCCGGCGTGGCGCACACATCTAGTATATATTTATAATAGCTCTAGGTACAAAGAGCAACATGGCAGTAGCTAGTGAGACATTTACGTCCATCTTCTCTGCCTTCACAACTGTGACTGAACTGAACGAGAGTGTACATGGTGGCACTCGGACAATCGCCTCTCGCCCGAGACACTCGCCGAGTGCTCTCGCGCGAGAACGTACAGGCGGCAATAGATAAATTTGTCTATGAATTTCTGAATTCACATCAAGTGTGTGATGTCCCTTTTAAGAGATATTGGGTGTGTATACTGCAGCTAATTATGAATATTTTATTAAAGTTGGTTAATGCTTGAATGTTTCGTCGTCAATGTAATGTTTAATAGACATGGAATATGCATGTTTATAAAATAAATCACTAATTTAAAGCATAATTTTGTTTTATTTTTTATTCTATTTACTATCGACGAAGGCCGCAAAGGAAGATACTATTGCAGATGACAGTACAGTCACCATCAAATAAATATATCGTAGCGGCTAAGGTACTTAAATAACTCAATAATACCTGCCAGTGGCGTAGCTACGTGACCAACAAAGGGCCCTGGAGCAAAAAAAACTGGGATCCCTAAACTATACACACACAGCACTTTATATTCAATATGAGGTTTGCTAAGGTTTTGGGGGCCCCGGGGCAGTGCCCCGCCTAGCCCTTTGGTAACTACGCCTGTGATAGAACATGCACTTTATCGCCTCGACAATAGAGGCGTTTTTAAGATATTGTGACCACCTTGGCTGCTCTGATATGTCTGATGGCGACTGTACATACATGGACCAAATCATACCATACCTGGGCTGAATTCTCAAGTTTCAGTTAATTGGTAAGGCTGCGGTTCCACCAGAGACCAGGAGTTCGATTTTTGAATCTCACCGGGTGACTTATTTCGTACTAAATAGTCATCGGCTGCATACAAAAAAAGTCACCGGTGAGATTCAAAAATCGAACTCCAGAGATGAGCGAGGATGGTTTTTAAGAACCAATTTACAGCACAGCTCTAGGACTGGTTCTCAACAAACACATTCCTCGCAACGCATCCTGACTCATCTCTGGTGGAAACGCAGCCTAAAAGATGAGGGATAATAAGTAAAAAAAAAAGTTAATCCAAAACGTTTTATTTACGTTCAAACTTGCCCCCGCATCACATAAAATATATTTCGACTTTAAACACACATGAAACAAAAAGAAAATATTACATGATATTATCACCAAAATTATATTTCAATGACAATGTCATGCAATATAAGAAATGATACATTTTGGGAGCGCCCACAGGTTCCAGCAACTATAGAGATATAGACGACCACAGCCTAAGAACTTTTTGAAGCTCATGTCGATTGCGCCATCTATGTCAAAGCCCCCTAAAGATACCGAATATGTAAGAGAAATGTCACCTTAATTAGGACAAAAAATGTGTCCCAAAATTTTCATTTTTTGGTTCCTTCCATTCCGTTACCGTTGTATTTCCAAATAAACGAATCAATCACTACATAGTATAAAACAAAGTCGCTTACTGCCGTCTGTCTGTATGTATGCTTAGATCTTTAAAACAACGGATTTTGATGCGGTTTCTTTTAATAGATAGAATGATTCAAGAGGAAGGTTTATATGTGTAATTAATAATTACACCCGTGCAAAGTGCAAGTTTCTGTATAATACCTCATGTTAAGTTGTAGTCCTACTAATTCAGCAACTTTAGGTATTTGTCGCATAGTTTCATTTTGCGTATTTTTTTGCTTCATTACCTAAACGGCAAATGGTGGCTTTTTTCCATTTAGGTGATGAAGCCAAAAGTAAGTAACATAAAAATGTATTAAGATCATAGGTTGCGGAATTGGCTACTTTCCTATGAAGTCAAATTAGCTACTCTTTAGCAAACGTCAAAACGATTTGTTATATGAAGTTTATACAGGAGACTAATAATTATGACGTCACAAATCTATATTATGAATACATCTCCTTTTTAACAGTTTTAACCATTATAAAATCATTTAAAGCGCAGACACATGTTACACCTGGATTTTCCCGTGTACTTTTGGAATTTTGATTTTATGAATGCAATGAAACAATTAAGTTTATCTACTGGAAAGTACCCTATTAGTAGGACTAAATACAACATGAGGGATTATACAGAAATTGATTCGTTTATTAGTAAATACAATCCGCCCAATGAGGGCGCCACTCTCTTAATCAAGTATGGCGCGGCCATACTTTCTGCCTCCTCAATTTCACTTGGCGTAGGCCAACTCTATGGGCGTCTCCAAAATGTACATAAAATATTTTGTAACTAAATACTACTAAATCAGGTCTTTCAATATTTTGATCTAAATTCTAAATTATACTTAAATCCAAAAATGCCAAGGGCACAAAATTTACAAAAGTAATATTAGTTTTATACACTTTTAAGCCAAACATATTCTATTTTATTAATAAATATAAATAAACCGTGGTATTTACATGTGGGAATGAATCTTCACATATAACGTGATATGTTACTTTTATAGTTTTAAATTATATGTTAACAGATTTTTGCAGTTATTACAAAACTATAAAGAATTATATAAATCAAGTTTTTAAAAATAACATTAGGAATCATTAACGAACTATTATGGTTCCAGTATTTTATTTTAAACACAAGAAAATTTAGATTTTAAATATTTCATGTATACTGCAATGTTAACAGCACATACAATTTTTATTTTGAAAATTATTCAAAAATTAGTAAGAGTTAAATTAAGACATTACAAAACTAGTAACAGAGTTCTTCACAGTTCATTTTATCATTGCAATGGACATCTGTTTCCAATTTGTGGAAGTTCAATTTAAAGTTACATACTATATATACTACTATAAGCTGTCTGTTAATAGAAGTTTTTCAACAACTGTGCTCAAACAATTCTCAACAGAAAAACCTAGAGCTTTACAGCCATATTCATAAAAAGTTAGAAGCTCACTGATCGGTCGATCAGAGGCAGGTACCGAATTTATTTATGAATCAAGTAATTTTACAAGCCTGAATTAAGCCTAACCAGCATATCAACTGGTTCGAATATCAGACTCCGATTAAGGATTTTTTATGAATACGGCTGTTAGAACATAAACTAAGTATTTTAATGTTCTTATGTCATTCGAACTTAAATATATATAGTAACAAGACAAAATTTCTCTTCATATATCGAATTAGAGGAGTGAAACTGTTTACAATATTAAAATCTTTTAGTAGAAAATTTAAAATAATACTTCAGAGTACAGTTAGAAAAAGTAAATAAGTGATAAGATAACTAATATAACAAAAACCTAAAAAAGTGCTATTTTGAGATACATAATTTTTTTTACCACTAAAATTGAAGGGATGTTTACAAAAACAACATAACTGACTACACTGGTTGACACCTGAAACGATTAACAATGTTCTTAAAGAAGTGTCAACCACTCTAAGCAGTTATGTTGTTTTTGTAAACATCCCTTCAATTGGTTTCTTTTCACATATCCAACATTACAACAGATCAAAATGAAATAGCTTAAATAAATCATGTTGTAGATTACATATTGTTTGGAAAAACAAATATTATCAGATTATTTTCTTGTCAAAAAAGGCTTGTATTTTAAAACTTGTGAAAATAGTGAATACAAAATAAACAATAATGCAAATTTATTTGCAAATGCATTACCTGTAGATGTTTTTTACATACAGTCAGCTAAGCAGGTGTATTGTTCAAAATGAGCTTAACACAACTTGTCAAAAAAACAAGAGTGTGAACATCATTCTGCTTAGTAACTTCTGCTGACTGTACCCTGTAACAAAACCTTTTGGCTTTGTCAGATACAATTTCGTCAGAGTGAAAAAAATGACGCGTTTTGTCATTTTCGGAGTATTTTCGATTCATTCAAAAGTGTAGGTGTTGTGACAAGCGTTTCAGAGTCGGACACACCGCCAATTATATCTACACATATAATGTATACCCATATATGTTGCTGGCCTAACCCCCCGCGCGCCGTGTGTGCATTAATATATCAGTAAAAAATATCAACAATTGTATAAAACTGTATATCGGCTATGGAGTCTGTTTTGACAGAGTTTAATATCGTCAAATCAGTTTTTGGCTTTATTGAGACTATTTTTACGTCATAATGTCTTGACATAATGGCTTCAAAAATCTTAAAAACACAAATTTAGTTTATTTCGCAGTATTATCATATACTTAAAGATATAATAGACGGCCATAGTCTAAGAACTTTTTGAGGCTCCAAGTATTTAGCGCCATCTAGTTGAGAGCGACCTAAAGATAGCCAAAATGTAAGAGGACATATCAGCCCCATCTAGTAACGACTAGTGTACTACTAGTACGCTTTTCGTTACTAGATGGAGGTGACATTTCCTCTTACATTTTGAGTATCTTTAAGTGGCTCTCGGATAGATGACGTGATAGACTTAAGCTTCAAAAAGTTCTTAAGGCTGTACTGCTCTATTTATTATATAAGTTACTCTATGGCATTATTAAATAAGTTTTATGGAATTTAGACGGTTCTTTAAAAAAAGTTCTTTTTCAAAATATTACAATTAGGTAATTACTCATTTTAGTCTCAATAAAGCATTGCGAAAAATGCCAAAACTAAAAAACTTGGCATTCAATGGCCTGATGATACTAGACTCTAGCATAACAGACTTGGACTATTGTACATGTGGAGGATAGGGGTGTGTGAGTGTAAATAACTCTGTGACTATGGCTATGTGTGTGTCACGGGGCGCGGGTGTGGCAGCGTTCAGTCTTATAATCAATCTGTGGTACCTTCCAATGGGGTTGGCCGGTCGAGTCTTTACAGATGGCGCCAGCATAGCTTGTACCTGTCAGTCCTACCTATAGTGTCAAATTCCTGTTGTTTTTTGGAAATTTCTGACCTAGGCTAGCCTTTAAGCCAAATCCCATACAATACTAGGGATAGGTACAAGCTATGCTGGCGCCATCTGGCCAAACCGTTGACAGTTGCCAACCACATTCAAACTGAAATGTTGAAGTTTATAAACTGAGGTTAAGGGTGAAAAGTATGTCTTGTGTGTATTTTAGTAATGGTACCATTTAGGGCCAGCGCTTACACTATTATTTCAAATACAATATTGAATACAATGAAGCGCTGACCACCAAATGGTGCCTTTACCAAAATAATGACACAATAAACATTGCAACAGTTTTCTGTACAGTTGCCATTGAATATATCAGAGCGAGCATGGTACTCAAAAATATCTGAACATGCACTTTATCGCTTTGACAATAGAGGCATTGTTCAGGTATTTGTGATCACCTTGGCTGCTCCGATATATCTGATGGCGACTATTACAATGAATTTCTTGAGAGTTGCCAAGTTCAATAATTAACTTTCATTATCTTTCCCCCAACCCAAACCTGCTAGTGACTTCAATCATCAAAACAAAAGGTACCCAGATCTCGATATTAGTGGCAGATCCGACTCATTGCGCTTCTTGGTGCGTGTACCCGGGGCGGTGAGCAACGGGTACACAGTGGACCGGGCCAGTGCGGGCCGCAGCTGCGCACTGGTACTGTATAGCGGGCTTATACCTAGCTTATATGTAGTTAATGTTTTGCCAGGAGTCTTAAATGTAAAGGTTTAGTTGGAAATGACGGAAAGAACAACGTTTGAGGCTGAGTCACACACGAGCGCCATGATGGCGTGGCGTGAGCGGGGCGCTGACATCCGAATGCCTTTAGTTCATTAGGCACAACAGTGTCGCGCCGCGCTCACGCCGCGCCAGTTTCGCGCTCAAGTGTGACTAAGTCTTTAGGTTAATGATGAATAAATTAATTTATGATAAACACTTTTTTTGTATTTTGGAACCTATTCAGCAAACATTTATCCAGACAAACTGAAATGTCAATAGAGTTCCTATTGGAAGTGACTAGTTGCTTTTTAAGGGATAATTTCGAAATATTAATTAGCCCCCTTCATTTCCATTTTACAATGATTTTAAACTTTTAAGGTTCTTGGCAAAACAGATGAGTTAGAGCCTGTGTCTAGCTTCAGATTAAAAATAGTACATTAACAAGGAAATTGAAGACAGTCCAGTCACCAGTAATGCCTGGTATTGTACTTGTAATTCTTGTTTGAATCTAAGTAAAACCAAGCAATGGACACCACAAGGCCCAATTTGCAGTATAAGGTACATTTAATTTATAGCCAACCATTATTCTGGCGTTAACTGTACTGTGTTCACTAAATACTGTTGACAACAGCTAGCTAAGCCGGTAAGGAGTCAAAAATAAACTTGATATAAAAAGCATGTCAAGATTATTTTGAACACCCACATGCTTAGACAATTCTGCTTGTGACTGTACAGTTACAGACTAATTATTGAGCCATTTAAGGCCTAGTTACACCTACCGAGTACAGTGGCGAGTCAGTACTCTCGACCGAGTACTCGCAAGGTCTAAACACATCGCCGAGTACTGGGCCGGGCCATTTTACTCTCTCGGCCGAGTGGCATTTTGCTGTCACGCCACTGTACACGTTAGGTGTAACCAGGCCTTAAAGATTCAAGGTATTTTTTGTTTAATACTTTATGAAATGTCCATGTGAAGTGAACCCTATATGCCTCAATTAAAGTCCGTGATCGTACAAATGACAAAAATTAGTTTCAAAATCATTTTAAAGGGTTATGCTTGCAATGGTTAAGATTCATAAATATCTAGACACAGGCCTTCCCCAGTAAAACATGGTAAACATTGTCATAACACTTATGCTAGTAGATAATGGAATTAACACATGTTATATGTGAACACAATTAAGTATGGCAGCCATTTTGTTTTTTTAAGTGTCTTTTTGGAAAAATGTGGTGGTTCAGCAGATAAAGTAAAAGACGCAACTATTGCTTGGTAGAGTAATTAGCTATCCTCATTACAAGGACTTAGTTTTCATGATTTAAAAATATGCAAGAAATTGATTTTCTCATCTTATGCAATATTTCCAGATATTAAAAGTTTGGACCATGGAGTGGCAGACAGCCAGCTCCAGCTATATAAGTAAATCAAATTTATAACATTATTATTTTGTCAAATGGTCTTAATAAATAATAAAAAACTCAATAATAATTATGTTTTTTGTGACAACACCACATGTGGATCACTAACTACATTCACTATTTATAATAGCAGGACGCAATACACTGCTTTTCACTGACCAAGAGGATCACTGAAAAGCAGTGTATTTCCTCACACCTCAATAGACACTATAACATATTCGAAGAACATTTTAACCTGATCTTTTTAACAAAAATGGTTGCATTCAACTAACGTGTTCACATATAACAGTAATATCACATCGACATTAAGAATGTCGTCAAAAACTTGAAAACTGAAAATTCTACAGAAACTAGATTGTGCATAACCGTGTACGGGTCGGTGCTACGCGACGAAGTCCAACGGCCGATTGAAACCTCCTTTTCTATTCATGTATTGTCTGTATTTCCGTTTTAAAACGACATGGACTTCACCTTCGACGTTATCGTCAACTTTCTTACCTTTTGTCGTGTCGAAGCCGCAAAAGCCCATAACTTTTAACATTTCTTGTTCCTCGGGAGATTTACCTTCTAAATCAGCGGGGGTGACGATCGGACGCTCCCCGAAAGTCTTCTTTTTGGCTATGAAAGACGACGACGGCCCGGGTGAGATTGAACGCGAGCGGCGTCTTCTCGTGGGTGATGGAGACCTCCTGCGGTCCGGGGAGCGTCGTCTGCGGTCTAGGGAGCGAGACCTGGATCGCGTGCGCTGCCTCCGCCTCTCGCGGTCCCGGTCTCGGTCGTGATCTCTGGGTCTCCGCCGATCTAAACGGTCTTCCCGCCGCCTTGGACTTGGCGACCGACCCATATTTCTCTGTGAAAATAGATGACTGGAGCTCAAATACGATTCTTAAATAAAGACAGGAGGTAATAGTCATTAATAGCGTTAGGCTCACCTTAGTTTTATGTCAACAGTTTTAAAATTTTGAAATTAAACAAAAAGATAACAGTAATGCACAACCTACACGAACGCCATTTTTGCTAGAATGTGCTGAAGCGTTTCGTTACTTTCGTTAGGGAGTGAGGCTTTGTTAATTCAAAAATGTCAAAACGTTATCGAAAGTTTTCAACAAAATTAAAAGTTGTAAACGTGGATGCGTCTGTATTTTAAATTTAGAGAACAGTTCTTTATAAAAATAATCACTAACAAAAAAAATGATTTCAAAATATATCCAATTTTAAAAGTTTTCAGACAAATATTCGCTAGCATAAACGAAACGCTACCCGCTCCATTATACGCTACGTGTATAAAGAACTGCCTTTAAACTTAAAGGTATGCGTAAAATGGAATTAAAATGTTACAAGTGTAAAAAAAACTAAGATATCGGGATAAATTTATACTACTTAGTAAATACTTTATACAATCGTAAAATAATGAATAACTTTTCAGTCGAGTATCATGTTTAGGCCACGGACACAATACAATATCGATTCTACATATATCTATAGAGATAATGATGAGATGTATGGTGGTTTTACAAAATCAAATGAGCTACTTAGCACTTCGAAAGTAACTAGGTATTAATCTGTATTTAGCGCTGAGTGTATAAAATAATTAAAGGTCTCGCAGAAGCTCCATTGAAAAGCATGCGCTTATAGTTTGGTCTACAATGTGAATGCGTCTACAGAGAATATGGTATTGCTGAATATGCCAGCATAACATAAATTTTATGTATTTCCTAGTAATTCCTAGGACAGGACCTTTGTATTTGTCTGTAAGAGAGGTTAGAACCTTGTGGACACCAAGATTGATTAGCAACAATTTTCTTTTAAAACTAGTAACCCGCTTCGAACTAAGAACTCGCGATTTACAAATGATTAGACCAATATAACAAGAGCCTTTAATATGATTTATTGATTGATACGGTTTTTTACTTATGACAAATTACGTCCAATTTCGATACGTCTACAGAAGGACCATATTACCGTACATTAATAATCGTGAGAAGAAGAAAAGAGAAATGACTTAAGAGTCGCCAGGACGCTCGCGTTCCCATACAAACGTAGTTTTGCTCGCATTTAAAAACGACATGCTTTAGAACCACGAAATTTAGCATGGGCATTCTAGTAGTACAGATCTATGTCGGTAATTCGTTTTCGTTGCTAAAAATCGTAATACAAAGAAAATACAGTCAGATACAGATTTACATACAAAACTTATTTTTGCTATATTTTCTTTGTATTAAAATTTTTAGCAACGAAAACGAATTACCGACATAGATCTGTACTGCTATAATGCCCATGCCAAATTTCGTGGGTCTAAAGCATGTCGTTTTAAAATGAGAGAAAAACAACGTTTGTATGGGGACGCGAGTTCACGCGAGCGTCCTGGGTCGCGTTTTATAAAGTTACAATTTACAATTTCGCTGTTTGCCTCTCTTTCTATCCAATATGTGTGCTAAAAAGAGAGGCAAAAAGCGAAATTGTAAATTGTAACTTTATAAAACGCGACCCTGGCGGCTCTTAAAGCACAATACTTTTTTACGTTTCTATAAGGTATATTAAAATTACGTATGGTATCCCTTTTCGACCGCAGCGCCATCTGGCTTGTCAGGTGGTTGGATTGGAACTAATTTGCGCGACAGCAGCGACGCCGTGCGTCAACGAAACGAAACTACGACATCGATCTGGCGGTGGCTGGTTGACGGGCCTGTGTGAGCGAATTACGGAAATAAACGCGTTGACGCGTAATGTCGGTGGTGCTAGTGCATTAAAATATACCGAAAAACGTTCTGTGCATCTAGATATTATAATGTTACTTCGTTTGTGTGCTTAGTGTAAGGAATATAGCTACTCGCAAAAAGTGAAGTGATTTGGTGTAGTGTTCTCAGGAAAACCTGCCTTTAACGTCTTTGGAGCCGACTGCCGGTACGTATTGCGTGCGATTAGCATTCATTGGACATGAAAATGTTTTAATTTCTAATTGGAACGCTATTGTTAATGCAGGAAATGCTTTATTTTGCTCGAAGTCTTTTAGGGTGTGTCTGGTGCTTGGTCCGAAATGGGTCATTTATTGTAGGAGCGATGGTATTTGCGGGCAAGCCGCCGATTTATCGGGACGTCCGCCGAGCTTTTTACCTCATTGACATGTTAAAACACCTTTTTTTCTTAGTGTTTTTTCTTGAGTTTTAAACGGATATTAAGTGGAAATGGCATTGAATATGAGTTTAAAATAGACTAAGAAGGTGTATATAATGTATATTTGGGCGTGCCATTTATCAATTGCATGTTATCTACCTCAATAAGAGTATGACATCATCGTCGGGTGCGGGCGTAGTGCTAACCGGCCGAGTTCGAAACACACCTATTATCTCGAGAGGATATAGAACACGTAGCATTTTATTTCCGGTGGGTTATAGATCAGAAAATTTAGTTGACCCTTGGGTCACCCGATTGGGTTCGGATCGGTCACAGATAGTAGCTCCACGCTTTTGAGTTTGAGATTGTACAGTTATTTAATTGAGTAATGAGAATACATTCATAAATTACAATATGTAATTTTGAAGCGTGAATGCCTATCATACTTATCATAATACCAGTGTACAGTTGCCAGGCTGACAAAAATATGCATTTAATAATGATGTTTTCTGATAGATCTCCATAATAATACAGTAAAGTACAAAAAATTACAGATATACTTATGAGGCTGTCTTCAACATTTTTGTTCATATTATTGTAATTACAGTAATCAATATTCTAAGGTAGCTTTTTACAACATTTTCTAAACAATCTTTTCATTTGTGAATTCGTTCAATTAAGTTTACTGCTTGCCAAAGTTATAATTTATAAACCAGGATTACACAGGATGATGTCATTTTTAAGTGACACATTTTTAATTTTTTTATGACATGCCATTACCTCACTCTTTTAACAGATTGGTCTTAAGATTTTAAAGGCAATCAAAAGTACCATATATATTTTGATTGCTAGATTAATTAGCATGCACTATAATGGTTACAAATGATTTAAATATGGATTTTAGTTCTCACAATGTATACTTTAATTACATAAAATATATTACAACAACATTTAAAACAACTATTTTAACTCGATAAGTGTAAACATATGTGTTACACCTAAACTCCAATCACTGGTAAAGATGGATATTACATGGAGTCTATTGTGTGTAGATACATAATTCATTCTGCACTCAAGACACCACATATGGACATTTCTGAATGAAGTGGCCCGTTTTATTTATTGTTCACTATATTTTTACGATGGCCATCAGCTGACGTAAATTATACATTCCATAGGTCAGGTATAGCACATTTTAATGGTAAACATGTCATTAAAAACATAATGAGGTGATGTAATGTGAATACTCGTAAATAACTTTATGTGTCTGATTTAATAAACCATTTGCCACCACTAACACATATTGATAATGGTTTCATTATTTACATGTTTATTTTTTGATTGGCTAGTATTTATGTTATTTTTACATCTCGCTTGGTAGAGGTATAATTGTATTACTAACATGCTTATGGGCCTAGAGCCTGAGGGCCTACTGCGAAGTTCGAAAATCGACAAAACGATGGTCCCGTCTCTATCGCTCTTGCATATATGAAAGAGAGTGATGCAAATAGACGATTCGATGAACGAAGTGCTTCTCGGTTATAGGCCTGAAATAAATAATTAATGGAATTGTATTGATTGAATTGCAGAAAATACAACTAAAACTACTACTACTATTACTACTATTTTGAAGAAAATGCCTTTCTTAAGACACCACTAGTATAGGTAAACTCTATCCCGCGTATTCATAAACGTGCTTTAAACCTCATTTAGTTAAATTATATTTTGTCTGTGTCTAACAAACACAACTGTCAAAGTGACAGATAAGGACAAAAGATGATTTAGTTAAATGAGGTTTGAAATTTGCTTATGAACATACCCCGTTATCAGTGTTGCAGATTCATTGAAAACGCTAGGGTTGGCACTTCACATAATATAGAATAGTGTAGAATAAGTTTATTTGGTGATCACTTGATTAGTAAAAAAATTTTACACTAATGCATCTTAATCGTTTATTAAGAACATCAAAATGGATATATTTATAAATATATTTTTTTTACATGTGCCTAGGCTAGGTATATATAAATACCTAATTTGATGCACCCTTTCTTAATTAATATACTTATTTTAAGTTTAAAACAAAATAAAACCTCTTTTTTTCCTATAATTTTAAAAGGTTTTATACTTTCTTCACTCCATAATATGTGGTTGCGTTATTTATTTGTCAAAATTGATTTATGTCGTACATAATTCGTTCGCTTGGTATTCATTAAAAAGCTGAAATTACAAATTGTATTAACTAAAACACACTGGAACATTATAATTGCTGGAAGTATAATGTTCCACCAATTACATCTTGTAGAAGTGGAGCGATCGTTTTCATATTTAAAATTGATATACAGTAATAGACGACAAAATTTAACGCCAGCTAATCTAGAAAAACTCTTAATAACTTATTCAGGCAACAACTAAAAGTATACAAGTCTGTTATTTTACATATAAAAACATTCTTCAAGCCAAAGCCTGTACACCAATATGTCAAGTGTCATATTGACAATAAAATAGATATTGTGCGACAACCCTACAACTTAGTTTCAATGAAACTGCAACACTGATAACGGGGTATGCTTATGAATAAGTGGGTATAAATATAGTATTTCTTCTTTAGTTAACAACAACTGTTTCAGTTTGTAATTTATATATTGCAGTTGTTGAGGCCTAGGCTCCTTTCTAGCTGCTGCAGGGATGCCTAAGTGGATCTTCAATGAAGACTTGATATTTAAACTGATATACAATGTATATTTCTAGAATAATTAAGGTCTAATACAGCTTGATATGTGTTGGTCGTTCAATGGATTTGAAGTGATTGTCGTTGCTGGCTGTCGGGGGCGGTTATCCCGATTCGTCGCCGATCTTCAAATTTCGGAAGCAACGGCCGTCCATGACGTCACATAGGATGCGTTCTGAACAGCAGTGTTATTGTAAAAAAACATCAGAATTTTGAATAAAATGAAATTTTTTTGTTCAAAGAAGACCTTAATTATGACAATTCAAATAAAAAAGAGTAAAATACCCGACTCCACAAGCAATAATGTTTTAGACACCTTTTATAATCGAACTCGCGGAGCGTAAGCGAAGTGAGTTCTTACAAACAACTCCAGACCGAACTGTCACCTGGCTACTAGGACGTCTCGGCATTTGGATGGCTTTTTGATTTCAATAGTTTGTCTGACGATAACTTTAGCAACGTTTTTCTGATCTTTATGAAATTTCTTGGGGCTGTAGCAGAGATATATAAAATTTGTAAGATCGTATATGAGCAGGATCGATCAAGTGGTTACGGAGCTAGAAGGAGAAAAAAATCCTCCTTGGGGTCTTGTTATATTGGTCAACTCGTTTGCAAGTAAATCGCGAGTTCTCAGTTCGAGGCGGACTACTAGTTATTTTAAATTTAATTTTGACCACTGTCTGATATATGAGACGAAGTGACAACGTGAATGACACCTTCATGCTTTAGGACAGAGTATATATTGACAGTTAAATTTTTGATGTATGGCGATCATAAGGTTTGTGCATCTGTTATCTCCCACTATTGAGTCATCTCTAATGGCACCTTAATCACCTTATATGTCGTAATATCAAATGATGCAGGCTCTAGGGTATCCCAAAGAAATAGACATACATACTCTCGAAAGACATGACCCTCCTTAGGCGGTCGGGTAAAAAAAAAATTCGAATGGAACAAAATAGTCGCCACAAGGAAAAATCTGTAAAAACAATACCACAAAAGCAACGGTGCATGTAGTAACCACTCGAGTTATCAATTGATAGCCGCTGATAAGGAGAGATTAAAATTATGTGCCCAATAAGGTTTATTTGTTGATTGCTACGGTTCATTGGTTTTTATTGACGTTGAAATTTATTATAAATGTAGGTATAAAATGTATACGTTTTTAAAATGTAAGTTATGGATGTATTTAGCTCTTAATGAGATATTTTGTTTTTTTTTACTCTAGTCATGTTTTAAATTAAAACCTTTGCTCAATGTTTACTGTCATTTTAGTATTTTAAGTATCCTCAATAACTTTCTTATCTTAGTGACTATATTTTTTTTAATTATCACTATTAAGTATCACCCAAGGCACTGTTTCTTCTGAGCTTGTTTGATACATTTTATGGGTACAGTCGCCATCAGAAATATCGGAGCGGGCAAGGTGGTCACAAATATCTGAACAATGCCTCTGTTGTCAAAGCAATAAAGTGCATGGTTAGATATATTTGACCACCTGACTATTCAAATTAATTTTCATTGTTTTGGGCACTTCTCTTTTATCTAAGCTTGTTTTAAAAAAAATAGTTCTCTAGTTATTTGGTAATGATAAATGTTAGGTTTTTATAAGTGTAAGTTATTTAATTTTTTTTACAATGAAAAAACACTTCATATAAATTGATAGGTATAGCAATAATAAATTGTCTAGATTATTCAGAACATCCTATCTATTCATACCTCAATTTATACCATCAAATATATCGGAGCGGCCACGATACTCAACAATATCTCAACTTGCACTCTATTGCCTTGACAATACAGGCGTTGTTCAGATATTTTTGACCAGCTCGGCCGCTCCGATGTATCTGATGGCGACTGTACACAGTCGTTTTACACGAACACTTTAAACGGCGCGCGCGCATCTTTACAACCGCCAACCGCCGAACCGTTACGATTCATCTTCTATTTATGCTTGCATTGTCCGGTTTTTGTGACACATGCTATTACCGTTTTTTCGCCGTAAACGATGTTTTGAGTTATACGGATACTGACAATGTTAAGGTCCGTCCAGATCTAGCGAACGCACCGCGCGCAATTTTCGCTTTATATTAGAACCAATAGAGTTTGCATCTGTATTACCTGGCTGAAGAAGAGGTTATTCACCCGTGGTTCTGTCTCGTTCTTCATGGTGATTCTATTGGTGGCGTAGTAACGATGAATTAACTTGACAGTTAGGTAAGCTACTGTCAAGAAAATCACATTGGACAGAGGTACTCTAATTGCAACATGAACATGACATGAATTATGCTTGTGACATGCAAGCTCCATCGTTTTTAGTTTAATATTGTAGTTTCCTCATTGCTGTAGTTTGTGCATTTTTCAACCGACTTCAAGATTTCGAAGGAGGAGGTCATCAATTCGTCGGGATTTTTTTTTGCAATTTTTGTGTTATGTATGTTCACCGATTATTCGAAGACGGCTGGACCGATTTAGATTTTTTTTTGTTTGAAAGAGTATCACACACACACACACACACACACACACACACACAAACACACTTCACAGTTGGTCCCATGATGGGATCCTGGAGAAATCGAGGGAACTCTTCAACTATTATAGGCACACCTATAGTGATTTCAGTATTTTTTACTGCAACTCGGCCACTTCACTTTTTGTTTAAAATTATTGTGAGTCTTTGTTCGTCAACAAAGCGCGCAATCTGTCGTATTCGCATCAGATGCAAGCAGAGCGCGGTGCATTTGCCAGGTCTGGACGCATCCTAACACAAGTTCGCGTGGTCATAAAATTGCAAGGCCGTGTGACTTGTGTGGCCAAATTGTCTGGTTTTTTGTCATGTTTAAAGGCAAACTTAAATGGAACTATGCTTGTGTTGTGTTATATACCTAGGTTGCCTGTTATACCTAGGTTACACTAACGCAGCTCTATCTAACCGCCAGGTTGGCGCCGCGGTTGTGCATATGCATATAGTTAATTAAAGAACCATTTTTTTTTCATGGTATGGCTACATGTCACTGGATATAGATAGCCATTTCTTCTCAGGGGTAGTAGTAGTGACAAAGCAGATGATGAAGAAAATCCAGTGAGCGCTGCGAGGTCCTCGTGGGGTGGTGGGACAGTGCAGCAGCCAAATTTCTTAAAAGAGCCAACAAACTCTTATCAATAAGTAAATTTAAATTTAACTATTCTATTTGCCTTTAAATTTGGCCTAAAAGTCCAATGTTATCTCAATCTTAAACTTATCTAACTGGCAACTTGTTAAATAAAATTAATGTTTGTCTTATCTAATCCTCAGAATATCTAATGTGTTCGTAATGTTCGTATGTTATAATATACTTGAACAAAAAAGTATGCCATGAAATTTTTTTTTCTTTAAATACTTTTGGTGATAATGACTCACATTCTGAAGTGAATATAGTGTAGTTGTGGTCAAATAGGTAGATTATCATATTATACAAAATATTAATGGACACTAACTCTAGTTTTCTGGTAGAGAAAGCTATTAAGTCCGCCATTGGTACTTTACAATTGATAAACGTTGAAATATTAATAACATTATGTGTATTTTAAAACCGTGATTAACTTTGAAATGAGTCATTAATTAAATACGCGTTGTTTATGATTAACTAATAAGTCCCTCATTCATTAGTCACACACAATTGACAATGTTTCAAAATTTTCAATTAATGTAAATCGAAAACCATTTCGAGAAATACAGTTTTAGAACTCAAAAATATTTTTTTTGGATTTTTTATTTCAGTATTTTTTGAAAAAATCAGCAAAATATGTAAAACGGGAAATGACGTCACACCGCTGATACAATACTACCATTATGAAAAACGTTAACTTCCGGGTTTCCGTTTGACAACTTTGACAATTACAGCACTACTGACAGTGACATGACAGTTGACATTTGAATTTGATTCATTCACAGACCTATATAGAGGGGACGTGACATATGAAAATCAATATGTTCGTCTCGTTTTAACTCAGCACTATATTCATAAGCAAAAAGGGATGACTAGTATATACGTAAAAACCTAATGAAGCCGAAAAATCAGCCATATTGTGAGCTGATGACGTCATCTTCTGTCAGTTGAGTGGTAATTTTAGGGCTGTACTCTATTTATCGAAATTGATATCGATTTATTATTAATGCCTAATACCATTTTCTTGTTTCATTATGCTACCCAGCTTGAAATCCACACGAATTATCTTATCTAAATAATAATAATTTCCTGATAAGTACCTATTTAAAAACAACTGGCGATTTCTGGGGAGTCTCTGTCGATGTTGTCAAATCCCTACTTGAAATAGTAACCCCTGCCTTGGCAATTGTATTTAACAATAGTGTCGACTGCGGTGAGGCCTTGTGGCCTGTGAGGCCTTGGTCACTATCGATATCGATTTATCGACAAAACCTTACACAGTAAAATCTTCTTGGAAGCACTATGAACCGCCATGTTGTGAGCTGCGCTAGCTTCAAAACTTTCGTTGATATGCCATTTCCATAGATATTCCTTTTTCATTGGATTCATTCCATTCGAATATTTGCTTGCGATTTACGTGTTTCCTTTCCTTGGATTATTTTGATTTTCTACGACACGCGCTTTCACACGGACCCCGGATTGCTTTCTACAACGACGACTACGGCCTTTCTTTTTCTCGGACCCAAGATTGCTTTCTTCAACGACGACTACGGCCTTCGCTTTTTCACGGACCACGGACTAAGAATTTCTCATTTCTTCTACGACAACCTGGCATTCCCTCGGAAAATACATGAGAAACTCTGAAGGATTTGTCAAAGCTGACAGCAGGAACTTGCCGCGTGTAGAAACAATTATGATGATGGAGTTTCTGCAAAGCTCCGATAAATATAATTTGCCTGGCACAAGACAAGAGGTGCCAAAGCTTCATTATCTTCGCAGAATTCCTACGTCCAAACTGCTGTGGGCTATGTTGAAGTTAAGCGTGAAAATGATATTTGTTGCGTTAAATGCCGCGTAACCCCAGAACACCGAGTGCACAATACAATGTATGAAGTGTCTGCAGACATAAATGAAAGGGAAGAAACAGTTATAGACGTGACTTGCAAATATGCACTATGTTTTTTAATGTGGCTTGTGAAAAAAACGGAAGAACCCAGCTCAGCATCTACCACCTGTTATTGGCAGAGGCCTTTATTGAGTGCAGCGGTTACCCGGGGCCAATCCATATTATGTTCAGCTATAGGTAAAAGAAAACAGTATAGATGCAATGTTCATATGCACTGGGTACAGTTCAATGAAACATATATTAATTAACTAATAAAAGAAGAAGAAATATTCTGGGAGAAATTTATATTCAATAAGATTTTAGAATGTGTTAAATAAATTAGATTTTAAGGCAGGTAAATAAACTTGTTTATTTTTATTTAATTTCACCTATCCTGTTGTCTGTAATCAAATCTTGCAGATCAATTTTAACCCACTTCCTTGTTTCTGATTAAGCTGAAATTTTGCACTCATATGTATATTGTGTGACAAGACAATGCAATATTATATGTGGGCGAGTTTAGTGCAAGGGACCACTTTGTCGATTTACAAGGACACTTCATTCTTTCACTAATAAAGAGATTGTGTAGTTTTAGAAAACACTAGTAACCCCATATGGACGAAGTCCATATCATCCTTTTCCCATGAACTGGCATATATTATTATGGCATGGAGCAAATCTTACGATGGAGCTGGAAGGTGGTCAATGGCCACAGGATAGAAACTCCTCAACTACTCAACATTATCCCATCATGTTTGGGGTTGCATTCGTCTTAGTTAGGGATTGTAAAGAGTACAGCTAGCAATAAAAGCTTATTACAAAGATGTTGTTGTTGTTCCTAGGGCACCCCGGAGGTGCATAGGGCCCGCACAAGATCCTTCCACGCCTTTCTGTCCTGAGCAACGGTCTTGGCCTCTCCCCAGTTCATTCCTACGGCTCGTAGCTCGCTCTCAATGCTCCTCCGCCACGTGTGTACAGGGCGTCCGCTGGCTCGCTTACTGTCCTGAGGCCGCCACTCGAAAGCGATACTGGCATTATCCGACGCTCCTCTTCGAAGAGTATGTCCGATCCATCTCCACTTCCGCAGCGCTACTTCCTGGGCGATCGGAGACTGATGGCATATACTCCACAAGTCCTCATTTCTTATAGTCTCCGGCCAGAAAATGCGGAGGATCGACCGAAGGGACTTATTGACAAACACTTGTAGCTTGATTACAAAGATGTAAATGATAAAATTATTTTAATAAAGCTTTGAATGAATATATAACAGTCACCATCATATATATCGGAGCTGCCAAGGTGGTCATAAATATCTGAACAACGCTCGGCTTCGCACGCTGTTTGTTCGCGGTTCACCTAACACACTCCTCCTCGCTTCGCTCGTCGTCGCAACTATCTTGACTCTGCCAAATGACAGTCTTCCGTGATTGTATATTGTCATCGATAATTTTATTTTAGCCAATTAAGCAAATAAAAAAATATTTACTTATTATAAACATGTTTAATGCAATTTATAGATTCTTTAATACATATTTTATTCAACGTATAAAACTTTGTAGAGTTGATCCGGAAAGAGAAGTGTCGTGGTTTATATTGAAGCTCATACATTCTACGACACTTCTCTTTCCAGACCGACTATGTAATATTTTTCATACATTTCCTCGGGCTAAAATTGCTATAAATGATTTTAATAGGACCCAAAGAACCCCTCAAATCCATCAGTTATCCTAAAATTAGGCGACTCGTTTTAAGACCCAACCCATTCATGTTTGTCACATCCTGCAACGGTTGTTTGAAAATTGGCAATTAAGGTTTTAGACGTGCTTTCACTTTCATTGTTTTCCAATAGAAAATGTTTTCCATATCTTCTTCCAACTGAAAGAAACGGACACACGATTAATAATGTAAATAAAATCTCTACTCGCATCGAATAATTCATTAAAATAGACACGCATTGTACTTACATCCAAATGATCTTCGCAAATAAAAAGTCGCCTCGTTGGTACATGACCCAAACCCGCTGCGGCACACCACTCGGCTTTGTTATCCTCGGGAACAGTAAAAAACTGTTTACCGGGTGACAAAGATGTTTTGTTTTTACATGTTTTCATAAAGCAATATTTTATGCGAGTCATTTTCAACAACACTTGCGAACTTTCAGCAACGCTTTCGAATTCAGCGGTTGACATTTGAAGTTTTGACGTTTGTGCTTTCAATGTCAAACTGTTTGAGTGCACTATGGTTTTTTACGTAAATGTCAATGAATGTAACTATTTCAACGTTTTTTTAAGTGTATGAAACACTACATGTGACGTCACACCGCTGATACTTTGACGTTTGTTACATACGCCCTTTCTGCTCAAGTAATAATATAAATGGAGTTTTCCACAAAAAAATTGGATTTTCGAAAAAATAAAAAAACACGGGTGTCTTAAAATTTTGAGTTCTTTCGAGACTCATAATAAAAATTAGCACTCAAAAAAATGAAACATTGTCAATTAGGAGCAAAGCGTACTTAGAGGAATTAAGGTAGTTTACGGTGACAATTTTATTGTATATATAAAGTATATTGTATACATAAAGCTGAATTCCGCAACATTTGCCGTTCAGGGACAGGGCAAATATGTTTTAGTCAGAAATCTCATATTTACCTACTGATTGGTGCGCCACCATTGCAAACAAGGCTTTTTAAGTTTTTTTACACCTGTATGTATTTTTCTGTGCCCATAGTAACAATACAAAATTACTCTTGTAAAAAAACAACGTCTGCCATGCTTATTATAAGTATACTATACCTACTTCTTTAGTTACGTAACACCATTACACCATCGATCAGAGTATGGTAATTCAGAGCCCATGGCACGCCGAGTTTTTGTACGCGGTTTTTTGAACTCTTTTTTTTGGTATGTCATTATACTAAAACGTTAGTCGGTTGTACTGAGATTCTTTGTGTAGTAGCTAATGTTGCTTCACTATATGTCTGAAGGTTGTTATATTTTATAACAGAAGTTAGATGTTTTTTTAAAGATTGTTTTTAGGATAAAGAACCAACCCACAGGTTATCCGTTGTTATAATGTACCTATGGTGATGCTGTAGCTCGTGAACTCCTTAAAATCTCTGACAAACCCTCTATTAAGATCACAAAACTAGGACGACAAAGTATGTTTGACAATGATTTAAAGCATGGCCAAATTGGCACTTGGCACTGTTGTCAAGTATCATAACACTAGCAATATCGTCCTCTCTCTAGATTGTAGTTGCAAAGTTACATAGGTACTTTATTTTTGAACTTAGCCTAGCACCACGGGGCTCATTTTAATACCACGGCCCGCCCAATTGTAGGCAGCTACAGGCAACTCCAGAGGTTTCACATGTGCGTTGTCAACTCTTTAATATGAAGGAGGACGGCTAAAGGGACAAGAGGGTTCCCCCCCCCGTCGTCAACACACAGCATCTTCTTTGAAGTTGATGTGATTTAATTAAACTAAAACTTAAAATTGTGATACACGGGTCCCTTTGTACACTTCACCCATCTTAAAGTGTTAGCGCGCTAGTAGATATGTGGTTAATGGCCTCTACAATCGGCGCAATTTTGACACAAAACTCGACATTGCCGTCTAGGTAGGTGCAACGAAATCAATCGATGGATCAAAAACCGCAATGTATTAAAAATCGCAGGAGACAGGAGACTAGTCGCTTACGTTTGTAGAGGCCTTAAGATTTAAGATTAAGATGCAACCACGATAGCGTCCAGGTGCAGTGAAACGCAATGCACTTGCTGTGTAGAAAGTGTTTTCCCTTTTAATAGACCGCCATGTTTGGGCGTAACGAGTTTTTTATGATCTTAACGTTCTCCACTACCCCGACACGACATGTTAACTTGTCTAGAATTTATCTCTCCGGCAAGATCCAATACACATTAGACGCTTATCGCTCGGCGCCGCTTAGGGCGGCCACCGACTATCAGTCCGCCTGCAGTCCGCCTGACGATATCAGCCTGTCAGTTGCTCGGAGCTATCAAATTTTTGTTTTAACTGACAGGCCAATATCGTCAGGCGGAGTGATAGTCGGTGGGCCCCCTTAGCCTCGTGTATCTGTAGTTCAATGCGACATGTTTCATACATCTTCAAACATTACAAACGTTACGTCATATGTTATCTGTGCTTTTACATCTTGATTGACACAATTACACTGATATAAAACATATCCGATGCAGTCATACTCGTACGGTCAGAGTTGTAACATACAGATGTACGTATGACCTCATCTGGCAGTTCGCCAGATGTGTCATAATATGGGGAAATATCGTTTCTGTGCGGTTTTGAAAACATTCGCTCCAACTCCAATCTGAACCTTGAATACAGGGTTGTCATTTGTGTACATTTGTAGTAGGGATGTCCCAATCTACCTGGACATGCGTCCAGTAATCAAACTAATCGCGTAATGTCAACCCTAGACAGTCAAAAGGCAATAGTACATTACGAACCTAGGGCGGTAAAATAAAGAATGGCTCAGATCGCGGGCATTTGTGGCCCGAACTGAAGGTAAGAGCCATAAACAAGCGATCTGAGGCCTTCTTTATTACCGTCCGTGGTGCGTACACAATTTTAAGTCTTCTTCCGGGTGTGAAGTGAGATTTGCCACTGCGCCCGTGGGTGACAAATCTCACTTACCGCCCAGAGTGACGTAAATTGTATGGAGACGTCATGTGTTACCGTTTATCCGTCAAAGTTCTGTCAAACACTGTTTTTATATGGAAGATAGACTTCTGTATGAAATACTATTATTCTGTGGTGTACAGCATGCCACAAACCGGTCCCGTCTGTGAACTCTGTCTGCCATCCAATCCAAATTAACGGTTTAACGACTGAGTACTGTAATTAAATAATTCTAATTATGTAATGCATTAATAATAGCTCTTTTGTGAACCAACCGCACTAACCTTTAGCGTTCAATAAGTTTTCATATTGCGAATAGTATTTACGTGATTGTCAATAGGGAATATTACGCAAAACTCTGAGCAGGGGGCGGCACTAGCACAACCAGAGGGCCTACCCCGAAACACGAAAATAAAAGTTTCGTTACCTGGTTCTCTGTCCCTCTTACATATTAGAGCGATAGAGATGCAGAAGTCAATATTTCGATTCTTTCGTTTCACGATAGGCCCTCTGTAAACAAACCGCCTTGGTGCACAAATGACATATTTATTCGTTATAAATTATCTATGAAAACTTGTAAAAAACGGTTTAAGGCCTAGTATGTATTAAGAACTCTATGGTTTACCGGTGTACTAGTGCTGCACTCTGGTGGCAGAATATTGCAGTAATATCCCCTATTGTATGATTATCATGATTGGTCGGTAAGGACGGTAAGTTAGTACTTACCGTCCTTACCTGGACACCTGGTGCTAGTGCACTGGAAGCCAGTTTTCCTTAATAATAATATAATAAGTGCCGATAGTTGTTTCTGCGAACGGTCTCATGGCGAAGAGTCTCGACAAACATCTTGAGAGACTTTCGCTACGGGGTTGTGGTTGGATCAAGGGTCAGATACAGAAGGCGGTAATCCTGGACACGGCGCGCATAGTCCGAAGGTTCCTCTCTCTGCGGCCCTGACCACCGGCAGCCTGGGCCTTGCTCCGTTGCCGGCGGCACCCTAGGATAGGTTTTTTATAATGTTTTTATTGTTTTTGTTTGTTTTTGATGTATTTTTGTATTCTACTTTTATTAAAATATTGTAAAAAAAAAAACCTACCACTAAGACGAAAAATAAATAAAGAGTATATAATAATACTAAACTATAACTGTATACTGAATTCAGTTCATTAGAACTTCGTCAGATACCCTTTGTTGTGGTCACTGTTATTTTTAGCTTTTACGATAAGGAAGTGGTTACTATTTTGCTACAATGTGAATTGTGCTGTTTAGAGTTACATTGTTTACCGGTATAGGAAAACGTCTTTAAATAGTTGTTTTTTAAAAGATGGGCCGATATGAATGGAAAGGAAATTCGGTACAGTCAGCATCAAATAGTTAGTAGCAAAGCAACCAAAGTAGCCATGTATACCGGTACAGATCTTTATTTATAAGGCAGTAAGGATGTGTTACGATATATTTGGCGACTTACACTGCTACTAACTATATGATGCTGACTGAATAGTTACAAATTGTTTTGAAGCCATCTAAAATGCTATACTTAATTACATTAACAGTAACCTCAGTAACATAAATCTCTCATAGGAAATTCCCGAGGAGACCATAGTAATAATAATGGTTATTAATAAATATTATAGGAAAAATCTTACACAAATCAACCTAGTCCCACGGTTAGCTCAATAAGACTTGTATTGCGGGTACAAGTAGTCCGCCTCGAACTGAGAACTCGCGATTTACTTGCAAACGAGTTGACCAATATATCAAGACCCCAAGGAGGATTTTCTTTCTCCTTCTAGCTCCATAACCACTTGATCGATCCTGTTCATATACGAACTTACAAATTTTATGTATCTCTGCTACAGCCCCAAGAAATTTCATAAAGATCAGAAAAACGTTACTAAAGTTATCGTCAGACAAACTATTGAAATCAAAAAGCCATACAAATGCCCAGACGTCCCAGTAGCCAGGTGACAGTTCGGTCTGGCTGGAGTTGTTTGTAAGAACTCACTTCGCTTACGCTCCGCGAGTTCGACTAGACGACGATATATACAATAGATAGATATAGATAAATACTTAAATACCTATTACCTACATATAAAACATCCATAACTCAGGAACAAATATCTACGATAAACACTATAAATGCCCTGACCAGGATTCGAACCCGGGACCCCCTGCTTCATAGGCAGAGTCACTACCGACTAGGCTAGGAGGCCGTCGTTAAAAACATATTCGAATACCGTTACAAATATGTTTAGTAGCAACTGGAATGCTCATTATTTCTTCAAAACCGATTACACCTCGTGATACATAACTTCGGTATCAATACTGATAATTATGTCGTCCAAATAAAGATTTATCGCGCGCTATCGCCCGATAGTGATAAGTGAGCCGAGTTATCGTTGTAGAAAGTAAACTTGAGTGCATCGTTGTTATCTTATGATTTTTCCGTCAAAACTGTTACAAAAAATTTAAAATAGATGTGTTAGATACGTTTTCAAGTCAAAGGTACATCATTGTCGGTTGTTAATAATAGTAGATTGTACAACAAGTGCATAAAACGCACCATTTTACGCGAGGCGTTTATCCATACGAGCGAGCTTGCGAGCGAGGATGGATATAAAGTACGAGCGTAAAATGGGTTTTATGGACGAGTTATACACTCTACTTTTTACTTCGATTGTGAGGAAATAAAAAGAATAGGAATTTCTTTCATAAGTGTTTATATTTTTTTACTTCTCATGCTCGTAAAGTTTCACTTTATGCTGGGTATAGGCGGACTAAAACTCAATTTTATGCACAAGTGCATAAAAAATTGACTTCTTCTAAGGCTATTTTGACAATGGCAATTTTTTATGCACTTGTGCATAAAATTGAGTTTTAGTCCGCCTATACCCAGCATAAAGTGAAACTTTACGAGCATGAGAAGTAAAAAGACTATTTCAAAATGATTTTTTATTGCAGTAACGCCTTATTGACAATCGGCAATGATGTACCTTTGCCTTGAAAATACCACAATACTTAAAGCAAGTTCTGACAAATAACTCGCTAAGTCTCGGCATTCTGATGGCATTTTCATTTTGAAAGTCTGTTCGACGAAAACTTTAGTAACATTTTACTGATCATAGTATGAAATTAATTAGGGTTGTAGCAGAGATACATATAATTTAAGAGTTCGTATCGTATATGAGAAAGATCTATCAAGGGGTTGTGGAGCCAGAAGGCGTGAAAAAATCATTAAAAGGGTCTTGTTATATTGGTCAACTCAGTTCGAGGCGGACTACTAGTATCATCATCATCCTAGCGTTTATCCCGGTTTGGGGTCCGCTTGACAACCTAATCCCATGAATTGGCGTAGACACTGGTTTTTACGAAAGCGACTGCCATCTGACCTTCCAACCCAGAGGGGAAACTAGGTCTTCTTGGGATTAGATCCGGTTTCCTTACGATGTTTTCCTTCACCGAAAAGCGAGTGGTAAATATCAAATGATATTCCGTACATAAGTTCCGAAAAAGTCAGTGGTACGAGCCGGGGTTTGAACCCGAGACCTCCGGATTGAAAGTCGGACGTCTTACCGCAAGGCTATAGGTACCAGCGCTCTATCTTGCCATCGTTTAGTAACACTAGTCTCAGTTAGTGCCTTGAACGGCAATACCGGCTAATTTATAGTAACGGCTCGGCTGGACGGTCTAAGTGTTGATGTCATTATGACATCATCATCATCATTTTAGCCATTTGTCGCCCACTGCTGAGCATAGGCCTCTCTTCGCGTACGCCACCTGTCCCGGTCCTGGGCTAACCTCATCCAGAAGTGACCTGCAATCTTCCGAATGTCATCTACCCAACGAGCCAACGGACGCCAAGGACTCCTTTCATCCGAAAGTGGTAGCCAATCCGTCAACATTTTAGTCCACCTGCCGTCACCCAGCCTGACAGCATTTAACATAACGCTCAAATAGCCATATTACGACATTTACGACACGTTTTAGATATGTGTCGTCAAGGCAATGATTTTTCAACCGATTTCGAAGGAGGTTCTCAATGCGTCGGGATCTTTGTTTTTTTGCTATTTTTTTATCTGTGTTCATCGATTATTCGAAGACGGCTGGACCGATTAGGAAAATTCTTTTTTTATTTGAAAGAGTATACTTCACAGTATGTCCCATTGTCACCAGGTCCAGATCTGATGATGGGATCCGGGAGAAATCGAGGGAACTCTTCATCTATTATGGGCACACCTATAGTGATTTCAGTATTTTTTACAGCAACTCGGCCACTTCCTCTTGGAATAGCGGATCCTAAGTGAAGTCGGTTCTTTTTTTGTTTAAAATTATTCAACTTAAAGTCTTATCTGAACATTCTGAACCTAACCTTGCCATCGTTTAGTAACACTAGTCTCAGTTAGTGCCTTGAACGGCAATACCGGCTAATTTATAGTAACGGCTCGGCTGGACGGTCTAGCTGTTGATGTCATTATGACTATGACATAACGCTCAAATAGCCATACGAGACGTTTTAGATATGTGTCATAAGGCAATGATTTTATTTTTTATTATTATGCCCACCAGCGTTTGACCAGTCGCATGTGGGATGAGAAGTGATCATGGGGTCTTATTTACATAGTATATACACAGTCAATGCCAAAAATATCTTTACTCTCTTGCACCTTACTTCTTTATGATAAGGTTAAAAAAGGATACATACTTTTGGCTTGACTGTTATGTACAGTCGCCATCAGATATATCAGAGCGGCGAAGGTGGTCACAAACATCTGAACAACGCCACTATTATTAAGGCGATAAAGTGCATGCTCAGATATTTTTAAGTACCTTGGCCGATCCGATATATTTGACGGCGACTGTACCTAAGTGTTTTTAAAGTTGTTTTGTAAATGCCTTTAGGACCATCCTTAGTTCCACTTCCAAAAAGGTATGTACAGTCGTCATCAGATATATCGGAGCGGCCGAGGTGGTCACAAATATCTGAATAACGCCTCTATTGTCCAAGCGATAAAGTGCATGTTTAGATATTTTTGAGTACCCTGGCCGCTCTGATAATATTTGATGGCGACTGTGCAAAATATAATACTGCAAACCGCATTATACATTCCTACATCCATATAATCCAAAGGCGCCAACCGAAAATCTCCCATCCCGCTCACACCAGCAACGTTGTCTCCCGTCTCCCTCTAATCAGGATTTCGAAGGACCGGTCTGGGTCGCGTCGTGAGTCCAGTTTTGGTGCCAAAAAAAGTTACAAAGAAGCGCCGTGTTTGAGTTTGGGTTCCGTTAGGCACTTGAAGTTTAAACTTTAAATACTTTGATCTTTACGCTCTTGAAATAATGTTGGGTAGGACATCAATTTAAAATGAGTTTGAGTGAGCAACTCATTTAAAAAAATGAGGTGGTACAATTACAATGTCTTACTTCAAATTAGGTGAGGTACACAAACGAGGTGACAAAATGTATTGATTGCCGGTGAGCGCGAGTACCGCGAATGAATGAATGAATGTGTGACGGTTTGAGAGTGTTTGGAAGAATGTGCAGTGTGTGTATTTTTTGTATGCGATTAGCGTGAGTGAGTGAAGGAATGAGTAGAGGGGGCTCAAGATAAATGAAGTAAGACATTTTCCCGGTGTGAAGTACTGCGACAAAATAACAGAACGAGGGGCTCAAATGAGGTAGAGGTACCTCACGAATGAGTTACCCAACACTATCTTGAAACTTCTTACTTCCTGTGAAGCTACAGCTACAACCCTTTGTGGATCGTGGCCTCCGCTACAGTGATTTTTTTCAATTTGATTCGGCTCTTTGCCTCATTTCTCCAATTGGTGTATTTTTAAATTTTCCGCAAATTCCTTCACACAATCTATCCCCCTTTTCGGCTTGCCTTTCGGTCTCTTTTGTTGCGACTTCCACTTTTAATGACTTAACACTATTCTGTATTATGTGTAACTATTTTAGGATAATCAAAAATCCATATGATCATACGTTTACTAAAATAAAAATACAAATTATGGCTATATGGGTATAAGAAAATTCCCCTGCCTTGAATCGCTACTTTCTTTTTGCGATTTACAATTTTTAGGTTACAATTTGTTTAATTATGAACGTTTTTTGGCTTTTGTTATATTTAAATTTAATGCTAAAGACCAGAGAAATTCCCTCTTTGTCCGTCCTTTAACCATAAGATTTATTCCTAAATAAGTATTATTTTTATTTATTTATTTAAACTTTATTGCACAGTAAAAAATAATTACACATGGCGGACTTAATGCCTCAAGGCATTCTCTACCAGTCAACCATAGGGCCAAACAGAAATTCGCTAAAGTGGGTGCAGTGACAGAAAATTTGCTGAATTTATCCTAGTTATAACTTATTTATCTAAATGTTACTTAATATACGTACTTAAATATAATACTACAAATACTACATAAAATACACAAATACCATATATACACATACTAATAGTAATAAATAAAATAAAAATATATATTATGAGACAATTTCACACAAATCAACCTAGTCCCACGGTAAGCTCAATAAGGCTTGTGTTGTGGGTACTAGGCGACGATATATATAATAAATAGATATGGATAAATACTTGTATACATAGAAAAAATCTATAACTAAGGAAGAAATATCTATGATAAACACACAAATAAATGCCCTGACCAGGATTCGAACCCGGGACCTCCTGCTTCATAGGCTGGGTCACTACCGACTAGGCTAGAAGGCCGTTATTCATAAAATATATATACGTTTTTATAAAACTGCCATAGAAAATAGTTGTTTTATCTTTTAATTGACAGATTCAATCAATTTCAACATGGATCCCTAATATGTAAATGCGTATTATATCACTGCGTTATTTTGACATCGGTATCTGCCGCCGGTCATTGACCCCTGCGCGCTATCTTGATATTCCGCCTTTGTCTGATGTAAATAAGTATTAATCGACCTGCTTTTGTTCTAGAAATATTTATCAGTTGAATAAGAATGAAAATTCATTACATACAGTCGCCATCAAATATATCGGAGCGGCCAGGGTACTCAAAAATATCTGAACAAGCACTTTATCACCTTGACAATATAGACGCGTTGTTCAGATATTTGTGACCGCCTTGGCCGCTACGATGTATCTGATGGCGACTGTACAAAAGTACAATGAACAGCTAATTTAGTTTTATTAATACTAACAGTATTATGATTACATCTGTCCCAGATCAAACATTATGATACAATATTTATCGCCCGCGCCATCGCATTTTCATTAATCATTGACATTCACGCGGCAGCGGCACTAATCAAAAATGTCACATGTCAATCTTTGTTCTTAGTCCATCAGTAGTGAAAAATACTCTTGTATTGACAATCATCGACAGTCTATTCAAAACTTAGCTGGCCTCCACTGATGAATACCTGCTAGATGCCAAAAATACCTTTCGTTACTTTTTCAAAGTGCAAATATTAATTAGAGTGATTAAATCGGCGCAGGTGATTGATCGTCCTAACTTAGGTCCGTAAATATCTGGGATGGTGTAATCTATCACTTTCGTCCCTCGTGCAACCGAAAGGGGAGTAATTACTGGACAAGGGTTTACTGTGAAGTGAATCGAGTAATCGACTAATGGACGTACGTTTGAAAAACAAATCGGCTTTTTAATTGATTGATTTTAATATATTTCAAAACCAAAAATCCTTATTATGCCACAACACAAAAAAAAAGTTCAACACGTCCATCGTGGCTGAGTTGGTAAGGCTTCGACACAATCAAGATCAAAAATTATTAAAAAAAACAAATCGTTATCTATACATAATTTTACATCACCGTATTCAGATTTCAAATGTTCCTTTTTTTTCGTTAGCCTATTTAGTGTCCCACTGCTGGGCAAAGGCCTCCCCTCTTTTTCCCCATTCGACCCTGTTGGTTGACATTTTCGACCACTTTACAGAACGCGTCCAAGTCATCCCGCCATCTCTTTTGGTTTGCCTCTGCCCCGGTAGCCGTCTTGTGGGAGCCACTCGGTAGCAAGTTTCGCCCATCTTTCCGGATGCATACGGCAAACGTGTCCTGCCCAAATGTTCCTTAAAAGAGTATAAATTTTATTCAGTACCCACCAATACAGCCGAAGCTGCTAAAAAGTTACGGTACGGCCCTCGTACAGTCGCCATCAGATATATCGGAGCGGCCACGGTACTCAATAATATCTGAACATGCACTTTATCGCATTGACAATAGAGGCGCTGCTCAGATATTTGTGTCCACCTTGGCTGCTCCGATATACTTGATGGCGACAGTACTTGTGTAACTTAGCTACTAGTGTACTACTAGTGCGCTATTTGTTACTAGATGGAGTAGCAGTGCAGGGGACATTCCTCTTACATTTTGGGTATCTTTAGGGGGCTTTCGGACAGAGGGCGCAATTGACTTGAGCTTCAAAAAGTTCTTAGGCTGTGCTCTACTATATAAGTTATTCTATGACTGTATCAAGGATCAGAAATGATGACACCTCCACTTTTGACCGTCCTCGCTATCAATACACCTACATCCGTAATCCATTCATGTGGCCACTGGCCATTGTATGTGAGCTATCAGAGCGTGCAGATTGACAGATTCAACAATGACTGACCTTACTGACGTGTGTAGCGAATTGGATCAAGTTTAAAATATAGATTAATGACTCATATGGACTGGACGTAATTGCATCTATGCCTGCGACATTTTGTTGCAAAATCGATCATGCAATACTATTATACAATCGTGACATAATTAAGAGCTTTTCAGTCGAGTGCCGTGTTTAGGCCACGATGCTTGCTGGGCGGCCTAATGCCTAATAGGGCCTACTAACTATCAGTCGGCCTGACAGTATTGGCCTGTCAGTTGTTCGGAGCTGTCAAATTTTTATTCGAACTGAAGATCAATATCAATATAGCTCAATATAGGCAAGCCGGTAAGAATTGAGTTCGACGAAAGACCTGCGATGCCCACAGGTTGTGCTACTGTTAGTAGGTCCAGGGCGGCTGTTCATCGGTGGAGACCAGCCAGAGTGACAGACCAAAAATTTTTCGGAAAGGAAAACATTTTTCTAGGTCCAAGCACTTAAGTCGAAAAGGAGTATTAGACGTACAGAGGGTTAAACGTGCAGTCAATAGGCTATTAATACAATAGCTATACTATACCTAGTTGTAAGTATACTTAACGGTTGACAATAGGTCTCGAAATGGCTGCGCGCGCCATTAAATGTATATTTAGAATCGAATGGACATAGAATTGTTTATGCCCGATGTCTTTGGGTGGTCGGGAATTCAGAAACCATGGGATTTGTAAAGTATACCACAATATCTTCAAAAGAATAAGTGTTATTTCTGTACGGACAATACTGATTCTGCTAGTATTTCTGATAATCATGCAGGATATCCGGTATACGCATTTTAATGAGGATAAAAACCCACAGATTGTAAATGGTTCTTTTCAGGGTTCGAAATTATCGCGATAAATATCCCCAATATGATTTTTTTTCATCAACTAACGCAAATATTTACTATTATTTACACGCGATCTTTTTTTGGCATTTCGCCTTTACAAATTTTAGGTTATTATCAAGATAACTATCATTGATAATTATCCCTTCGAACTTTGGTTTTTATTTTTAACCGACTTCAAAAAAGGAGGAGGTTCTCAATTCGACTGTTTTTTATTTTATTTTTTATTTTTTTGTATGTATCGATATCTCCGTGAATCGTGAACCGGTTTTCAAATATTTTTTTTAATCGAACAGGTATAACCCCTAGATGGTCCCATTGTCACCAAGTCGGGGTCTAATGATAGGATCCTGGAGAAATCGAGGGAACTCTTCAACTATTATAGGCACACCTATAGTGATTTCACAATTTTTACAGCAACTCGGCCACTTCCTCTTGGAATAGCGGATCCTAAGTGAAGTCGGTGGTTTTATGTTTAAAATTATTTAAGCACCATTTATTTACTTGAGCTCTAAAGACTATAGATATTTGACATGTCCAATCCAAACACTACCCAACAACTTTTTGCGTCTGCGCCATGGCACCATTACGCGTTTGTAGACATTATTTAGTTGTATTATTTTATTGCCGACCGACCAATGAGTGTATCCTGAAATCCAGGTGGCGGCACTGTGACGAGAGGTCTTTGACAGAAGCTGTCAAAATCCACCAATCAAAAACAAGTGATTAAACGAGATAATCGTTTGAGGTCAAGATGGCGGCGACGTATTTAGAGTAGTTCTTTGTTTTTTGCTCATTTACGTAGTTCAGTGTGTAATATTGATAGCTTATTGTGCGGTGATCTAACGAACAAGTGGCAGCTAATGAAGAATTAGTCTCGAAACGCGCGTAACCACGCTTTAGTCGAACGAACGGTTATCCGGGGTCTCGGCCGCCCACGTGGTTGTAGGGAGGCTATCACCTTACAATCAGCAAGGCCTTTACCGAACAACGTTGCCTATATTTTATTGTACCTAATAAAAAAGCGTGAAACGTCGTCATTGGCAGAATTCCCATTGCTATGACAAAGGGAGAAAGCCATTAAATATTTAAAAAAAAAGGTGAATTAACATGATTGGTGGATTATGACAGCTGGAACTCTCGCCACGGAGCTGCCATCTGGTGAAAAAAAACCAATTCAGGGTTCATTGAACACGTTTGATATCTAACTTTCTTGCTTTATGGAAAGTGGGAATTCAAGACCGCGAAACGCGCCGGCATTGGATTTTCATAAAAAATGCCGGCGTAAATATTAACATAATCGATTTTATGCCGCAACCGCGTCGCCGCAATCATTGGCAGTGACCCTGCCTATGGAGCTCAGGGGGGGGGGGGGGGGGGCATCGACTATCAGTCCGACTGACGATATCGGCCTGTCATTAGAACAAAAATTTTACAGCTCCGAACAACTGACAGGCCAATATCGTCAGGCCGACTGATAGTGGGTCGGCCCCATCACGGGTTTGATTCCCTTTTAAGAGGCTGACAACAGCCGCGATGACTTTGAAATTGACTATTAAAACAGTATTTTAGCATTGTTTTTTAGCTTTAAACAGTTTTATGTATTTTATACGTCTGTAATTAAGAACCAAATTCCAACACACTAATACCTACTACTAATAACTTCAGTAATTTGCGATAAGCTCCAATACTAATCGTTGCACAGTGTTTCTCTTTCACTCGCGCTTAAAAAGAGAGGGAGGGAATTTAGCTGTTGTTATCCCCTTAATACTTTACAGATACACATATTTATTTATCTATATCGTCCCCTAGACTAGAATCAATAGTACTCAATGGTATTAAATATTGCCGTGGGGTGCCCGGCCTTAGAATTGTCCCCCACCTTATCGTCCCGTGGTTGCAGTAGGAGTCTGCTAAGGGAATATACCGGGAGATGGGCAGCATCTTCCGAAAGCCTAAACAACAATAAACAAAAAAAAACTGCGCGCGCCAACCCGCCTGCCAAGCGTGGCGCGTATGGCAAACCCCCCCCTTTTAAGGGGAGGCCTATGTTCAGCAGTGGACGTCTTAAGGCTGAGATGATGATGATGAGTATTAAATATATCTGCGGAGATTGTTCTTCATATAAAATCTAGCTCTCTAAACGGTCTTACAAAGTACCTATCCTGTGTTTTGCCGGAACAGTGACCTAACCCCAATCCGCCTAATTCGCCACATGTACCGGCCTACGCCCATTGACGGCGACCTTGTCAGCTATTTCAGTTAACAACCAACCACAAATAACACTACTCCATATCTCAAACGCATAGAGACCATTTTGTATTGAGAAACCCAGCTGCCGTATAATGGTCCTTCAAGCTAAATGAGCTGTATCACGTTATGATTGGGCTTGTATTAGTGTGAAGTTCGAAAATCGACAAAACGTTGGCCCCGTCTCTATCGCTCTTGCATATACGAAAGAGAGTGATGCAAATAGACGATTCGATGAACAAATTTGTTCGCGGTTATAGGCCTGGTGGGTTACCGCGAAGTTCGAAAAACGTTGGCCCCGTCTCTATCGCTCTTGCATATACAAAAGAGAGTGATGCAAATAGACGATTCGATGAACGAAGTGGTTCGCGGTTATAGGCTTGCAGGCTTATGATGGCAGTAGTTGTCCGCCGATAACTTGATAAAAAACCGACAACTTGACACATTCACACAGCAAAACATGACAATGTGTCAAGTTGTCAGCTTTTTATCAAGTTATCGGCGGACAACTACTGCCATCATAAGCCTGCTGGTCGCGTATTATGTACACTTAGCGACGGGTGTAGGTTCTGCGAGTGATCTCATTCGTATGTACTTAACATGTGAGTTGGTGTAGTTACAGCTGGTATAAAATGTATATGGACTAAATGGTAGTTACGTAACCATTATAAGGTTTAAGGAAGATTATATCATACATACGCTCTTAATAAGTTAAGAACTACAGGAATTAATAGTAAATTAAATACGACACGGCAAGTTTTTTTTTTTCATCATCAATTATTTAAGAGCTGGGCTGTCGGTGGAGCATTTTCCAGTGTTTTTTTTTAAACGTCAAAATTAGGGCTTGCGTCCCGGCATTTTCGGTTCTGATTTTCTATACAAAAAACACCGAAAATCCCTCTTCTTGCCATACAAAATTAGAACCGAGTGCGAACCCTAGTCAAAATTGAAAATAATCATTTTACATTTGAGTATAATTTTAAACAAAAAAGAACCGACTTCACTTAGGATCCGCTATTCCAAGAGGAAGTGGCCGAGTTGCTGTAAAAAATAGTGAAATCACTATAGGTGTGCCTATAATAGTTGAAGAGTTCCCTCGATTTCTCCAGGATCCCATCATCAGACCCTGACTTGGTGACAATGGGACCATCTAGGGGTTATACCTGTTCGATTAAAAAAAAAAATTGAAAATCGGTTCACGATTCACGGAGATATGGAGATATGTTTTTTTTTTGTATGGATAACATACATACAAAAAAAACATAATGATAAAAAAAAAAATTCAGTCGAATTGAGAACCTCCTCCTTTTTTGAAGTCGGTTAAAAAGAGCTAATATTGACCAGGACAAGTTACCTATTAGGTATTTATTTCAGTAAAATGAAATTAAATTAAATTAATAAGGTAAAAACGGTAGACTTATTTTTTTTCTTTTTCAGATTGTGCATGGTGCCGAGAATACACCCGTTGGAGTGATAACAGAGAAAAGATACAGGGTAAGTTACTTTTCTAGGCCTCATTCATCATTGGATTTCACAGATAGAAGCCTTGAGTTCCATCTTACACCCTGTCGTTACTTACATTATGTGAGACTATCAATCACTGCCCAATTATACTACGCGCAATGCTAACTGGCGACTGGGGTCATAACGCTGTCTCTTTCAAACTCGCTGCGGTAGTGCAAGTGTGAAAGAGAAGTTTTACGACCCCGATCGCCAGTTGTTTTGGGGATAGTACAAAACAAAACCGCAGCGTTTGTTGACGATGACGAGGGATGTACACACGAAATAAATACTTTTCAGACCTTAGCTTTTGTATTTATCGGATTTAAGATGACGGATCATCCGATTTTTTCACACTTTAAGGCCTTCACACTAGATCCTTGAACCTGCAGGCACTGTAGCGAATTGTATGTAAATCGAAGCTTTTGTGCCGACATACTTGTTGACAACGACTATCATTTCGCCTGACGATATCGGCTTGTCAGTCACAACAAAAATTTGACAGCTCCGAATAACTGACAGGCCAATATCATCAGGCGGACTGATAGTGGGTGGGCCCCATTAACCGTTAGGCGATTATCACACTGACGACGGATCCGCATGCGGCGCCGGTGTGCGAGCGAGATAGCGCTATACACATGCAGAGCGCTATCTCGCTCGCGCACCGGTGCCGCATGCGGATCCGCGCCACTGTGATAACCGCCTTAGGCGGGGTGGTGGGGGAATGTTTGCCTATGTAACTTCTACGTGTAGAAAAAGATGGCTATTACTCAAGATTAATTAAAGAAGTTTGCCGGCATCTGTATATTATAATGACGGCGTCTCTGTCGGCCAAACAGCGTGTTGCCACCGCTTAACCACAAAACCCAAATGCCAAAGCGTTAACAGTTGTAGTGTAACCAAAACCGTCGTAAATACTGCTAATACATACAAACTATGAAGAGACTATTAAACATCGCTAAACATTGTCATATATTCATGCATATTTAACACCTAATGCTAACTCGGTAATAGTTTGAACTGTTTAAACTAATTATACCGTCGGCTATGAGAACTGTCATTGTTTAACATATTTTAACGACAACTGTGCCGTTATGACTCGCTATTATGTAAACGTTATTGTATTATGAATTAGAATAATGAGAATATGTTAATTAATATTCGCATGATGATCAGATTATCACGGATTATTTTTTGGTTCAGTGAGATTTTTTAAGTTCATATAACAAGTTAAATTGATACTAACAAATTTCACGTCTGCTCGCCTCTGCATATCTCACGCAAATGGCACAAACAATTCCAAATTTGAATTTGCACGCCATTTAAAATTATGTTTCGAACCTTCGAACTTTGAATTTCCAACGTTGGCTCGGCCATCTTGCGACTTCCGCCGCGGCCCCAATTGAACGCGTCCTGCGGAACGCTGCGTCCGGAACCCACCTGTGCAGTGTAACGTGGTTAGAATGACGTACCTGACCGAATCGTTACATCGTTAATGAGAGTTTCCTGAATCGATTTTTTCACTAGGTGTCAGCACCGTGGCGTGTCTAGCTGTCATAATCCACCAATCATGGTTAATCGTATTTTTTTAAAGAAAATTCTTCCCTGTCGCTTCGTTCTACAGCATGGTAACCTGAAAATTTCCCTTAGGGGCCAATTCGAGATGAAACAGTGAGTCATTTTCGCTAAAAGAAGTAAAAACTGCTTCCCGCCTTACAAATGTAGCTTTTCTAAGGACCATTGTTGGAAATGTCATTGTGACAGTTGCCTTCCCCATTACATCTTTTTTATCTGTAGTATCTGTACGGATATGCTGCTAGCCTAATATGATCGAGTTTTTATCCCCTGGGAGTCCTATAGCTGTCACGTTCTAACAGTGACGTGGTAGGCGATAAAATGACAACCATGGATGGTCTTCTGTCCCTCTTTATCGACGCGATAGCTTAATAGCAGTGGCTGTCTTTCAATAAGGACAAACGCGATATGCGTCGCCTTCGTGGAAAATAGTGCCTACGCCAATTCATGGAATTAGGTTGCTGAGCCCCTGGTTCAATGAAGCAAAAACCTGAGACAAACACGGAGTATGACGATGGTTAAGCCATTGAATCGATTCTACAAATCGCACTCAACAGGTCCCGGCATCGAACCCACGCCCCGTGACTCACCGGGCCGTTGAACTGCGGGGGCGCGGAGCCCTAGGGCTAGGTTAAGGTCCTGCTAGGACCTATTCAAATGTAAATGAGAGTAACTTAGTATGGGCGGAGCGGTTTTCAAAGAAGAGATTATCGTCAGCTATGCACTATGTGATCTCTGGTTCTAGAGCTTTAAGTAGCAGTGATGGAGCTTCAATGGAAATCGATTTCCGCCGGCTTGCCTAATTTCGAGCCGGTTGAGTAAATACGGTTCATGAAGAAATGGACAGCCAATTTTTTCAAGCTTTCTTATCAATATATTTCGACTTGATTGCAATGAAAACGGGATATTAAGAACCTTGCTCTTCTTTACTATATATGCTTGGTAGTCTCGCTCTGTGGCAATTTATACGTGCGGTTCAGTCTCATTTCTATATCATCATCATCTCAGCCATAAGCCGTCCACTGCTCAACATAGGCCTCCCCTTTATGGGGGGGGGGGGGTTGCCATACGCGCCACGCTTGGCAGGCGGGTTGTCGCGCGCAGTTTTTTTTTGTTTGTTGTTCGCTTTGTTGTTTTGCTTTCGGAAGATCCTCCGACTCCTACTGCAACAACGGGACGATATGGTGGGGGACAATTCTAAGGCCGGGCACCCCACGGCACACGGCACGGCACGGCATTCGTATATAATAAAATTTAAATATCGTAAAAGTATAAATCAGTATTTTTGCCTGCCAATCACCTGATGCCAATCTACAGTAAGTCTCATTTCAAAATAAATTGACTTGTACCCTGTACAAACCATTAACGTTACGTTATGCCCACTGGCATTACCAAGAAATAACTTTTAAGGTCGTAAAAGTCATGTTATTCCTGCCCCGATATGAAATATAATTGCCAAAGAGTCTAGACTAGGCGGCGGCGGCGATTTTAGTAATTACATTGGTATTCGCGTTAGTATGACCTGCAGGGGCATACGCATGCAGTAAAAAAATGTATTCCATCGTGTTGAAATAGCGTTGATAGATAATTAATTATTTTCTGAGTTGACGAAAAAAAAAACACCCTGACATTACTTTATTAGTTAAAATACGCGCTATCTGGGCATTTTTAGGAATTCTATGAATATTTACCGTGAACGACATTAAAAAGTAGCGTATTCTAGACTATTGTTTAAAGGTAAATCTTTTTAGCTAAATTACCAAGACACGTGATTTGTAATTTGACATCTCGCTATTTACATTTTTGTATAGTAATAGTCAAAAATTCTGATTATAAGTTATAAGCACATAACGACTGTTTTGATTAACCCATAAACATTTTATAAATGAAATTATAAGATCAGTAAACTGCCTTTTTCCTTAGGGAACAAGGTCCATATCCTAAAGAATTATTTTATTAACAACAATATCTACCAATAGAACTGAAAGAACAAATCAAATTATTTTTAATGAATATTTTGATTTGTTTATTTTAAGTAGTCACACTACTAGTACTATATGTATAAATTATAAACTTGTATAGATGTCATATACAAGTTTATAATATCTACCAAGTCCATAACTCCATATGAACACATGCCACCATAACAGAGCCCTGACTCACCACGAAAATTAGCCTCATTATGGCAATTATCAGTATCAATGGACAATGGCTGACTGTACTCGTACTTCAGGTCAACGAACTCCGAGGGCTTTCTTTCGGAATGAGGTCGCGCGAGCTCGCGGATTCGCGAAACTGCGCATGCGCAATGCAACTGTTGTTTTGGCATTGGGCATAAAATTACCCATAAAAGTTTAGCATAGACGCAATTTCCTTTTTTTTTACTTTACCTTGACGGCACAAGCATACGGTCCGCCTGATAAGCAGTTACCGTAGCCTATGGACGTCTGTAATCCCAGAGGATTCACATGCGCGTTGCCTACCCTTTAAGAACCTATACACTCCTTTTTTGAAGAACCTCATACTGTAGCCCGCTGGGAAAACCAGGGCAAGCTCATTCCACATCCAATTTTTTAATACCAGTGTCAATGCAAAGAGATTGTGATACTTTTAAGTCAAAGGTACATCGTTGTGGGTTAATAGAGTTTATTATTAAATGAATTTTAAAGGCAATAACCTTATTGACAATGAAGCGCCTTTGACTTATACAATCACAATTACTGACGAAACTTTTTTAATACCACCACGTGGATGCAAAGACATACATCCCTCCTGATAGTAAGCGGTATCCGTGGCCTATGGACCCCTGCAACTATACAATAATTGTTTTAAAAATACTATAGTCCTTCGATAAACTCAGCAGGGAGAAAGCTTTCTAGAACCGGAGAGTTCGTAAAACTTATCTCATCGAGTCAGTTCAATTGGGATAAAGAATCTTGTAAAAGAAACCTCAAAGCCAAAACCTATTGTCTTAAAACCACAGCAAATAACGGCTCTCCATATAAAGATAAAGCAATTTGTAACTGGGGCCAGACGAAATCTCGGCGATTACGGCAATTATCGCGCGGTCGATAGGTCGGCGCACTCCGTATGTAGTGTAAGTAGTTCACGACGCCGACGCTCAGCCGAGTTGAGGATATGTGATAATTGTTCTTAGAGTTCATCATCATCCTTCTAGCGTTTATCCCGGTCTTCAATCGATCCTGGGGTCCGCACGGCAACCTAATCCCAGGAATCGCCGTAGGCACTAGTTTTTACGAAAGCGATTGCCATCTGACCTTTCAACGCAAGGGGCCTTGTTGGGATTAGATCCGGTTTCCTTACGATGGTTTCTTTCACCGAAAAGCGACTGGTAAATATAAGATGATATTTCGTAATAATAATAAAAAAGATTGTGTTTTAATAATATAGTATTTATATTATATTTTATAACTAGCGATAAGTCGGTGCCGCTTGAAAACTGCAAACCACACTTTTTTAAAGCAACCTTCCTAATTGCTCAATAATTTTCATCTCAATTAGTTTTCTGTTAGGCTTCCTAATAAAATAAAAAAGCACCACTACTTGAGACACCCTCCCCGTGTTTTGAGAATACTAAATAACTCCCACGCTAACAGAGTAAACAGACCTTTGTTACCAGGGATTAAGGTTTAAATTACTAATGGAAAAACTCGGCTTAATAGGGGAGAGGCGGGTAGTTTTTATAGTGGTTACGGGGGACATTTATTATTGATGGGGAGGGACGGAAGCAATGGAATTCAGTCAGTCACCTTTGTATAAAGGTATTTGTATCTGACTTGTGTAATGTAATACGTAAGTTGGCTTTTAGCCGAATAGTCAGATAAAGAAGGGTTATGTTTTAGACTTAAATCAATACTAATATTTACTACTTGATAATATTAACAAAAAAAGAACCGACTTCACATAGGATCCGCTATTCCAAGAGGAAGTGGCCGAGTTGCTGTAAAAAATAGTGAAATCACCATATGTGTGCCTATAATAGTTTAAGAGTTCCATTTCTCCAGGATCCTATCATCAGATCTGGACTTGGTGACAATTGGACCAACTGTGAAGTATACTCTTTCAAACAAAAAAGAATTTTCCAAATCAGTCCAGCCGTTTTAAAAAAATTACGCATATTTAGCGAATATATTCAATTATCCAGACATGCACTTGTTTTCTTGTCTTGACAATAAAGTCGTGTCTAGCTCATTTTGAACACCTCGGCCGGTCAGCTACTTCTGCTGTTTATTTTCTTTACTAATCATTAAAGCCATGAACTGACTGTTGGGATTAGAACCATCTCAGCATCGAATCTATCTACTTATATGACTACCCAAAAGGGCGGCACGATATTTAACTCAGTGTGACAAGTAGGGAGGAAACTCCATTCAACAAGCTTTGGCCTGACTCGGGCCCGCAATGCATACTAATAGGACTACGTCAGAAGATCGATAGGTAGTTCCTTTGACACCCAACGTGGGGTGCAAGTAATCATAAGATTCATAAGACCGTCTTAAAACCCATCCTACATTATTGTTGCGGCAATTGTATTCCGATATAATTAAAGGTATCTTTGCTATCTAGTATCTATGCCAAAAAATTAAAGGCGGTGGGCTACAAAGATTTGTAGGCAAAAAGAAAATCAGTTAGCGGTTCTTTTCTTCGTGATATATAGGAAAAATCTTCACCTTTCGGGAAATTATGCCCAATTTTTTTCCTTCCTTCCTTCAGCCGGTGGGGATCGATTTATATAGATAGACCGTTGCAATGTATACAACCTAGAGGTGACAAAATTGGCTCCTATGCGGCAGGCAAACACGAAAATTGTACAACAATATTGGAAATCCCAAGCACAATATCGTAGGAATCGTAGGTCAGTTAAACAGCTTATTCTGCGTCAATGCGCCACGAAAGAGCCGACACCAAGCTGCTTTCCGATTCAACAGGCTTTGCCAACAATATTTAAGTCTCAGAGGGCTTATAGAGAGCTTGGTGCTAAGTTGCCAAGTGATGGAATAAAAGACCGACCTGACCTGTGGCAACATTGCATAATTATTATTGTTTGTGTCAACATAGCCTAAATATTTCGTAAATTTTATTTTGAGAGTTTCACTTCAGAATTTATAAACAGAGTTTTCAATACGGTGGAACGTTTTGTCTATAAAACTCGAAGATAATACGGGTCTCATATAATTTAATACGGTTCAATGTGTTCTTACTATTAGTATATTTACCAACCAATGTAAAAATACACGTGTAGTCATTTCGCACCGAACTTACTATCAGTTGAATGGCATGTTTAGACAGGATCGAGTAAGTTCAGTGTAAACACGTCCTTAGACTGGCGATCGATCATTTTGGCGCCCAAACGTGGGGCCGTCCTTATTTCGGCTCATTGCGCGGTGACCCACATTATGTTTCTTTGTTCGCAAAAATATCTGTAGCGTAGATGGGACTAGTTTTATTCAAGACTTCGATGTATAATAGTTGTTACTCGACTACGGCAAAGCCAAAAAAATTATGGATTCAACAGTCCTATATTAATTTTGGTGGCCCAAACGTGGGGCCGTCCTTTTTTAGGTTATTGCGCGGTGACCCAAATGTCTGCGACGACTCCTTTTGCTGAGATGAAAGTTTTGATACACTACTGTAGGAAGGGTTAGAAAACAGACACAATCCCTGTTGCTTCTACTTCAAGCAAGTAGCTTGAAAAGCTGTGTTGCTTAATGCCCAAATTGATTTCTAAAAGCTTATAAAATACCAAGCTTATAATTTGATGAAAAGATGCTTATAATTTCAAAATTGATATAGAGAAGCCTTAGGATTATGTACAGTGAGATTCAAAATATTAATGAATTCATTCATAAATTGCCCATGCAATTTTATAGCTGGGTCTACAAACAAACCCTACCTAGTTAATAGATCTTGTCCGGTATATCCAAGTATACGTTCCAAATTTAATGCACAACCATAATAAATAACTATAAATATAAATTATGGGTTCTATGTTAGGAAGAGCTATTATATACCGATATACCTACTCGTAAATATCTAACGTTGTTGTTAGGGTGTTAGTATTAATACTATTACTAGCATTATAACTACGAGTAAGCGAGTTATAGTGTATTTATTACAAACACAAAAGCTATTAAACTTTAATCGAAACCTTCCTGGAAATACTCTGAACCGAGGAACTCAATTAATGTCAAATCATCATTTATCAATACCACTCCCCCAATAACAGCGCATTGCTACAGCCATGCCATGTTGTAGTTCCCAGGAAAAAGGGGTCTCAGCGTTGTCAGTACGGCAAATGAAGTCATTATTTACATTACGAGACCTTCCTCTGCCCGCGACTTCTACGTGGAGCTGAGAATCTCATCCAAAGTTAGTATTATGAATGGTATAAGGAGGATAATTATCTCTTACAGGAGAACGGTCTAAAAAGTGTCCAGCTGTAAACAGTAAATATTCGTTCCCAATTTCTCCGAGTGGCGGTAGTACAGCTATAGCACCTTAGCAGTTATTGACGGTGTGAAGAGCGCTGCATGTGCGTTACCATATATTCTATAGCTATTGTGGCGCCACCAATTCAACGCCTTTTGACGGACACTTTTGTAACATAGAGATTGTTATAACGCTATCGAAGGCCTTGGACATATCCATGAAGATCGTTGTTACTGGTGTTGTACTGTCTCTATGTAACGTAATTTGCTTCACTAATTCATAGACGACCAGTTTATCGTCTATCACTTCATGCGTGACTTTCACACTTACATACTTGTTAGAAAGAACCGCTATAGTGACAGACGATAAAAACCCGACCAGCGACCGTCTTAGGCCAGCAGGCTTCTATACTACTATGGAAGGTACCTTCTACCATCCATAGTAGTATAGAAGCCTGCTGGCCTAAGACGGTCGCTGGTCGGGTTTTTATCGTCTGTCACTATAGCGGTTCTTTCTAACAAGTATGTAAGTGTGAAAGTCACGCATGAAGTGATAGACGATAAACTGGTCGTCTATGAATTAGTGAAGCAAATTACGTTACATAGAGACAGTACAACACCAGTAACAATGATCTTCATGGATATGTCCAAGGCCTTCGATAGCGTTTCCCATAACATACTCCTCAATAAGTTGTATCATTACGGAATTCGAGGGAATTGCTACGAATGGCTACGGACATATCTACTCGACAGAAAACAGAGAACCGAGATCAGTAGTTATTGTGCTAAGACCAAAGAGATGTCTAGAGTTCTCTCAGATGAAACTATTGTTAATGTGGGCGTGCCACAAGGAAGTATTCTAGGGCCGCTGCTGTTCCTAATATACATTAATGACCTCCCTAACGTAACTCACAATAAGATCCTACTTTTTGCCGATGACTGCTCAGTAGTAATCCCTAGTACAGATCCCCTGACATACGAGGCTGATGCGAATTTAACATTTAAGGACGTCAACACCTGGTTGGAAAGAAACAATTTAAGGGTAAACCTGAGCAAGACCAAGTACATGGAATTCTATGCACCACAAGGTGATCCTAAAAATATAGCTATTCAGTACAACCAAGAGTCAATAGAAAGCGTAAAATCCATACGATTCCTCGGTTTACTCTTGGATTGTCACTGCAATTGGCAAGCTCATATAGATTACCTGGTCAAAAAGTTAGGCAGATACGTATTTGCTCTGGGCAGGTTGACCCAAGTTGTCTCCCAAAAATCTGCACTGTTGGCTTTTCATGGTCACATTATGTCGAACCTGCGTTATGGCCTTATTCTATGGGGAAACTCTTCATTTGCTATCCGTGCATTCATATTGCAGAAGGACTGTGTTAGAGCCATGTGCGGAGTCAGACTCGGTGACCCTTGTAAACACCTCTTCATAAAACTTAAGATTTTACCGTTACCCGCATTGTATATATATGAAATGTGTCTGTTTGTAAAAACTCATATAGATAAATACAAAATAATGCCATCTAACCCTAGGTCTACGTCTAAGAACCACGGTTTTAACCTGAGCTACCCGGATCGTAACACAGCTTTCTTAAAAAAAAGTGTACTGTATATGTCAATAAAGATTTTCAATCATTTACCAGAAGACTTAAAGACTGTTGACTTCCCTGAATTTAAACATAAGTTGTATAAATGGTGCTTACATAAGATGTATTATAATGTAAATGAACATTTTGAAAATGTACCCAGTACTCTTTATTAATGTATTCCACGACTGACATATCTCGATTTTTTTTTTGTGTATGATTTTTTTTTTATATTTAATTTAATTTTCATTTTTATTGTAGTTTTAAATTATTTTTATAGCATGACATTGACATCTTATTATTGTGACTTATATTAATTTAAGAATTACACTATTAATTAATTTTTTTTTTAAATCCGCCTATATTATAATTAGTGTTGACATTAGTATAAACAATGTTAGATATTCGATGACATGCAATAGAAACAACATATTGTACGCCAAACACTGGCTGATAGTGACGCACTATATGTAACTGTATATCATTTCCTATACTCACTTTCGTACAATAAATTATTTGTATTTGTATTTGGTAACCAAGCTATCCGTTCTGGACTGTCTATATTGTCTATAAAAAAACCGTGTTATCGTAATTCAGGCGAAACATATATGACGTTACAAATGCTTATGTCGACCTTTATAAATGCTACAAATGTTCTTTAATATGTATGTTGAAACAGCTAAACATATTTTGATGAAATTTGGGCACGTGGATTGGATAGTTTGAGTCCCAGAGAAAGGTAAAGGAATCATAGGATAATTTTTGTCACGGAAATCAGCAAGGTACTAATTGTAGTCGGACAGTAAAAGCGACGTAAATACCTTGTTTGACCTTTTACCCGAGTAACGAACCGAAAAGGGGATTATTCCTATAAATAGCTCTGACTACTATACACGTACAGTCGACGTCAAAAATATGTCCACACTTTTGGACCTTATTACAAATGAGTATAAGGTGCAAAAGTGCAAAACATATTTTTGACATTGACCGTACATAGGGACGTATAGATGTAATGGGTTATGGTTTTGTGAGTCACGGAAGCCACTCAGCTTCAGATGTTAGTAAATATTTATACTATGTGAGTAATAATTACACGTACGGGCGCAGCCCAAATATGTATTTTAAAAAGATACGGCTTACATTTTATAGACACGATTTCATAAACAACTCCAAGACGGCTACAAAAACAATGGAGGTTTCATGTTAGACAAATACTTGAGAGGAGAATTGTTAACCTTGATGGCACGCTCTATTTGCCGTCTCTCTCTTCAACTGAATCTCTTATTTGAATTCAGCTAAGATTATTTACCTTTATAATAGAAGTAATTGATCCAACCAATACTAGAAGAAACACAAAGACTCCCTAGCGATTGATGGGCACCATATCGAGGGGTCAAGGTTTAGTTCGAGGGTTAATTTTAGTTGTATATATTTTTTTAAAGTTAGACTTAATTGCAGTTGTTTTGTGTTATATCTATATGTAAGTATTATGTTGTTAAATTTGTTATTCAATTTAATAAATAAAATAATAAAAAAGAGGAAACCTGACTGATTTGAATCATCTGTAACAAATATAATATCTTATTTCACTTGAGTATACTCGTACATATCATATTTGCAATATTAAGTGCGATTGGCATGAACTAGATGTAACACCTCTCTCTGTGAGTCACTGTGTGGAGTCTATGCGGAATTATTGAACATTTATTTTGAGATCTCGATGATTCACTTCGAAGCTCTAATTCGCTCCGATTTTAGTGAAGCTTTGATTAGTTATGTTTTTAGAGTATTGCGAGTATGGGTTTTATATGGGCATGGGACTTAGCGTGGTCTGGCTCTGGTTTTTAAATTTCTATAAAAAACATTTTTTAGATTATCTTAATATATTGTCAGGTTGACACGCTGCACGCGCAGGTTGGACGCTGGATGCAAGTCGCTTCCGACCGATACTTATGGAGGTCCAAAGGGGAGGCCTATGTTCAGCAGTGGACGTCTTATGGCTGATATGATGATGATGATGATGATTGTCAGGTTGAAGTCACCAACCTTTTTTATACCGTAATATTATCAGTCGAAAACGGACGTACAATTATTTTCGCATAAATAACATAAAATTGGATGAGACTTTTCCCATAATAATTTGCATTCGTCAGATACTTACGTAATTAACTTGGCGTGTCTTTCACCTACTAAAATGCCTGGAAATGGTGTAAATCGTTCACAAAGAATTCCTTTGTTCTCCTGCTGAAATGGTCTATGGTTCAAGTTAAAAGAAATTAGCTTTATAATCTTCTACGTTGTTTATTAACTCTAAATTTAAAATATATCCCCTTGACAATGTTGTGTAAGTTCAGCTGGGTCCCATAAAGAAACACCATTTAACTTATAATCTTTGTGAGTCTTTCCAACTAATCTGATGAGATGATAGACAGACCCGACAGAAGTATCTTGTTGCAAGTGTTTATAATTTTATAAATCCCAATTCAAGTAAGGTAAATCTATCATAAAAACATCGTAGGAGTATCTATCACAATAGGATTTTAGAAAACTAAATTGCACGGTCTGTTTTCAGGATAATGGGAACATTAATTATTAAGCACAACCACAAACAGCCCCGAACACAAACACTTAACGCATAAAGTAAAACACTCAAAAACACAAACACACAAATCCGAAGCAGAATTATCTATGCGACTAAGGTATTCAAAATGAACTTGACAGGATACTTCAGAGCATGGTAGTGTGTCAACATCGGTTTGAACATTTGGCCCTTTTAGCTATTCTGTTACCTGATTTAAATTTACCTATCGAGTCCGACTGTGTTTGTTCCGTCGTTGGTTAAAAACGAGATGCAATTCAGTCAAGAAAAACAAACAAAGGAAGACTTAATGAAAGTGCAAAGCGGTTTTAGTTCTTTACCATTTCGCTTTGTGAGTGTCGAAATGGGGACACGGCTTTACATCATCCTTGGTTCTTTTGAACTAGCACTCGCAGTTGCGGCCCGTCAGCGGTCGTTTCAACTCGAAACGTCATAAGGAGAATAAAAAAAATATGTTTACGACTCCCACGAGATATTGTCGAGAAAATAACTATTACAGTATGTCAATAGCATACAGCAGTACATGAAAAAAGATATTTTTGGATCGGTAACGTGCATGCCTGCCCCTGAAGTGGCTGTAGTTGCAAGCGCGTAGCTTACGCCGTTACGGTACTCGTATCCAGCTTACCACCAGGTTACTTTACTCGTACTCGTACAATCGCCATCAGATATATCGGAGCCTCCAAGGTGGTTACAAATATCTGGCAACGCCTCTATTGTCAAGGCGATAAAGTGCATGTTCAGATATTTTTGAGTACCCTGTCCGCTCCGATATATTTGATGGTACAGTGTATAGTCAACATCAATAGTATCTTCCTACACGAAGGCCGCAAAAATATGTGACATGGCTCTACAAATAAGAGCGTGTCACATATTTTTGCGGCCTTCGTGCAGGAAGATATTATTGATGCTGACTGTACCACCGACGAGATCTAAGATGAATTTTAGATGTCTGAGTTGTAGTCAAAAGCTCTTCTTACCATTTAGACTTAGAAAAAAACTATAGGTACACCAAATAGTCCTTTACATTTTCTAAATGAAAAGATAAGTTTGTCATTTGGAGATGTTCATCTAAAGTTGCGATGTGTTTTCATCAATGAGTTCATCACCAGATGCTCATTAAATCCATCTAATCAAACATCTGAGAACTGCCAAATCCCTTCCAACTACTGTCACCATCTATCCGATACTGTCCAATGTCAATGGCCCTGCTATATCTATATCACCATCACAGTTTGACTATGCTTAAACCTTATCGTCAACGACATAAGGACTATCATTTATCACTGTGAGTCGCCACCAATATCACCATCACAGTTTGACTATACTTAAACCTTATCGTGAACGACATAACGACTAATTTATCACTGTGAGTCGCTGTCAAAGCGAGACGTGGATTACTATTTGAGTTACTCGCGGGCGCGGCGCCAAGAAGTTTACATGCCGTCTGCGTCAATTTGGCATTTCTGAATGCACCCCCATTAGGTGATTGTCTGGTATTCTGTTTAACGGATGGTTATCTAGTATTATACCTATCTTGTATTTGATATTTTAAACTAGAACAGGCCAAAAGTCTATAAACTTGGAAATTACCTACTGTCGGCGTTTCGAGCGTGACACTAGTGGATCCGAAGAAGTTTTTTTCTCCATTCTTGATAATATGTCGACTATGTTGTGCTTTTTCTTGGTAGTAATGTGTATAAGTCGTCAGTTTTATGTTTAATATGTGGATAAGTTTAGTGCAAGGGACCAGTTTGTCGATTTACAAGGCCACTTCATTCTTTCATTAAATAGATAGTGCGTATTTCGTAGTTTTATAAAGTACCAGTAACTCCATATCGACGAAGTGGTCCCTTTTTTTTTTGGACTGACACATATATTTTCACCCCTACTATTCGAAAAAGGGTAATTTGTTGCCCATTTACAGGGAGCAAAAGTGACTTTTGATCCCTCTGCGTTTTTTTTTTTAATTTTCTTTGTCTTTGCAACCGATTAAAATGAGACAACATAACTTCTCTTTCTAGCAGATAGCTAGTTTAGTACCTTTGTTTTCGTTTTTCTCATAGAAGGAGTGAAAAGCAGCGTGTACTACGCGGTAGCCAAATTATTTAGATCTCGGGTCACTTGAATCACACTACCCTCGACCGAAATAAGTCATTTGCTCCCTTGTAATACAATCTACTATATATAGGTCTTTATAAAATCTCGTTTAAAGAAAACTTCTTCCACGTTGAAAATGCTCATTGTTTAGCTAGAAATGTACTGCTACCATGTGGTTTTCACCTTGAATGTTCATTGTTCACACACTTGCTAACCGCAAGGCCCGCAAGCAAATCATTTCACTTGTCATGTTTGCGGTCGTGTGTGGCTCCTGTGTTGCTTTGCTCGTTTGATTGCCATTTCTACCAAGACTGGCTCTTTCTTAAGCGTGTTATTGTCTATTACTAGAAAGAACTATTACCTAGGAACTGAAGTGGTCGCCTTGGTCGAAATCGGCCGGAAGGATCATCATCATCATCATTGTCATGTACTGTTTTAAACCACGTTTTATCTCTGCTTTTTGAGGGTCTTTCATCCAGATTACTCCTAAGTTCTTATGCTAATCTGACCACACATAAGCCTAGTTGACTAAAAGTTACATCGTTGACACTATCACGAGTCCTATGATGGCAAAGATTATCGAATGAATTGGTAGTTTGGTATAACTATATACTCGTAAGCTTGTTTTTAAAGACAGTTACTGCCATTTTTGTCGTTCAACTAATAAATTTCATCCGTGTTGTCATGTTATCCTCAGAAAGTTGTGTCATTCTACATAATTCGTATTTAGATAATATATCCTTTATAAAATATAACGTTTAGCGACGAGATAGACAAATCTCTTAAAGAATCTCATTATTTATTCTTTATTTACTCAAATTAGTTATTCTTTTTTTATTGTATCAATTAAACGTGACGTGACTATCCATCTCTCTGTTGTTCTAACCTTGCGAGAGAGAATTGGATTAGTTTGTGAAAAAACGCCAAGTCTTGTAAATCGCGCGGCCCCACGTTGGGCGCCACCGCGACTAGGCGCCGAATCGATACGCTACCCACGCACGCTCAAGGGGGTTTTATTGTCTAAGCTATTTATATACCCAGCTATTGGGATGGTACGGTATTGTTTATAAAAGTTGTTACTAAGCTATAATTATATGTACAGTCACCGGCAATAGTATCTTCCGTCACGAAGGCCGCAAAAATATGTGACATGGTCTAATATATATGCAAACCTTATGAAGGTTGATTATTGTGAGCCCTGATATGGCTGGCCAGGCCGAACTTGGTCTTGAATACCCTTTTACACATGTGGCAGTAGAGCTGGCCAGTTGCGTTATAGGTGTACACGTAAGAGGGCTTAGGTCTCTCTTTACGTAGCTGCCTCTTTACTTCTAAGGTAGTGAGAGTCACATATTTTTGCGACCTTCATGTACTTATGAAGATACTATTGCCGGTGACTGTACTTCTAATTTTAGGGGCATCAGCTTTTGTTAGGAATATACTTATAAACCTGTTGCCAAAGATTTATGATCAAGGACCGGAATTCTTCATAGCAAAAATCAAACTGTCAGAGGGATTGACCATGATGTTTTATAGACTTATCGATGTTACGGAATAATATCGCATTAGGTATACATTACCATCTTTTGACCTCCACCAACATTTGACCTCTTTGATAAGCAACTTGCATCTCCATATTAAAATAAATTATGTCAATGTCTCATACGTCACTTGAGTTTTCCTAATTGATTCCCGTGCCGTGTTACTAAAATGGTTAATCCTAAAAGAAAAACGATATTCAAATTGGTTGTGTGTATATCCAAAAGCCTGGTTTCATTAGGTACTTTAGCTTTGTTTCGTTAAGTGACAGATATTTATCGATAAGTCGATAAAACATCATGGTCAATCCCTCTGACAGTTTGATTTTTGCTATGAAGAATTCCGGTCCTTGTTTATGATCCAAGGTTACCGAAAATATGGAGATTTTCTGGAGTGTTCTTGACCTAGTGAAAATGATAGAGATATGGCTTAATAAAGTGACTCGTTGTTTTATTTTATTACACTACAAAAATAAAGATGTCTGAATGGTACAGCCGCCATCAGATATATCGGAGCGGCCAAGGTGGTCACAAATATCTGACCAACGCCTGTATTGTCAAGGCGATAAAGTGCATGTTCAAATATATTTGAGTACCTTGGCTGCTGCGATATATTTGATGGCGACTGTATTCGAAGTTCGAATTTCGAACATACAAACGATTCCTTTCGAAAAATCCTTATAAGCGTTTTTGGGCTAAGCTGGCGTGAGGTCGCGTCGCGTCGTGGGACACTGAAATGAATGTCTTATTCCGTTTCACATAAAAAAATCTAATTTCAAAAAGGATTTCATCACAATTGCAAAAAAATGCGCGTGCTGTGTTATAATGTTAGGTAAAATATTCGGACTTGACGCCTTTCGGGCTGACTGGTGGGAGACTGCTCAGGAACGGGATAGAGGGATGCTGTTGCTGCTTCGAGTGCGCGGAAGCAGCAACAGCATGCTAAGGACGTTGGCCTTTTATTAACCGACTTCAAAAAAGGAGGAGGTTCTCAATTCGACTGAATTTTTTTTTATTATTATTATGTTTTTTTTTGTATGTATGTTACTCCATATCTCCGTGAATCGTGAACCGATTTTCAAAATTTTTTTTTGAATCGAACAGGTATAACCCCTAGATGGTCCCGTTGTCACCAAGTCAGGGTCTGATGATGGGATCCTGGAGAAATCGAGGGAACTCTTCAACTGTTATAGGCACACCTATAGTGATTTCACTATTTTTTACAGCAACTCGGCCACTTCCTCTTGGAATAGCGGATCCTAAGTGAAGTCGGTTCTTTTTTTGTTTTAAATTATTTTTATTTATTTTTTGTTTGTTTTCCTTGTACCAAAACTAACATACCTAGCGTGTAAGGTTCCTAAATCTTAAGTTTATTATATAAGTACTAACTAAATATGGATCTCGGTCCGAAATAAACAATTTTTATTTTTTTTTATTTTTTTTTGCCCAACTTTGGGACACCCTTGACTCTTAAAAAAAATGCGGATTGATTCAGCATAAAAACCCCACAATGGTAAAGTATAAAGAATCCCACGCAAATGACTAGTCGTAAAACACAACATTAATCAACATGAATGAAGTACCTAGAACCTACTGTACTGTAACTAGTACTAAAAACCTATTGTAATAAACCTAGGTCGTTGACCTCCGATTAGCACTTGTACAAACGGCAACACACTTTGACGATCGATAGACCTTAAGCCGTTGCAATAGGAGTCACAAATGGTCAGTTAAGTGTTGCCGATGGTACAAACCATCGTAACGTTGACACGTTAACATGACTGATTTTGAACTCTGTTGCGACTTCTTAAGGTCCACCAATGGTAAGAAAGGAGAGCAGCTGATAGTGGTGGTAGTACACATGGTCACGCCATGTGGGCAAGCCCGTAAAACTATTAAAACTGGGTCGAATTAACCCATAAAAATGAAATGTACAGTCACCGGCAATAGTATCTTCCTACACGAAGGCCCCATATGAGCGTGTCACATATTTTTGCGGCCTTCGTGTGGGAAGATACTAATGCCGGTGACCGTGCGTAGTCATTTCTTTTATCCTCCTGCGGCCCAGCCATACAAATGAAAAATAGAAAACTTGCCACTGAAATTTAAACCAAGAACACAAAGAAACAGAGTCGATTTTATTTTGTTTCAAAATCGAACGCTACAAAACAAATGCAACTCTATGGAAATAGAATGGATGATTCAAATTTCATCGAAGACAATAAGTACTACAAGTAGGACCTTGGGCCTTACGAGGATATAATTATCGACTTTTTACCCTGTCAATCGGCTAGAATTTTTCGAATTTCGAATTTGCTACCCTGTTCATATTAAATATAAGAAACCAGCACGGTTAGCACAAGTGCGCAGCGACAGTATCACGCGGGCGAGATAGACTACAGTGGACTAGACAATTTATAGCACTAATCTTTCGTCTAGCATTTTTTAAATATCGAGTTGTTAGCCTGGAAACAGCACGGTTAGCACAATGTGCAGCGAGACAGTATCTCGTGGGCGGGATAGACTAGACATCTGTCACTCTCTGATGAATACAGTTAGAAAGTGTCAGAGTATCTCGCCCGCGGGATGCTATTGCTACACTCGTGCTGTGAATTTGTCTATTTAAAAACCCTCCAAAATGTGGCAATTATTAAATTAGCAGTTTCATCCACACGATAGATTTTTTTCTCCATATACTCGCTGAGATAAACGTTCGTGATTACATGTAATTTAACACCATTAAAAAAAACTAACCTTTTTGGGAACCGGTCCTTTTCGTCATTGAGGAGTCAATGACGCCGCCATGATGTCAGATTCAGATCATATCCTTCTCGTGACAGAAAATAACAAGTCTGACAAATCTGCGTGTGAATCATATTGAACAACAAAATAAGCGTGATTCGAATTTCGAAATTACCTTATTGGACGAGTTTGTTTACAATACAATATATTGTGTGGTGTTAAGATCTCGTATAGTCGCCATCAAATATATCAGAGCGACCAAGGTACTAAAAAATATCTGAACATGCACTTTATCTCCTTGACAATAGAGAAGTTGTTCGGGTCCCCGGTATACAGTCGCCATCAGATATAATCGGAGCTGCCAAGGTGGTCACAAATATCTGAAAAACGCCTTTATTGTCAAGGCGATAAAGTGCATGCTCAGATATTTTTGAGTACCTTGGCTGCTCCGATATGCTTAATGGAGACCTATGTGATGACATGATAAGCACACCTTAGACAACCCTACACGTGAACCCTGGGTGGTGCTAAAAGCGTAACAAACTTGGCAGCTGCACTGTACCATCTGGACCTCGCAGCACTCACTGGATTTTCTTCACTATCTACTTTCCCACAACTATTACCTAATTACCATTTAAGAGAAGAAGTGCCTATCTATATATATATCCCGTGACGTGTAACCATACGATAAATAAATAATGTTAAGCACGAATATATTTGTTCCAGTTATAAAGCTCACACACACATAGATTCCCGGCGATCCCGGCAAGATAAACATACGTCAGCGAGCTGCGCCCGCGCCGTTTAGGAATAAAATTAAAAAGTGTGTGAAATTTTATATTTGGAGCGGCGGAAGCACATTCCGGCGCGCGCTAATTCGGTCACGCGGGGCGCTCTATAAACCCGTAGGGGTACGCGGGGAATAGAAAAACCACGCGGTTGTTATGGCCTCTACAATCGGCGCAATTTTGAAACAAAACTCGCGCGCGATTTCGAGACATTGCCGTCTAGGTAGGTGCAACGAAATCAATCTATAGATCAAAAACCGCAATGTATTAAAAATCGCAGGTGACTACCTACTACGAAAACCGCAGCAGTTGTTTAACATTACAGCGCCATCTCTCTAGCCGGCTCAACATAACGGAGAAATGTGGGGTTGGGAGGTTGACATGCGTAGATTCATGGTACAAGAAGACAAGGTATTGTAAATTTTTGACAGCTCACGATTTGTCACGATTACCCTGACCTCACTGACGTCATCAGGGAACGCTGCGGTTCTCAAAGTCCAAAAATAGGGAAAATTATTTGATATGTAACTAGTAGGTAGTCCGCCTCTAACTGAGAACTCGCGATTTACTTGCAAACGAGTTGACCAATATAACAAGACCCTAAGGAGGATTTTTTTCTCCTTCTAGCTCTAATTTTATGTATCCCTGCTACAGCCACAATAAATTTTATAAAGATCAGAAAAACGTTACTAAAGTTATCGTCGGAGAAACTATCGAAATCAAAAAGCCATCCAAATGCCGAGACGTCCCAGTAGCCAGGTGACAGTTCGGTCTCGAGTTGTTTGTAAGAACTCACTTCGCTTACGCTCCGGAGTTCGATTAATAGTGTTGTGTTCCTGCTGGTGAGTAAGGTTGCCAAAGAGCTCAAAGAGGACCCTGTGTGTTGACGACAAGGGACCTCTCTTGTTCCTTTAGCCGTCAACACAGTGAATCCTCCTGTTTTTAAAGGGCCGGCAACGCGCATGTGACACCTCTGGTGTTTCAGGCGTCCATAGGCTACGGTAGCTGCTTACCATGTGTCATTAGATAACCTTAGAGCCGCGACGACGACGCGGCGTCGACCGACGGACGCTTGTATCGTCCGCTATTGTCCCTAACTCAATGCCAATTTCGCTGATATGAACCGAAAAAAGGAAAAGTAATAAGCCAGCCGCTTATATTCTTGCACAAATTAATTGTCAATCAATAATAATTCATTATAAATTGCAATTTTATAAGTCGCTTACCATATCGTTTCGTTCTTTTAGATTTACAAATCTTGAGCCACTCATGAGCTGCTGCCTCATCCTTTGGAACACTAAAAAAAATTACAGGACTGCTCTTTTCGCTCCGATTTTTACAATTTATCACGGAGCAACCAACCATGGCGTATTAGGTACACACATTTGCGCTTAATAATTGTATAAATTAAAACTCATAAATATTTGGGAATCTCAGTCAAATATGAAACAGCGCGATAAGTTAAAATGAAATACAGATAATACAATATGGCCGACTGTCAGTGTGATTGCTCGCCAAATCCTTGTATTGCCACTAGGTTAAAAAAAGTCCTCATTAAATTACATGACGTAAATGACTTACTAACTAAAAGTCTTGTATTTAATTATATATATTGATATGATGTTTATTTGCAACATAAAATGATTAAAAACCATATTATAAAATGAGTAACGACACGCTAACATTTTTTAATCATGAATCGTATATTCACAAAACTCCCTGACTGATTTGAAGATGTCAACGAATGGCATCATTAGTGACGTAAGTGAGGTCTTTTCGGACGAGCTGTCAAAAATTGAACACACCTTACTTCTTATTCCACCATGCGTAGATTTAACTACCTTTAGAGTTGGCTCGAGGTTGTAAACCTTCAATAACATCAGGTTACAGAGTACACTGGTACAGTTTGGACAAACATATACTTTACTGTTAAAAAGGTTGGTCTTGACTTGACTGAATAAATGTTGACTGTACTATAGATTAGCGCTGTACATGACGTATATCAGACACACCTAACATGGCCAATGATTAACGATCTAATGATTCAGCGCATGCGTTATCTCGTAAACAGGGCAGTGTAAACACACTTTATTGCTCATAACGTACCTTGACTTATTTGCTATTGCGTACCTTTTATTTGCACTGGTACTGGACTTGGCTAATAACATTTAATGAGTTTACAGAGTGCATCCCAAAGAACCCCGTGCGGTCAATTAAAATTTACTTTTCAGTCATAATAAGTAAAGGTATAAGTTGGATTTCGACCGCAGACGCAGCGTCGCAGCGACAGGTCGCGTCATGTCGCTATATGTTATGATTACGAACCGGACTGACGGCAGCAGCAGACTATTAAGCACTACTAGGTGCGTAGCGTAGCCAAGGTGCCAATCGTTATGGCCTCTAAAATCGGCGCAAACAGTGACAGTTGCGTTTCGTTCGCTACGGAGCGTTAACGATTGGCATGTTGGCTATAGGCCTCTACAGATGTAAGCGACTAGTCACTTGCGATTTGAAATACATTGCAGTTTTTGATCCATCGATTGATTTCGTTGCACCTACCCTACCTAGACGGCAATGTCTCGAAATCGCGCGCGAGTTTCGTGTAGTGTGTAAAATTGCGCCGATTGTAGAGGCCATATGCAGTATACATCTCGTCATCGGGTCGGTGCGGTCTGCGTACCGGCTTTAATGTGTACCTTTAAAGAAGTGTTGGACTAAGCAAATGAGAGAAGTTACGGCCCTAAAACCAGTTTGACTAGTAGTGCTAATGCGTCGAGTACTTTTATAGTACCGTCCTCAGTAATAGGGGACCCGCCAGACATGTCTAATCAGCTTCGGAAATGTCTAAACGATTAGTAAGAGGATGGTAATTGCAATAATTAAAAGTAATATGACGTTAGTCTTAGCAGAGATTATAGAGATATTGACCGCCACAGCCTAAGAACTTTTTGAAGCTCAAGTCAATTGCGCCCTCTCTCCGAAAGCCGCCTAAAGATACCGAGAATGTAAGAGGAAATGTCACCTGCCTTGCTACTCCACCTAGTAGCTACTAGTGTACTACTAGTACGCTATTTGTTACTAGGTGGAGTAGCAGTGCAGGTGACATTTCTCTTACATAGTGTTGGTTGGAGGATATTGGAAGGATAGTAGAGATTTTTCATCCTCAATCTTTGATATGTAATAAAATCTACGGAACCCTTACCAACGCCGTCTCACGCTTGACTCTTCTCTATTCTATAAATATAGACACCACAAATTCCTTTTTAAGCTTCCTCTAACAACACACATTTTAGCACTTAATCTCCTTACAATAAGATTCAAAGTTGAACGTAAACTAGTTTACATAGTACAGTCGCCATCAGATATGTCGGAGCGGCCAAGGTGGTCACAAATATCTGAACAACGCCTCTATTGTCAAGGCGATAAAGCGCATGTTCAGATATTTTTGAGTACACTGGCCGCTGCAATATATTTGATGGCGACTGTACAGATCCAAGTCTGCTCGTTTTAACACTTATTTCCTTAAGATATGGTTGAAATTCGCGTGTATATTTTTTAGTGAAGTATAAGTATTTGTTTTGACAGAATTTAAGAGCATCAAGATAATGGCCCGGCTTATTGTATTTGAGGGATCGATTTTTTAACGCTTTTTGGACAATTCCGAGTGACGGCTGCCCTGGTTTCAACACCGTGTCTGTCAAATTAATGGTTTTGAAAACAGTACTCTCTTAGGCGCCTTTCACACTGCTGCGATTTCTACAGCTACAGGAAAACAGGCCAAGTGCGAGGAAATTAGGCAAGCCGGCGGGAATTAAGTTTTATGGACGCGCCACCGCTGGTAGGTTGCAGCATCGTGGCGAGAGATCTAGCTCTCAAAAATTATGGTCACTTTAAAAATTTACTAGAAGTTAAGAGACCAGGGCGTGAATATTCTAGTAAATTTTTAAAGTGACCATAATTTTTGAAGAACATGTGATAGATTTTTTTTGTATTTTTCTGATAACTGTTATAACTTGGTCTATCATCCATTCACGGCTTGACGTCGATTTCTGGGACACCCTGTATTATTGATTGGTGGATTTTGACAGATGCTGTCAAAAATGCCTCTCTTCACAGTGCCGCCACCTGGGATTCCGGAAACCTTCATCATATGTTCTAGAGTTACGGTTTTTTCGGAGAAAGTGACAACAAATTAGGACCTAAATGTCTTACCTAAATCATAGAGTAACAGGAGACGACATGCCTAAGAACTTTTTTGTCTCAAAAGTTGTAGTGAAAATCACTACACGTCTATACTACCATAGACTTAAATATATAGTAGACGGCCATAGCCTAAGAACTTTATGAGGCTCCGAGTATTTAGCGCCATCTAGTTCAGAGCCACCTAAACAGAGCCAATATGTATGAGATAAGATCAGCGCCACCTAATAACCAAACATCGAAGGCTCGTGGCATCTCAGGTAGCATAGTGATGCGACACAACGTTTTTCATGCGGTATTTTCGATACGATAAAATAACCAATGAGTAAGCCAAACGAGTCTTTGGAATCTTTTTAAAAATTATTTTCGTTACTTAGACTGCACCCAAAAGGTAAACTGGTTTACCAAAAACTAAAAATAGTGTTATCAAAAAATCCAGGATATCGAACAATAAAACATATCAATAACTTGTTACAAAACAAAGAAGTTGAAATCAAGGAAAACATTAACAAAAATACACTGCAACATTACAGAACAATGTTTTTCTTACCCAATACGTCAGTCGAAGTTGAGAGATCATTTTTCGTACACCAAGTGGATGTTTAGTTTACAGATAGAAGACGTAGAATAACTTCTTACAATTTAGAACAAATATCACGAATGTCACATATTAAATGGTTGAATTGAAAACAATCTTGTTTTTAATTTGGGTCCTTTATCGACTTGGCTACATCACTAGTCTGTGATAAACGTCAAATGCTACCTGAAATGTCACGAGCCTTCGATGTTTGCTAATAACGAATAACGTACTAGTAGTACACTAGTCGTAAATACTCGGAGCCTGAAAAAGTTCTTAGGCTATGGCCGTCTACTATATATTTAAGTCTATACTACTCTTTGATTCAGTCATAGCTGTCAATCGCCAAACATGGCGCTCAAAATTCGTTCTAGATTTTACCTACATAATAAATGACCTAATTACCTCTCAGGTGCACAGATAAGCGCACGTTATAATAATCTCATGTTTGTTTACCCGAGACATCCTTATCTATGCGTAGGTCAAGAACCGTCACGTTCTATTCATAGAGAAGAGAAGAGATCATATGTTGACAGTGACAGTTGACGCGTGACGGCGTTACGGTGACGGGTGTCATGTTTTTTTTTTGCGTAGAAACGCAGCCATTTTTGTTTACCTTATTGAAGCCAGCGAATTATTTATTAAAAACAACTTCTGGCTACTGGGACGTCTCGGCATTTCGATGGCTTTTTGACTTTGAGAGTTTGTTCGACCATAACTTTAGTAACTTTTTTCTGATCTTTATGAAATTTGTTGGGGTTGTAGCGGAGATCATTGAGTAACAGGAGATGACATCCCTAACAAAAAATTTCAGCCATGAGTTTAAGTGATCGGCACTTAAAGTCCATACATTCGCTCTTGAAACACTGACATGATGCTAAGCAACTGACAGCTGTCAACGGCCAAACATGCAGGACAAAATTTGTTCTAGATGTCACATCTAGTAGGTTCTACCTACATAATAAATCAATGGCGGAGATACATAAAATTTGAGAGTTCTTTAAAGAGCTGGATCGATCAAGGGGTTGTGGAAGAAGGCAAAAAAAATGTTCATATGGGTCTTGTTATATTGGTCAACTCGTTTGCAAGTAAATCGCGAGTTCTCAGTTCGAGGCGGACTACTCGTACTAGTTCATTCGCGTAGGTCAAGAACCGTTGACATTCTATTCTATTCGTGGAGATGTCAACTCGTGTCATATGTTGACAGTTGACGTCGTGTGACGACGTTACGGTTACGGGGACTTAGTCACTATCACTACATAGTTATAAAACAAAGTCGCTTCCCGCTGTCTGTCCCTATGTATGCTTACATCTTTAAAACTACGCAACGGATTTTGATGCGGTTTTCTTTAATAGATAGAGTGATTCAAGAGGAAGGTTTATATGTATAATTGCACCCGTGCGAAAGCCGGGGCGGGTCGCTAGTTAAATATAAACGAACCGGTGATAACTGATAAATCAGGTGGCGTTGATGGTTCTAGCATGACCCCACACGTGACAATTTCCTCAAGTCTTAAGTCTGGATACTCTGAACTTACTTACTTACATGGAAATTATGAAAATGGGGGAATTGGTGTTAGCTCACCGAACGTACTTTATAGGGGAAATAATCGAACGAGCGGAGCGGTATTGCGAAGCTAGTTCTTGCAAACAACTTCTGACTACAGGGACGTCTCGGCATTTCGATGGCTTTTTGATTTTGAGAGTTTATTCGACGATAACTTGAGTAACGTTTTCTTGACCTTTATGAAATCTGTTGGGGTTATAGCAGAGATACATATAATTTGAGAGTTCGTATATGAGCAGGATCGGTCGAAGGGTTATGGAGCTAGAAGGCGCGAAAAAATCATCACATGGGTCTTGTTAAATTGGTCAGCTTGTTTGCAAGTAAATCGTGAGTTCTGAGCTCGAGGCGGACTACTAGTTACCCCAAAATTATAAGTTTGAGAATCAAAGTGGTAGTGAAGGCTGTACCAATCTTCTTATACTTACCACGGTTTACACAATCGCTCATACTCGCGTGAATGTGTAACTGCGTTATTACTGATCATACATGTAATGTATGCCAAATAAAGGCCAGGTCACAACACTGCAAAAGTACTGTACTGTACCTCCACACTCGCCCCAAACTGGTCACGCGCAGAGTTCGGCGCTTAACTGGTTGTTTGACTGCTATGTCTCATAGCTAGATTACCTAGACATCTGCAAATACAGGGTGGCCCAAAAAAACGTTGACAAAGATTTTTTTAAGTTTTAATATTAAATACTTACATAACTTATTCAATACAACTTAAAATTAAAAATACAGCCTTTTTTATTTGAGAAAAATCAATTGTCTTCAAAATAGCCCCCCTTGGCTTTAATGCACAAACGCAAACGTTTGGTAAAATTTTCAACGATATGCCGCAGCTCCTCCATGGTTATTTTTGCCCACTCCTGGGTAAGTTTCGCTTTTAAAGCGTCTACACTCTTGTGTTTTGTAGCACAGGCCCTTGTTTCTAAGATAGACCACAAACTATAATCCATTGGATTTAGATCAGGTGAGTAGGGCGGCCACTCTTTCGAGCTTATGAACCCTGGAAAATTGTCTTTACACCACTGCTGCACACTTCGGGCCCTGTGAGATGGAGCAGAGTCCTGCTGGAATATCCACGGCTGGTTGCCGAAATGTTGTTGACTCCAAGGAAGAACTACAGCTTCCAGAATATCTCTCCTGTATATTTCTTGGTTTATTTTTACACCCTTTTCAATAAAAATGAGAGGAGTTTTGCCTGTAGAGCAAATACCACCCCAAACCATAACTGAATCCGGCTTTTGACGATGGGGAATGACTGCGACCTCTCCGGGGCGACTAGAAGAGTAAATTCTGTCATTTTGGTGATTGTGGGCCTGTTCTATACAAAAAAGTTTTTCATCAGTAAAAAGGATATTTTTCCATTTTTCAGTAGCGGCACGTCGCGTAATCAAACGGCATCTCTGTAGACGAACTTTTTTATCTTTATCTTCTAGAAGCTGAGCTTTACGTAGCTTATATGCCTTTAATTTTAGATCATTAGCGACAATACGTTGGACCGTTGATCGTTCCCGTTACACCCAGTTCCCGAGCCATTTTTCGCACTTTGGTCCGTGGATTACGACTAAGCCGTTTTTTTATAACATTTCGAAGTCTCGGAGTCCTAACAGTCCTCTTTCTTCCTCTTCCTGGGCGGTCAGCAAGATGCCCGAGTTCATTATACCGCCCAATAGTCTTGGACACCAGTTGACGACTGACACCGAGCGATCTAACTATCTCACACTGTCGTTTTCCCGCTTCGTGCAAGGAAATTATTGCTTTACGCTGCGTAGACATCATAAAAACCAAAAATATTCATATAATTCAAACAAGCTATTATTCATAAAACGTTGCCAATATGTGTAAGAATGTAACAGAAAATGAACCGAATTCGTTTGGCGTTCCAAATTCAAAAATTTTACTTTTTAATTTTGTCAACGTAATTTTGGGCCACGGTGTATATCTAGTGCAAATATACATATAACTAGCCATAGCAATTTTTTTGGCTGTTTCATACATTTCGGCCGATCAGACATCGACGTTTCCTATGGTGAGGTCATTATTTTTTTGGAATTTCGGGGTTGGTCCCATAGAAAAAGTTGTTCAGTATGACTTACCATAGCATTATAGACTACCGTCAGCTGCTACAACTTTGCCTACGATGCTCAACTTTGCCTGGCTTGAAAAATATGATTTTTTTTTCACCATCTATTTATATCTTATTTATTACTGAAATGGGAGAAAGGCGGCCATCTTAGGAATAATATAAAAAGAGCTGTTTGGTGAATAAAACCATGTTTTTCAAGCCAGGCAAAGTTGAGGGTCGCATGCACAGTTGTAGCAGTTGACGGTAAGGTTATGTTTTCCGCAACTCGACGTCTATATATTTGCGTGCCGGGTGGCCTCATTCGTGCCAGCCCAGTTCCTCTAGGAAGCCTAGCAGACCCTTTATGTTGCCGACGACTTCCTGGAGTGCCCTTGGCGAACCAAGATGTTTCGCCCGGTAATCTGCCACCCCGGGAGGAGCAGTTGACGATATTAACTTGTAACTATTTTTAACCTTACTTGTCAACACATGAACACACAAACCTTCCCCGCCCTTGTGGTTTAATTCACCCCCGTGTAGGGGTGAAATAGAAACACGATAGGGGATTATCCTTTAAGGCTCTTATGTGGCACCGACGGGTCGCCGCTATCAAATAATGCGATACCAAGAAACACGTATTACAGATGTATGGCCGGTAATAAAAAATAAAAATCGTTTATTGCAGACAACACAGTGGTACATTACAGATATTACATACATACTTAGGCCTTAAACAGTTTTTTTAACAAGTTTTCACAGGAACATTATAACAATTATAATATAACGAATAAATATGTCATTTATGCATCAATGCGGTTTGTTTGTGCACTTTTTAGATAACAGAACAACACATAACTGCAACTAATTCTACTGACAGGCAGCGACATCTCTCTCGCATTCAATGAACTCCTAAGAAGTTCTGAATGGAAGGTTATGACTCATAATGTTGTAGGTACCGCCTTAGCATTTACAAAGATTGCATATACACGGGAAAATTCGACCGGTGCTTTCGTGGCCAGGTGGCGAAGTTGGTTAACGCGTCTGCCGCGAATGCAGAAGACGCTGGTTCGATCCCAGCCTTGGGCACCGGAGGCTTTGATCACTTTTTCCTTTGTACATGACATCTATATGTTTAAACATAAATAATATATAATATTATTAGATTATTGCACTTACAAAACCGTACAATGTAACATTTCAATGACTGCATTGATTGAGACAGACAGACTGTCAATTCTACTAAACTTAATAATAAAGACAACATTCATATGCATCACAATGTATGTCCGTCTGTCTCAAGAACCCGGACTGTTAGCCGATAATGAACCTTATCGCATTAAGATTAGGTCTATGCTCAAGTAAATTTGTTGTTGTGAGTAATTTGTACCAATCAGGGCTACGGAAGGGTCGTTGTCTAGCCACAATGTGTTTATTTTGAAGTATTTTGACTTACTAAACTGAATATTTTGGCAAAAACGGGACTTAATCTTCTTTTTTTAATACAGTTGCTCAAAAAAGTGCTTTTCTTGTAGTGGTTTAGCGTGCGGAAAGTTTGATATCGCGCACTAGTGCTTTTTACTTTTCCAGCCAATCACAGCTAATGACAGTGACAGACAGCCAATCACAGCGCCGCACCGCACCGCGCGGAGCGTTCGGATACATGTACTAAAGTAACCTCAAAGTGAATAATTGACAATTTTATAATTTTTTCGCAACTGTATTAAAAAACGTCGTTCGATACTCGTGCGTAAACATACTTTCCACACTAATATCGAAATGTACTATTTCCTAGCGTTTGTCTCAGCTTGACGGCGTAGGCACTAGTTTTGTACGAGCGACTGCCATCTGACCTTCCAACCCAGAGGAGAAAGCAAAACCTTATGGCTACTCTACATGATGGGCCATCATAGGGATGCAGCTATACGACGAAACAGGATCGCAATATCGTTAGCTCCCTCTAATGCATAGCGTCCCTATGATGGCCCATCATGTCGAGGAGCCTTTATAGCGTACTAGTAGTACACTAGTAGCTACTAGGTGGAGTAGCAGTGCAGGTGACATTTCTTTTACATTTTCGGTATCTTTAGGGGGCTTTGACATAGATGGCGCAATTGACATGAGCTTCAAAAAGTTCTTAGGCTGTGGTCGTCTATATCTCTATAGTCTCTGCCGTCAGTGAGTTAAAATACTGATATGTTATGATTGTATAGGGACCATGATATATGCCTGGGATATTTTAAACGATAGTTATTTGAACCTTGCCCTCCAGCGTAGGTGTTATTTAAGAACTTGGGCCAAGAAAGGACCCACTAAATTTAAGGGGCTACTTTGAAAACTTATAGGTTTTTTCAAACGCTCTATTGACTAAACGGGAAAAGGGACTGAATTCATTTTCGAATATATATTATTTATATATTTTAGGTTAACGAGGCTCTGGACCAGCGGAAGCAGGTGGTTGTGGTCTACATAGATTTCAAAAAAGCTTTTGACACACTGGGCCACAACCAGCTGCTTCAGGCAATGGAAGAATGTGGCATCGCGGGGCCACTTCACGGGTGGCTCCGTGCCTACCTCGAGGATCGAACCCTGCGCACGGCTGTGGCAGGCGAGTGCGGCGCGCCCGCGCGCGTCTCCTGCGGCGTGCCGACCGGCTCAGTGATCGGGCCAGTGGGGTACATAGTTCATGTTAACAGTATGTGTAATGTTGTCAAAAACTGTAATGTTTATATGTATGCAGACGATACATGTTTAATGTACGCAGAAAGAGATTTAACCATCATAGAAAACAAAATACAGGAAGATTTAACAAATATCATTAAATGGGCCCATGATAATGGCATCATAATTAATATTGTGAAAACCAAATGTATGTGTATAAGGTCGCCGTACTGTAGAGATAGTTATAGGCCACCGCGCATAGTGGGCCACAGCTTTGACTGCCTCCACAGTCGGCGGCCGGGCGGCGCCGCGTGCGCGTGCGCCTGCGCCGAGCTCCAAGTGGTGGAACAGTACAAGTACCTAGGTCTGCTTATAGATCACAAGTTCTCATGGCAGCCATATGTGATTAGCTTATGCAATAAATTAAGATCAGTACTTGTGAAATTCCACCACTTGAAGTTCATATTAAGCAGGGCTACTTTGTATGCGGTGTACTATGCTCTCGTGGATTCACTTTTGTCGTATGGATTGGCTAGCTATGGCCGTACGTTTAAAACTTATTTAGACAAATTAAAGGCTTTGCAGATTAGATTCATGAAGTTAATGGTCGATGCAAAAACTAAAAGTAAATGTAAGAATAGCAGTTATGAAAATCTTTTTTTAGAATGTGAAATATTACCAATACATGAAGAGGTAGTGTTATTGTTGGCTACGGAGCAATTTTGTAACGACGAGTTTAAAAATTTTTGTGTAAATAAAAGGCTCATAAGAAATAGAGATAGTGACAAGTTATTATTACCTAGTTATACAAATTATTTTGGCCAGAGATGTAGAAAGTATATGGTTCCCAAAATCTATAACGAAATACCGTCAGACTTGAAAATCACATGCATAACAAAACAAACATTTAAAAAGAAACTAAGTAGTGTTCTATTAAGTAAATTAAAAGATAAGATACAACCTTTGTAAGTTAACATATTGCATTTTCATGTTATACTCCAATGTTCTAGTTAAGTAGATTAAGATTTAATGTAGATGCAGTGAAATAACGAGTTCAAAATTCAAAGAAGAAAAAAGAAATATATATATTCTAATTAGTTATTACTTCATTTTGCTGCAACTGTATTAACGATAGATACATAATTATTATATAGAAATAGTATTCATTGTAGGTGACCGTCTGTGGACCTTATTACATTGGGATAGGGTCTATCAATGGTCAATCGGGTGTAACTGTTTTTGTTGGTGGTGGTGGAAGTAACCTGAGTAACATATATAGCTATAGCTTACTATATAATTTGTAAACTGGAGCCTCGTCTGCCAACAAACCACACTGTGGTTTGGCAGAAGTAAAGAGCGAAGAAAAATTTTAAGCTGTTTCGTGAATAAACATTTATTTATTTATTTATTTATTTATTAGACTATATACTCTTGTTTATGGCACAAGCCGAAACACGATTGCTGAAAGTTGCCTCGATAGAAAAAAAATCCGAAGTTGGGTCCTTTTTCCCCTTATTTTTCTTAGCTTACGTAAACTATAAGAGATTAAGCAATATAACTAAGTAAAAAATATGGTATACTGGTTTATCTAAAAAGTCACAGAAACAAAATTAGACAAAACTTAGTAGTTTAGTCAAAAGTCTGATCCTTAAGAGCGCTGTATCTCTTTCTTTCGTGCACGGGAGCCATAAACGTGTCTCTAACGGATGGGCGTGGCTTGTCCGAATCGAGGAACGGCCTTAACAAGTAACTCCCAAAAATGCGTTTGGTACACAGTTTTATTGCTGACTGTACCTAGATAGCATTGCAGTGGCGGCGCGTCGATAGAACACGATTCCCGCCGGCTTACCTAGTTTTCGGGCACCTGAGTAGTTTTCTTACAGCTTATGAAGACATCTTAAGCCAAATTAAGCTCTGGCTTGCCTAAGAAAACTTTGAAACCACCGCTACTGTAGCATTGTCATTTATTTATTTATTCGTATGGCATTAAATATTACCTACATAGTTGCTTAATCAATTTTACAATCTAAAGTACTATATCTAGATTCTTCACCCACTGGGTTGTCATGTAAACTACGGAAGTATACCAAATTTCAGCTCAATCAGACACCGGGAAGTGGTTGAAATTTAACTTACAAGATTTGATGCGTATAAACAAATAAACAAACAAATATACGGGGTCAAGCTGAATAAAACTGTGTAAAAACGGTGAAATTAAGCACAAGACCATACAACAGGTACTTCATAACCTAAAACCATTATCAATTCATCAAGTAAGTACTTCTTCTTCTGGTGCCATGCCCAGTCTAATGGGCGTCGGCGGTCAGCCTTAATAAAACTGTGTAAAAACGGTGAAATTAAGCACAAGACCATACAACATGTACTTCATAACCTAAAACCATTATCAATTCATCAAGTAAGTACTTCTTCTGGTGCCATGCCCAGTCTAATGGGCGTCGGCGGTCAGCCTTAATAAAACTGTGTAAAAACGGTGAAATTAAGCACAAGACCATACAACATGTACTTCATAACCTAAAACCATTATCAATTCATCAAGTAAGTACTTCTTCTTCTGGTGCCATGCCCAGTCTAATGGGCGTCGGCGGTCAGCCTTAATAAAACTGTGTAAAAACGGTGAAATTAAGCACAAGACCATACAACATGTACTTCATAACCTAAAACCATTATCAATTCATCAAGTAAGTACTTCTTCTTCTGGTGCCATGCCCAGTCTAATGGGCGTCGGCGGTCAGTCTTAATAAAACTGTGTAAAAACGGTGAAATTAAGCACAAGACCATACAACATGTACTTCATAACCTAAAACCATTATCAATTCATCAAGTAAGTACTTCTTCTTCTGGTGCCATGCCCAGTCTAATGGGCGTCGGCGGTCAGCCTTAATAAAACTGTGTAAAAACGGTGAAATTAAGCACAAGACCATACAACATGTACTTCATAACCTAAAACCATTATCAATTCATCAAGTAAGTACTTCTTCTTCTGGTGCCATGCCCAGTCTAATGGGCGTCGGCGGTCAGCATGACATTTAGCTCTCTGGTCTTTGCCAATCTCTTGAGGGTGGCTGCGTCTTTTATATGCGTCCAGTCTTTAATGTTATCTATCCATTTATTTCTAGGTCTACCTCTCCCTCTTTTTCCCTCATATTTTCCCTCAATAATTGTCTGTAATAAGTCGTATTTCTCATTTCTATAGATGTGACCCAGATAGGCTGTTTTTCTTTTCTTAATGATGTTGAGTATTTCTCGTTTCTTTTTTCTTTCTTTTGGTTTTATTTCGCCCATAAATTCTTCAGAATTTATATGATTAATAAAAACTTATGAATACATTATAAATTTATTCTACTGCTAGTAGATATTGGATAAATATGTAAGGAATGAAATATATCGAGTCATCAATATGTACAATGGTCTAATGCCGTCATAATAGCATTGGGTTGTTCTTAAGTAGCTACTTTGAATGCACGTTGCATTTTAAATGTCCATACCTTAATATAGGTATAACACTATAGTGAGTGTAAACAGTTTTGATAGCGATGTAAAGTGTAGGTACAATCAGGAATACAAGTATCAAAGAGCATGCAGAGAGCTCAAAGAGGATGTAGTGTTTTGCCGACGAGGTACTCTTTGTCTCTTTAGCCGTCAACACAGTGAATCCCCCTTTTTATTAAATCAGCAACACGCATGTGACACCTCTGAAGTTGCAGCCTAGGCTGATTACCATCAGGCGGGCAGTATGCTTGTTTGCTACCGTATTAGTATAAAAAAAACTTGTTGATTTTGAAACTTTTTGTCCATTCTTGCCTTAGAAACACGATACCGTAATTTAGGCTCACCTACTTCCCTGCAACCCCTTTGATTTGTGGCTCTATGAAGCCATACAGACTGACCGACACAAACTTCTTTGCTATTGTAATGAACACCAGCTCTATTCGAAATCCTTCCACCTCTATCCTTTTGAAAGTTTTCGTCCGTCCTCGTATCTTAGGGCGGCCACCCACTATCAGTCCGCCCGACGATATCGGCCTGTCAGAACAAAAATTTGACAGTTCCGAACAACTGACAGGCGGATATCGCCCAACGGACTGATTGGGTGGCCGCCCTTAGAGGGTCAGTCCGCCTGACCTGGCCTTGCCTTAGAAACGCGATACTGTAAAGTGACCCCTGCCAACCCCTTTGATTTGTGACCCCGGTTATGAAGCCATATAGACTAACTGACACAAACTGTATACCGGGTGTACAAGCCAAATGGGTCAGTATGGAGAAGTCGCAAACTATGAGAGATAGCGAGATCTGTTCTTAGGAACCATGACGTCGATTTTAGATTTAATAATAATTACATTCAAACTTTTTTATTTACTCTCATACATAATCGGAAATCGAACCTGGTCAAAATCAATGTGTATAAATTCTGCAAGTCGCAAGAAGCACAACACTAATGGAATCTTGTTTAAATAATTGAAAGAAAAACCCACCAATAAGATAATTATTTTATTTCAGTAAATTGTTCAAAATGGTAGCCATTTGACTTGCAGAATTTATACACATTGATTTTGACCAGGTTCGATTCCCGGTTATGTATGAGAGTTAATAAAAAAATTTCAATGTAATTATTATTAAATCTAAAATCGACGTCATGGTTCCTAAGAACAGATCTCGCTATCTCTCATAGTTTCCGACTTCTCCATACTGACCCATTTGGATTGTACACCCGGTATACTCTATCCTATCTATTGTAATTATACTAATTATCACTTAGGCATTACTTTGCGGTTTTTTTACGAAAGCGACCGCCATCTACTTTCTAATAACACAGAGGCGAATCTAGGCCTTATTGGGATTAGCTCAGAACCTCTGGACTGGATTGCTAGTCGGACGTCTTACCGCCACGCTACCAGCGCTTTTTTACTACTACCGATAGTCTTAGATCTACTAAAATAAGCTATGGACAAGCCATTGCGAAAAGAAACATTTTAACGAACTCATCGCCAGAACCAGTGAAACAACAATGCCACCGAACACGATCCGCAATTAGACACCGTGTCGTGCGATATCGCCCGTGTAAACATTACAGCTGGCATGCTAATCGCTATTCGAGGACACCGTCTCGGTAGACCGATATAGTACCTATATACAGATCTCCGGCAGACATAAATAAATAATAATAAAAAAGCCGTTTATTCATATCAAAGCTTAAGTATTTTACATGTTTTAGTTGTAAGCAAATAATAAATAAAATAATATGTAAGTAAATAATTTTGTTTTTTCCTAGTTTTCCTTGATATGAACCCCTCTTTGGGTGAAGGCCTCCTCCAACTCCGTCCATAGCGTTCTGTTTGCAGCCTCAGTTACCCAACTTTTGCCAGCAACTTTGATTAAATCTTCGGCCCAGCGTTGTATCGGCCTGCCAACACGTCTCTTTCCAGACGGTCCTCTCCATTTTGTGGCTAGAATGGTCCACCTTCTGTCAGAGTAGCGCGCAACATGTCCGGCCCATCGCCATTTTAAGGATAGGCAGACATATATGCGCCTAATTTGACATATATGTACAGATTCGGCGGCGTGGGCTACGCCACGCCGGCGCGGCGCACACGTCTAGTATGCATTGGCCTTTATTTTCTTAACAACAAAGTCGTGTCCAGGTCATTTTGACCACCCTACTGGCCCTACCCGCTTAGCTATAGCTACTTCTGCTCCTGACTGTACGAGTTGCTTTATCTATGATAGAGTCAACAAATGTATATAGGAATAATAATTTTAAACAAAAAAGAACCGACTTCACTTAGGATCCGCTATTCCAAGAGGAAGTGGCCGAGTTGCTGTAGAAAATAGTGTTATCACTATAGGTGTGCGTATGATAGTTGAAGAGTTCCCTCGATTTTTCCAGGATCCCATGAGAGTGGGACCAACTGTGAAGTAAACTCTTTCAAACAAAAAAATAATTTTACAAATCGGTCCAGCCGTCTTCAAATAATCGGTGAACATAGGTACATAAAAAAAATAAAGATCCCGACGAATTGATAACCTCCTCCTTCGAAATCTTGAAGTCGGTTGAAAACATACTTTTCTAATGTGTCGGACAGTCTAATGGGACAGGAAACAAGCTCTGAAGCTCCACCTAGTAAAGCAACATGAAATTTTAAAATTCGATATTTTCAACACATCATCAAATGTCGTAAACTAGTGAAGATACCGGATTACTATATAAACAATACGGTATAGTCAGCGTCAGCAAATATCGTCAGTCGTACGGCGGGGTCACTGGCCGGCCGCCATCTTTGAATTTCACTGCCCATTGTTGCGCGTGAGTTTGATTTGTTTCGAGTTTTGGCTCTAGTACAGTCAACGTCATATATATATGTGTACACTTTTGCACCTTACTCCATTGTAATAAGGTTCAAAAGTGTATACATATTTTAGGCGTTGACTGTACCCCTGCAGGTCTACGCCTACGTGCGTAATGTTCAATCGACCTTACGAATGGGCCTTCAATTCTACTTTTATTATCATCAACCAGTATAGTTTCAAAACAAGATAAATGGAGACAGAATGAAGAGAAATAGAAATTAGTCTACATCAATAAGTAGCATTTGGCAGAAGGTGGCTTCATATATCGGAGCGGCCAAGGTGGTCACAAATATCTGAACAACGCCTCTACTGTCAAGTGCATGTTCAGATATTTTTTAGTACCCTGGCCGCTCCGATATATTCGATGGCGAATGTACCACCGGATTCATAATTGCATACCCAATTTATCAATGAATTCATTCATAAATTGGGTATGCAATTAATGAACCCGATTATACAAACATAAGAGAGTAATAAGAGAGTAGAGACATATTAGTTTAAGTTGTATCTTTTTATGTTAAATATATAAATAATAATAATATAATATACGATCCTTGGACCTATCCTAATCCAACACAGTGAATTCTCCTTTACATAGAAAGGGTCGGCTATGGAGTTTCAGGCGTCCATACGCTACAGCTGCTTGCTCCATCAAGCGGGCCATTTGCTTGTTAGCAACCGTCGTATAAAAACCACGACTTTTAATTCGGAAGCCACTCCACCGCTCTCTTAAAATTAACGTCTGCTAAAATTTAGTACCAATAACCCATATTCAATACTATCGATAATGTACTAGACTAATGTATGTCTGACGTAATTTATAGGTATTATTCATATTCATATTCATTTATTTATTGCACTCATGGTAGATAAGATGCTACATTCATTGAAGTGACACATGAACCCTGCAAGGGCATCGCAAAATTAAATATATACTTAACTATATACTTATAGCTAGTTCGTACGTAGGTAAATTCACAAGAGCTGGCATGATTTTTTATGATGGAAATGTTAATTTTATAGTCATCTATTAATCTCGGGCCAGCTTTTGTGAACATGGCCTAAATACATTTAACTTACTACTAGGTACTTATTTACAAATATAGTACAAGTATTACAAATATATTACAACTATTACAAGTATATTATAGTTTGTAGATCAACAAACAGTGGGTTAGATTGTCTCGATTCGTAAACATCCTTCCGCAACGTCGGTTAGTGGTATTCTTGGAATCAAACTGTTGTGTTGATTTGGCAAAACTATGTAACGTCGGAGTTACTTTGTACACGATTTGTTTTGATGAATGTTTCAAAATATCTTATGGCTCCTCTACATGATGGGCCATCATAGGGACGCAGCTATACGACGGAACGAGATCGCAATATCGTTAGCTCCCTCTAACGCATAGCTGCGTCCCTATGATGGCCCATCATGTAGAGCCAGCCTTAGGTTAACTGTCACTCACAAGGCTGCGTTTCCAGCAGAGATGAGCGGGGATGTGTTGCGAGAAATGTGTTTTTGAAAACCAGAATCGAATAGAATCACTTCATTTGTTTATCCTCATACAGCGCAGCTCTAGGATTGGTTCGCGAACGCATCCTCGCTCATCTCTGGTGGAAACAGCCTGAAACGAGACAATTTTTTTTTAATACGACCGGGTTCGTTTCCCGACCCGATTACTTTTTTTGTGCGCAGTTTTTTTTCTCCTAAAATTTATGACATGGTTCCTAAGAAGAAATCTTGGCTTAAACCGGCCACCGACTATCAGTCCGCCTGCAGTCCGCCTGACGATATCGGCCTGTCAGTTGTTCGGAGACGGCAAATTTTTGTTGTAACTGACAGGCCGAGATCCGAGATGGTCAGGCGGACTGCAGGCGGACTGATAGTCGGTGGCCGGCTTTAGTTATGGCTCCTCTACATGATGGGCCAACATAGGGACGCAGCTATGCGTTAGAGGGAGCTAACGATATTGCGATCTCGTTCCGTCGTATAGCAGCGTCCCTATGATGGCCCATCGTGTAGAGCCAGCCTTACAGACTTGCCCATACTGACCGATCGAAATATATCAACCTGTAAGTATACCTACCTTCGCTCGGCTTGTCTAATTCTCAAGCAGCAATTTTTCTGCTGTTCATAAAGAAGTTTTAAACCAAATTAAGCCTCGGCTTGCCTAAGAAAATTTTAACCCTCCACCACTATTACCTACCAACTTTTATAAAACGGCCCCTTGACGTCGACCAGTCGAATGAAACGAGTATATTCTTATGTGATTTTGTATGGACACTTCACCATAAAGCTCTCTTACATAATTGTGGCACAAATGTAAACTTAAGAGCGCTGAGTCAGCGCAGTTGATGAGTGCTTATTTCTCAATATCGAGCCACGGTACAAGTCTAAAGTGTTAGCGAGTCGTTTTTTAGTGCAACTCTAAAATGGGCTTGGGCCGGACACGTTTGCCGTCGAGATGATGGGAGATGGAGCCAGCGTGTCCTAGCATGGAGACCTCGGTCAGTTACACCAGATCATAGACCTCCAATCAGATGGGAGGACGATATCAAAAAGGCTGCAGGCCCGCTCTGGAGAACAGTAACCGCGAACCGGGCTTATTTTAGGAAAATTGGAGAGGCGTATGCCCAACAGTGGGCGCATACTCGCTGAAGAAGAGAAGAGAATCGTTTTAAAATATTGATAACAGTTTATCACGAAAAGCTCAATCTATTTTAGAGGAGCCAGTGTGTCGACGACTCCTGTTCCTTTAGCCGTCAATACAGTGAACCCTCTTTTTTGTAAAGGGTCGGCAACGCGCATGTGATACCTCTGGAGTTGCAGGCGTCCATAGGCTACGGTAGCTGCTTACAATATGCTTATGCCGTATGCTTGTTTGCCACTGTCATTGTATAAAAAACATGGTAAACTGTCATGGTTGTCATGGTAGTTCGCCTTTGTACTTCCGTTTCCCTATTATTATATTGTTTTTAACTCGTTTTTGTACAATAAAGAGTTTTTACGTCACTCTGGGCGATAAGTGAAATTTGCCGCCCACGGGCGCAGTGGCAAATCTCACTTCACACCCAGGAGAAGACGTAAAATTGTGTACGCACCACGGGCGGTAATAAAGAGGGCCTCAGATCGCTTGTTTATGGCCCTTACCTTCGGTTCGGGCCACAAATGCCCGCGATCTGAGCCATTCTTTATTTTACCGCCCTAGGTACGTAATGTACTATTATATTACATTACAAAAAAAGGATCCACTTTTCCTATTACGAGCCAGTGTCCTAAAATTGGACATTACATTTTGAATTTTCAGCTTCCGGAACTATATAGTCACCTTTTGTGTATCTTGATCTTGTAGCGGTCCAGACACTGTCAGTAATAATGTCATTATTTCTGTACCCATCCTTCTCTTCTTCATATAATAGAAAAGGACGGGTACAGAAATAATGACATTATTACTGACAGTGTCTGGACCGCTTGTGAGTCGTTACTTCTACATTGTGTGGTCCTAAAATAGGCTTTACGAGGTTAAAGCATTTAATCTTGGATGAACTTGACAATAATTAAACCGACGCTACTAATTGGGTCGGGAATCTCTCTCGACAGCTCCCTCCGATGACAACTGCTTCGGTGGCTAAATTATACTTTAAGATACGTTGTACGCCAAATATATCGCAGCGGTCAAGGTACTCAATTTCTGGACATGGACTTTATCGCCTTGACAATAGAGGCGTTGTTCAGTTCAGATATACGTGACCACCTTCCTTGGCCGCTCCGATGATATCCGACGGCAACTATAGGTCGATAATTCTTATGTAAAGGTCTACATGCAATGATGAATAGGTACTCTTTGGTACTAACTTGTGTACTGTTTTCGCCAATGACCCTTTATAAGCGCCTGTATCTAGCAATTACTGTAAAAAAAAAGAACGTTCCCGCTTGTCTCTCTTGCCTTATACCTCGCGTCTCCAAACGTCTAGCCTAGCGCTTCGCAACTTAAATGGCGGATTTGCGCAATATTTCGCTCGTGGGATCCACTAACGCAATCTCCACACTGTTGCAGAAGTAGATAAGCAGGCGAGGTGCTCAAAAATATCTTGGCACGACTTAATTGTTAAGAATAAGAGTTTATACTATAAATATAAATAGAGCGTTTATACTTATGTCTTATTTATGGTGTGTTATGTATGTGTATACATAATTATGTTCTAGGAAGCGTGTAGCTCTATAACACCATAACGTGTAATTACCGCCCACTCATTTTATATTCAAAGAGGTCGTTGAACTTCAGCCAACTCTGAATCATACACCTATAGAACTTACTCTTCTGTATTACGAGTTGAATTACCTAATATGTTAACACAAAGAAACAATTTGGTTCAAAACAGCTGTACTTTTTTCCATTCGTTTCATTACGTAGTACCAAATGTTTAAATCGAACCTTTGATTTATGAAGACTTCAAAGCAATATCAACCAATATCATATCAGCTTGTTTAGGGGCTATTCATAAATTACGTCATTTCAAAATGGGGGTGGGGGTCTGGACATCGGATGATGGTAGCATAACGTAGGAGGAAAAAGGGCCATTCGAAGATTCTTTGGATGATTTTAGGGGGGGGGGGGGGGCGGTCAAAAATCGATGACGTAATTTATGCACAGCCCCTTACAAACAAATAAAGGAAAAGTATAAAATTCCACTGCCTCAGGCGAGGCTCGAATTCGCGGCTCTGGGAAACATGTCCATCACTCTGGCCACTGAGCTACTGAGACTTGCCTGATGGCTGCGAATTTCTCCACCATATCCTTTATTTATATGCGTCTTAGGGTGACGCCTAACACAATCTCAGTTTGTTTTAGGTACTTACACGAGAGATATATTTACTAATAACGAAGCTAAAACCTGTAAACTAGATAAAACCTGTGAATTTGGAAAATATTAAGGCAATAGACAAATGTATGATCAAAAAAAGCACCACAGTACCTAATATATACGGAAAAAGTACATGAATTCACAGATGGGTTTGACTTCATCTTATACTATGAATTATGATACCTTCATCTTATCAAGTAATAGCTAAAATGCCGCAATCAGCTATGTTACCGCTTCTTGACGGCCTCCTGGCCTAGTCGGTAGTGACTCTGCCTATGAAGCAGGAGATCCCGGGTACGAAACTTTTCTGGTTCCTGAGTTATAGATGTTTTCTATGAGTTTAAGTATTTATCTATATCTATAACGTCGCCTATAGCACCCTAAACACAAAAGCCTTCTTGAGCTTACTGTGCCACTGTGGATATGTGTAAGATTGTCCCATAATAGTACATTACGTACCTAGGGCGGTAAAATAAAGAACGGGTCATAAACAAGCGATCTGAGGCCTTCCTTATTACCGCCCGTGGTGCGTACACAATTTTACGTCGTCTCCTGGGTGTGAAGTGAGATTTGCCGCTACGCCCGTGGGCGGCAAATCTCACTTACCGCCCAGAGTGACGTATTTTTTTCTGCCGATGATAAACGAGTGACATATCTAACGTTTTCCTTTCTCCTTTTGCAGAGCGATGGCGGACACTGCCACCGAACCGCTGCCCAATGGCAACGCGGTGTCGGCCGAGGAGGAGGAGAGGCTGAAACAGCGTCCAGCCGACATCGACGCTGTAAGTTTACCTTGTATTTCATTCCCAGTTTAAGTGCAGATGAGCTCATATAGATCGTAGGAGATAAACACTTGTTCTTTGATGCCTTTTCGACATCTCCGCAGCGGAATCGATACAGCGCTACGCGTTTGGTCACGAAACCCGTACGTCTAGCATGACTTGCGTTGCGGCGCGACTCTCCATACTTCAGGCGCGACTCGACTCGAAGTATGGAGTCGCGCGCGACAACGCATGTCATGCTAAGGCCCCTGAGCGGATCGAGAGCGGAACTAGAGCGAATGCGTGCCACGCGGTTCCGCGGTATTTTTTCCGCTGCAGAGATGTGCAGAAGGCGAAATCCTCTCGCTTGGTGCATGGCGCGCGGCACTACACACATTCCCGCTGTCTTGTCTCAAAAATTAAACAGAGTTCGAAATTGGACAACAATTATTATGCCATACAATGGTACTTACAATTGTGAGCAATACCATTAATTCATCCCTGACATTCAGTCACTGCCGAAACTTATCGAAAAGAAATTACTCGCCGATACGCTGCCGAAAGGAATAACTCTCATCGCTACTCGTTTTTCTTACAAATTGTTACAATTCGAATCTCCTGCCAGCCTTCACGGAAAAAAGGATATCTTCAACCAAGAATACCAAAGCAAGAATATTATTGTTTAAACATAAGTAAATAAATATTCTCTTGGACTAATCATATATCTTTAGCCCAAGATATATTTTACTTGAATCAAGACCACTTGCTAGGCAAATTGTTTCCACCTATATCTATATACGAAACAATAATGTCTTGACCAAGAGGATTTGTCTTGGGTGAAGATACTTTTTTTCCGTGTTAAGGGGCTACTTTGAAAAATTATAGGTTTTTTCAAACACTCTAGTGACTAAACGGGAAAAGGGACTGAATTTATTTTCGAATATAGATTATTAGACTATATACTCTTGTTTTTGGCACAAGCCGAAACATGATTGCTGAAAGTTGCCTCGATAGAAAAAAAATCAGAAGTTGGGTCCTTTTTCCCCTTATTTTTCTTAGCTTACGTAAACAATAAAAGATTAAGCAATATAACTAAGTAAAAAATATGGTATTCTAGTTTATCTAAAGAGTCACAGAAACAAAATTAGACAAAACTTTATAGATTCGCTTATTTATCGTAGTTTAGTCAAAAAGTCTGATCCTTAAGAGCGCTGCATCTCTTTCTTTCGTGCACGGGAGCCATAAACGTGTCTCTAACTAATGGGCGTGGCTTGTCCGAATCGAGGAACGGCCTTAACAGCCGCCGCTGGAAAGTTCATATATAAGTCAAAATTTAAACTGGTTTCTATAGACTGGTTACAGTTCGTATGCCAATAATCAAATCTCAGTTATCCCACTAATCAACAAGTGCAACAATAACAGTAATGTGTCAGTCGTCGGCACATTATCTCATCGTTGGCACCCTCTTATCGTGTTGACTTATCGACGCTAACTTGACGAGTGAGGGGTCTAAGTGTGCGATAATATTTGTTCTGAAGTCTTGAGTGCCGGCCGCAAACAAGCCATTCTGCTGAAGGCAGAGTTGAAGGTTCGGCAAAACCCTAAGCATATGATTATGAAATCGGCGATAAAGTATTCATTCATTATAGTTAGTTTACGGTTACTGGTAGAGAATGCCTTTTGCCATTATTTTCACTTTTTGTACGCATTTTAATGTGCAATAAAGTTTAAATAATAATAACAATATAAATGTAGTAATCATCCGCCCAGCGTTTGACAAGGCTAAATCAAGACTGGGGTCTGCTCGGCAATCTAATTCCATGAATCTGCTTCGGCACAAAGTAACTTTTTACGAAAGCGAGTGTCGTGTTCACCGAAACCCAAATCGACTGGTAAAAATCAAATGATATTTCGTACATACATTGCATAAATTCAGTGGTACGGGCCGGGGCTTGAACCTGAGACCTCCGGCTTGAAAGACTGATGTAGCAATGAACTTCCCAGGCTACCAGCGCTGCGCTGATCAACTTAAAAGTGGTATTAGTATGTTATAACCAGGCGGCTTAGCATGACATGCGTTGTCGCGCGCGACTGCATACTTCGAGGCGCGCCTGGGGGTGATTTTTGAGATGCGAGCACTCGAAAGTGACATTTAAAACTCAAAATAAAACGATGAAATTATGTTTAAAAAATAACAGCGATGGAAATTTTAAATCATGATATTTTAAACTATTAATTCCATGCAAAAAATTTAGGCGAGAAACTTTGGTGTGCGATTATATTCGATCATAATTTTTTTGAATTCGAGCGTTCGGCTGCCAAAAATCGCCCCCCTGAACTATATGGAGAGTCGCGCGATAACGTAGGGTCAAGGAGGGTACAGTCGCTCGGAGGGAACAGTCGCTCGTATGCACTGTGCTGGAAAGGGAAAGAGCTTTATATCTGTCCTCTACGTCAATGGGAAGCGTTCGACATGCGATCGAGTATGAACTAGTCCGTGAGCCGCTCCGGCGCCGTGCGGTTGTGTAATGACGTGTTCTATTTTTTACCCGGCCGAATTTACATTTTCACGTAAGTTTCACTTTGTTTTTTAACTAAACTTGTGTGAGATTCTTAATTACTGTTGTTTTTGTCGAAAGGCGTGTCTAATCTACTTAGTATTGACTGATAATTCAATGCTCTAGGTCTAAGCGTTTGTTTCTACTTTGATCTTGATTCCAAAATGACGTCAAGGTCAACAGTAGCTCGTTTCGGAGAAGTACACACAGGCTCGCGAGCCACTGTGTACGTATGAACTTATAAAAATAATACCGACAAAGTTTAATTTAATAAATGTCGAATAAATAATTGTTGTTAATTGTTCTTAGAACTTCAACTTCTAAAACCTATAGAAACAGTCAAAATTCGTTGGTAATCTCCGAGCCGCTGTTTACTAGGGGTAGTACACAGCGGCTCTATTCCATCCGTAGCCACTGTGTACTGTTAGAGCAACTGTGTACTATGGGGTACTAGTCACTGTCTACCTATAGTAGTACACAGTGGCCCGATTCCCATTTTTAAAAAAAAGGTCGTTATCTCTTTTTTGGTGAAAGCAATTGGAAATCTATTGACTGCATATAAAACTTAAATAATGACCGCTGCTTTTGTGCCTAACAAAATATTTCGGGCACTTATACTTTTCATGCTATAGCCCGTTGAAAAAATCCTAGCGACTGTACCCTCCTTGACCCTAAACGTAACGTAACGTATCATAAGCCCGTCACAGACGGAGCTATAATATATATTATAGCTCGATATATTACGATTGCCTTCCTTCTCTGGCGTGACACACAACCGATATATCTTTCTCTCTTTTCATATCTTTGCCGTGTGGGGTGCCGAGCTATACGATAATATATATCTCTGTATCTTACGGTGTATTAATATATATTATAGCTCCGTCTGTGACGGGCTATATTATATATCATTATATATTTATTCAATAACAATTTTTACATTGTGTCTGAATGTTTACAATTAAAAATTAACCTAGTACTTATATATATACAAAACATGCAATATTTACAAGAGGAATGTACACAAATATGTTAGTCAAATTCAAATTAAGTACACATGAACAGCAAAACTTATGTTCAAAAAGTAACAATAATCAAAAAATAATAATTAAATGCATTCATAAAAAAAATATTAAATCCAATATTGAAAATTTAAAACAAAACATATTAATAATTAAAAATCACATATGTCATAGCAACATTTTTCCAATAAATGTAGTTTCAATTTCTTTCTAAAAGTTTCGAGACATCTTAATTACTTTAAATTCTTTAGGCATCTTGTTGAACAATCTGACGGCCTAAACTCTAGCGTTATGTGCTACAACTTCTAAGTTCGTATACTAGACGTACTGATCAATGGTCTACAAGTTTTGCAACACATGTCTAGACTCCAGCATCCAATTAGATATCTAGGTCAAGTCCTAATAGATTGTTCACGAAGGCTAAAGAGTGCTCAACCGTTTGCTCGCTAGACTCATACATGTTTCATGTTTACCGATATGGCGAAAAGAATTGAGTAAAGAATAGAAATACCTTGCAATTTTTTATGATGTACAGTCGGCCAAAAATGTGGTCTACCCCCCTACGGTTGAGGTTCGTTTGAACGTCATGAGACAACAAGGTCGTGCATGTTTCAAACTCCGTTAGAAAAGTTAACCTTAGCGCAGAAACTTTTGTCAATACTGGTAGACCACTTTCTTGGCCCACTGTATAGTGATATTCAATACATAGTCGGTCAAAAAGTGTCATTTTTCGACCCGGGATGTGTTCGTAAACTACGTCATGAAGAGAGGTATAGGTTTTGCGAATATCATTTAGGATAGGGCTTGTTAATTGTAGTTTGTTCGGTTTTTTTTTAGGGTCTTCGTAGCCTAGTTGGTTGGGATAATAACCCTAATACCAACGAAGCCAGTGGTCGTGGGTTCGTATCCCGGTAAGGCGGTAAGCTTCGTGATAGTCTTGATGAATTCGTGTCAAAGTTTCTCAGCAAATAGTCCAACAGTCGAAAAAATAAATCGTCTTACTCAAATATTCCTTTTCTCCCCAGGATGTCCGCGAAATGGAGCGCCGCAAGCGCGTGGAAGCTCTCATGTCCTCCAAGCTGTTCCGCGAGGAGCTGGAGCGAGTCCTCGACCAGCAGATGCACGAGGGCGGAGACGCGCCGCTCCTGCAGCGCATACGGGAGATGGTGGGCGGCAGGCTGCACACCGGCACCTTCAGGGTAAGGAGACCAGCTCGATCGCGAAACAGAACTCTTTTCTTTGAAGACAACATTTTGTAAAAAGTAAAGGGTACTTTATCTTGTCTTTATATTCCTATCAAATATGCCTTTTGTATAAAGGTCTCTTACAATATCAAATCTAACATTGATATCAACCATTCCAGAGCCCCAGCTGCGTGCTCCCCATCAACGACATCCGCGGCATCGAAGGTTTCGGATACGAGAAGGGCGAAAAGATCCTCCGCTGCAAACTAGCGGCCTGCTACCGCCTGGTCGACCTGTTCGGATGGACTCAGAGTAAGTAATTTATTTATAGGAGCCAAGAGTGTCCCACTTATAGACATACCTACCACCCGTAGACCTGACACGGAAATAATAATACCAAGATTGAACCGGATGGTCTTATTTACACTTTCCATAAATAAGACAAAGAAGGCGCTATTATCGTTGGTCCTTATCATAGACTCACCCTTGTGATTATTGATTACTTCAAAAAGGCCCTAAGTACAATAGAAACATTTATCACCCTCCACCGCTCTTTGAAGGGTAACAATGAAACCGACTAAATTATGTAGGTTAGTTACGGTATGCTATCAGCTATCTTGAAACGTGTTTTAAAATCAGTCGCGTTGCGTGTATTCTGTCCTTTAGGGTCGGTCGCATATGCGGTCTCTAGTTAAATCCTTGCTTTGAAGTCCCACTGCTGGGCAAAGGCCTCCCTCCTTCCCTTCCACGTGTCCCGGTCTTTAGCCGTTTCCCACCAGTTTCTATAGAAGGCGTCAAGGTCGTCTCGCCATCGCCGTCGAGGTTTGCCGCGACCCCGGGTTTGAAACCCCGGCCCGTAGTCAGGGTGTTCAAAATGAGCTGGACACGACTTTATTGTTAAGAGAATAATAGGTCATTTTGAACACCCTGCCCGCTTAGCTACTTCTGCTGCTGACTGTACCACTGACGGATGGAGGTGTTAGTCACTTTTTCTGAAGTAGAAGACATCTGTTTTCTTTTTGGGACTCATACGAAACCGGTCGGTTTTCGGTAAAGGAAAACGTCGTGGGAAAACTGGACCCAGTCCCAACCCAATAAGGGCTAGTTTCCCCATTAGGTTGGATGGTCAGATGGAAGTCGCTTATAGCGAATCGACCATCGATAGCGCACCTAGCACTCTTAGTGCTTGATTCAGTAATGAGAAATCATATACATAGCTACAGTCCGTGAGCTCTAAAAAGAACCTTCGGGTTTTAGAAAGAGACGTCGGGTATCAATCAACAGTGACACATGAAAAAGCAGAACAGCAACCTTCGTGTGTCATCGCTGATACCCGAAGCTTCTTCTGTAGGACTGTAGTATAAGTAATTTGGAACTTTTTTTTGCAGCCGGCATCAACGGCCAAATCACCGCTCGTCTCAACACTGCCGTAGAACAAGTCCTGACCACTCCTCGCGGTCTGCTTCCTCATGAGGTCACCGCCTCCTCGCTGGTGAAGGTCGACATGCAGGGAGCCGTTGTGGACCAGGGGACCACCAACTTCCCCGTCAATGTCGATGGTTAGTACTGAACATAGCTACTTTCTCTAGATCACACATGGACCGCCTTTTAGGGATTGCATGCTTCATATAGCAAGTTCTGACTGGCGGTCTGCTTCCTCATGAGGTCACAGCCTCCTCACTGGTGAAGGTCGACATGCAGGGAGCCGGTGTGGACCAGGGGACCACCAACTTCCCCGTTAATGTCGATGGTTAGTACTGAGTACCATAGCTACAGTTCCTAGAATCTCTGGATCATACATGGATCGCCTTTTAAGGTCTGCATGCCTCGTAAGTCTGACCACTAACATCCTGCTCCCTCATGAGGTCACAGTCTTCTCGCTGGTGAAGGTCGAGTAATAGAGTTACCCTCGAGAAGATTAATCGAATGAAAGGATCCTCCGGGCCCTGGTCTGAAGAGGGTTTGGCGCAGGTTGCGTTTGCCGATCACTCATGCGAGTACACCTCGACGGGATTAGAAGCGTCAGTTTCATTTGAAATAATTAGTAACTTGTCTCCTATTTGCAGGTTTCTCCCTCCACGCGTCCGTGCACGCGGCTCGCCCTGACCTGCGCTGCGTGCTGCACCTGCGCTCGCCGGGCGCGCTGGCCGTGTCCAGCACCCGGCGAGGCCTGCTGCCCATCAGCCACGAGGCCGCCCTGCTGGGCCCCCTGGCCTACCACAGCGTGCCACCAGGTAACTACTGGCATATGGCAGGTGTCTCCACCTCGACCTGACCTGCGCTGCGTACTACTGGATCATTTTGACTCTTTATTTGCTTTTCCAATTGAGAAATTATTCATTGTTTTTGTAGCAGTAAAAAGTAATATCAAATTCGTCTTTCAGGTCTTTTGGATAATGAAGAGCACGAGAAGATGGTCCGCGCCCTCGGACCCTCAGCCAAGGTCCTCATGCTGAGCGGCGCCGGTGCCCTTTGCTGCGGAGCGTCACTCGAGGAGGCCTTCCACCACGCCAGACAGCTGACCGCTGCTTGTGAGGTCCAGCTGCGTTTAGCTGGAGTGCCGCAGGATGACCTGCTACTGCTGGACGAGGAGACTAGACACAAGGTGATGGCTCTCAATTACTAAGTTACATTTCCTTAAAGGGTCCTCTCATTAGACCTGTAACCTGTAACCTGTAAGTGTTGAACCGGCTGTTAGTATAAAAAAAAATACTCATAGTTTCGACTTGTCCGTCTTCCTGTCGTCCGTCTGTATGTGCTAAGAAACGGCATTAAAAATGTGACGAAAGTATATTTTGGCTGTAACTTTTTAACGGGCATAAGAGCGTCAACAATTACGCTAAATTAAACTTTAACACTCTGAAATAAAGTTCAAATGATGGTTGGAAATGTATTCCTGCTTAAAGGCTTGTAGTAATTAAACCATGTTGTTTCAGATCTACGAGCAGTCCCGCTCGGCGCCGGCCGGCGACGCGAAGTGGCGCGTCGGCGGCGAGGAGTTCGAGGCACTCATGCGCATGCTGGACAACGCTGGCTTCCGCACCGGCTACATCTACCGTCACCCGCTCATCAAGGTAACTAATGGATTGAAAGGAAAGAGCAACCTGACAGTTAGTCTCATTGTCATCAGAAAAGAAGAGAACTCTTCAAACACATTTTATAGTAGCTATGGTCAACGAATGATTCTAACTGGAAAAGTAGGCTTTTTATCCAGATTAACTTTTACCAGATAGTATGACAAGAATTGCAGAGTATACCCCCCCACTTTTCAAAATCGTCCATTTTCGTGAGTTCTTATCTGAACAACCGTTACGTGTTAGGTAAAAAATGAATTCATGAAAGTTGTAGAGAATTTTATTTATGTACTACAACAAAATTGTCTTTGACGCATGGTTTTCAAGATGTAAGCAAAGACCAAAAAACGGGACCTTCTTTGCCTCCCCCCTCCTTGAGCTCATCTGGGGGGGGGGGGGATGGGGGCTTTTAGTATGTCAGTCTCCTGAGTAACTAGTCTGAACAAACTTCCAAAGTCAACATTTCTGCTTTCGACTTTTCCAGCTATCCCTTTTTAAGCATTCATTTACCAGGCTACTTGGTTTTGGTGAGGTGTAGCCTAAAGGAAGTAGATTCTTTTTTCTTTAAAATTATAGCTACATAGCTTTCTGTTGTTTGATATTTTTTCATGAATGTTTGATAATTTTTCAGAACGAGGTGCCGAAACCCAAGAACGACGTGGAGTGTCCTCCGGCGGTGTCCTCCCTGGGATACTTGCTTGAGGAGGAAGAGTTGTACCGGCAAGGGTATGCTTTTTATGGTTCTACAACTCTCTCGCTCTCTCTATGTATGTGATGTGGTGCTCTGTATGTGGATAGAGCGACGCAGCTATAGTTCTGAATGAGAGATTAATATCACTATTTAATTGTAGCATATAGTGCGTCCCTACTTGCCGCAAGTAAACTTACAAGGGTAACCATTTATAACAAAATCTTTCTTGTGCCCGTTACTTTGTACATAGTCGAACGAGCGAAGCGAGTTCTTATTGAACGAGCGGAGCGTAAGCGAAGGGAGTTCTTACAAATTAACGACTTCTTTGAGATTTTGAGACTGTTCGACGATAACTTTAATAACGTTTTTCTGATCTTTATGAAATTTGTTGGGGTTATAGCTGAGATATAAAATTTGAGAGCTCGTTTATGAGCTAGATCGATCCAGGGGTTGTGGACTTAGAAGGCGAAAAAAAATGTTCATTTATGACTTGTTATATTGGTCAACTCTTTTGCAAGCAAATCTCGAGTTCTCCGTTCGAGGCGGATTACTAGTTATGTATATTTATAAAATATTCTATATGGTTATTGGTAATGTCAAAAAAAAAACATAAATGTTACATAAACTTTTATAATAACCATAATTACAAATATCACTGTAAAATCTTTTCACAAACAATAACATTATATTTTGTTGCCAGCATCTGGAAGAAGGGCGGCGGCAAGGTGGGCGAGCGCACGCGCTGGCTCAACTCGCCCAACGTGTACCAGAAGGTGGAGGTCCTCGAGACCGGCACCAACGACCCCAAGAAGATCACCAAGGTAGAATACCTGCGGCTCGAGGCCGAGTAGGCTGTAGGCCCTACTGATGCAGCTGATGTTTGTTTACACTGTTCATCTAAATAATTCTTAAAATCCTTCAAAAAAACAACAACAATCCCTCAAAAAACGGTTTAAATATCCGATCGGAATAGGGAATATTACGCAAAACTCTGCGGAGGGGGCGGCACTAGCACATCCAGAGGGCCTACCACGAAACACGAAAATAAAAATTTCCTTACCTGGTTCTCTGTCACTCTTTCATATTCGAGCGATAGAGAGGCACATGTCAAAATTTCGATTCTCTCATTTCACGATAGGCCCTTTGTAAACAAACCGCCTTAGTGCGCAAATGACATATTTATTCGTTATAAATTATCTATGAAAACTTGTAAAAAAACTGTTTAAGGCCTAGTATGTATTAAAAACTCTATGGTTTACCGGTGTGCTAGAGCTGCACTCTGGTGGCAGAATATTGCAGTAATATCCCCTATTACTTCACCCGGCGTCGGCCGATTGGTAGGCAACTAGTAGGCTAATCCGTCAGGTTGGCAGCGCGTCTATAAAAAGCAAAATGGTGGTGTATTGTCAAACGTCATTTACAGCGGAAACAGCGCCCTAAGACGCACGCACACATTGAAGCGCGTACTTGTGCCGTGCACACAAAGGCACTCAAAAGAATTTTGCAGTATGACGTGAAAAAACATGTTGAAGTCGGTTAAAATGTAGCCTATGTCACCCGGGCCGTGATAACGAATCAATTGACACGTTATTCGTCGAAATCGCATGACTAGTTTAAGCGCTACTGAGGAACATACGTAAATACAAACCAACACATTGCTAGAATCATAACTCTTCCTTTTGACTTCGCCGTAGTCGGGTAAATAGTTCTTAAAAGCCGACATAATCCCTCAGAAAACGGTTTTAATAACTAAACAACTGTAAAATAAGCATTGAATTTGGATATTAATAGTAAAATAGTCGTCAATATATAGATTTATTTTACAATTTTACCTATGACGTAGAAATACATATTTAATGTACGTTTCAGCATAACCATAGACTTAAATATGTAGTAGACGGCCATAGCCTAAGAACGTGAGGCTCCGAGTATTTAACGCCATCTGGTTGAGAGCCACCTAAACAGACTAAACAGAGCCAATATGCATAAGATAAAATCAGCGCCACCTAGTAACGACTAGTGTACTACTAGTACGTTATTCGTTACTAGGTGGCGCTGATTTTATCTCATGCATATTGGCTCTTTAGGTGGCTCTCAACTAGATGGCGCTAAATACTCGGAGCCTCAGAAAGTTCTTGGGCTATGGCCGTCTACTATATATTTAAGTCTATGGCATAACACAGTAAACTTCTAATACCTATGCATTAGGAATAGTCTCAGTCTATTTAGAATTTTGGTCACCCTAATAGTCCAGGGGTATAATCCGACCAAAAAGAGTAGAAATTAAAAAGTGGCAACATCGTAATGTAGTCCCTTTCAAATCAATCCAAAAAAACGGGACGACACTACGATGTTGCCACTTTTTAATTTCTACTCTTTTTGGTCGGAATATAAATTAAGGTAATCATGAAAAGTTTTATATTTTTTTGGCAAAAATTATTTTGTAAATTTTGAATTTGTATCGCTTTCGTGTGGTGAGTAAAATATTGATATTGTTGGATATTCGATGAAAAAATTAAGGTGATTTGGCTTAAAAAAATACAAAATAAATACATCACAGTCCAGTCACATATAATTATGTTTTAAGATGTTTAGAATACGTAATTTTCTTACTTCACGGTCACAACTACGGTGACTATTAAGCTTACTTTTTCGAGGACATTCCAAGTGTTTTTTTATTATTATTTTATACTTTTTATATATTTTACGGGGCTGGGTCTTTGCTTTTAATTTTAAGTGTAGTTGTTTCGTTTCGACCTACTTTTTTTTTAAATTTTCAATATATGTCATAGAAATAATAAATACAAGGTGTAACAAAAATGCTGGTGATCCTTTTAAGGGCATAATTGATATCGTGTTCTTATTGTGAAAAACTAAGAAAAAAAGTTTGTATGGAGGGTTGGCCAGCTGGGACGACTCGCCCCATACAAAAAAAAAATTTTTTCGCGTCCAAAAAATTTTTCTCCTACTTTTTCCTACTCGCAATACGATACCTATTATGCCCTTAAACGGATCACCAGTATTTTTGTTACACCCTGTATAGAGAGAAATGTTATCCTTATTGATATTCTACATTCGATGTAACACATACAGTAAATATTTATTAAATAAATAGTAAATAGTTTCAAAGTAATAGCAGATACGCTCAAAATGGCTCAAAAATCTTACCAAAAAAGTTTTTTGACCCGCGCAAGTTTTATTCAATAATTATCATCGAAAATATTTTAGTGATGTAGAGAGATATTTTAATCAGATATTAATATATTTAACCTGTTTAATTATAATCATTATAACGCTTATCGCTATTGTGTGTATGATTTGAGGTTTTCTAAAACGGATATCCCGATTTTATGCAAAGCTTTGGTCACCCTATTTATTAAAATAGGGTTGTCACCAAAGGAAAAATTGGTTTTAAAGTGGATACTTCTTTTTTGCAATTTTCTATAGGTATACCTTAGAATTTAGTATCACAATATCACGCTGAAATAACTTTTTTAAATAAGGACTGAATAGTTTGATTTCTGTTAATATTTTATTGTGTGTAATCGTTCTTTATTTGTTATTTATAATGAGCATTATAAGAATGTTATAAAACATTCAATGAGGCGCCAATGATTAAATTTAAGAGTCGCCAGGACGCTCGCGTGAACTCGCGTCCCCATACAAACGTAGTTCAGCTCTCATTTTAAAACGACATGCTTTAGAACCACGAAATTTGGCATGAGCATTCTAGCAGTACAGATCTATGTCGGTAATTCGTTTACGTTGCTCTAAATTATATTACAAAGAAAATATAGCAAAAATATATTTTGTATGTAAATCTGTATCTGGCTGTATTTTCTTTGTATTACAATTTTTTGCAACGAAAACGAATTGCCGACATAGATCTGTACTGCTAGAATGCCCATGCCAAATTTCACGGTTCTGAAGCATGTCGTTTTAAAATGAGAGCTGAACTACGTTTGTATGGGGACGCGAGCGTCCTGGCGACTCTTAATATTGTGACAATACGCGTACAGAATACCTACCCAGGCATCATGAGAACTTAAGAAGTGTCCACTAATAACTCGTAATACAGTCAGCAGCAAAAGTAGCTAAGCGGGTAGGGTGTTCAAAATGAGCTGGACACGACTTTACTGTTGAGATAATAAGTGTGTAGGTCATTTTGAACACCCCACCCGCTTAGCTACTTCTTTCGGCTGTATTCCCGACACAATACGGTTTTTTTTTTGTATAAATTGGGATATATTGCATTTCGCTTCATATAATTGTGCTTATAGAGTTATATATGTTTAAAAATCAATAAAATATACGAAAAAATAATCTTTCACTGGCTTTTCTCACTCGTGAAATGCTTTTGAGACGTTTTTTATAACTTTTTTAAATAAGTTTTTTTAATAATTAAAATGTTTTTTTTTGTGACTAATGTAATAATGTTTTGCAGTGGGTCGACGCTAACAACGAAGAGGTAATATTTTTGTGTCCGATTTTTTTAAATTTTAATTTAAACACTAATTTTTCTAAATACTTTTAACCGCACATAACGCTAACATTTTGGAAGCCAGGTTCTGGAGCTTTGCCATGTACAGTCGCCATCAAATATATCGGAGCGGTCACGGTGCTCAGAAATATCTGAACATGCACTTTATCACCTTGACAATAGAGGCGTTGTTAAGATATTTGTGATTATATTAGCCGCTCCGATATATTTGATGGCGACTACTATTTTTCGCTGGTGGATTAATAGGCATTTTAATACATTTTCTTTAGACAATAATTAGTTTTATTAAATTAATTAATTACAGGTTTTATGGCAATAATATATAAAATTGATAATTGTACGAATAGGAGTTTTCTTTAAGTTGTAATCGGCTTTTTAAAACATTGTTTTCATGTTTTTAAAAAGATAGAGTAAAAAAATAATTTATAAATTTTTATCATCATCATTAAATTCATTAACATTACGTAGAAGAAGTTATGGCGTTCACTGAAGATGCCGGTTCGAATCCGGCTTGGGCACTAGAGGCTTGCCCGCTTATTCATAAACGTGCTTCTAAACTCATTTATTTATATTATATTTTATCTGTTTAACAAACACAACTGTCAAAGTGACAGATAAAAGCGCAAACGATTATTTAGTAAAATAAGTTTTGAAACACGTTTATGATTTTTATAAGTGGGTTACACCTTAGAACGTTATTTTAGTATTTGACATTTAGACAATGTAACCAAATATACACCATATTTTTAAAAAAATACCGATTTTATTTACCGGTTTGCATTCGTAATTATTTTAATTCACATCTGAAGGAGGACTTAAAACGTCAAGTTAAAATATTAAAATATACACTTGTCAAATGCGTGTAAAAGTATTTAGAAAAAACAACTTACTATTATTTTCCGGGTTCTTTCTTTCTCTTTCTATCACTCTGTTTATTTTCTTCATCTCGCTTTTCTAACATGTTGGTCGTCGATTCTGGGCATCTTATGGTTTATATTTTTGTATTTTAGTCTGTCTGGTTCTGATTTTAGGAATTCATCATCGTTTTTAGCATATGAAGCTATATTTATAAAAAAAGCGATCAAGACTTTAATACTTGTATTAATATAGTCTATATTTATTTTAGCATCCATTTGTACGATAAACTTACTTAGAAAGGAGAGCCAAGGAGATTAAAGCCTATAGAGATTACTAGAGGAAGCAAATTATGAAACGTGAAATGGGGCAATTTTATTACGTCACATCGTAATCGCCATACGGGTCGTACCATTCGCAATTTTTACTCTCTTGCTAGACTAATTAGCGTAATAATCTGTGTAGGTAGCGAATTCAATGTTATGCTACTTTCAATATACTCATGTTTAACCGGTAAAGGATATGCTCCATATGTTATAATCTCCTTGAGTGGGTGCCAATGACTGGCAGTTTTAATGTCAACGAAAGGGGGTTTTTACCCTTCTCTCACTACATATAACGTGAAATTGTATTAGGTAATGTTAAAAAAGGGTTTATTTGTGTGTATTGACAAATAGGTGTATTTAAAAGAACCAGATTAGACTATCGAGTATATTATCCTAACATTATTATATATAAAGCTTGTACTAAGTTATCAAAAATATATCAATAGCATTTCATGTTACCCTGGTATCACATCGAGTCTGTACAGTGTAGGGAAACGAAAAAAGGTTACGTTGGTAAAAGTGTTGCCACTTTCCTCTCCTAGCACGCCCTCTTCCTGTTTTTTTTTTAATTTTTTTGCACGTTTTAACACCTATGAGAACATATTATAAATCCCGTTTTAAACCTTTACGTTTCACAACAGGGAAGGGGAAACCGATTTAATTATACTAACCGGTTTAATATGAAACCGGTTTTATAATTACAGTTACTTATCGTAAAAGATAGTGATGTCGGGCGTTCTAATGAAAATCCACAAGGGGTTTCATTGTAAATCATGTCTCAAATTGATTTAGTTAATTCTCAAGGTAATTTCCAAATTCTTTAAAGTTTTAATTCAATTTGTCTCGTGCGACGAGTTATTGTTCATAAATTCATATAGGATACATTTATCTTATTGTTATTTTTTTGTACTAACCAATCGTAAAATTTAATAAGGGATTTTATTACAAACGTTCTTGGTTTCTTCATTTACAAATAAATAAACTTAAACTCTTGTCGGTATGATTTACTTAATATTTCTCAATAGTACATTATGCTTTCCTTCTACTTACGTTTTTTTTAAGCATGATTGTCTTTGCACGATATCTGGCGATTTTAGTTAAAAAATACTGTACATGCTCGATGTAACCAGGTAAAAAGAATTTTGAGCCATTATTTTTATTTACCACGCAAACTATATTTGCACACTTTTATTTTCTCAATATCCTATCCTTTTTTAACCTTTTTTTATTTATGGCTGGCAACATTTTTACTCATGTCTTTCTTTGTTTTCCCCACACTCGCGTTGTCGACCTGAATTGGATCTTGGCGTACGGCAGTGGGTGCAAGACGGCTCGCCCGCGCACTCGAGCACGCCGGTCAAAATTGACACGCTACAGTTTGTGCCTAAGAACACCAACCCTAAGGAGTTCAAGGCACTGCAGCAGCAGGTATGTAGCTTTTTTTATTAATTGGCGTATTTAATAGAAAGTGCTTAACCGGTTCTTAAGGTAAATAACCGGTTTACGCTTTTGCATAAAGATGTGTCTCGCTAATTAATACATATTTGACATAGGTTTAATGATTGTAACAATAGTAAAATATGCTACGGCAGCCTCGCGGCCCTTCAGACCGTGGGTCTGACCTCATCACTAGGTGGCCAAACAAGTGTCATGTGTATAAAAAAAAGTAAACATGCTACTTTTTATGGATTTTTTTTATCTATCAATCGTGTTTATCTTTACTGCTGTGCGTATGAAGTAGAAAAGACTACAATGTTTTAATCTGTTGAGCGGTTAAAGTACCGGATAAGCACTTATAGCTCATCTATTTTGGACAGTAAAAAAGGAGGTGTTTAATTGCTTAAAGGAAAGTTTTAAGCTTTTTTCATGTCAAGACCTGGGTCAGTCTATGAATTTATTGAATTTTTTAACAAATTAATATTACAAAAAACGTGTTATACAACCGGAATATCAACAGATCAAGGATAACCGCCGTGCGGACAAGATCAGCGCCGGACCGCAGTCTCATATCCTCGAGGGTGTGACTTGGGATGAGGCCAGCAAGCTTGTAGGCGAGGATGCCGTTAACACGCACACGGGCGACCATGTGGTAAGTGTCTAACTTAAGTACGATGTGTAAGTATTTAAAGAAATACTTGTAAACATGAGGGAAATATTCACATTGGCATTTCATAAGCCCAGCGTTCTATTACTTGTATATCCCACAGTGATTTTTGAGCCCTATGACAGCTGTTCTCTGTCAAAAATGTTATGTTTGACAGGCATAAAAATCACAAGTCATCTGTGTATGACTGTCAGGCTCCCAAATTGAACTTTTTCTTTCTGAATGCCTTTATGCTTAGGATATGTTTGACGTGTATTGCACTGTATTGCGGCTAACACAAGTGCGAATAACTGTATTAAGTAGAAAGTGGCGGATACTCGTATCTCGCGTGAGAGATACTGTCGAGGCGCTCTTGTGTTAACCGTAATACCCTTATTTCTGACTAGAGTACAAAGTAAATATGTCCACAGATCATAAAAGGCTAGTTCACATTAGATGTACACTTTTCAGGTTCTAATGGGCGCAGCGTCCAAGGGCATCATCCAGCGCGGCCACCAACACAACGCGACCGTGTACAGCGCGCCGTACGCGCGCAACCCCTTCGAGCACGTCACCGACAACGAGATCGACGAGTACCGCCGCCAGGTGGAGCGCCGCGCGCGCCCCGACTGTGAGTTAACCGGTTTACTGAGGAACCGGTTTTGTTACCTTGACTATGAGAAACCGGTTTATTGTTTTAGTTTTTTACTAAAAATTCGGAAAAATGGTACGTGTTTATATTAAAAATATGGTTAGGTTTTTAAGGTTCTCCTTTTTTAATAATAAAAATTTCTGAAATGAATGCGCTAGAAATGAGAGCGTTAACGGTGTGTTACAAGAAACGTGTACAAAATACCGTTATTTTTCATTCTTTTCCGATCTTTCGTTTATCATGATCCAATGGATAATAAAAAAATACGGCGTCATTACTTAAATACATTACGTATTTCTACTTAAGACGATATTTAAAAATAATGGGTTTAAGGTTTTTTTTTGTGAAAACCGGTTAAGAGCCCTGGTATATTGTAATTTTTCAGACGACACGGACCTCTCCGAATCCGAAGCCATCAGCGCAGCGCAGATCACGTCTCCAGCCAGCGCCACGGAGACCGAGGAGGAGTCGCGGGACGGTACTATACTTTTTCTTTTATTAAAAAAAATTATATCCTCAACAACCAGTACATGTCTTCTAATTATACTCTTAGTTATTATAGAGATCAAACTATAAAGTAATGCTAGCACTATTTAAAATCAAAAAATTTGTTGTTGAACTAGACGTCTGTCTGTAGTCTGCATGAGTTTTCTGAATTGGATCAAGCTCACTTTACGTTACTTTACTTCATTCCGGACAGTAGGTTAGATTTACCACCCGCACGCAGCGGCAAAACCCCTTCACACCCAGGAAAAGACGTAAAATTGTGTACGCACATCGGGCGGTAATAAAGAAAGCCTCAGATCGCTTGTTTATGGCCTCACCTTTGGTTCGGGCCACAAATGCCTGTGATCTGAGCCGTTCTTTATTTGACCGCCCTGGGTGCGTAAAGTACTATTATCGATTTATTATCAGGTCAAGCTACAGCAGTAAGTCGGTTCTCATCTATCTTTTACTTATCTACAAGCTGAAAACTAATACATTTTCGTGTAGAATTCTCTGATCTTGTGTAGTCGAGTTGCGACAGTTTACCTTGTGTGACAAATATTTGCAAAATGTCATCTTAATTTTATGGCACTTATGTTCCAGAGCACCGCGTGCTAAGAATAGAGACGAAGCAGGTGCCGGTGCGGAGTCAGCCCGAGGTCGTGTTGAGCGATGGTGAGTATTACGCACTAATTGTTACAGTCCATATTGGCTCTTATGGTGGCTGGCGCTTACGCCGTTATTTCTTCAAAACTATATTTAAGGGACAGTCACCAACCCAGAGTGTTGAGCCACTTGCCATTGTTCGTAATTTAGACTAGGGTGGTCCAAAAATATTAAGTTTTAATTTTTTATCTCCACCAGCTTCTTTTAGTTTCAATACTCCTAAAAGATATTTGCACCTTATTTGAGAACAATTAAACTTTATTTTGGGGGTCGCTATGAATGACACAATTTTGCAATACAAAAATGTATGAAGAGAAATTATACAATCAATAATTCCTAATTGGAAATGTTTTTGATAGTGTTTATACACTATTTATATTAAGTTATAACTGAGTAACTAATAAAGCGCTTAAATTTTGAATTTTAGGGTAATTTAGAGTTTTCCATTTGTATGGGAATATTATAAATATTGAAATCATAGCGACCAGTAAATTATCATCAAATGAGCTCAAATTTTGGATATAGACTTCATTTTCTTAACAGAACAAAAGGAGCCTGGTGGAGATAAGATTTGTAATACTTTTTTCTTCTCCATACATTCATGGACCACCCTAATTTAGACGTGTAATAAATGACCTATGTAACTGACAGTTGACAGCTAGTCGGTAACATCGGTTCATAACACGGCTAAATTACGAACAACGGCAAGTGGGTCCACAATCCGGGTTCGTGAATGTCCAACGAATGGAACGAAGTGCCGACCGCCATAATAATAAGGGTTAATATGCATTGTCACATTAACTTTTACTTCAGTTCGCGTATTTTGTTAACGGGTTACGTTATTTGCATCTCTCCTCGGTGAGTTACAGTCACTATGAAAAAATAGCAATAATAATTTAAAACAAAAAAAGAACCGACTTCACTTAGGATCCGCTATTCCAAGAGGAAGTGGCCGAGTTGCTGTAAAAAATAGTAAAATCACTATAGGTGTGCCTATAATAGTTGAAGAGTTCCCTCGATTTCTCCAGCATCCCATGATCAGACCCCGACTTGGTGACAATGGGACCATCTAGGGGTTATACCTGTTCGATTAAAAAAAAAATTGAAAATCGGTTCACGATTCACGGAGATATGGAGTAACATACATACAAAAAAAAATGATAAAAAAAAATTCAGTCGAATTGAGAACCTCCTCCTTTTTTGAAGTCGGTTAAAAAGAGGTCCCGATATGTCCCTTTTTGCTAAAGAAAGCCAAGAATACTGACTGTAATTCGCTGTAATATATTATGTGTTCAATAGTTAAAGCATATTACGATGCAACGCAATGACAAATCACGAAGTAAGTTGCAGGCTTTAAAGCCGTATAGGCGTTTTCCATGTAAGGACTTTGCTTTGTTGCTAACGGTTATAAGTTTATTTTGTAATTTTTTCTTTATACAATCTTTGCAACAGTTTTCAAAAATTTCAATTCACAGGCAAAATGACAATTGTCCTTTTCATCAAAACATTGTAGTTAAAATTAATACAAATCATTAGAGCTCGTACGCATTTTGATAGCCAATAAACGATTGTCGTTTTTCCTATGTATATACAATTACGATTTTTCTAAATTTATAAGCACGATTTTTTTATAAAGTGCATGTTTTTTTCCTTTTTTTTTTTTAAGTAGATACGAGTTTTGCTGTTACCAAAAAAATATTAATGTGTACATACTGCAAATTCGTATAATCTCAAATGATGAAATTGTAATTTTCAATTACCTCAAATATGATTACCTCTCAATATAGATTATATTTTTATGTATTATGTGTATCTTATGTATTTATTTATTATAACTTAGGTATAGTGAACCTCAAAAATCGTTGCACGCATTTGGTAAACAAGGCGAAAGGCACACTGCAAAGAAGGCCCAGCAAAAAAACGGCCAGAGCCTTTAACCGGTTTAGCAACGGTAAGTCCGAAATAAACCGGTTTGGCGAGCTACCTCACCGGATGTTTGGTTTTCCGTGTTTTTTGTCAGAATCATGTTACATATTCATTAATTTCTATCAGTTTTCCTACAACCCTTGATTGTTACACTTAGGGATTTATAAAAAATATTTTATATATTTGATATCTTATAATATAATATTATTAACATCTTTTATACATCTTTCAATGTAATGTACAATTGTACATCATTGAACTTATATTTTAATAGGGAATTATAGGTAGCACGAAAAAGTGGCCCAAAAAAAGGGATCTTAATACCCTTAGTATTGTATTGGGCTGGCTAAGATCCAAAATTATAATTTCGATAATCCGAGCCACCAGCATGTCGTATCCGTGGGACACGGCACAGATTCAAATCCACCCAACAGTGCTGCCCTACCCAGCCCGTCTACCTCTGCCCTGCACTAATGCCACGTTCTTGTTATTGGCTAATGATTAATTAAAATTGTAACACTATTTTACGTTATATAAATCATTTGAAACTATTTAAAATTCCAACAACTTATTCTTAATACGGCACTCTTTGCTGAACACAGCCTATCGAATGCTGACTGTTATTTTCTGAATAATTTGAGTTCAAGGATTTATTTATTTATATATTTCTTCCATTTACAATTGTATATTTCATCTGTGTGGCAGTGTGTCATTATAATATTTTATTGGTAACTTTCCAACCGTTGCGTCCCATATAGCGGGACATTTTTTTCTGTTTTCCAATGCATGTGTATGAATTGAATTGTCTTCGTAGTGGACACGACAGACTTTCTGCATGCGGAGCGGTCACATACGGACAGGAACCGAGGTTAGTACGGATTTCAGTTGTACGAATAACAGTAACAATGTGGCGTTTTAGACAAAAGGTTCCATATCAGAGTTTTGTATCAGTAATCAGCCCTTATTATTTTATTGATAATGTGACCTTTTGTTTTAATACGACATATGTTATTTTATTACTTCTGTGCACGATTTAATTTGGCGTGGAAAATATGGGAAAGGCTCTTTACATTCTTTCAAACTATAATTTTATGAGAAATGTAGTTTATGTTTTTTATTATATCATTTAAATAAATGTAGGGACATTGTAAACAATCTTTCCTAATGTACTCGCACTAATACTCACTAATTTCTTAATGGTGGTTTTTTATTTAATTTCCCACATCTTGATTTTTTATACTTTACTTATTCTTGATTGGTCCATTTTTATTTGTTTTTAATCCAATTGTGTTAAGGTTCAGTCATATTCGTTATCGAGCCAACTACGAACCAAATTTTATACCATTTGAATTTCCCATCGACATAAACCCTAGGTTTTGTGGGAGTCTTATAAAAATACCGATGCGGTATACCATAACAATTTTCTATATCGGCTCAAATAGGCTCGATTCCCAAAGAGCCAAGGGACCCCAACTTGCTGTCCGACGATGAGGTGTTCCTGGACTCGCCGGCCGGGTCCACCGCCTCCTCGGCCGTGACGTCACCGGCCCCGCCTGTCGCGCCCGTGACCGTCGTGCGGGTGCAGGCCGGGGTTGTGAGAGGTAACCTACAGGCTTTGACCGAGAGGTGTAGCGAAAGGCGCGTGGATGGATTACCTTTTTGATACTAAAGGTGTCATGAGTAGTACCAGTGCCAAGAACAACTTACAAGGTTATAGGGCACCCTGTCAAAGTAACCATAACATGGAAGGATTATATTGGCTCGCTTACGTCGTTTTTCTCGGTGTATAAATGGCAATTCTGTTGACGTATGGTGTTCAAAAGGTTAAAAGCAAAACCGGTTAAAGTGGAAACCGGTTTCATTTTAATATTGAAAAGTTAACCGGTTTTATTACAGATGTACTAAAATCATAGACCGGTTTTATATGAGTATTACAAACCGTTTTTTTTTGCGAAACGTATCAAATAAAAAAATTACATTGGTAACTTTTATATGAAGATTAACGATTTCGTTGATTTTAAATTGTGAGTGAAACGGTTATTTAAAATTGTATGTGACTGGTTGTAAAGCTGAACGAATTGTATGTTAGTAATTGAAGTGATATGTTAAACGACCGATTTCTAAAATTACATGGCCAAATTTTATGGGATTAACTATGGTACGTCCTAACGTCAAATTAATTTATAAAAAGTATTCAAACATGGGATGCGTACAAGGAGAATTGAATGAAAGTTGAAATCTTCAAATTCTTTTAAGTACCTATTTCTGGGACCTTGTGGTGTTTTAGGCTTGTCAACTGTTCTTGTAATCGCGTACTTCGGAAATCGAAATATGGTCTCTCTGTAACTCTACAATAACAGTGAGAGGGATGGAGCTATACTATCTTCGATTTTTGATGGACCCGGTACTACCCTGTTCGGATGTGACGTCATGTTTTGTTCCTTATTGTCATCTAAACCCAGTTAGCTTCGTGTCTGTGTGGGTATCTATTTGAGAATTGTGGTGTCTAACCATTATGTTGTGATCGTCGTGTCATCTTCAATCAGAGCTGTCCTTTGTGCGAGCTTCCTATTCTTATTAGTGGTCCAGATCTCTGCATAATTCGGTTCGTTTTTTACCATTCTTGTTTGTTTAGTGCTGTCCATTTCATATCATCGTTTGTATTAGTGAGCTAGCGCAATTGGTTAGAACATTATTTGTCAACATTATGGTCAGTTATTTCTGATCCTTGAAACTTTTTGTCAGTATTAAGACTGATCACAGCCCTTCAAAGTGTTTATTCAAGGAAATCGTATAACCCTGTAATAGTCATATCCCTATTTTATTTGTTTGTGTTTTATTTTTCATTTCATATGCTTTAGTTTAAAATCAGTCAATCAAATTTGACTAATGTTTAACAAATAACTAACTACCAGTTCTTTAAATCACTAGTATAATATTCTGTTTAACGAACCTAACTTCGATTTTTTGAGTTCAGAATCTTACATAAGTGCCTTTTAGAACTGGTTTGCACGCTTTTTAATCTCATTGCAGGTACTAAGCTAACCACGGAAGCTAGCGAAGCACTGTCCACTAACAAACGATCGTTGCATGACTATTCCCGAAACAGTAACGTAGGTAGGATGATTCAGAAATACGATGATGATAAAAAACATCCCAAGTGCAAAGTCAGTCTTAATGATAGGCTCGGTAATGAGGCTAGGGCTAACGTTGATGAACATAAATTTTGCGGTAATGATGCTTTTAAATGTACTACGGCTTTAGATGTAATTACATTAGTCAACCATGGCGCAAAAGAACCTATGGATCTTGATAAAAAGAGCAATCGAGACGATCTAAGCAGCAGATCCAGCTTATATTCTATCCCTTCTATAGAATGGGATGGACGATTCAGATCGGATTATACTCTTCGAACCCAATCTTTGCCCAGGAAAAGGGTCAAGTCCACGACCAATCTGTTCAGAACCAGATCTCACAGTGGATTTCTAAATTCCTACATGAGGGACCCGGAACCGGTTCATTTCCACATACCAAAATGTAGATCTTGCGGGTCCAGCACAAACTCCTTCGCCTGGGAGCTTAACAAAGAAAGGAAAAGTCAGAAACCATGTTCAGTGTATTTCTCAGTAGATAACATACACCAAGAATGCCAAAAAGAATTGCCCGACGTAGTTAAAGTGAAAGAAGGGATTGTGCCTGTTTTCAAAATAGCAGAAATACAAGATGAGTTTGTGGAAAGCCAAGAGTTCAATGAAGATAATTATTTGACTAGTTTTTCTTCTGAAAACCAGACGGTTCTTGAACAAGCTGATCAGAATGATGTCACTATCACAGAGTCTAACGTTGTTGATGACAATGTACAAGCAAAAGGATCCGATGGTACCACTCTTTATAAAGCTGAGATTGTTCAAGTGGATTCAGAAGGTCCACACGCTGACCCGGATACTAATGAAGGTGAATACCACAGCTTTTCAGATGACATGGATTTCGAAGATGTTTACGAAAGTCCAGTCAAAGATCTAGTTGAGAAAGACATAAGGGACTATTCAGTACCTATCAATTTCTATTGTGAAGATTACGCAAAAAAAGAAAGCCCGAAAAAGTCGCCCAAGAAATTTATTGCGGTGATCAAAGATAATTTGATTCTAGAACCAATACTTGAAGAATCGAAGAGCTCTTATGACGAATCTGGTAGTTCCAATAATGATAGTAATAATCTTAAACGACACTCAGATGCCGAAAACGTATCTAATGAAGCAAGTAATGACAACAATTGTTCGAATGTGCCTGTATTTGCTGACAACGACAATGAAAATAATCAATCTATAGAAATTATACAAACAGATACAGAAATAAACCCACCTAGTGAGCTTGAAAACATTGATGGGGAGGTTGGAATTTCTGGCGTTTATATTCCCAGGCAGCTACAAGACGAAATATCCTGCCATGATAAAGAACCATCTGCCCATAATGTTTTACAAAGAGCAAACGAAGAGTTGACTGTGCGTGATGACTATGTTTTCAAAGTCCCTAACACCATTCTGCCACGAAACACAAAATATGAAAATGTTGACGGTTTGCAATTAAGGAAGTCGGATGACTATAGTATTGCTTCTAGCACAGAACTAGCAAGCTTTAATTCCACCGCTGAATTCGAAAAATATGAAGTCATTGCTGATATTTTAGGCAATATCCTTAATCAAATCGATATACAAACTGACAATGATTATGAGGTCAATATACCTGATTTTGTAAAAGAAAACGACGATCTTCATTTCGACTACAATAATCCAACCGAAGAAAGTAAGTCGAATGTATCTGACCAATCAGATAGTAATCAAGTAGAGACTTTTTCTATAACTCAAATAATTCAAGAAATCGAAGGCACAGCCAACTTCAATGAATCAGTATCTACTAACATCAGTGAAGTGGATAGTCGACCTCATAAAATAGCCGAAGCTATTGTTTACTTCATATTTGAAAGCGCATGCTCCGTTTGGGAAAATAAACAAAAGAGTGAAACAAGGATTGTAAAGCGGGTTGTTACTGTTGTTGACTCTGAAGATATTATGTTTACGGCTACCAACCTTTGGACAGAAGAAACCGATTCAAATGAAGAATCGATCGAAAATAATAACGAACCGGAATGCGTGAAAATAATGAAAACGACCACTGAGGAGATCCCTCATAGTCCCGACAGCATGGATGACGGTTTTGATAAGTTTAATTTAGGACCAGAAATGATTAATGAGCTACTTCATAGAATAGTATTTGAGCCTGAGCTTCAAGTTGAGGCTTTACGTGATGACACATCAAACACAAAAACTCTTTCATGTATGGTTCCAAATTTAGAGGAACACAGTGAAGCAGAAGGGCAAATGGTAACCCTGGAAAAAGACGCCATAGACAGTCTTTGTCGGTATCTAAACGAGGAAACTCGTTCGAAATCTCATGAAAACTTAAGAAATATAACCGAAAATAATGATACGAAAATGCAGGAATTATCACGGGAGAATATAGGAATGTTACCCGTAGAACATCAAGATGAAAGCGATATTAATTATGACGGTTTAAATAATAATGTAGAGATTGTCGAGAATGTACACGAAGAAATACCCCTCAGTTATGAACATCACAATGTCATAGATAGTCAAGATGAACGATGTATTATCACTGATTCAAAGCCTGCCGATGATATTGAAGACGCCGAGCAAACTGAGGAATCACATACTGATTATGATATTATAGATGATAAGGAAGAATCAGATTTCGATAATTTAAATAATAACATTGAAATCGACACCAACATACTTGATGAAGTGGAAAATGGTGATGATGAATCTCATGATTTTGATGCTCAACTATTCAATAAAATGTGTGATGTAGATGATGATAGTGGATCTAATAGCTCAAAGATCGTCTATACAAATCCACCCGATGTCAAAATACTAACTGATGCTGAGGAAGTAGTTTACAAAATACATGATGACAAATATGAATCTGAATCTGTTGTTATTGATAAGGAAATGGAAGTAACAGATGATAACGAGCCTCATAATAAATTTGCCAAAGTAGAAGAGAATGTAGAACCTCTTGATGAAACATTTGTGATAGGTCCAGGCGAATGTAGCAGTTCTGGTCTCGGAAGTGATATGAACACAGCATTTGTACAAGATGATTACTTCAACAGTATATCTTCTTCCCCAAAAACACAGAAAACGAACTTCGGATCGTGTACAGAATCTCCAATAGTAAACACAAGTAGCAGCGCACTTTATGAAAAAGACGACTCAATCCTCGGATCACCTTTTGTCAAAAGAGCATCCGTCATTTCCATGTCTCAGACAGAACACAGAGGTGGAGTCAAATATTGGCTGTCATTTGATGAAAGTTTAACAGAAATAAATAGAAATAAAGAATACAGGCCCGTGAAAAAGTTCACAGATAATAAAATACCCAGCTTTTTCGCCGTTGATCTCGATAGCGATCTCCATGATAGCTATGAGAGTAGCTTCAAAAGATCTAGTGTACTTTTAGACGACTATAATACTGAAGATAGCAACGCGATGGAAGCAAGCTTCGTATCAGCTAAACCGAATTCTGAAAACTATGACACATGCGACTCTGATCTATTAGAAAATATGCCTCAGAAAATGTTGCTGTACAATTCTAAATCGGAATCACATAAAACTAACAAACGGTTGTATTCGACATGGCCTCCGTTCGAAGACACGCTGTTTTACAGAATTATTTCCAAGTTTAGGATGTCTGAAAGTTTTGATCCAAGCGATTTGGATAATATTGAGAAAATTGATCTTACGCTGTAGTATTTAGTTCTAAGATTATTAATAAACACTTCTAATCTTGCGCGTAATTTGCAAGTAAATAAAAAAAATGATGTATAATTCAGGTATATATTTTAAAAGAATTAAATGGCGATTTATCGCGGGTGTTATAGTCGTTTTAAGATTACAATATTAGTAATGGCTACAACCATTAGTTGTATACTTTTGATTACGGTATGATTTTATGAATTGTTACTGCTTTGAGTCTGCAGTTCATGATTTTTGCGCTAACTAGGTTTCGGGAATAGTCGTGTAGTTTTTAACGTTTACAATGCATGTTTTAGGTTTATTGTTTTCATGGTTTGTATGTTTTTTTAGCTTCTTTGTGTGAATTGTAAATAAATAGAATAATTTCATACAATTCATATACTATTTGTTTCAGATCTTTTAAATTCTGATAAATCTTTAAAATGATGAAATTATTCTATTTAATGCTATATTGTTTTTAATTTTACGTGAGAAACTAAATGTCTTTTACATTTATAAGTAAAATGGGCCTGTATAGCATCAAAAATATTAAACAGAGTGCTTGAGATTTTTGGGTTGTGTCATATGTTTATAAGTTAACTAAGTTACTGTTGTGAATATATCACACTCTTAATAAAACACTAGTTTTGCTTCCGTGTTGTTTTGTCCACTAACTTTTAGATGTAATGTTTTGTGGTTGAAATAAAAACCCAGCGGATTTATTTTTAAAGCTGACTTTATTTCGATTATAAACACCTCTCTATTTTATTTTGTGTTTATTTTTTAATAAGACTGTTGAAATTGCTTTACATACAATAATAAACAACACTTAAACTAGGATTTATAATTATAATTAGCCGTTTTGGGACCACCAAAGCAAACAAAGAAATACTTTTTTTAAACTATTATTTAAACACACGTGGCGTAGTGTAAACTAACCGGTTCCTGAGTCTTTTTTAATTTAACCGGTTCGTTGAGAATTACAGAAGTGTTTTAAGCAAGTGTTTATAAATAGAATCAGATATAATGCGGGTAGCTTAGACTAAGCAGAGCTCTATCTGGGTAGAAAAAATTCAATCTAAATTTGTATGAGATTATTGTATGAAAGCATTTCATCATTCTTATATCACTGCACATTTTATGCATGAAGCGATTGGATGGTTTGGGTCGTTCCGCGAGCGACGATTCGTACTAACGTCGTTCAGAGGTGAGTCACGCTTGCTTATTTTATTGTTTTGCGCTGTTTTTACTAATTTACTAACTTTAGCTTTTGAAAGTTACAAATACCATTTACAAATATTATAGGATTGGTACTATAAATGTCTTGTTACAAACATTGTTTTTATATTAACTGGATAGAATCAATTCATCAAAGTCATGCGACGCTGTCTACATTTCAGTGTTTGATATATTACTGTAATGTACCTCTAAGACATATTTTATATCCCTGGTCTAAAAATGTCGTATACTGCAACATCTGCAATTAACCTAAAAACCAGTTAGTCGTATGAAAGCTTAACCGGTTTCATAAACTTAGGCCTTTCATGTTTAGCTTGTGTAACATTAATAAACAAAGATTTAAGATTACAGTGATAAGATATTTAAAATAAAATCATAATCTGATCCACAAGTATGTGCATTCGTAAGACACGGGACAGCTGTGTCCAACATAGAACCATTCGTTATTTTTATATCCAACTGAGTTTTTCTGAAAAGTAAATATAGTGTGAGTATTAATATGACAAGTGTTAATTTCCAGGCGAGCACACCGTGAACGGGGACCACTCCGACGCCCACCAGAGCACCTTCTCGCACAGCAGTAAAGAGGTCAATAAACTTTCATTTCTCCTCATTGCAAGGAATTTAACTGGTTAAAAAGCTTCATTGATTTATGCCGGTTTCCGGTTCGTTTCACTTCGTTTCCTAAAAACCGGTTTGAAAGTAGCATGTCTTATAGATTTCACAGAAACAAGTTTCAGAATACCTTGGATGGCCATCCGAATTAATAAAGGCGTCTGTGCATTTTTAAGTCTCACAAGTAATTTTTTTACCGTTTTGATATATAATTCAGTCAAAAGTGATTTCTAAAATTTTAATAAAAATCATTCCACCTTCCAGGGCTCTCCATCGAAGGAGGTGTCAACAGAGGAGAAGAAGGAAAAGAAGAAGAAGAAGGGGCTCCGGACGCCCTCCTTCCTCAAGAAGAAGAAGGAGAAGAAGGGCAAGGCGCAGCCCGCCTAGAGGTAACTACATCGCAACTGTAGTTAGGCCAGGGTTTGTTTTACTTCAAGCATAGACACAGAGACAAAGAAGAAAATCCGCACGTCGCTCTGGTGTGCGAGCGGGACGTCCACTGTACGTGCATAGTGTCTCGCTCACGCGCCGGTGTTACGTGTCGGTACTGTGATTGGCATGTGTTTGATTACCCCGTAACATAAAAGGGTGGCTTTGAAAAGATGTACAGTTGCAGTTCCATGGGATGATATACATTGGAGTATTTTAAGACAAATCGCATTAAACGCGATCGTGAACGTTCTACTTTTTTTTTCAATTTAGACTAAAAACTAAATTATTGGAATTATACCAGCGCCATTTGGTGAAATAAAAGTTATCTACGCATCATTAATGATTTCTATCATATTAAGGTCCTATTTTTTTACTAATAAGTCATGAATTTTGAATGTAATTCCAAACTTTCTTTGTTTCAGATAAAATTACTACAAATCACTGCCATCTCGCTTTCAAAATACTTGTAATTTTTTAAAGTAAGGCGTGAGCCTGTCGGCAATGTGAGTGGCTTCCGCTTCTGAGGGCGCCGCGATCTCCCAGACTACTTCCAACGCACTTTTCACTTCAGAACGAAATATGACATTTTTAGATGCCTTTTGGGCTAACGACTGCGCCATGAGTAAATGCAATAAGTGTAAAACCGGTTTCGTAACCGGTTTCGTATTGGGAAAAACCGGTTTGAAATTCCTTTGTGACAGTAGCTAAACCGGTTAATATAAACGAACATTTGCATTCGCTAGCATTGGATTGAAAGATGCTCAAAACTATGGCAACTTTTTGTTTTTATGGTAACACATAGCCTGCTTAATGATGATCGTCTTGTAAAGTACCATACTTTAAATACGGCCCAAAAAACAAATGGTTTCTTGCTGTTAAATCTGTCAAACTGTCGACGGTAAAGTTCGTCAAAAATATTCCATAATAAGAAATTGTTAACCTATTTGTTATTTGGACCGAAATTTCAAAGCAACACGCTATGCTTTATCGGAGGTATTTTGAGGTAAGTAAATTGTGAGGCGATTGTAAGGTTGATAATTGCGAATGTTGTATTCGGGAGCTTTCGTGTGACAGTTTTGACATGTATTAGTACGAACAATTTGACAATAAGTTAATGTTGGTTTGAGCGTTCAAATTCTTATTTCGAGCAAAATCTTATGAAAAAACCTTTAAATCTATCACTGCCTGTAAAATAGTGATATGTCAAATTGTTTTGACTAGACGCATAACTTGTGTGAATATACTTGTCGTTTTTGACAGTGGACTGATATTGACAGCTTTGTCAATCCTTGCAACAGCTGTATGAGAGATGACACTCGCAGCTTTTGCAAAAAGGCTTGACGTGTGTCAAAGCGTCAGTCAGAATTAAAACCGGTAAACAAGAAAATCGGTTTGATATAATCGGTTTTGTAACGACCTCTATGTTTACAAAAGTGAACTAAAGCCCGATGTTTTTATTTATTTGGACAATTTCATTTGACTAAATTTCACTTGCCAACTATGGTCCTATCTTGATGCGGTTTGAAGAACAATGATATTTTTAATTATTAATAACTTTGTATTATTGCACAGCAGCCATTTTGAAATATTTTATCTAAACAGTCTAAAACTAAAATATATAAACATCTTCCCGATATCGTAGAATTATATACATATTATATATATTCGGGAATGATATAATATTTTGGGGGCATGCTAAGATATTATTGGCTGTAATTTAAGGAATACAGTAATATATTATAACTTTGGCTGTAGCCTTTGTAACCCACCGTTATTATTATTACTAAGGTGCAATAAAATATGTCTATGTATAAATTTTATTATAAAATATATTTTTATTATAATTGTTACTATAATTTAAATATTTCCCTTTTATTGACTGCATGTAGATTAATATTGGACTATGTGCCTTGACGTAACTTCACCACTTTGACGTAATTTTCTTATTTTTCGACGTATTTTTTTAATTTTACATGATTATTGTTCTTCGAACCAATCGTTTTGGTGCGTATCCGGCATGTAATGCTTTTCGTGTTAGGGGGCCACTTTTCTTTATTTCGGCCCTACGCCACTTGTGCTTTTAAAAATAATTATGAATATTTTATGTATAACTATGTGGGTAGATTTTACAAAATAAAATTATCAAAAGGGTATCTTATGATGTACTATCAGGTCAGTGTCAAAAATAAGGGTTAATTTCTCCATCGTCTGAAGAAAAGATGTGTTAACACATTGTCTGCAGTACCTTTATATTTGTCGTTGATTTTTACTGTAAAAATAAACAATAAAATCTTGTCCAGTATTTTGACTTGATAAAAACGCCTGGTTTGCATAAAATAACTGTTTAGTTATTGTTATCATAGATGGTGTTAATGATACGTAAATTAGAGAGGCTTTAGGTGTGAATTTGGTAAATAAGACGGTAAAAAAATTGCAGTACCTATTTTGTCTGATAGTGTAACACTAAGGTGGAAATGTTAGTAAGTTAGAAAGAAAAAGATGGTTTTGTTCTACAAAATCGAAGTTTTTTGTACGTTTAAGGGCGTTTTCTAAGGTTAAAATACTGCTTGTAAAATTGTAACTACCCGCATAGTTATAAATATACATTATTATTAGGTAATCAAACAAAATATTATAATGTATGTTAGCTACTTATGTAAAGTTAAGTATACTCGCCTACACCTTTTTTAAATTATTTCCAGCAAATTGGGACGTAAATGTTATTTTGACAGGTTTTAGGGTTCCTCAGATGTCACAAATTATGTAAAGGCTGGACCGTGTCAGGATAAAAAACTAAAATAAAAAGCAACTTTAAAGCAAATTTCTGGCTGTTGTACAAATTTTACCATCGCTGGTTTTTATATAAAACAAAAAATTTGTACATTAACAATATTAAGATAACTTTTAAAAGCCGCCAGCTCTAGTATATACTGTGACAATACGAGTCACGAAATGCTGACGTGTCTTCAAAGACCCCTTTTGGGCACATGAACAACTATATTATCCAAAATATATACATGCCATCAAACGTACCGAAAGGGTTTAAATAAGGGAATGAAACCGGTTTTTATTTAGTATGCATTAACCGGTTTTCCGGCTCAAACTATACTAAAAAACCGGTTAAATTCTCTGGTTAAAATACGGTACCGGTTCAGCCTAACCCACTCAGGTGCGGAGCCCTAAAACGTTCGCTTGCTATAAGTACATCTACAAGAGATTGTACATTTTGTTATAAGGAGATCATTTAAAGCTATATTTTTTATTATTTTTATTTTTTAAGGGCAGTATGAATATTTGAAATAAAATATGACAAACGTGGCATTTAAAGCTGAATCGTAATATATTTTAAGATTTATTTTTCTATTACTTATTAAGTTTATAATTATGTTACGTAATCAAGTTGACTTGTACATTTTAATGTAGTGCATGTTCTGTCAGACAAGTAATCTAAATTCTGAATGGATTATATTAAGAGAACCGGTTTATGTTGGTATGATTGAAAACTAACCGGTATTTAATTTGCATGAAAATCAGTATTTGCAAAAATTCTATCGTGATATCTTATGTTTGTGCCCCTTTTAGTGTTTTTTTATCAATGGTCAGTAAACTGATTCCACTTACAGCCAGCAACAGAAGTAGCTTACAGTGGCGGTGGGTCAAACATTTACTTAGGCAAGCCGGTGCTTCATTTGGCTTAAAATTTGTTCATGAGCTGTAGGAAAACTGCTCAGATGCCTGAAAATTAGGGAATCCGACGAGAATCGTGTTCTATGAACGCACCGCCACTGGTAGCTTAGCAAACAAACTGTTCAAAATGATCTATACACACTCTTATTCCTTTAACAATAAAATTGCTTATGCTTTCTGAAAAAAGGCGCAACACACACTTGAGCAGAATTTAACCATCATAGATAAACGGCCGGAAAACGGAAATTTTTCTATGGTAGCTGAATTTTTGCATGGAGCCCATAGACAATTCAGCCGGTAGGTGGATTTTTCCGCTTTTCAGCTGATTTTTTCTATGTTAGCTGAATTCAGCTCGAGAAAAACTTGCACTATAAGAAAAATATACTTTAACTATTTCGCTTAGATATTCAGATATTCATACTGTCACATAATCAATTTGACATTACCTAGATGGCTCTAGAGTTTGTAAAATGACAAGTTGGTTGACGTTGAGGTGCATGCACCTAGGTATGTGTAAAGATGACTCGAGACGCCATTTTTAATTTTTTTTTCTGTTTTTTTAACTTAAATATTTGCAAGTAAATAAAGCAACGAGAGAGCCAGCATATAAACGTCAATGTTTATTAAAAAAATCGATCAGCACTTATAGCGACAGTTAGGGGATGCGAACCGGTTATTTTTTAAGTGTAAAACCGGTTAAAACTGTTATTATAATACTAGAAACATCCGGTTCGCATTCCCTGGCGCCAGTTCCACCTTTTTTTTTTCGGAAAAGTTATTATCGTACCTACTTATAAGTGACATATAGTTTTTTTGGGACGTATTTCCATTTTTTAAAAAGCAACTTAAAAATGGCGCTCTCGATGAAACTGTAGTTTTACAATCGACACCGGCATTGCAATTTTATTGTACTTTTATTGAAATAAATTATTAGTTTAAATTTTGGAGTTTTCTTTATATTAAATTAGAACATTGTGTATTACTGCGGAAACAAAAACAGTAGGCGAATAATTATAAATTGAATTAAATACTAATACTTTCCCCCAACACTGGCTATAATTTCCCATGATATTGCATCAAACCCAGAACTGAAAGATTTGTTTTCCTCAAGTTATTTGCATTATTTAACCTCTATCACTTTACACCTGCCAGATGTCCGGATCTAGAAATAAGCATAGTATAGCAAACTAACTTAGAGGGCTTTCGTTGCTCTTATTATTGTGTGATACTGATATCCAGTTATCGGCACGACCCGTGCCACACCGCGGGACTCCGAAGAGATAATTTTTTTTTTATATAGACATGAACAGTCTATTAAATTTTAATTGAATATTGTTTTGGGACAGGGTTGCGGAATAAAATGTTAATAATCACGTCCGTATAAAAAAATATAACCAAAATTCAGCGCTGTGGCACGGGTTGTGCCGATCACTGGTGATATCTGATGTGGCTAGCTCTCCGTCTATTAATTTTAGGTCGGTCGGTTCTAGTTAGTAAAAAGACACATAAAATTCAAATCTTTTTATTACTTTTTACAAAATCAACAACCAGCATATCTTCAAACAGTAAATGTCAAACACACAATTTATTCAAATTTTAAGGAGGGACCATATAGTGTAAAGGAACCGTGCAGTAGCATCTAGGAACGACTAGCGTTACTACGGTTCCTACATTTGCGGTAACTTTGGGTCTCGTTCAAATGGCGCTTCAAAAAGTTCTTAGACTGTGTGTGTGTGCTGTGTGTGTGTGTGTGTGTGTGTGTGTGATTAAATAGATACTCTCTGTCTATATTAAGGCGGTTATCACACTACTGCGGATCCGCATGCGGCGCCGGTGTGATAATCGCCTAAACGCGATGTTTTTTTTATCGACTGTATGTTTTGACGCTAACTGCCCAAGTAATCGAACTCAGTAATAACATAATCCATTGTTACGCCGTCGGCCAAACAGTGTTACTTAAAACAATACAATAGGTACTCGTTATTTGTTAAAAACACAGATAACCTCAACACTAGATAGATCATAAGTACAACTCGGGGTCACCACGCATCTGAGCTCCCGTACTAATTTTGTATGAGAGCGCAACCGCTTATTTCAATTGAGTTAACGTTTTTGATCATTACTCATGTGAATTAAAAATATCCACAAAAATCAAGTTACAGGGGTGAACCTGGATTGTTATACTATAAATTGGTGTATAATACTATTGAGATGTGCTGTTCGGATCGTAGAAATTTACGAATAAAATTGCACTGATGTGTGGTGACCTCGTGCTCCCTGTAAAAGTTTAATGATGAGGTGTCTGTGTAGTTGTGGTTAAAACAGAAATAGTTTGTTTAAATTAAAAAAAACCTGGTTTTATGGGCTTAAAACAATCATTCTACCGAATTCAATACAACAAGGAAGCAACCAAACTATTTATTTAATTGAATATAAAAATATAAGGGCTTCACTTATTTACAATTACACATCTATTTTCAATTAATTATTTCAAATAAAATACACTAGTACAGACGCCATCAGATATATCGAAGCGGCCAAGGTGGTCACAAATATCTGAACAACGCCTTCATTGACAAGGCTATGAAGTGCATGATATTTTTGGCTACCTTGGCTGCTCTATATATTTGATGGCGACTGTACAAATTAAATACATTTTGATGTAGTTTACACAGGCTGTAATCTAAAACGTGATACAAGATAATCAAACCTGAATCTATTCATGATATTGAACAACTTTTAATATGGGAGCAACTTTGTAAAAAAATAAAAAAATTGAGCTGCTCCATAGAAAAAGTCAAGGATAGGTAGACGAGAATGTATGAGAAGTTTAATTTTTTTTGTAAATTTACAAAGTTGAGCCCATAGTAAAAGTTGTTCAATATCATGAATAGATTCAGGTTTGATTATCTTGTATCACGTTTTAGATTACACCCTGTATACTTTTTTATAAATATGTATAAAAAATACGAATATTATTTTTATCTATCTCAGGCAATAGGGTAGTCGCCATCAAATATATCTGAGCGGCCAGGGTACTCAAATATATCTGATCCTGCACTTTATCGCCTTGACAATAGAGGCGTTGTTCAGATATTAGTGACCAGCTTGGCCGCTCCGATCTTATGGCGACTGCACCTACCACTTCCCTGTTATTAAAAGATACCTTTTTAGTAGAATGATTGTTTAGACACACCAGAGACTATAGAGATATAGACCGCCACAGCCTAAGAACTTTTTGAAGCTCCAGTCAATTACGCCATCTATGTCAAAGCCCCCTAAAGATACCGAAAATGTCACCTGCACTGCTACTCCACCTAGTAGCTACTAGTGTACTACTAGTACGCTATTTGTTACTAGGTGGAGTAGCTGTGCAGGTGACATTTCTCTTACATTTTCGGTATCTTAAGAGGTCTTTGACATAGATGGCGCAATTGACTGGAGCTTCAAAAAGTTCTTACGCTGTGGTGGTCTATATCTCTATAGTCTCTGTACACACTTTTCAATCGGCTAAGTACATTGACATTAAAAACATAGAACCCCCACCCGAACTATATTTACACCTTACCTCAATAATAATAAACTTAACCCTGTACAGCTTTAAAATTAACACTTCAACTGCTACAGAGGTTTATTCAAACACAAAAATGATGTTATTAAAAAAATCTTTATTTGCGACGTTATCTATGAAAAGGGACCTGTCGATGGCGCTTACGCCATTGTTGACGATAACGCAATACAATTACGACGCCGCGCGACGTAAGCGCCATCGACAATAAGGTTCCTTTTCATAGATAATGCCTCATTTCAATAATATAGCTTCCTCTCGCGTCTTCAGAATGTCTAAAGAAAATCTGCAATAGAGTCTAAAACACTAGTGCCATCTATCGATCCACTAACGAATAAATTCTTTTTTGTTTGAAAGAGTATACAGATTTGCATAACAGTTTTCCATCGTATCTCGTAAAAGTTCGTTTTTATCGCGCTCTCTCTATCAGCTTCTACCCATCTACTGAATCTAACTGAGAGAGCACGATAAGGCGATTATCACACTGACGACGGATCCTCATGCGGCGCCGGTGCGCGAGCGAGATAGCGCTATACACACGCAGAGCGCTGTCTCGCTCGCGCACCGGCGCCGCATGCGGATCCGTCTTCAGTGTGATAATCGCCTAAAGACGAACTTTTCCGAGTAAATACGATGGACAACTATTATGGCAGTTGGTCCCATCATCATCAGGTCAGGACCTGATGATGGAATCCTGGAGACATCGAGGGAACTCTTCAACTATTAAAGGTACACCTAAAGTGATTCGAGTATTTTTTTACACTCGGGCATGTAGGTGATGTAGGTTAAGTGAAGTCAATTTTTTTATTTTTTTTATTTTAATAGAAAAATGCATGTAATGAGACTTGCGCTAGATGTCGCTAGAAGTTCGCGTACATTAGTGTAGTCTAGAACTTACATGGTCTTTGATAGAAACTATTATTTTATTTTATTTTTAAAACCAGATAAACCGTCCGCAGCAGGCGAAGGGTTGAAACAATCCATAATTACTAATCATTTAAGACAACCATTTCATAGACTAACTAAAAAAAACTTAACTTTACAAACTACACTATTTACAAATTCTAGTGTTCATTTTAATTAATATCCACAATTTCATTTTTTTATTTCAAACATTATTTTTCATATAACACAGTATTATGCTTCAGTCATGGACCATAAATAACTGGACTGACATGTTTTTAGTGAAACCCCCTGTTATTAGAACAAAACTATGGATAGGTACAGTCGCCATCGGATATATCGGAGCGGCCAAGGTGGTCACAAATATCTGAACAACGCCTCTATTGTCAAGGCGATAAAGTGCATGCTCAGATATTTTTGAGTACCGTGGCCGCGCCGATATATTTGATGGCAACTGTACAAACATCGTCCAGATATTAATTTAGGTTCATGTTAAGTAACAAATTAAAATTATTTCACAATATTTTTTTACTTTTAAAGTATATTTTCCATTTTCGAATACTGTGTCAACAGTACGTGAATAATATTAATAATTAAACTATTTACAGTAAGCAGAGACTATAGAGATATATATAGACGACCACAGCCTAAGAACTTTTTGAAGCTCATGTCGATTGCGCCATCTATGTCAAAGCCCCCTAAAGATACCGAATATGTAAGAGAAATGTCACCTGCACTGCTACTCCACCTAGTAGCTACTAGTGTACTACTAGTACGCTATTTGTTACTAGGTGGAGTAGCATCTTTAGGTGGCTTTGACATAGATGGCGCAATCGACTTGAGCTTCAAAAAGTTCTTAGGCTGTGGTCGTCTATATCTCTATAGTCTCTGGTAATATTAAAAATTAAACTAGTTACAATAAGTAAAAGCTAGGTATGAAAAAATAAAGTACCTTCAGGCAAGATTCAATTCTTTTTGATCCATATTTGCTAATTTACATTAAAATCCAATTTACAATTGACATTTCTATATTGAATTTGATATACAGGGTATTTTTTTTTGTGGCAATACATTTTTCTCTATCTCGTTTCTATCATCGAAATTATAGCCTAGACATACAGGATGTTTTTTCAACATTTAGCCGTATTTTGCGACGTGATATGTGGCCTAGTTAATAAAGCTACAATTGAAAATTTACAAGCGGTAGTCTCTTTCTAACACATGCGGTTAGAAAGAGACTTCCGCTTGTAAATTGTCAATTGTAGCATTATTAAATAGGCCAGTGGTATCATTGGTATCATAGTGAACAACTTTTTCTATGAGCGTAACCCCGAAATTAAATAATAAATTGGCCTCCCCATAGAAAACGCCGAAATTTTCTCCGTCGAAAAGTATGACAATTAAGGCCGTTCCTCGATTCGGACAAGCCACGCCCATCCGTTAGAGACACGTTTATGGCTCCCGTACAAGAAAGAAAGAGATGCAGCGCTCTTAAGGATGAGACTTTTTGACTAAACTACGATAATAAAGCGAATCTATAAAGTTTTGTCTAATTTTGCTTCTGTGACTTTTTAGATAAACCAGAATACCATATTTTTTACTTAGTTATATTGCTTTATCTCTTATAGTTAACGTAAGCTAAGAAAAATAAGGGGAAAAAGGACCCAACTTCGGATTTTTTTTCTATCGAGGCAATTTTCAGCAATCGTGTTTCGGCTTGTGCCAAAAACAAGAGTTTATAGTCTAATAATATATATTCGAAAATAAATTCAGTCCCATTTCCCGTTTAGTCAATAGAGCGTTTGAAAAAACCTATAATTTTTCAAAGTAGACCCTTAAGGGGTTCCTGGAATCGATTGTTTCACCAGGTGACAGCACTTCTTCGGCTAGAGGTCTAGCTGCCGTAATCTACAAATCTTTTTTTTTTTTGATTGCTGGATTTCGACAGCTGCTAACAAAAAATATCTCGTTACAGTGCTGCCACGGGACTGTCCATAAATTACGTCATCGATTTTTGACGATTTATGACCCCCCCCCCCACCCCCTAAAATCATCCCAAGTTTATGCTTCGAATGGCCCCGTTTCCTTCTACTTCATGCTACCATCATCCGATGTCCAGATTTGAAATGACGTAATTTATGAATAGCCCCCACCTAGAATTCTGGAAAACTTAATTTCATCCTAAACGTTTTTCAATGTGATCCTTGGACCGCCAAAGCCGTCATATCACGTGAACGGAAAGTCGTTCCGTCAGTGCCAGGACGTGATATCACGTCCAAAATATAACCGGTTTGTCTTGCGCGCTGGCGCTGTCGCGATTTTTCCGTCCGATGCTTGGCGTTCAAAAGGTTAATGACCTCGTGATACATGTCTAGGCTTGAAAACACCCTGTATCTATTAAGTATTGTTCTTAAAAATAATGGTTTTGTGTCTACCCGTCAGTTGGAGGTAAAAATGACTCACTTAATTGGTACTTGGTACAAACTAGCATGGTATTATTTTTTAGTTAACAGTCTAAGTACAAAACAACTTCCAATAAGTAGACCCCGGATTCTTGTCGCGATGACGTCACCATAGGGTAACTCGGGGAGTACATAGGAAGGTAGTAATTAATACGGATTTATTTAGATAAGATAAGATAAAAAAATTGTCATATGGTGTTACTTAATACAAAACTTGATAGTTATTATTTTTTGGTATATTACTTTGAAACTTCCTTTAACTCAATTAAATTGTCAATTGATTAAATTATCGACATTGTTCTTTCGTTAGCCGTCTCTGCGTAACAGATCATGTTACGTGTGTGGAACAGTGGAACGAAACGATTATTCAGCCGATAATTATTTTCGTCAAAAACAAGTTTAACGTAGAAATTTAAGTTTTTCAGTAATATAACAAACTGGGCAATTATAATTCTGATTGATTAAAATTTAATTGGTTAAAAACCGTAGTAAATTATTTTTTCCCGTGAAATAATTGTATATTTTAGCTTATCTTATTCTTTCTTCTTTATGTATCATTTTGGTCGGTGGCAACCGTTCTATTTACTCCCCAAATTACACTATTGTGACGTCATCGCGACAAGAATCCGGAGTCTACTAATAAGTCACTTTTTTTCCCAGTTTTATAAAACTACCAAAATAGTAGATTGTATTACAAGGGAGCAAAATGACTTATTTCGGTCGAGGGTAGCGTGTTGAATCCCGAACGAAGCGAAGGATTCCAGAAAACGTGGAATCCTGAGCGTAGTGTGGGATTCAAGTGACCCGAGATCGAAATAATTTTGCTACCGCGTAGTACACTCTACTTCTCACTCCTTCTATGAGAAAAACGAAAACAAAGGTACTAAACTAGCTATCTGCTAGATAGAGAGGTTATATAATGTTGTCTCATTTTAATCGGTTGCAAAGACAAGGAAAATTTAAAAAAAAACGCAGAGGGATTAAAAGTCACTTTTGCTCCCTGTAAATGCAACAAATTACCCTTTTTCGAATAGTAGGGGTGAAAAATGTATTTTTATTGAATTTAAACAAAAAATTAAGATCCAGGTGTCAAAAAAATCTATTCACTATACTGTGTCATAATCGGCAGCAGCGGCGCATTCATACCAAACTCCTTCCCCTCCCTAAAACCCCCCACCCTAAAATTATAGTCCTGGTTCCCATGAATAGTCCTCACATGTATCCTAAGGTAGCTCGGCCTAGTAAAGAATTTATAACATATATGACATTGGTACTTCTTAAGACCCGAATGCGTCTCTAAATGTCTTTTAAGTTTGCCTTTAGTTATGAAACCTTTACCGCACTGTTGGCAAATGAACGGTTTTTCCTTCGTGTGCGTAAAACTGTGTAACTTTAAGTAATAGTGTAGCTTAAAGCTCTTATTACAGACTTGGCATACGTGTTTGCGTTCTTCCTGCTTATTTTCGTCTTCGATGGCGATTCTTGAGCCGTGGCTTTTCAAATGTTCCTCCAGGTAGTAGAAGTGTTGGAATACCTCGCCGCATATGTTGCAGACGCGGCTTCGCTCGTCAGCCGGGATGAGATCCGCTAGGTTCGTTGGGGCGTCGCCCTGTAAGAAATACGCATAGATTCAGTTACGTCAGAAAATATGGATAGGTAAAGAGCGCTGGTATAGCCTTGCGGTAAGACGTCCGACTTTCAATCCGGAAGTCTCGGGTTCAAACCCCGGCTCGTACCACTGAGTTTTTTGGAGCTTATGTACTGAATATCATTTGATATTTACCAGTCACTTTTCGGTGAAGGAAAACATCGTAAGGAAACCGGATCTAATCCCAAAAAGGCCTCTGGGTTGGAAGGTCAGATGGCAGTCGCTTTCGTAAAAACTAGTGTCTACGCCAATTCATGGGATTAGGTTGTCAAGCGGACCCCAAACCGGGATAAACGCTAGGATGATGATGACGATGAGAAGACCTCAAAGAGGACCCAGTGTATCTTAGACCTTTAAACCAAGCGGAGTAGCCATTGACAGACGTTCCCCTTTGCCGAATGAGTATGACCAGTGGTCATACTCATTGTATGGACTGACGTTTATTTGTCTTGGCTATTTTGACGTTTCGCATACATTTGACGTTCCCCTCCCCCGCAAAAAAGGCAGACTTTTTCCGATAGAAATGAGAGCGCGTCGCGGTTGGTTTTATAATAAAAATCAAAGCAGTGTATTGACGACGAGAGACCTCTCTTGTTCCTTTAGCCGTCAACACAGTGAATCCTCCTGTTTTTAAAGGGTCGGCAAGGCGCATGTAACACCTCTGGAGTTGCAGGCGTCCATAGGCTACGGTACCTGCTTACCATCAGGTGGGCCGTATGCTTGTTTGCCACCGTCGTTGTATTAAAAAAAGATTAATTTTCAACCGACTTCAAGATTTCGAAGGAGGTTCTCAATTCGTCGGGATCTTTGTTTTTTTTTGCTTTTCTATGTACGTTCACCGATTATTCGAAGACGGCTGGACGGGATTGACAATATGACGGTACCTCGTCGATAGTTTATAATCTAACGAAAAATAATCCGTTAAATTGTAAGCAGTACGTTACGGTTCACAATCTTTCGATAGTTTACAATCTCGCTAGTTAGATTATAAACTAACGGTTTTGAAAATTTTACGGTGACACAACGATAATTTAACGATGAGTCTCAAATGAACCATCGCACCCAAATAGTATTTTATAGAATAGTGACATAATCAAGAGCTTTTCAGCCGAGTACCGCGTTTAAAAATTAAGGTACGAGATTGAAAAGCTTAATAATGTCACTATTACCGACCTAGTAGATAGCGTACTACTGTAGTACACTAGTAGCTGCTAGGTGGAGTAGCAGTGCAGGTGACATTTCCTCTTACAAATTCAGTATCTTTAGGCGGCTTTCGGACAGAGGGCGCAATCGACTTGAGCTTCAAAAAGTTCTTAGGCTGTGGTCGTCTATATCTCTATAGTCTCTGATACTATTAATGGTGTTGGCCGGTCGAAAGTCTTTACAGATGGCGCCAGCGTAGCTTGTACCTGTCACTGACAGGTACAAGCTGTCAGTCTTTCCAATAGTGTCGAATTCTGGTTTTTTTTTTGGGAATTTTCGGACCTGGATGCTAGCCCTTTAAGCCAAATCCCATACAACAATACTAGTGACAGGTACAAGCTATGCTGGCGCCATCTGGCCAAACCGTTGACAGTTGCCAACCCCATTATACATAGTGCTATAAAACGCATAGATCCAGTTACGTCAGAAAATATGGATAGATTTTATTTTTAGAGTATTACGTAAACCTGTCAATTTCCTTTAGGCACCAATGAGACAAAGCAGTGCGTAATTTTCGCTAAAATAAATAATAAAATCTACTTCGCGGAACCGGTGGTAGTTTCTTTTTTCACTCTGACGTTGATAAGTGCGTTGTAATGTGCCTAAATTGTAGATTAAATATCTTTTTCACCTCAGCAGTTCGAACAAGCCTACTTTCCCCACTCCCTGGAGTGACGAAACTACTTTCGTCACTCCAGGGAGTGAAATTTTGTTTCTAGAAGGTTTTCGTCATAATGATGATGCCTTTCATTCGGGAATGTAAATAAATGTGTTTTTTTAACTTTAATATATTCTCACTACTGAGGTGAAAAGTTGTATGTGTCACACGAGAGGATTTTTTTTTACATCTCGTGTTCTTGAGATCCCTCGCTACGCTCAAGATTCAAACCTCACTCAAAATCAACACTCGCAAGAAAAACCAACTTTCCTCTCTTGTTGCACAAATAACTATTTCATCACACTTGCTCGTAAACGCTGTTGTTACACGCAAGCGTTGCGTACCGTAGATCCTTCATTACGACCTAGGGCGGTAATGCACGTTACATCTCTGTTGCTCGTCGCGCGGGGCCGGCGGGCACTCGCGGTGCCGGAGCGCGGGGGGCGGGGGGCGGGGCGCGGCCACGATACCATACCAACACTATACTGCCACTTATTGCCACGCAATAAAAGTACGAAATTAAGGAGAATTTTGTTTATTTTTCCTCACAAGTGTGATGAAAAACATTGTGTGTACCACGGGCGGTACAGGAATTACGAACTCGTGTGAATTAAGCCCTCACCTTCGGCTTCGGGCTTCAATTCACACTTGTTCGTAAATTCTTGTTTACCGCCCTTGATACACAATGTACTAATTACGTCACTCTGGGCGGTGAGATTTGCCGCCCACGGGCGCCGTGGCAAATCTTACTTCACACCCAGGAGAAGACGTAAAATTGTGTACTCACCACGGGCGGTAATAAAGAAGGCCTCAGGTCGCTTGTTTATGGCCCTTACCTGCGGTTCGGGCCACAAATGCCCGCGATCTGAGCCGTTCTTTACTTTACCGCCCTAGGTGCGTAATGTACTATTTTCTACTCCCGTACTTTTATCTGTCATTTATACATTCGTCATCACCTATATAACAACATAGATAATATACTCGAAGAAAAGTCTATCTAGTCTATTCCCCAAAATAGCACTTGTTCTATAAAAGCGCCAAAATAGAACAGCTTGCTGTCATGACTTTAGAAGAAAATAAATTACTGCCAACCTAAGAAACCTAAATAAAGGCAGTGTTTTTAGAATAAAAAAAACTCTAAAAATCAAAAAATTAAAAGAACCACAGACATACTTTGTAGTTTTTGCGTTCGTTTGTGGGGGCAAACTGCAAACTTTGAAAAATAATATATTTTAACATGATTTTAACTAATCTCTGTTGTTCTGATTTGATAATTGATTAAATAACGACTGTTTGTGTTAGTATTCTTCTTGAAATACTGTGTTTTAAAAGGTGAAACTTAAATTATAGCTGAAATTGTTGATTATGTGACAAAATAACTGCAATATCCACGTTGTGTTCAATTTCGAATTTTTGTAAACGTAAGTGTTCGTACAAAAAGTATTGTATGCAACGTCGTATAAGTAGGTCAAAAAATTTTCGTGGCGTTTTTCTTAGTAGTAATAGTGTACTACTAACTAGTACGTTATTCGTTACTAGGTGGCGCTGATTTTATCTCATACATATTGGCTCTGTTTAGGTGGCTCTGAACTAGATGGCGCTAAATACTCGGAGCCTCAAAAAGTTCTTAGGCTATGGCCGTCTACTATATATTTAAGTCTATGATATTAGTTAAGGACCATTCATTTTCTGTATCTTTCTCTCATTGAATAGAAAGTATAGAAACTCGAACAGCGCCCTCTACAATGTTTTCACCAGCCTTCCACATTACTAAAAACATTATAATTATATTAGGGAACGTACCCAAACTACGTGACCCATTTTTTTCAGTTTTTGACACCCCTCCCCCCCTCGGTGACCATCCGTAGTAATTGCCAAGACCCTCCCTCCCCCTATTTGTCACGTAGTAAAACTCACACATATGGTTTAGAGTGATGTTTTGGAGATAGAAAGCAAAAAAACATATTTTGCCTACTTATTGCCTTTTAGTAACACGTCACTGGCCGCGTGACGCCAAAAGTGCGTGGTACGTGCTATAATTAGAAGCGCGAGATTTGAGCATAATTATTGACTACGTGACAGAACCTAAGACTCCCCCCTCCCCCCTGTGACCTAGAGTAGTATTTTGACGACCCCCCTTAACCCTCTAAACGGGTCACGTAGTTTGGGTACGTTCCCTTACATAAACATAGTATAAATATTATAATTATAAATATAAAATATAACGATGTCTCTCAAACGAAACATCGCACCCAAAAATAAACTAAGATAGAAATTTTCAAAGGTTATAATCTTTGAACGGAAAAGCGCTTATTGGGTTTACTGATCATTTTACGACGGTATTTTGTTCAGCAGTTTACGGTGGGTACAGCGACATCTAGCGGGTAAATGGTAAAGTATTCTGCCGTTCTAAATGTACCGTGTGTATTAATGGGGTTGGCCGGTCGAAAGTCTTTACAGATGGCGCCAGCATAGCTTGACCTGTCAGTCTTTCCAATAGTGTCAAAGTTTTTTTTTGGAAATTTTCTGACCTGGATGGATAAAAGGTATAGACGGGACATGGTAATAGTAATACCAAGATAGAACGGGATGGTCTTATTACACTTTCAATGGGTACGGCAGAGAGGTGCTATTATCGTTTGTCCTTGTCATAATTTCTATTACCCTCCACGCGTTACTTCTAACAGTGGAGGGTAACAAACAGATATAATTCGCGATTTCTTCAAGAATTTCTGGGATCGCTACGAGAAAAGCTGTTATTTTTCCTAGAAAGTTGTATCGGCTAAGGAAAACAATGGGAAATTGTGCTGTTTTGTGCTGTAGATGTGATTATGGGCATCTATATATCTATCCCTTACGGGGGTACACGTGCGCGGGCTCTAGTTAATGCTTGCTTTGAGGATTGGCCGGTTCAAAGTCTTTACAGATGGCGCCAGCATAGCTTGTACCTGTCAGTCTTTCCAATAGTGTCAAATTCTCTTTTTTCTGACCTGGATGCTAGCCCTTTAAGCCAAATCCCATACAACAATACTAGTGACAGGTACAAGCTAGCCTGGCACGGCACGGTTAAACTCTATGGTTTTATTCATAAATCGACCACAGACTATACACTATTTCTGAATGAAACCATAGAGTTTTATCGTGCCGTGTCCACCGAAAAGTATAAAAGCGACCAGTAACAATTTAAAATAAAAAAAGAACCGACTTCACTTAGGCTCCGCTTTTCCAAGAAGAAATGCCCGAGATGCTGTAAAAAATATGTACTGAAATCACTATAGGTGTGCCTATAATAGTTGAAGAGTTCCCTCGATTTCTCCAGGATCCCATCATCAGATCTGGACCTGGTGACAATGGGACCAACTGTGAAGTATACTCTTTCAAACAAAAAAAAGTTTTCCAAATCGGTCCGGCCGTCTTCGAATAATTGGTGAACATACCAAAAAAAAGGTCTCGACGAATTGAGAACCCCGTCCTTCAGAATCAGTTGGTTGAAAAGAAGCACTTTGAATATAACGTTGTCTCACCTAACGTAAAACGGGGTGACTTTAAAAAAATTTGGGGCTACTTTGATAGATTTCAAATGGTTATATAAGCGGAATTATTTACAATTTTCTTAATCTATATTGGCAAATGGCTAGAATATTGTACATTCTTACATTTCACTAGATGTCTAGAGATTGAAAATCCATACTTTGGTGATTAAGTCGATTTTTCAAAGTCGCCCCTGTATTTTAAAGTCACCCCGTTTCACGGTAACGTATGAAACGCGTCGCTCGCAAAAAAGTAATATGTTCACGAGTAACATACAATTCAGTTTGGATTAACTAGATTTGTTTGCAAAAACCCATATAAATTTTACTACTACATTTGGTTCACCAGTTTGCGCTAGGTACATTGACATCTAGCGGGCGATTGGTAAACTAATTCTACCGGTCTAAATAATAGACTATGTCACGAATGTCGTTATTCTCACACTCGCGAATGCGAATATTCAGAATGCGAATGTTACGGTGTACAGAACATGATATAAGATGGCAGTCCTATATTATTGATCAAAAGGAGTCAAGTGATACCGTCGTTTTCACTTCCTGTGTATGAGCAAGCATATGACCATCGGCCGGGTCAGCGCAGTCAAAACAGGATGCGTTCTGCCAACATTCGTATTCGTAAAATATTCGCATCACTTGATGCGAATGTTGATACGAATATCCAAAATTTTGCGAATATTCGCATTATACGAATGCGAATATTCGTCGGAGGTTATCAAACGAGCGAGCGAAGTTCATACAGATAACTTCGAAGACAACGGAACTGTCAGCTGGCTACCGGGACGTCCCTGCATTTCGATGGCTTTTTGATTTCAAAGTTGCTCCGAGATAGTTTTTCTGATCTTAATAAAAAAATTGGTGTTGTAACAGTCGCCATCAGTACGTCTAGCATGACTTACGTTGCGGCGCGACTCTCCATACTTCAGGCGCGACTTGAAGTATGGAGTCGCGCGCGACAACGCATGTCATGCTAATAGTGCAGAGCGGCCAAGTTTGTCGCAAAGATCTGAACAACGCCTCTATTGTCAAGGCGATAAAGTCCATGTTCAGATATGTTTGAGTACCTTGGCCGCTCCGATACATTTGATGACAACTGTACTAAAAATAACTTTTGCGAGTTCTTATATGAGCAGGATCGATCAAGCGGTTATGGAGTTAGAGAGAGCGCAAAAGGTTTTCATAAGGGTCTTATATTGGTCAACACGTTTGCAAGTCGCGAGATCTCAGTCAGGCGGACTACTAGTTATAATTTTAAGTTTAGTATAGTATTTGTATTTATCGTATGGCTAATAGTCACTGGATATAGATAGACATTTCTTCTCTCAGCTGGTAATAATACTAATAATAGTGGGAAAGTAGATGATGAAGAGAATCCAGTGAGTGCTGCGAGGTCCAGATGGGACAGTGCAGCTGCCAAATTTGTATAGTTTTTCGAATTCGTTTTTCCACCTAAAAAGTTTTTCTGGCCTCTCACTTTGACCTCCACCGATGCATAGCTGCCAGATGCCCAGAGTAGTATGTACTCACCTGTTTAGGTATTTTGCGCGCGTTTTGAAGCACCATCGCGAGGATGTCGTTACGGTTCTCTTCCAGTATCCTGTCGAAAATATTTGAAACATTATTAAAACTGTGGTAGAAAAAAAGAATGGGCCCTTAAATTTTTAAAATAGCATATTTTATGTAAAAAAATATCATTTTATTTTCAATAAGGGATATAACTGTATTTTTTTTGTAAAAAGTACAGTTTACAAAAAAACAACTACTTATTTAGTATTTTTATCAATAACCATTTTGATGACAATTGATTCTAATCGATAATGCTATTTCTAACAATGATAAAAAAAACGGAATTCCTACCAAATTTAGGGCACAAGAGAAGCCATAATTAAAAAGAAAAAACACAATGTTTCATACAATTAGTACGAAAAAAGAGGAAATTAAAAAAAAAATCTGTTAATGCAGCTTTACTTTTTTCGGCGCTCCGATGATATGACTGCAGTTTGTGACGCGAGCGCGGCGAGTGTCGTACACTAGCGATACTCACAGGCCCTCCTTCTGGTGGGTGGACAGATGCATCTGTACGTGGTACTTGGTGTTGAACATGTGTGCGCACACGGGGCACTCGTAGCGGAGCACGAACTTGTCCGCGCGGTGGCTGACGATGTGTCGCTGCAGTTTGTGACGCGAGCGCGGCGAGTGTCGTACACTAGCGATACTCACAGGCCCTCCTTCTGGTGGGTGGACAGATGCATCTGTACGTGGTACTTGGTGTTGAACATGTGTGCGCACACGGGGCACTCGTAGCGGAGCACGAACTTGTCCGCGCGGTGGCTGACGATGTGTCGCTGCAGTTTGTGACGCGAGCGCGGCGAGTGTCGTACACTAGCGATACTCACAGGCCCTCCTTCTGGTGGGTGGACAGATGCATCTGTACGTGGTACTTGGTGTTGAACATGTGTGCGCACACGGGGCACTCGTAGCGGAGCACGAACTTGTCCGCGCGGTGGCTGACGATGTGTCGCTGCAGTTTGTGACGCGAGCGCGGCGAGTGTCGTACACTAGCGATACTCACAGGCCCTCCTTCTGGTGGGTGGACAGATGCATCTGTACGTGGTACTTGGTGTTGAACATGTGTGCGCACACGGGGCACTCGTAGCGGAGCACGAACTTGTCCGCGCGGTGGCTGACGATGTGTCGCTGCAGTTTGTGACGCGAGCGCGGCGAGTGTCGTACACTAGCGATACTCACAGGCCCTCCTTCTGGTGGGTGGACAGATGCATCTGTACGTGGTACTTGGTGTTGAACATGTGTGCGCACACGGGGCACTCGTAGCGGAGCACGAACTTGTCCGCGCGGTGGCTGACGATGTGTCGCTGCAGTTTGTGACGCGAGCGCGGCGAGTGTCGTACACTAGCGATACTCACAGGCCCTCCTTCTGGTGGGTGGACAGATGCATCTGTACGTGGTACTTGGTGTTGAACATGTGTGCGCACACGGGGCACTCGTAGCGGAGCACGAACTTGTCCGCGCGGTGGCTGACGATGTGTCGCTGCAGTTTGTGACGCGAGCGCGGCGAGTGTCGTACACTAGCGATACTCACAGGCCCTCCTTCTGGTGGGTGGACAGATGCATCTGTACGTGGTACTTGGTGTTGAACATGTGTGCGCACACGGGGCACTCGTAGCGGAGCACGAACTTGTCCGCGCGGTGGCTGACGATGTGTCGCTGCAGTTTGCACGGCGCGTTGAAAGTTTTGGAACAGATGTCGCATATGAATTTCTTCTCGCTCTTGTGGTTTTTGCGGTGGTACACCTGAAGCAAAATAGTACATTTCGATATTAGTGCGGAAAGTATGTCATTACTTCACGAGTACCGAGATACCTTGTGAGTGGCAAGACTCGGGACGAGTGAAGAATGACATTTACGCACGAGAATCGAACGACGTTTTTTAATACAGTTGCGAAAAAATTATAAAATTGTCAATTATTCACTTTGAGGTTACTTTAGTACATGTATCCGAACGCTCCGCGCGGTGCGGTGCGGCGCTGTGATTGGCTGTCTGTCACTGTCATTAGCTGTGATTGGCTGGAAAAGTAAAAAGCACTAGTGCGCGATATCAAACTTTCCGCACGCTAAACCACTACAAGAAAAGCACTTTTTTGAGCAACTGTATTAAAAAACAATTGTTTTTGACAAATAAATTCAAGATTTCGAAGGAGGAGGTTCTCAATTCGTCGGGATCTTTTTTTGTGATGTTCACCGATCATTCTAAGACGGCTGGACCGATTTGGAAGAGTTTGAAAGAGTATTCTTCACAGTTGGTCCCATTGTCATCAGGTCCGGATCTGATGATGGGATCCTGGAGAAATCGAGGGAACTCTTCAACTATGCGGAATTAGCGGAAATGTGTCTATGGTAGCGGAAATTTGTCTATGGCTTCCATACAAAAAATCTGCTACCATAGACAAATTTCCGCTACTTCCGCTAATTCCGCGAGGAATTCCGCTAGGTGTGTTGTGGCCCAAAAAAATCTACTAACCATAGTTTCTCTCCGCTTGTACCCCTTCCCGCACGTTGTGCACAGAAACGGCTTGGGCCCGGAATGCGTGGCCTCGTGCTCCTTCAGCACGTTCTCGTCCTCAATATCCACCAGACAGTAGTAACACTTCAGACTAGCACTCTCCCCCTCGTGGCTCTTCTTGTGGACCTGCAGCATCTCGGGGTGCAGAAACCGTTTCTGGCAGAACTCGCACGCGTGCGGCCGTTTCTGGTAGTCGCGTTTCTTCCGCTCACCTTTTTTCTTTTTCGTTTTCGTCTTGCCTTTTTTTCTGGAATGTAGTTATAATAGTGTAATTACGGGTTGTTTTCAATGTACTGATTTAAGAGTCGCCAGGACGCTCGCGTGAACTCGCGTTCAAATACAAACATAGTTTAGCTCTCATTTTGAAACGACATGCTTTAGAACCACGAAATTTGGCATGGGCATTCTAGTAGTACAGATCTAGGTCGGACATTCATTTTCGTTGCTAAAAATTGTAATACAAAGAAAATACAGCCAGTTACAGATTTACATACAAAACTTATTTTTGCTATATTTTCTTTGTATTACAATTATTAGCAACGAAAACGAATTACCGACATAGATCTGTACTACTAGAATGCCCATGCCAGCATCTAAAGCATGTCGTTTTAAAATGAGAGCTAAACTAAGTTTGTATGGGAACGCGAGTTCACGCGAGCGTCCTGGCGACTTAAACTCACACGATTTTCACTCATTATTTTGACAAAACACGGGACTTAATCGCGCACACTTACTTTTGTAATTTTCCTGACGTTTCGAGCGTGTCGTAACGACCGTGGTCGCAGGCAGACTGGCGAGGAATCGTGTCAGCAGCGTTCAGCTCGAAACCTCAGGAAAATTACAATAGCAAGTGTACGCGATTAAGTCCCGTGTTTTGTCAAAATAATGGGTTCGTTTCGACGCCAACGCGGTATTCTTTGAATACATCCATCCGTAATAGGAGACCGTTATGTTTTACTCAACTCATTATTGGTTTGGCGTATGAGTACAGTCGCCATCAGATATATCGGAGCGGACAGGGTACTCAAACATATCTCAATATGCACTCTATCGCCTTGACAATAGAGGCGTTGTTCGGATATTTGTGACCACCTAAGCCGCTCCGATATATCTGATGGCGCTTCGATAAAAACAAAAATCTGTCACTTACTTTGTGTCCATATCGCCTTCTTCCTCTTTAGTCGCCTCGTCTCCCTCTAGCTTGACGTCCACTTCGATTTTGACACCATCTTCTGTAAATTAAAATTATCTTTTGGTTAACCTTTCTAGGGTTCGCTCAGCAACTTAATCCCAAGACGTAGGCACCAGCTTTGCCGTCTGATCTTTCAACCCAGAGAAACTAGGCCGATTCAAAGTAAAATACTAGTATAAATATATAATACTAAAAATAGTCTCCGAGTGCGTCAAAATATGTCTGTGCATCTTGCTACTTGTGATAAACCCTCGACTGCAGATGTAGCATTTGTATGGCTTCTCTCCCGTATGCGTCCTAACATGTCTCCTCATATACGAGTGTATGCTGATCTAGTTTATAAGTTATATGAATCTATACTTACTGTCAACAGTCTCCGAGTGCGTCAAAACGTGTCTATGCATCTTGCTACTTGTAATAAACCCTCGACTGTAGATGTAGCATTTGTATGGCTTCTCTCCCGTATGCGTCCTAACATGTCTCCTCATATACGAGTGTATGCTGATCTAGTTTATAAGTTTTATGAATCTATACTTACTGTCAACAGTCTCCGAGTGCGTCAAAACGTGTCTATGCATCTTGCTACTTGTAATAAACCCTCGACTGTAGATGTAGCATTTGTATGGCTTCTCTCCCGTATGCGTCCTAACATGTCTCCTCATATACGAGTGTATGCTGATCTAGTTTATAAGTTATATGAATCTATACTTACTGTCAACAGTCTCAGAGTGCGTCAAAACGTGTCTATGCATCTTGCTACTCGTAATAAACCCTCAACTGCAGATGTAGCATTTGCATGGTTTCTCTCCCGTATGAGTCCTCAGATGTCTCCTCATATACGAGTGTATGCTAATCTAGTTTATAAGTTTTATGAATCTATACTTACTGTCAACAGTCTCCGAGTGCGTCAAAACGTGTCTATGCATCTTGCTACTTGTAATAAACCCTCGACTGTAGATGTAGCATTTGTATGGTTTCTCTCCCGTATGCGTCCTAAGATGTCTCCTCATATACGAGTGTATGCTGATCTAGTTTACAAGTTATATGAATCTATACTTACTGTCAACAGTCTCAGAGTGCGTCAAAACGTGTCTATGCATCTTGCTACTTGTAATAAACCCTCGACTGCAGATGTAGCACTTGTATGGTTTCTCTCCCGTATGTGTCCTCAGATGTATCCGCATATACGAGTGGGTGCTTATTTTCTTATCGCAGATCTTGCAGGTGAGAGGTCCGGAGGTCTTGTTGCGGCGGGGAGGGGAGAGGGGGCAGGGGTCCATGGGGGGAGGTTCCGCCCACGTGTTGGAGGGGAAGTAGTCCTCGTCAGATAAGCTGGAAGAAAACGGGACGAAATTAATAAAAAGTTAATAATAAGGCCGTTTTTTTTCAACAATTAGGCGTGTTTACACCTGGCGCACCGACTCGCGAGGAAATTGCCGCGCGAGGCGGTGCGCCAGGTGTAGAGACGCCTATTAGCTATGTTGTGCGAGATGAGTAGGAACTGATAGAACTCGATTCCCACCGGCTTCCCTTATTTTTAGCCGATTGAGTATTTTTACAACAGCTCATGGAGAAAATGAAGGCCAAAATAGTCCCGGCTTGCCTTAGATTATCTTGAATTCTTGACGCACCGCCACTGGTAGGTAGCTCATACTGAATAACTTTTTCTGTGGGACCAACTCCGAAAACTGTTGTGATATAAAAAAAGTTAGGATGGAAGGGGATCCGCCCTTTTTTGAACTTTGGAAGCTATTATTTACGAAACTATTATTTTTTCACCCCTACTATTCGATAATTAGTTGCCCATTTACAGGGAGCAAAAGTGACTTTTGATCCCTCTACGATATGTTGCCCATTTACAGGGAGCAAAAGTAACTTTTGATCCCTCTGCGTTTTTTTTTTAATTTTCCTTGTCTTTGCAACCGATTAAAATGAGAAAACATTATGTAACTTCTCTTTCTAGCAGATAGCTAGTTTAGTACCTTTGTTTTCATTTTTCTCATAGAGGAGTGAAAAGTAGATGTACTACGCGGTAGCAAAATTATTTCGATATCGGGTCACTTGAATCTTCAACTTCAACACGCTACCCTCGACCGAAATAAGTCATTTTGCTCCCTTGTAATACAATCTACTATTATCCAAAAATTGTTTTAGAAGACCTCTATTCTTTTGAAAGACCTATCCAATGACATCTCACACGTTATACGAGTAATAGCGAAATAAAAATTCACCCCCCACTTCATGTATACTGGAGGTGCCTTAAAAAAAAAAAAATCTAGTTTTTTTTCTACAATTTTGTCGGCGCGATTAATGCACATACTCATACGAAATTTCAGCTTTCTAGTGCTAACGATCACTGAGCTAAGCCGCGGACGGACAGACGGACGGACATGGCGAAACTACAAGTTGACTACAGAACCCTAAAAAGACTGACCCATAGCTTACCATCAGACGGGCAATATGCTTATATGCCACCATCCTCCTCCTAATTTGCCCCGGCTCAATTTAGCCTAGAGTCCGTTTGGCAAAGTCCCATGAATAGGCTAGATGAATGTTTTTCATGCGTGGTATCAATCGATTCGTTTTGTTGTGAGGATCAAATGTCTATATGGGGCCAATTGCCTTAAATCAACATAAAAGACAGGAAAAAGACTTAAAGTCTGAGATTTGCATTTGTTTCTCAAAACGCTCCTAACAAAATGATATAAAGCCTTGACGTCACGGCTTCATATTTGCCCTGTTTAAAGTATGGAAAAATTATGAAATTGCTATTTTTACAGTGAAATGTTGCGTTTATGTATATGGTTGCTATACAATTTATTTCACAATAAAATGTTAGAAATCGAATGGTATCATTGGTTTTTTAAATTTCGTACTTTCAAAAATCGAAAAAATTTGAAACTTTGAAGCCCGATATCTTTGAACCATTTCAATAGATTTTTTTAATGTTTACTTTATTTGGATATTTTGATCATTTTGCATCCTATCAACTAAATTTCATTGCATAATTCAACATGTGTCATCACCCCTATTGGCGCGGGCACTAGTTTTTACGCAAGCTAGACATGACTGACCTCTCGTCTTTCACATCGTTGTCGGGCAGATCTTCGTTCATACTGTCGTCCACGCCGTTGTCGTCCTGCTCCTTTTCCACCTTGATCTCTATTTCTGTCTCTGTCTCCATCGTTTCTACTGGCACCTGCGATAGATACGGCTTGTACAGTCGCCATCAGATATATCGGAGCGGCCAAGGTGGCCACAAATATCTGAACAACGCCTCTATTGTCAAGGCGATAAAGTGCATGTTCAGATATCTTTGAGTACCGTGGCCGCTTCTATATGATGGCGACTGTACACATTAGGATTAGAATTTTTATTATGAATAAATAGTATATTACTACAGAGGCCGGGAAGTAGGGGGTTGCCGGCTGAGTTATATAGACGGCCGAGCGTAGCGAGGGATAGTTACGAGGCTGGCAACCCCTTTTCACGCCGAGGTATGTATAGTGCTTTTCTCAAACATGCAATGAAATAAATATGAAAATTATCCAATTATTTTCCGACATACGTAAGGTAAAAGTCTACTCGTAAACTTGTATTAATAATGTATATGGTGACTGAATAAATTCAGAACATTACCAAAAAAAAAAAAAAAACAAAAAAAAAATATTATGATGAATATTATGGCTGAATGCCATGATCCTGTGCCACAAACATATGTGGAATGGAAATTTAAAAAACTTTACTTCCCGGCCTAGGCCTTCAATTTTATATGAAAATCGTTACCTGTTCTCTGGAGTTGATCCGCCCTAAACGTGATACTTTGAAGCCTATTATGACGCACATAACGAAGACATTTCATTGCATGTTTGAGAAAAAGCTTTTTACGATTCAATGATTAATCTCTCAGAGACCTATCATAATTAAATTTCAATTTGCCGAATGATAACAACATTCGATATTTATAATTAATATTTACTTTCGTATTTATTTGGCAATAATGCTATGAATCAACCGCAAAATAAATATTTCCTTACGCCAAAACTACCGCGGTTTCTAAATAACGTCCGATTCAAAAATAAAAAAGGTATAAGATATTTATTCTTCAATTTAGTCACATTGATGCACTTATGAACGTCAGAGAGAAAAAGAAACTACCACCGGTTCTAACCCTACACCTCTGACCCGAGAAGTATTACTTATTACCGGCAAGAAACTCCATGCTACAATTTTTTCAAAACAGTAATACATTAAATCTTAAATATAATATATACAATAACGCGTAGTTCTTATAAAATTCAAAGGCTCATTCCACATAAATTTATAAAACATGATCCTTACTTGTATTATTTGTGATAACTTTATATAACTAAGTTGTAAAGATAACCACATATGCCAGCCTCGCATCACTAAACGACCCCGCTCCACTCGTCCATCTATACCCCACTCCAAACTAGAATTACCTTGACATCGTCCATGACTATATCCAGATGGTTCATAGCGAAGTCCTTCTTCTCATCCGTGGTGTCCTGCAGCAACGCCTGCTCCACCTCCGGCCAGTCGGACCACAGCTCTTCGGTCTTAGGTTTGCTTTCCGCTTCAGCTTTCTCTCGGAGCTGTTCTTCAAGCTCTTTGAGGTAGGGAAGGATGGCGTTGTAGTCTGCGGGATGAAAATTGATATTTGATAACTGAAATACTACTAAATAAAATATACAGTGAAATTTTGATATTTATATGGTCCTGCAATATAATTTTTTCTTCCTATTCTTATATTGCGTCGCAGCGACATCTAGGGACGAGTAGCGTACCGTAGTAAAGCTAGCTTTTTTCCTACTTACGAGCTACCTTTAGGTGGCTCTGGAGTAGATGGCGCTTTTAGACATGAGCTTCAAGAAGTTCTTAGACTGTTCTGCTCTACTATATAAGTTACTCTAAGCTATTAGCCGTACTACACATACACCTGACGCACCGCCTCGCGAGGAAATTGCCGCGCGAGACAGCTCGGCTAGTGTGGAGGTGCCTCGCCCGAGGCAAACGCACGCGCGGCCGCAATGCCTCGGGCGCGCCATGTCCACACTAGCCGAGCTGCCGCGCGCGGCAATTTCCTTGCGTAGTGCCCCTTGTATACAAAAAGAAACCGCAAATCGATGTACAGTTTAGCCGTTTGGCACTCGCATACTAGAGGTCAAAACAAAATTTTTCATCCGCAGTTCTTAAAAAAATTTCCCTTAGGACCGGGTGCGTACTGCGTTACTTGATAATATTGAAAAATAAAAAATAAATACTTAATGAAATTATTTTCAAAATTGCTTTCTTGAGGTTAGATATGAGGATATCTATTATCATTTTTGATATAAAGTACCAAAAAAAACCAGCCATATCGTATCTGGGGGAGCCCAAACTTGGTATGTTTTGAAAATTATTTTTGTTTTAATTAAAAAAAAATGGCTGAAATATAATGATGGGGTATATTATTAGAACCGCCTCTATTAGCCCTTTCATATGATACAACACACGATAGGTTTTTGAAAAAAAAAATTTTTTTTCCCATACAAAAAAAATGATGAATCGGCACCCCCTTCCTAAGGGAAATTTTTTTAAGAACTGCGGATGAAAATTTTTGTTTTGACCTCTAGTATGCGTGTGCCAAATGGCTAAACTGTACATCGATTTGCGGTATTACTGTAAAATTAGACTCGTACACCGTGCACTAGCGAGGCGGTACGGCAGGTGTAGTCACGGCTATTGACATCTTAATTAGTAATTACGGAAGTACATATGCCAAATCTCAGGTCAAGCTAAATAAAAGTGTTTAAAATATCCTCATCTTACCTATTAGTAAAATTCAAATTCTAATAATCAAACTCGCGGAGCGTAAGCGAAGTGAGTTCTTACAAACAACTCCAGACCGAACTGTCACCTGGCTACTGGGACGTCTCGGCATTTGGATGGCTTTTTGATTTCAATAGTTTGTCCGACGATAACTTTAGTAACGTTTTTCTGATCTTTATGAAATTTCTTGGGGCTGTAGCAGAGATACATAAAATTTGTAAGATCGTAAGAGCAGGATCGATCAAGTGGTTATGGAGCTAGAAGGAGAAAAAAAATCCTCCTTGGGGTCTTGTTATATTGGTCAACTCGTTTGCAAGTAAATCGCGAGTTCTCAGTTCGAGGCCGACTACTAGTAATAAACAATACTTACCGTAAGGTTCACCTTCCAATTTGTCCTCGGCGTGTTTCTTATCGAAATGCCGCGTTAGATACTCGAATCTGAAATTTATTTGCATCGATTTATCGATTTACTTGAGACAATCATGCGCAAGATTCGGCCTCGAGCTAGATATTACTGCAAAATAGCAATGTGCAGAGTGCAGCACTAGCACACCGGTAAACCATAGAGATCTTAATACATCTTCTTTATCCTAGCGTTTATCCCGGCTTGGGGTCCGCTTGACAACCTAATCCCATGAATTGGCGTACACTTGTTTTTACGAAAGCGACTGCCGTCTGACCTTCCAACTCAGAGGGGAAACTAGGCCTTATTGGGATTAGATCCGGTTTCCTTACGATGTTTTTCTTCACTGAAAAGCGACTGGTAAATATCAAATGATATTCCATACATGCCGGGTTCCGGGTGCCGGGGTTTGAACCCGAGATCTCCAGATTGAAAGTCGGATGTCTTATCGCAAGGCTACCAGCGCTCTTAGAGTTCTTAATACATACTAGGCCTTAAACAGTTTTTTTTACAAGTTTTTATAGATAATTTATAACAAATAAATATGTAATTTGTGCACCAAGGCGGTTTGTTTACAGAGGGCCTATCGTGAAACGAGAGAATCGAAATTTTGACATCTGCCTCTCTTTCGCTCGAATATGTGAGTGACAGAGAACCAGGTAACGAAATTTTTATTTTCGTGTTTCGCGGTAGGCCCTCTGTTTGTGCTAGTGCCGCCCCCTACGCAGAGTTTTGCGTCATATTACCTATTTAATAATTATAACGATCTTGTTATACTGTTCAACTTGTTTGCAAGTAAATAGATCGTTCTCAGCTCGAATCAATTGACACCTTGTATTCAGAGCAATGACGCGTAGTTTCAGTGTCCGCGAGGCAACCGGATGGCTCGCGGTATTTAAGCTCTCTACATGTTGTGGAACCAACCTGTGTAAACCGAACTGACCCACGTTGGACTATATGTGAACAAGAACGATCATGTAAATTGCTTGTCGGTTATCGATCCGTCAGAGTTGGAAGCCGTCAGAAAAATAAAAAGTAAATACTTAATGAAATCATTTTCAAAATTGCTTTCTTGAGGTTAGATATGAGGATATCTAGTATCATTTTTGATATATAGTACCAAAAAAAACCCAGCCATATCGTATCTGGGGGAGCCCAAACTTGGTATGTTTTGAAAATTATTTTTGTTTTAATTAAAAAAAATGGCTGAAATATAATGATTGAACCGCCTCTATTAGCCCTTTCATATGATACCACACACGACATGTATTAGAAAAAAAATTTTTTTTTGCCCATACAAAAAAAATGATGAATCAGCACCCCCCCTCCTATCCTAAGGGATTTTTTTTAAGAACTGTGGATCAAAATGTTTTGTTCTGTAGTATGTGTGTACCAAACGGCTAAACTGTACATCGATTTGCGGTTTCTTTTTGTATAGAAGGGGCACTAGTTGCCTCTCGGTCACTGTAACTACGCGCCATTGCTTATTATTCATCAAAATCAAATGAATAGTTTAGGCGTTGCGCTCTTTCTTTTTGACTTCGCCGTAGTCGGTTAGAAACACGAGTTATGCTCTTAATTGTTTACCTGGTGAAGATCTTGTAGCATATCCGACACTGGTACTTGATGGCGAGGTGTATTCGCTTATTGTGGCGCCCGAGTTTGCTCGCCGTTATAAACGATTGCCCGCACTCGGCGCATGTATACGGTTTTTCGTCTAAAAATTAGAAAAAAGTTGTCAGTAACATCTTATTAGCGTTTGTCCAGACACAATCGAGCCTGGAGTCCGCTGGGCAACCTAATCCTATGAATTAGCGTAGGCACTTTTTACGAAAGCGACTGCCATCTGACCTTTCAACCCAGACGGGAAACAAGGCCTTATTGGGATGAGGTCTGGTTTTCTCACGATGTTTTTCGTTACCGAAAAGTGACTGCTAAATATCAAATAATATTTCGTACCGAAATACTCAGTGGTACGAGCCGGGGTTTGAACCCGAGAGCTCTGGATTGAAAGTCTGACGTCTTAAGGCCAATGCACACCGAGAGCGCGGGGCGGTAGCGGAGCGTGCGCGGCGCGCTGTATAGCATTGAATTCAATGCTGTGATACACACCGCCAGCGCGGCGAGCCCGCGCGTGGCGCGCGCGGGTCGGTGTGAATCACCGTATTGAATTCAATGTTATACAGCGCGCCGCGCACGCTCCGCCGCCGCGCCGCTACCGCCCCGCCCTCTCGGTTTGCAATGGCCTTTAGGCGTCTTCCACACAGCTGCGGTTTCCGCATGCGGCGACGGTGCGCGAGCGAGCGTTCTGCGTGTGTATAGCGCTGTCGCGCTTGCTTACCGTCGCCGAGAGTGACAAAGATGTAATGATTGTAAAAATAGAAAAATATAACGGAATCATTGCTACGTTATGAAATTACTTTGGCAGTATTTTTATGCACTTTTTGTTAGAATATAGTCAAATGAGCGGGGGCGTAAGCGAAGCGAGTTCTTACAAACAACATCTGGCAACTGGGACGTCTCGGCATAGCGATGGCTTTATTGATTTTGAGAGTTAGTTCAAACGATAACTTTAGTAACGTTTTTCTGATCTTTATGAAATTTGTGGGGGTAGCAGAGATAAATAAAATTTGAAAGTTTGTTTATGAGCTGGATCGACCAAGGGGTTGTGGACTTACAGGGCGAATAATAGTACATTACAGCAGAGGCTGGGAAAACAGGGATTTCCGGCCAAGTAGGTATATACGGATAGGGATACGAGGCCGGGAATCCGGTTTCACGACAAGGCATGTATAGTGCTTTTCTCAAAATAATGCGTGGAAATAAGACCTAAAACCTAAAAGTCTATCGCACTCCGTATCTCTCGGTATAATGCGGGGCCGTGTCGCGGCCGGCGCCGCCCGGCAGGGTCCGGCCCGCCCGCGCCCCGCGACAAGTGGCGGGCACCGGCTACACAGCAGGCGCAAAGTAGTATGAAAATCCTTTTCATAGCAAGTGTCACTACGGCGCCCGAAGCGTGATACTTTCGAGTCTATTTTCACGAACGTAACGACAACATTTACGCGCATGTTTGAGAAAAAATCTTTACATAGGTTTTGTTACATTGCTCAACTCATTTGCAAGTAAATGGCGAGTTCTCAGTTTGAGGCGAACTACTAGTAAATAATAAATATCATTGAAGCTCAAACTCACCTGTATGAGACCTAACATGTAACTTTAAGTAGTAACTCAAAGAGAACTGCTTATTACAAGCCGAGCATTTGTAAATCTTCTCCAAATCCTTATTGTACTCCACTTCCTTCTCTTCTCCAGCCTTCTTCACATTATTATCAACACTTTTATTTTCACTATTTACAGTAACATTATCATTAACATTTTGGGTAACTGTAGCTTCATTTAACGAGGTATTCTCAACAAAATCCGCTGCCTTCTCATTACCGATATATCCATCCTCCGGTTTAATCTCTATCTCCTCCTGCTTAACTTCTTTTTTCAACTTTTTCAACTTCTTCTGTTCCTTTTTCAACTGTTTCTTCTTTTGTTTATTCTTCATCCGCAAATCATAGCTAGTAAGCCTTTCTTTATGGTCAACGAGATGCGAATCTAACTCCCTTAACAACTTGTAGCTAACGTTACATAGAGCGCAGGCATAGAACGGAAAGTTTTCATCGGTTATTTTCTGTGACCAGTAGTTACTTTTCTTACCGCCTTCCTTTTTGACTTTATTTAAATCGAATACTGGTTTTTCTTCGTGATTTTCTAATACTTGACTACTTGTCGCTTCCGGTACATTAGTATTATCTATAGTTTCTTGCGGTGTGGGTGGTATTGGAGGTATTTCATTGACTGGTTGCGTGTGGCTTTGTATATTGGCAGCGAGGGTAGCGTAGTGGGCCAGCGGTTGTTCTAGCTTTATCTCGTAATTGTAGGGGTAGTGGAGGTGCTGGTAACCGTACGGGGGGTAGTCGTAGGTGCTGAGGGGATCCAATTCTGCCATGTTTTGGTCCATGTTGTTTATCTGGAATAAATATTATTTTTATAAATTTTAAAGATCCAAAGACGCAAAGTGAAAATGTATCAAAAATACAAGGCCAATTATATGACACACACATTGTAATTTGTCAAATGATGTATGTAAAAATGCAAACCCACATTATGAATACATACTCTCAAAAAACATAACCCAGTTTCGGTATTGCTTAAGTGATTTAGTTAAGGATCTCGCAATCGTAGAAACACCGGAAGTAAGGCAAAAGCATTTGGCAACGAGAAGAAAGTACCTGCCCCGGACTATCTATCTTGTTGTGTTGTGTGTTATCTATCTATGTTGTCTTTGTTTGTCTATCTTATAGTTTTCTCTCATTTGCTCAAAGGTTAACTGGAAGAGATTCCTTACAGGGATAAGTTCGCCTTTGTACTTTGATTTCTCTTTTATCATGTTTTATTATACATACATACATACTATCAAGGCTACGCTCAAGGTAGCTAAGCATGCTGCTGGGTACCTACCAGGCAATTATCCTTTACAATAAATTGCCAGTTGAATTGAAATCTCTCTCGAACATAAACTTATTTAAAAGTAAACTAAAGGACTTTTTGCTGAAGAAGCGTTACAACACAGTTGATGAATTCTTGAAATCATCAAAAATCTAACCTAGTCAAACCAAATTATGCAGTAAAAACTATCTAGGAACCAATTAGATACTAAAATATTAAGAAATTGAAACATTAAGCTTTATTAATGGTATTTATTCTTTTAGGTTATAATGTTTGCAGAATCTCCAGGCAATGTTTACAAATAAGATTATATTTGTAAAAATTGGAATCAAACTTACTCAGATATACACTAAGTACTGCAGGTGCAATAATCGTATTTTAGATTACAAAACCAATAAGTTTCACATCAAGTGTATCAAATTGACAGTTATACGCAAATCATATGAGTAATTTTCAATAATTCTAGACATGTTCAATATTTATCTTGCACCATACAAACCAATTATCAACAAAGAAATCATACTAAAATACCTACTAAACGTTTCACTTACAATAATATGCTTTAATACCTAGATCATAAATACTAGAATAACTTAAAGCACCAATAACATACCTCAAACACGCGAACTAAAACATGTAACTATAAAATCGTTTCAACGATCATTTGCCCACGACAATGAGCCGATTTCAAGAATAATCACGAGTAAAACGCAACAGCCACATCAGCAATAACTTATTAAATTGTATTTGTTTATATACACTCGAAAAAAGTTAACGGATTTTGTAAACAAAGGCTTTAAAAGCTCAGAATAAGCTCAAACCGAACCCAGAAAGCCGCTTTACAGCTAAGAGAGTTAATCGATATCTTATGAAGGTAAAAAACGTACCTATGACGGACATTTGATACAAAAAAACACACTTTTTTTAACAACACTGTACGTGCGTGTGAAAAAACTGTTGATTTCCCTCCAAAACTCACTCGATCTCGCTCACATAACCTATAGGACACATCTTGAACAGTTCATTGATATAATTAGTTTGATTTAACACTAAATAGCTTAGTTAAAACAATGAAAAATTTAATCACAAATTCACATTTTTTTCGCGTGACCAAACTACCATGGCCGTCATTTTAATGTTACCATTATTAAAAAATATTTTTACCCTATTCGCATTATTATTGATTTTTTTTTTATATTCGAGCGTTACCATGGAATTCATTCTCGATCAATCATTCAATCTGACATCGGATTCATTTATTTTTTGCTTTTTTAATTTGTTTCTGCATCTAACCACACTCCAAAATTTTACTTATTTATATGTTATGATATGTGAAAGGTTCAAATGCTAAATATCTGACAGAAAACAATGCTCAGGAATAACTAAAATAATCTTAAAATTTTAGTAGTAAAAACGAATAATTGTGATGTGATGTCCTTCAGAGGAGCGTTCTTGGTCGTCTGTTACTGTTATTTTTATATATTCATAATTGCCATACAAATTTAAACACACATATGTTATGTTAGCAGATGTAGCTACTTTAACTATAAAATCTAGCAAAGCAACAATAACGACCCAAAACCTAAGACAAGTGTAGTAGTATGAACTAAGACTACATTACTATTAGAAATAAACGATTGATCAAAATGATCAATTGCTTTGGCTCCTTTACTAGGCACATTAAATTAAAAATAAACAGAATGTCCTTTATAGTATAATTCTAGTATAATTTATAGCCTACTAGGTAGTGTTACTATCGGTTGAAAAATATCAAAACGTATGTAAGATTGAATGTCAACGACTTGACCTTGAAATGTCGCAACCGACATCGTGTTGATGACGCCATGAATAGATACCATTAAAAAATTACACCTAAGCTTTCATATACTATATCAAGTAAAGACACCGGAATTCAAACCATAATTATTATCTTTATACCAAACAAAATTAATGCCGCGATCACCCCTTACCCCATAAACGAAACAGTGTTGGATATGATTTTGTGGCTGGTTATAGATTCAAATGGATGAGGTAGTAATGCAACTAAATGATAAAAATACGTTCTACGATAATAATAAACGGATTTTTCTTTGATTCTAGTTAACTACTTTATTCTACTCGTAGTAGGGGTCAGTTGTGTCACACTGGCAACATTATCTGTCATACGTCAACGCTTCAAGGTCACGTTCCATTTTTTATATTATGATAATTATTTTAATTAACAAATTTAAAGTAAGCCTTTTTAAATACTATTTAATAATTATAAAAAGTAGAGTTAATGCTTAGGATAAATAGAAAAAAGTTAAAGAAATGTTCACTTCACCATATCATTTTTATTCGTCTAGATCTGCAAGCGGCTATGCACGTAGTTCGCCAAGACGATAATAGATGGCGCAGTTATAAAAATTTAATTCTCTAGTAGGTATTTTTTGCTAAGATAGTATGTTATGTTAATTAGTATAATAATAATGTCCATAATGTATTGTTTTAACAACATTATGACAGAATGCAATATGAGTTTATCTTAAACGTTTGTAATAAGTACATTAAGTACCTAATTGATTTGATAGCGAGTGTATTGTATATACATAGTTGTTATTACATAGTGATACAGAGTCCAAACTGTATCTGAGTCACAGGAATGTAGATAAACTGGACACACTTGGCTTTGTTCTAAACGGCAATGCTTACATTATAATGTACATACGATACATACGCGTTTGGCCTCAAAAGCTGTAAATATTAAATTAATTACGAACGTTTTGGACTTTTTAGGATAGTGACCAGATATTTGTAACATTTAAATATATAGTTTTCTTATCAATAAAACCTATATAGATTAAAAACATTACAAAATTTCAAGTCGAGAATTTCAGCAACATTAATTTTGCGATCTAAAGTGGCGCTAGTATCTATGATTAGATCCAATAACTATGGCTATTTTTCTAATTCCTATTTTGCCCGCTAACGTTGAAAAGTTTGCCGTGCAATTACATGTGTTGCCAACCTAAGATAATTTCTTGAAATAGACGCTTTGGTAACCACCTAGGTCTAGGTGTCGAAATATGTTACTAAATCTTTGGAGCCGTTTTATATTTCTTAACGTTATTGTGATAGGAATGTGAAACTTAGCCTAAGGCATATACCTACTACTAGGTCCGAATTGAGTATACAGAGAAAAAATTTAGGGCAGTGCTGAATGTTGACTATGGGCTCCAGTCCAGTGGCGTAACTACGCTATGTGGGGCCTGCGGTAAAATGATAATATGGGATAGATTTTTAAATGTAGGTACGAATGTTACAGTTCTGTTCGGATGCCGCTCCTTTTGTCTTGAAAATGGACACCTAAACCTAATCTCGGAAATTAACAGACCCGCGCTGGCAACACCCAGCGGAAACAAAACACGAACTAGTTTCCCGCGAAACTGCGCAGCGGTTACACGCGCGTTCCATTTTCAAAAACTCGGAACAAATTCAAAACAAAGGCGTTTTATTTACAAATTGTTTAGCATTTGTTTAAGTGGCTATTGAGTTTGTGTATTGTTTACGGTTGTGTAAATGTCGTTAGATAGTGGAATGTAAAGACACATTATGTAAAGGTGAGGATTTCTTAATAGGATTAGTTTTATAACTCGCTACGATGGACTAAGGCATTAACGTATTCGGACTTATGTCATGTGCGTAATTTTTAATTGGGATTATTGACATAATTAGATAATAGGCCGTTAAGTATTGCAGGCATTTGCATTTGGTAAATCATGGCCTCGCTTTTTACTTCCCAGTCGGGTAAAAAGTCAAGGATTTAGTGTCGATTTGTCAAACAACTGTACCCAATAATAATATTCTTTTGATGTGCTGTAATATCTATCTATAAGTACAGTTCAAAGTGTTCTGTTCTGTTGCATAAATTTATCATTTTTTTTAAATTGAATTGTTCGATCTTTTTACCAACCCCGTATTATTAATTAATTAGCATATAAAAAAAAAAAAAAAAAAAAAAAAAAAAAAAAAAAAAAAAAAAAAAAAATTAGCATATTAAAAGAACCGATATATGGAAAGGGATTAGTATTACATCAATAAATAACTTTATATTAGTCGGTATTCATAGTCTAAGATTTTGGTCCTTCGAACCGGATAGGCTTTATCATGACTCTCTATTTTTTAACCGACTTCAAACAAGAAGAAGGTTCTCAATTAGACTGATTTTTTTGTAAAATATTTTTTTTGTATGTATGTTACTCGATATCTCCGTGAATCGTAAACCGATTTCAAACATATTTTTTTATCGAACGGGTATAACCCCTAGATGGTCCTGTTGTCCCCAAGTCGGGGTCTGATGATGGGATCCTGGAGAAATCGACGGAACTCTTTAACTATTATAGGCACACCTATAGTGATTTCACTATTTTTTACAGCAACTCGGCCACTTCCTCTTGGAATAGCGGATCCTAAGTGAAGTCGGTTCTTTTTTTATGTTTAAAATTATTTTACATTGATTTGGTCGTTTATAATGATTTATAGGTATATTTGTAAGTGTCATAACAAATCATTGTTTTGGTCTCGGATATAAACCGGTTTTGTGACGCAAATCTGAACAAAAGTGACATTATACATATGATATTATATTATATATGTTTGTACAGTCGCCATCAGATATATCGGAGCGGCCACGGTGGTTACAAATATCTGAACAACGCCTCTATTGCCAAGGCGATATGCATGCTCAGATATTTTTGAGTACCTTGGCCGCTCCGATATATTGGCGACTGTATTTAGTATTAAATACTAATAATAAAAGGCAGGTTTTGTTAAAAATATGTGGACGAGTTTAGTGCAAGGGACCACTTTGTCGATTTACAAGGACTCTTTTTTCTTTAAGAGTCGCCAGGACGCTCGCGTGAACTCACGTCCCCATACAAACGTAGTTCAGCTCTCATTTTAAAACGACATGCTTTAGAACCACGAAATTTGGCATGGGCATTCTAGCAGTACAGATCTATGTCGGTAATTCATTTTCGTTGCTAAAAATTGTAATACAAAGAAAATATAGCAAAAATAAGTATTGTATGGAAATCTGTATCTGGGTGTATTTTCTTTGTATTACAATTTTTAACAACGAAAATGAATCACCGACATAGATCTGTACTACTAAAATGCCCATGCCAAATTTCATGGTTCTAAAGCATGTCGTTTTAAAATGAGAGATGAACTACGTTTGTATGGGAACGCGAGCGTCCTGGCGACTCTTAATAGATAGTGCATATTGCGTAGTTTTAGAAAGTACTAGTAACTTCGTATCGACTAAGTGGTCCCTTTGTCCATTCCATACCACATATGTCGTTTAGGTGCCTTTAGCCAAACCACAGCCAAATAGCACTAGACCCTACTCATAGTGTTGTGTTCCTGCTGGTGAGTAAGGTTGCCAAAGAGCTCAAAGAGGACCCAGTGTGCTGACGACGGGGTACTTTTTTTCCCCTTTAACCATCAATACCATGAATCTTCCTATACTAATGGTTCTGTGAACCGTAGACTTCGGAGAAGATAAATAACGCGACAGCAAACTTCACCCCTTTTCCCCCTCAATTTTCCCCCAATCAAAAAAATGGCTCGACAATTTTTGGCAAATAAATCAAGGAACGTACATGCCAAGTCTCATCGAAATCGGATGAAAAATGCGACCTCTAGACCGACACTGACCAACCAACCAATACACACACATCAATCTGCCAAATCGTCGTACCAATGAAAACGGAGACGTTCGTCGCCTCGCTACGCTCGGCTCCTCAGTCAATTAAACGGCCGGCAACGCGTATGTGCACCTCTGGAGTTACCGGTGTCTATAGGCTACGGTAGCTGATTACCATCAGACGGGTATGCTTGTTTGTCCGTCGCGGTAAAAAAAAACTGAAAAAACCGATACATATAACTATATCAGGCATGCCTGATTTTCTGCCTGTTGAGTACTTTTACCTGCACGCCTAGCACATGAGTGACGCGACAGTATCTCGCGCGCGAGATAGTCTATCCGTCCTTTTCTGACTGTGTCAATTAAAAAGAGACGGGTAGTCTATCCCGCGCGCGAGATACTGTCGCATCACTCATGTGCTAGGCGTGCAAGGCTTTAGAAGAAAAGGAAACCAAAATAGCTCTGGCTTCCCTACGAATATTTTCGACGCACCGTCACTGATGATACCTGCACCTAGGTAGAAAGAAAGTGTTTCGTCACAAAGAACATAAAAGTTTCACTTTTTTTTTTAATATTAGGACAATCTTATACAAATCAACCTAGTCCCACGGTAAGCTCAATAAGGCTTGTGTTGTAGGTACTAGGAGACGATATATATATATTTGGCGGCGCTTACGTCATTTCACTTACGTCCTTTCACTATGTAAGTATTTTTGAGTGATAACTCAAAAACGGCTCAACCGATTTAATTCAATATAGTTTTCATTGAAGGTACCTATTAGGCCTCACTTTCATGTTTTTTTTCAAAACTTTTGGATCCACGGTTCAATAGTTAGATGGGGGGGGGGGGGGGACTCCCTGTTTTAAACTTTCGGAGCTATTATTTACGCTTTTTGACGCCTTTTGACGGACACTTATTGTAACATAGAGATTGTCATCCTTACCTTCTACCATCCATATTTAGTTTGTATCAGGGATGTCACGAATGTCGTTTTTCTCACATTCGCGAATGCGAATATTCAGGATACGAATGTCCGAATGCGAATGCGAATACGAATGTTACGAAGTATATTCAAAAAAGTTAATCTTGCTCATAATTTTTATGCTTCCATAGTTTATAAATACAGAACATGATATGTGACGGAGTTCTATATTATTGATCAAAAGGAGACAAGTGATACCGTCGTTTTCACTTCCTGTGTATGAGCAAGCATCTGACCATCGGCCGGGTCAGCGTGGTCAAAAAAGAATGCGTTCTGCCCACATTCGCATTCGGAAAATATTCGCATCATTTCATGCGAATGCGAATGTTGATACGAATGTCAAAAATGATGCGAATATTCGCATTATACGAATGCGAATGCGAATATTCGTGACATCCCTAGTTTGTATGTAACAGTTTTGTAGAGACATGACAAGCTGTATTGGTAATTGTCTGTAATAAGCATGAATGTTTCAGACAAAATGGCGGTTTCCGGTGAGGTGTACGAGCGAGACGGTGGCGTCAAGTTGCATCCTTACCTCGTCGCGTTGGCGTGAGTACAATACAGCTATTATTAAAATCCTACTTATCAGTGGCGGTGCCCGGCCTTAGAATTGTCCCTCACCATATCGTCCCGTGGTTGCAGTAGGAGTCTGCTAAGGGAATATACCGGGAGATGGGCAGCAGCATCTTCCGAAAGCCTAAACAACAATAAACAAAAAAGCTGCGCGCGCCAACCCGCCTGCCAAGCGTGGCGCGTATGGCAAACCCCCCCGCCTTTAAGGGAACAAGGGAAGGCCTATCTATGTTCAGCAGTGGACGTCTTATGGCTGAGATGATGATGATGAGTGGCGGTGCGTCCATAGAACTCTATTACCGCCGGCTTGCCTAATTCTCAGGCACCTGAGCAGTTATTATTATTATTTATTTATTTAGTTAGTTTAGTTTAGCTAGGGATACATGCTCAGATGTGCCCGCCGGGCATATCCGCCGGATCAATCCGTCCATGTGTGGCGCTGTTCAGATGTGTGCGCAGACAAATCCGTGTCCAATTCGCACCATACATGGACGGATCTGTGCGCCGGGCATATCCGCCAGACAAATCCGGCGGACACATCGTGCGTGTATCCCTCTATTAGTGGGTCACTTTGAAAGAACGTTTCTTTTTAAGTTGTATAAGTGAAACGCATTTTTATTTTATGTTTCATTTATAAATAATTGACCCTAATCTAACATCTGTTTCGCAATTTTTGCTTGGACAGGTGTTGCCTAAAAAACATTTTGACCCACCACTACTGTTACTTATATATACCATAGAGTAACTTACTCTTATACCGAGTGTTTCCTGTAATAGGAGCAATAAATTAAAACGTAGATTCTACTCCTCAAACCAGACAACGTTTGTTCAGCGACTTTTAAAAATAACTTATGGTTTGATTGTTAGGACACTTTAAAGTTTTTCCGGACACGCAATGCATGCCGAAATTGATTATGTCTGTAGGGTGACAAGGAATGTCAAATAGACGGATTTTAACGTACATTGAAATAGTATTTTGTGCAACAGTTACATAATGAGGGTTCTTAAGATTCGAGGGTCGAAGTTACAAAATGAGGCGAAGCCGAATTTTGTAAAAACAGACCCGAGAATTTTAAGAACCCTTATTATGTACCGTTGCACACAATAGTTTTTATACGAATGCTTAAGCAAGCCGGTAAGAATTGAGTTCGACGAAAGCCGTGCACAACCTACTGCCTCTATGTAATCTCGTAACGTTCGATCTCCCGGTGGATTGTGCCGGCGGCGACACGCAATGCGGGGCCCGACAACAGTTTCACAATATTGTATGGAAATCCTTTCTGTGATTGTTATGGATGCTACAATATGCGACCATAGAAGCTCTATCGAAAAGTATGCGCTAGTAGTTCCGCCACCACAATCTCAATTCGAGTATTACAGTCGCCGAGTATAAAAATACTATTTAGTTTGTATGAAAAAGAAGGCGATCTACAAGATGCATATTTTTTAAAAGTTGTTGAACAAAAGTTTTGTTGTTTGAGGAGTAGAATCCACGTTTTATAATAAAACAGCACAGCCTAAGAACTTTTTGAAGCTTAAGTCTATCACGCAGTTGAGAGCCACTTAAAAACAAACAGACAAAAGGAAAAAAACAGACTACACAATAGCAATTTTTTAAAGGTTGTTGAACAGTTTTATTGTTAGAGTAGTAGAATCTGCGTTTTCATTTATTGTTCTAATCACAGGAAACATCCTGTAATAACGCCCAAACAATGTCGTTAGCGCGATGTAGAAATCGCCGTGTTCAGTTCAGCGCCATCTAGCGCGATATTCGGCAAACTTCTTAGTAAGAAACACGGAACGCATGCCGCGAAGCTGTGATAACGCAAGAATTAGCTAATAATACTAAACGTGACGCCTTATCGGCGCGCGCGCCAGGTCGACGACCTCTGTTGTAGTCATCGCGAGGAGAGCATCGCCTCAATATGATGCTATCGGAATTTTAAGGGATGCTAGTAGGTAGTATCAGAGACTTGAGCTTCAAAAAGTTCTTAGGCTGTGGCCGTCCATATCTCTATAGTCTCTGGTAGTATACATTTATTTTATTTATTTATTTATTTATTTAACAACAAAATCATTACATACGGGGGGCAATGACTTACTTTAAATACAGGCTGTTTTTCAAGAGTGGTCAAGGGTCAAAGGTATAGGAAATCCGACACTATAAGAATTAGTTAAGCTTATGTGTTTGCTATTTTGGTTAAATCTTGCCAGCCGGATGAGACAGTTCCTGACGTGACGTCCGATTGAGCTGAACTTTAGCATACTTCCGCAACTTGGATGACAATACAATATGTTGGTACCATCTAGCTGGTCTGATGATGGAGACCGAAGGTGGTCATAAGAACTCTATGATAAAGCAATGGAAGCTCATGTTTGAGTTTTTTAGAATCATCTCATTGCGCAGTATATATGTCGGCGGCCGATCGTGAAATCAGGCAGATCGTAATGTTCCTGTGTAATGTTTTAACGCTACTCACATTACACCAATGTATATTTACTTGTATAGGTAGGTTAGATTCGTTAGGTTGCTTCAGATGCCCGAAGGGAAAACTGCCCAGAAATAGGAGACTCAGGGAACGAGTCAAAGATTTCTACGTTTCACGATATGCCTAGGAATTTCACGATATGCCTGATTTTACGATCGGCTGCCGACATATAGATAGATGACGAATGAAAATTACAATCGGCATTAAAATCTAGAAAACGTTTTTTTTTAGTTTTTAATTATTTGGTGCGAATGTTCGCTAAGTGATATGAACTACAACGCGCGTGCTGTGGATCTATGCCAACTGTGACAACGTAGCCAAAGGACGTATGTCACTACACAGTAACATATACATACGATTGTGTAACGAAACGGCGGGACTTGATTTATTTTAGTATACACGTGAAATAAAATGTGTGCTATGAGAGGCCCTTGAGGAATTCCTCTCAATTTTATTACTAATTTCTTTAGAATTATTTTCTGGTGCTTGCGCTATCTTTCTGATGCAGTCGCTATTAGATATACTAATAGTCCGCCTCGAACTGAAAACTCGCGATTTACTTACAAACAAGCTGACCATTCTGACCAATATAACAAGACCCATGTGATGATTTTTTCGCGCCTTCTAGTTCCATAACCCCTTGATCGATCCTGCTCATATACGAACTCTCAAATTATATGTATCTCTGCTACAACTTCAACAAATTTCATAAAGATCAAGAAAACGCTACTCAAGTTATCGTCGAACAAACTTTCAAAGTCAAAAAGACATCGAATGTGTATCCCTAGTACAGTCGCCATCTATATCGGAGCGGCCAAGGTGGTCACAAATATCTGAACAACGCCTCTATTGTCAAAGCGCTAAAGCTCGGCGCTCTGACCCCTAATTACGTCACACAATACGGCTAGTAATTCAAAAACAGCCTGTATAGAAGTTAATCAGGCAATCGGCAAATGCTTTTGGGATTGTAGAGTAGGCTAATTGAAGTATATCTTCTTTAAAAATATTTTTATAGCGTGAATCATTAGCGTGACCTTGCTGGTTGGCTAATGAGCATTACCTCATACAAACGGCACGTTTATCATTAGTCTTATCATCAATAGTTTACTATCAGCTTAACCTAGTTACCCTCATCATTTCAGGTCTTTTATTGTTCCACTTGTTACTATGTGCTGTATGTAAGTAAATAAATGTGCCGTGGGGTGCCCGGCCTTAGAATTGCCCCCCACCATATCGTCCCGTGGTTGCAGTAGGAGTCTGCTAAGGGAATATACCGGGAGATGGGCAGCAGCATCTTCCGAAAGCCTACAAATAATAAATAAAAAACTGCGCGCGCCAACCCGCCTGCCAAGCGTGGCGCGTATGGCAAACCTCCCCTTAAAGGGGAGGCCTATGTTCAGCAGTGGACGTCTTATGGCTGAGATGATGATGATGATGATCCTCCTAATACCATCCATAAATGACATGTATTGTCTCGAATTGCTCCGAAATTGTAATTCACCGTTTTCTGAAATACATTAAAATTAATAAGGGGAGGCCTATGTTCAGCAATGGGCGTCTTATGGCTGAGATGATGATGATGATGATGAGGTATAAGTAAGGTAATATCTATACCTTTCTCACTTTAACTAACAGCTGCCTCTTTCATTAGATATCAAATATTATCATTATCAATCGTAAGATCGTAATCGACAAGTTACCAAACTTACATAACCTTCACGAAAAACGGACACGTTTTCTTGCACGTGTGTGGAATTGTGGATATAGCACGCGTGACAATATTACACTGTCCTATTGGAAAAAGGTACCTTATTGTATAGGGATTAAGGTCGTTTTATATTTTATTTAATCATGTTAATGCGTGACTGGAATTTCTTTCAGTGGAGTTCTTAATAATTTTCAACAAAAACCGGCCAAGAGCATGTCGGGCCATGATCACTGTGGGGTTCCGTAGTTGCAAATCTCTGGGTTCGGCGGATATGCTCCGGCGGGCAAATCCATCGATGTATGGCGCGAATTGGAAACGGATTGTCCGCTAACACATCTGAATAGCGCCATACATGGATGGATCACGGACAAATCCGGTGGGCAAATCTGTGCGTATATCCCTAGCCTATACCACACCTACATACTCTACACAATTATAAGGGCTTATATAGTATTTTTGCGGCACTTATATTAGAGCCATTGTTCAAAAGATTGAGGGGCAGGGGATTTCAATCGGATCCCTGTTTTATATAGCCCTAAGTATATCAAATGACACCTTACCATCACCTCACACAAGGGGATTGAAGCGAAAAAAACATATGTATCTCCCTAGTTTATTAATTCGTGGTATCTCCCGTATACATTTTTCGCTTAGTAGCCAGCAGGTCTCATGAAAAATCATGTGATTGTCGTAGTGCGCTATTGGAAAAACGGTTTTTAAAATGGCCATTTTGCATCTTATTGTCTTCAGCGCATCACTTATAAAGTTATAGATAAGTTATAACGGAAAAAAGTAGACTCATTTCAATATTTCCTTGATATGGCTGAACAAAATTAAGATTCTTTTGCGAAATCGACCGTTATTTTTTAATCTGAAAAAATCGAGGTATATGGTATACCTAGGTAGGTTCTCGGACAGACAGATGGACATGGCGAAAAACTATGAAAATTTCTAGTTCAGTTGACTACAGAACCTTAAAAATGCATATGGAATATTGATATCGCTCACCGTCTTTCATTATCTGTAGGGACTGTGGAACATACCAGAGACTATAGAGATATAGACCACCACAGCCTAAGAACTTTTTGAAGCTCCTGTCAATTGTGCCATCTATGTCAAAGCCTAAATATAGTCTGGCAAACCAAAAGCGCAGTAACAGTCAGAGTAACATGCTATACCCATCCCTTTTTTAGTAGTGAGAGTACTAGCATTAGAAAAAGACAGTATGATTCTCCCTGTCTATGCTTGAAGTGGAACAAACTCTGGCCAAACTATATACCGAAAATGTAAGAGAAATGTCACCTGCACTGCTACTCCACCTAGTTACAAATAGCGTAGGTACTAGAGTAGTACACTAGTAGCTACTAGGTGGAGTAGCAGTGCAGGTGACATTTCTCTTACATTTTCGGTATCTTTAGGGGTCTTTGACATAGATGGCGCAATTGACAGGAGCTTCAAAAAGTTCTTAGGCAGTGGTGGTCTATTCTCTATAGTCTCTGAACATACTATAGTTATCTATATCTATCTCAACTAGGTTGCTGTCCAAGCCAGTATGCTCATGTTTTAGGTCACCGTACCTATGCCCTTATACTTACAGCTTGCGCAAGCGCAAGAACCAGTTCGCGCAGTTTAAACAAGCACAGAATATTAACTGCAGGCACTGACTTACCATGGTACACTACACCATATTCATCCTTATATGTCCTATCGTGTAAACAAACACTTCTCAAGGACAAGGACATTATAATAATGTAATGTTAATGTGATGTTAATATATAAAAGTTTATTAACTATGTCTTATAAAATTTAAGATTTTATTAGTTAAGTATAACTACTATAACTAGTAGTCCGCCTCGAACTGAGAACTCGCGATTTACTTGCAAACGAGTTGACCAATATAACAAGGCCTTCGGGGCTTTTTTTTTCTCCTTCTAGCTCCATAGCCACTTGATCGATCCTGCTCATATACGAACTTACAAATTGTATGTATCTCTGCTACAGCCCCAAGAAATTTCATAAAGATCAGAAAATTGTAACTAAAGTTATCGTCAGACAAACTATCGAAATCAATAAGCCATCCAAATGCCGAGACGTCCCAGTAGCCAGGTGACAGTTCGGTCTGGAGTTGTTTGTAAGAACTCACTTCGCTTACGCTACGCGAGTTCGATTAAACAGATACTAGTAGTCCGCCTCGAACTGAGAACTCGCGATTTACTTGCAAACGAGTTGACCAATGTAACAAGACCCCAAGGAGGACTTTTTTTCTCCTTCTAGCTCCGTAACCACTTGATGGATCCCGCTCATATACGAAATTACAAATTTGATGTGCCTTTGCTACAGCCCCAAGAAGTTTCATAAAGGTCAGAAAAACGTTACTAAAGTTATCGTCAGACAAATTATCGAAATCAAAAAGCCATCCAAATGCCGAGACGTTCCAGTAGCCAGAGGGCCTACCGCGAAGTTCGAAAATCGACAAAACGATGGTCCCGTCTCTATCGCTTTTGCATATACGAAAGAGAGTGATGGAAATAGACGATTCGATGAACGAAGTGCTTCGCGGTTATAGGCCAGGTGACAGTTCGGTTCGGTCTGGAGTTGTTTGTAAGAACTCACTTCGCTTACGCTCCGCGAATTCGATTATAAAACTACTGTTGCTATACCCTATCAGGGTCCATGATGTACCTAGCATTAAGTACCTGGAAATGCAATAAAGATCCTTATATCTTATGAATAAACACTTCTTAAGGACATTATCATACTTTTCTCCGGTATTATCAGTATTATCACTTAAAATATTGTTATACAAGGGGCCGTATTCTGACTTTAAAACACGCACAGACAGGGCCGGATCTAGGGTAGAGCGAGTGGAGCGGCCGCTCTAGGCGCCGGCTGGCAAGGGGGCGCCAAAATGGCAAATGAGAAAAAAAAGTTTTAAAAGACGCGAGTGTGGCGGGGCCCCAAAATACGCTTGAAAACTTCGACGAAGGGCGCCAAAACCCGATTGCGCTCTACCCTGATCAAGGGCTCGGGCCGGCACTGCGCACAGACATGATCCAAGTTCAATGCAAATCCAATGCAATAACAATGCAGCTAACGCCTACACGTCTGAATCAAAAATGACGGAATTTGCTTGAAAATTACAGCGATGCAACTACAATACGACTTCAATATTGGTTGAATATTGGTTGAGTGTTGGAGTTATGTTTAACACGATTGTGTTGTTGTTGTTGTTGTATTGTTTATATATTTTGAAATTAGAATACGGTTCAAGGTGTAACAATAATACTGGTGATCCATTTAAGGGCATAATTGGTATCGTATTCTTATTGTGAAAAACTAAGAGATTTTTTTATTTTCGCGAAATAATTTTTGTTTTTGTATGGAGGGTTGGCCAGCTGGGACGACGTCGACTCGCCCCATACAAAAAAATGTTTTTTTTTCACTTCCAAAAATTTTTTCTCCTACTTTTGCCTATTCACAATACGACACCAATTATGCCCTTAAACGGATCACCAGTATTTTTGTTACACCCTGTATACTTAAAGAAACTCACCTTTAATTGGACTCGTCGTCAACACACTGGGCAGCATCCAGTGACATGTAGCCATACGCTAAATAAAATACATACTACTAACTCTACTAAGGTACTGGCGATACGTTCAAGGCCTAGAAACCTTACGCCGCGGTTCGGTTAACTTCATTACATCTACCTACGCGGTATAAACAGCAATGCACCAAGGAGAAGTTTCCAAAGATGCGAAAATTGCGTAATTTTTTTGGGTTCCGAAGCCAAAATGGCAAAAACGGAACCCTTATAGTTTCGCCATGTCCGTCCGTCCGTCCGCGGTCTAGCTCAGTGAACGTTAACACTAGAAAGCTGAAATTTGGTTTGAATATGTGCATTAATCAAGCCAACGAAACGGTAGAATAAAAACGCGAAAAATATATTTTGTTAGGGTACCTCCCGTACACGTGAAGTGGGGGGCGAAATTTGTTTTCGTTCCAACCAAGTTGTGTGGGATATCGTTGGATAGGTCTTTTAAAAAGAAGTTTTTGGATAAAACTAATACTCTCGGAAATAATAGCTCCGAAAGTTTAAAACAGGGCGTCCCCCCCATCTAACTTTTGAATCGTGGGTCCTAAAATTTTGAAAAAATTCATGAAACTGAGTACCTTCAATGAAAACTATATTGAAATAAATCGGTTGAGCCGTTTTTGAGTTATCATTCAAAAACCCATAGTGAAAGGACGTAAGTAAAAATGACGTAAGCGCCGCCAAATTTCTCATAAGAAACGACCTTTTGAATTAATGGTCTCAGTTTACGGCACCCTGCACTGAGCATGGCCCGACATGCTCTTGGCCGGTTTTTTTCATACGGAATGTTCACAAAACTTAAATTTTACGAACAATAAAAATTATTCAAGAAGTCGCTGGACACCGCCGCGCCGTTATCAATTATTTTGACTAACTGTCTAATTTACGAGTTTAAAAAATAATACTAATAACACATTTTTGATAATTCCTGTAGGGCATGTTCTCATTGGAAATTTAATTTAAATTCTCGTGTAAGTTTCCAGAAATTTCCGAGAATGTTACTAGTTTTTTGAGAATGTTGTACAACTTGTACATTGCTAATTTTGAAGTCATAAATTGTCTTTCCCCCTGTAACTTTTGAACCGGAGATCCAAAATATATGAAAATATACATTATTGTATATTCTTGCAACAATTTTTTTTGTCAACATTATCGGTTAAGGCGTTTTCGAGTTATTTCCAAAAAAAATCTTCCATAGGCAGATACGACCTTTTGATATATATTTTTTATTCCGATGAAGGTACGGATTCCTCCGTTATGCGTGGTCCGACACGATCTTGGCCGGTTTATTTAAAGATTGCATCCCTATCTGCGCATAATTTTGCGTGCGCGTCCTCTTTTTAAAGCGCGAAAAGCGCGGACTTACACAGAGGTATTTTCAATACAATCTGCCTTATTAAGGATGATTCACGGTGTCATGTTCTGAGTCCGACACGTCGACGGGCCGACACCGGGCGTTCCGAGTAGCGACTGGGTATTCCGGGTTCGAGCCTTCCGACACAATCCTGTTATAATGTTTTCTATACAAAATGAAGTGTCGAAAGTGTCGTATCGGACCCGGCACATGACACCGTGAATCACCCTTTAGTTGTTTATCGAATAACAATTGTCTCCTCTCCAACAGTCGGTTAAAAATCCGAACTTTCAAACCGTGAATGTCTGACACCACTTACGCTACTAACTTATAGATGGCGCTGCCTGTACTTTAAAACGCGCTAACATTGTGTGCCGCTAAATTATACAGACAAAATTAGAGATTTGTACAAGATGACAATTAATTTGACAAATTTGCCAAATATTTTTGTAACGCATTTTTGCAAATACCAGCAAGAATTGCGCGTTTAAGGCCGTTCCTCGATTCGGACAAGCCACGCCCATCCGTTAGAGACACGTTTATGGCTCCCGTGCACGAAAGAAAGAGATGCAGCGCTCTTAAGGATCAGACTTTTTGACTAAAATACGATAAATAAGCGAATCTATAAAGTTTTGTGTAATTTTGTTTCTGTGACTTTTTAGATAAACCAGAATACCATATTTTTTACTTTGTTATAGTGCTTAATCTCTTTTTGTTTACGTAAGCTAAGAAAAATAAGGGGAAAAAGGACCCAACTTCGGATTATTTTTCTATCGAGGCAACTTTCAGCAATCGTGTTTTGGCTTGTGTCAATTCAATTCAATTTTTAAAATAAATGGCATTCTGTCCACAATATTGGGACAATTTTGCCAATGTCACAGTAGAGACGACAAGTGTACGGTTAATTAGTTAAAATTTTGCTCCAAGAGCTGGACGTTGTACGGTGAGGTTATGCTTTTTATAAGGAGATAGCTACTCCCTACAAACAGCACGTGGACTAACGGATATCTAACTCAAACAGGGGTTACACCCGTTTCGAGATCAATTCTTCATTAGTTGCCCACTAGTTCGTTAAATCACTGCAGAATAAGCTATATATTACACACTGAATCACGAAAATGAACAAAAAATAAGAAGTTAATCACGAAACCTAACCACCTTGCTCGCCAAGATGGCCGCAAGTCCCCTTGGCTTGTGTCAAAAACAAGAGTATATAGTCTAATAATATATATACGAAAATAAATTCAGTCCCTTTTCCCGTTTAGTCAATAGAGCGTTTGAAAAAACCTATAATTTTTCAAAGTAGCCCCTTAAATATGTTTCTTCTTATAAATGTATATAGATGTCATATACAAAGGAAAAGTGACAAAAGTCACCGGTGCCCAAGGCTGGGATCGAACCAGCGTCTTCTGCATTCGCGGCAGACGCGTTAACCACTTCGCCACCTGGCCACGAAAGCACCGGTCGATCAGAGAATATAGAGATATAGACTTTTTGAAGCTCATGTCAATTGCGCCATCTATGTCAAAGACCCCTAAAGATACCGAATATGCAAGAGAAATGTCACCTGCACTGCTACTCCACGTAGTAGCTACTAGTGTACTACTAGTACGCTATTTGTTACTAGGTGGAGTAGCAGTGCAGGTGACAGGTATCTCTATTGGCCGGGTGCACGACGCAGCGCCACCTAGCGTTCGCAACTTTGACGGCTCTGTCAAAAGTGTCGACTAATGGATACAACCAAATAAAGGTAATTATTTTAAAATATTGATTGTGGAGCAGTTAACAAATGCAAAATCTGTTTGTTTTTAATGTGAAACACATTTGGTTTTGTGCTTTATTGATAAAAGTAACTATTGTGCGTGTATTAAGTATAATTACGTCAAGTTACTTCATTGTTGTTTTCTAACAATTTAAAGGAAAAAATAATGTTTTATTATGTTTGCTTCCAGATAATTGAAAAATTACTACTTTTTTAAACACCGGTCTTAAATCGAAATTAAAGGGAAGCTGTTAGTTTTGGCACATCACGTTAGAAATATGGAATTGCAACAGTCGGACATAATTAGACAAGCTTCTTGGTTGGCCTGAAGCAACGGGAGCCCTAGTGTAAGTATCTTTAGAAATAGTGCAAAAACAATTCATTCATTTTACTAGAAAAAAATTTTGGTTTTGAATCGCCACTCTTGTTTTAAGCAATTTAATTTGGTCTGTCTGTCAAAACCCTTTTTATCAGGAACGCGTGGAGGTATGAAGTTGAAATATAACATCAAATACTTATATTATATATATCTGCGGCGCCGCTCCTTGAATCTTTTAACTCGACGCAACCCAAAGATACGGTCATTTGAGCCTTATTTTCTAACACTTCGCAGGGAAGCAAAACCTACAAATAAAGTCCGACTCGCACTTGGTTAGTTTTTTATAATACAGACAAGATTTCTGTTTTTTTTTACAGATACCTGTGTGCGTCCATAGTGGCAAATGTACCTTCGTATGTGGCCGCCTTAATATATTATATAAATCGAAAATGATGAAAGACCAGTGAAAGACCGACTTAAACAAGCAGGAGCAGCAGCGGGGAAAATTTGTTAAATACAAACAAAATATTTTGTGTTATTTCAAACATCTCTTCTGAAATCTCAAAATTGTTGTACTCTGTTTTAAATGATAGAAACAAATTGAGAAAATCTTGTGAGGTTTTATTTCTTTTGAAAATTTAGAAGTCCGTAAAGGATCATGCGTAAAGGGATCCAAAAACAAACAGAGCTATGAATTATCTCATTTAAAAGTTCGTTCGTTTTATATACTTAATTTCCTTATGGAGACACCAAGTTGAATTCCATTGCATAACTAAGATATTCATGATTTAGTCAGTCAAAGTAATTACTAGGAAGTGCGCCTGTGCCTAGACGGACTGGTTACTGTTAGACCTCAGTGGCCAACACGTCCGCCGAGCGGTTGTGAACGCAGCCCAGCTGCAATGCTTTATTTAGGCACTTAATATGTGCTGTGACTAAAATATGAAAATCTCAGTTTTGCTGTGGAATTCAACTTGGTGCTCACATTGAGTAACAGGAGATGACATCCCATACAATTTTTTTCAGCCATGAGTTTAAGTGATTTACTCGACTTTAAGTGATCAGCCTGACATTCTGTCTTGGACCACAGACATGATGCCACGCAAATGTCAAAAATTAAAAAATAATAATATTAAAAATAATGGCTTCGCGCGTAGTATAAAACTGCACTAGTAATTCTAATAAAAGTAATAGAAGCCACGGAATTACATTCCATCGGTAAATAAGCGCAAAGTTTGATGTAACACTAAATTAAAATAATTGTTGTTCGCGGTGCGACGCCATGTTGCCAATGTTCCTCGGCGCATAGATTAATGCCGCAGAAGTAACACATATGCCTACACTTATGATGTACCTATATTATTTATTAGATTCTTATATTGCATACAAATATTAACGTGGTATACAAAAAAAAAATCCAGATAGGTACATTTTAATGTTTATTTCGTAACACATATTATGATTATTGTATAACAAGGGCGATTTTGCTGAAATTTGAAGCGAGAGTTAATTACATAAAAATGGTACCTAATTTATGATTAAAATTTAAAACTTAAAAATCAAAATATCGCTCACATTATAGCTACCAAATATTTATATGAATTTAAGTAAATATAAAGGGTTAAGTAATTATATTATAAGTATACTTAAATAATAATTACATTCAAAATGAAACACAGCGCTCAGTCGTGTTTTTCTAAAGTACCACATGATATAAGATTGAAAATAAATATTGCAAATATAAAACAATCAGTTTCTCTTAAAATTATTTAATCACGTTTCATTACAAAATGTGTTTAGGCAGAATATGAATAATTGTCATAATAGTGTCACGTCTGCTTCGCTAAAGCTAATCTCTGATTCAATGACAGCTGTCAACCGCCAAATGTGGCGCACAAACTTTGTTCTAGATAGCTTGTCTAGTAGAATACATACTAAGTCAATGGGTGCTCATAGAACTAAAGTCGATAGAGATACTTACATATTTAATGACCTCTTCTCTGATAGTTTTTGGACCACGATCCATATAAAGTGGCCCGAAATCCTTTACCAAAACGCAGCACGTAATGCATGTATGAAAAAATTCCGTAGGATTTTTATGTAGAATCTGATAAAGCCTCAATCCTTATCCTTACTAGTCCACAAAGAGTACCTACATAATAATAAATTGAGGTAAAATAGGTAACGTTATAATATAGGATACACGTAGAAAGAAATATGTAAAGACTAGCTTCGGTCCGCAACTCCGTCTGCGTAGAATAACACTTACAGTAAGTATATAAAACGCCTGCATACAATTTTATGGCACATAATAGTATGTGCTCTAATTGAAAATGTGTGCAGTAAAATTGTATGCAGGCGTTTTATATACTTATTGTAAGTGTTATTCTACGAGACGGAGTTGCGGACAGAAGCTAGTCTTTACATATTTCTTTCTACGTGTATCCTGTATTATAACGTTACCTATTTTACCACAATTTATTATTTAATAGCAAATTTAAGTAGGAAGCGTAAGCAAAATAACTAAAACGTATGACGTTTCAAAAAATACAGCCGTCGCGTCGCAGTTGCCACTTTTGGTCACGTCAAGCGCTGCGATCGTTTTAGCTTTTCCCGCCCAGTCTCTGCACCCGGCCAATAGTCTCTGCCGTGAATGTCTGACACTACTTACGCTACTAACTTATAGATGGCGCTGCCTGTACTTTAAAACGCGCTAACATTGTGTGCCCCTAAATTATACAGACAAATAATGATAAGGTGTACAACATACCTATTGACTAGTATTTTACCGTTTTATTTTCAATTTTTGTAACGCATTCTTGCAAATACCAGCAGGAATTGCGTGTTTAAGTTTAAATATGTTTCTTCTTAGTTCATATTGGCAGTTATATTTTTTGCCAGCAAAATTTAAATTTGCTACCTAATTTGTATGCCCTAATTATAAATATATCTTTGACCATTTTAATTATTTACGTCACTCTGGGCGGTAAGTGAGATTTGCCGCCCACGGGCGCAGTGGCAAATCACACTTCGCACCCAGGAGAAGACGTAAAATTGTGTACGCACCACGGGCGGTAATAAAGAAGGCCTCAGATCGTGTTTATGGCCCTTATCTTCGGTTCGGGCCACAAATACCCGCGACCTGAGCCGTTCTTTATTTTACCGCCCTAGGTGCGTAATGTACTATTGCAGTAACAGTGCTCGAAGCCGAGCGGGCGATATTTGTTAGCGTGCTGCGCCAGAACAGAACCGACTTTTAAAATTATAGTGTTTTTTTTTTAATTTCACATTGACCCGGTGTGATTCTGAGGTCGGAAACTCTGCTCTAACATAAGTGTTTCATCACTATCAACATATAATCAGGTATAGTTACCTGATTTGATGTCAGGCAGAATGTAGCATATCAATGGATCACAAGTAGTTACTTGTGATCCATTGAGTGTAGAGACTGAAGAGTTTCCAAAAAATATATATTAAGGGTGGGTTGCACCACGCACAATTAACAGACTCATCAACGTTAAATATGGCGACGGAGCCGTCATCCCATAGAAAACTGTCAAACTTTTCATACAAGATTTTTTTTACGATGTTGTTGACGTCAATAGACGGTTTGGTGCAACCGGCCCTAAGAGTCGCCATCAGGACGCTCGCGTCCCCATTAGAGGTGTGCGCCGATGCCAAAATCATCGGCGGCGGCGTCCGATCGTTTTTTGACCGGCGGCGGCGGCGTGATCGGCGGGAAATCGGCGTGGTATATATTTTTAATATTTTTTGGGGAAATTGACAAAATACCCTCTAAATCGAAGCCTACTGAGTTATTAAGTATAACCTGCATAAATAGAACTCCCCAAATCTCTAACAATGTATGATTGTCTAGCAAACTTTGCATATTTTAAATACAAGACATGATTTTAGAGAAAATTACAAAGGATAGACTAGTTATATAGACATATTTATTTGTTTTATCTATGTAGAACTGGCTACACCACTTGCCTGAACATCGAATACGATAACACAAAAAGCCCTGAAGTTAATAAGTGCAAAACCGACTGATTTCGCATTTGTAATTCGTGAGAGAAAATTGTACGTTGAGTCATAAAAGACAAGGATGGGATGTCAGACGAAAAAGATGCATTCTAGTGATTCTAGTTTAGTTGGTTCAGTTCTAGTTATATAAAAGTGGATATTTTTTCACATCGGCAACCAAAATAATTCACGTGGATCTTGCCGCCGCCATTTTGTTAACGAAATTTCACGCGGTGCGAGCTCGGCATGCAGGTTTTTACACCGTGACCCTGCCTGCGATATGCCGCACTCTCACCGTGTAGCCCGCGCCAATCAGGAAGCCTGCATTCAAATATAGACGCTCGGTAAGGAATCGGTAAAAAATATATCGAACATCCTTTAGTGCACCGATACCGTATCGCAAAGTTAGGTAGTGGCCTTAAATAGTTCCTTCGATTTAACAAGGATCCCAACATCAAACTTGACTTAAGGGGCATTTAACAAAAAAAAAGAAGAGTAAGGAGCTACACGGGCGGTTCTACAGGGCCCTCACGGAACACCTAGACCTGCTCGCGTCGGTGAACTGGTTACGATTTGAAGATCTCTTCGAAGAAACCGAGGGCTTCGCCTTCGGGCATGTAAAACCGGTATTGTATGCCCGAATCAATAATATATCCTGTCGCCGTCCCGGAGAGTCACTCAGGCATATCATCTTCGGTTGTTCTCATCTTGCTAGCGGCGAGCACTTGCATATACATAATCTCGTAGCTAGGGTTATAAACCAGCAGGTTGTTTTTATGTACGGCGTTTGCGACCACAAAGTGCCGTACTACAAGTACACACCTGCGCCAGTCCTCGAAAATGGTCGAGCCACGCTCTATTAAGATCAATATATCATCACGGACAGAACTATTGCTACCAATAAGCCTGATATCGTGCTGATAGATCGCTCGCAGGGCAATGCTCGTCGACATCACCGTCACGAGAATCACGTGAAAGGAGAATTGAGAAAGACAAATCCAGCAAGTACCTAGACTTGGCTCACGAGGTAACCGCCATGTACCAGGTTGATTCGGTTTGGCGATTATTGAACCGACAGTAGTTTTTGCGTAAGCTCTCATTGCGAAGAGCCTCGGCCAACTTCTCGAAAGACTTTCGTTTCGGGGTTAAGGTTGGTTCAAGGGTCAGATTCAGGTGGCGGTAATCCTGGACACGGCGCACACAGCCTGAATGTTTCCCTCTATGCGGCCCTGACCACTGGCAGCCTGGGCCTTGCTCCGTTGCCGGCGGATCCCTAGGTTAGGTTTTTACTTTTATAAAAATTTTGTGAATAACCTAACCTAAGACGAAAGATAAATTAAAGAAGATAGATAATCAATAGACAAAACAAATAAAAGCCTATAATCCAAAAACATCTAAATGACGTCATTTGATGTAACTGGCAAAGGATAAGTCAAGAAGCAATAGATCTTTCAAAAATACGTAGTATACTGGCCACTCATTAGTCATTTACCGTTACCGGGCATTAAAACACTTAAAATTTGCCACGCCGATTTTACGCCGGTCAAAATCATCGGCGGCGGCGGCGTGGAAAAATCGTCGGCGGCGGCGGCGCGGCGGCGCGGCGCACATGTCTAGTCCCCATACAAACGTAGTTCAGCTCTCATTTTAAAACGACATGCTTTAGAACCACGAAATTTGGCATGGGCATTCTAGTAGTACAGATCTAGGTCGGACATTCGTTTTCGTTGCTAAAAACTGAAATACAAAGAAAATACAGTCGGTTACAAATTTACACACAAAACTTATTATTGCTGCAGTTTCTTTATTTGTTTGACAATTTTTAGCAATGAAAACGAATGTCCGACCTAGATCTGTATTACTAGAATGCCCATGCCAAATTTCGTGGTTCTAAAGCATGTCGTTTTAAAATGAGAGCTAAACTACGTTTGTATGGGAACTGGGAACACGAGTTCACGCGAGCGTCCTGGCGACTCATAAGCGTAATATTTTGTTCTATGAAAGTTTCGTTGCTTTCAAAATTGAATAAAATTTTCCGGGGCTACCTTTTATAGTCTATAGCAGCATTTAGATACTTAGTGCAGACATAGAGTAACTTATATAGTAGAGCACCACAGCCTAAGAACTTTTTGAAGCTCATGTCAGTCGCGCCATGGTCGTCTGCGTGAAAGCGACCTAAATATTCCCAAAATGTAAGAGGAAATGTCACTTGCACTGCTACTCTATCTATTAGCTACTAGTGTACTACTAGTACGCTATTAGTTTTGGGTATCTTTAGGGGGCTTTCACGCAGATGGCGCGATTGACTTGAGCTTCAAAAAGTTCTTAGGCTGTGCTGCTCTACTATATAAGTTATTATATGGTGCAGACCTACGCGAATATTATCTCAATGGTCCAATTGACTCAATTACCACTCAAACAGTTGACAGACTAAGTTACTGACCATTGGTAGTTCTTATTCCTTTGTATTAAAGCTTACAATGAGTTAAACTGTGCGAGGAATCTCGCGAGGAAGCTCGACATTTGACGATATTAGAAGTGGGCACAGATATGAGTATCATTTATTACGTGGGTGATCAATGCCTATGTACATAATAGAATCCGTCGATTATAGTTTTGTTTTTCCATAAGTAACGTAACTGCTATAACTTTACCTACGGTGCTCAACTTTGCCTGGCTTGAAAATATGGTTTTCTTCACCAAACATATCTTATTCCTGGGGGCCAATTTTTGACTTTCGAGCGCCCGAATTCAAAAAGTTTAAGCTCGAAAATAATCGCATACAAAAATTAACCGCCAATTTTTTCGCATGAAATTAATAGTTTCAATACTCATGATTTAAATTCCTATCGTTGTTATTTTAAAAACATAATTTCATCGTTTTATTCAAAGTTGTAAATGTCACTTTCGAGTACTCGAATCTCAAAAATCACCCCCCTGAGATGACCGCCTTTTTTTGGTATTGATTAATTTAAATGATACTTTTTATTATTAACAGTAAAATAAAATGAAAAAATCCTGAGACCACTCATTTTGCAACGTATTTATATATTTTACGTACTTGTATAACTTAATTTTAATCAATAAGAACCTTCCTCTTTTCACCTCTCCAAGCAAAAATCGCGAAACAGGTGTTAGATTAGGGTGAATTGTTTATTGCTTGAGTGTATATAAATACATGAACCCTGGAAACAATACACTCCTTTTGTTGGGCAGTCGTGTAAAAATAAGCACACCCATGCTAATTACCAAATTAAATATACATCACTGCCAATGCCAAGGTGACTTTACAAATTTCGCATATTTGTACAGATGGCACAGAAATATCTTTTGTTAAACTTCTATCACGCTAAGTTTGCATGGACGAAATGAATGTCTTTAGCTTGGCGGGTCTTTATACATGCACATATCTGCCTGGCAGATGTGCCCGGCGGACAGATCAGTCAATGTACGGCGTTACTATCTGTCCACTCCACACACATACATACCCAATTCCTGATTTATATTGATAGATCTGCTCGGGCACATCTGTCAGACAGATCTGGTAGTCAGACTCAGGCTTTTCCCGTATTTGGGAGGCGTACGCGAAGCTGAAGCCAACGCGCAGAGGCTATTTCGATAATCTAATGAAATGTGAAGGATTATTCCTTTGGCGTCACATATTGAACGATTTGTTTTTAGATATTTATCTGATATCTTTATTCAGACAAAAGAATATGAGCTAAAACCTAATCTAAAAAATTACAAATAAACATCTGACCTAACTCGCCAGACTAATACACGTGAAGGATTCCTTACCTTCAAATAACTGAGCTTTAATGCCTAAATAGATATTCGTAAATGTGACATCACAAAAACTAAGCCTCCTACCCCTTCCCTTGTCACAACACTTTGTTGTCCCCTCCCCTCTTAATATGTGACGTTTAATGGATGGCCTCAACAACATTTAATATGGTTGTTTCAGACGATGGTGCGTATCGTGTCTGTGGAGTACAGCCTCCGCCATGCTGTACCGGCTGCTCACCAATCCTCTGCCGCAAATCACAGGTAACTTACTACCTTAGAAAGTAAACGTTAGGTTTTCGCGTCAGATCCCGGACACGGTTCAGAATACCTGAAGGTAGGGATACTACACATATAGGTCTTGTTTGCCAGCTGGATATGACAGGTGGGATACCTGGCGGGTAACTCAATCAATGTAGGGTGCTATGGTGCTATAGATACATATTTTCAAATCTGTCCACAATCTTTAGGTACAACGGAAACTGGTTGAAACAAGGTAAATTAAATTTAAATTTAAATTTAACTTACTCACCCTCCCCTCCCTATACATTTTAGATATTGCCACATTCGTACATAAAAACTTACATCTTTTTAAATACTATCAAAACCCTAGACGTAACCAATTCCTTGAACTTCCAGAACCAAAATTAGAAATATACAAGAATGGACCCTACTATAGAGCCATAAAGGTTTATAATAAAATCCCCACATATTTGAAAACTGGACAAACATTGGCGTATCTAGAGATATTTTCCAGGGGGGGCCTGGCCCCTGTCTTATTCAGATACATTGGGAGCCCTATGGCTATAGTCGGCAGCGTCGAGTCTAATTTTACAGTAATACCGCAAATCGATGTACAGTTTAGCCATTTGGCACACGCATACTAGAGGTGAAAAAAATTTTTTTGATCCGCAGTTCCTAAAAAAAAAGTCCCTTAGGAGGGTGCTGATTCATCATTTTTTTTTGTACGGGAAAATTTTTTTTTTCAAAATCCTATCGTATGTAGTATCATGTGAAAGGGCTAATAGAGGCGGTTCTAAAAATATACCACATCATTATATTTCATCATCATTTAAAAAAAAACAACAATAATTTTCAAAACATACGAGAGCATTTCTTTTTATTTTTGCCACTTTTCTCGACTTTTTATTTTATGGTAAGTTTTATGTTTTTTTCTAGTCAGAATCGCGAGCTGATTCGATTAATGCAAGAAAAAAATGTGTCCCAAAATTTTTTTTCCTCTTGTGTTGCCCTTTGCCATATGTTTTCTATGGAGGTAACACAATAGGAAAAGTAAAAAAAATCAAAAAATGTATGGAGTTTTATGGGACATCTTTTTTTATTGCATAAATCGGATCAGCTCGTGATTCTGATCAGGAAAAACATAAAACTTACCAAAAAAATTTGAGTCAACAAAAGTGGCAAAATTTTTGAGAAACGCTCACCAAGTTTGGGCTCCCCCAGATACGATATGGCTGGTTTTTTTTGGTACTATATATCAAAAATTATACTAAATACCTTCATATCTAACCCCAAGAAAGCAATTTTGAAAATAATTTCATTTAGTTTTTTTTTAATTTTTCAATATTATCAAGTAACGCAGTACAAAATGTACTGGAGTAGGACTCTAGTAGAACTCTACTTGTGGAGGTGAGCCCGAGGAGGGGGTAGGAAAAGAAGGTCCCGTTTTTTGTTTTTTTGCTTACATCTTGCGCCATAGACAATTTTGTTGTAGTACATAATTAAAGCTGATAAAATTCTCTACAACTATTATGAATTCACTTTTTACCTAACACTAATGGTTGTCCAGATATGAGCTCCGAAAAACGGACGATTTTGTAACGTGGTATTCTCCACAATTCTTGTCATACTAACTGGAAAAAGTTTATCTGGATAAAAAGCCACCCTAGACATTTTATAAAGAATTAAATTATCGCAAACGCATATAAATAATATAATGATTCATTTTATCCTTTTTGAAGTCGGTTTATCTTTTTTTTGTAAAAAGTTTATATTTTTCCATTTTTAGTGGTTGTATAATTTATCAAAATCGGTAAAGATACATAAAAAAGTTCATAATACACCCATTCTATCTAAGGAAAGGTCCACGTATCATATGTGGACTTCATCATCAGGTCCACTGCATCGAAATGGTGGTTTTCGTGAGAAAATACTTTAGTTGCTTAAGAAAACAACCAAATCAACATACATGTGCCTTTAAAAAATTGAGGAGTTTTCTCAATTCCTCACGGATTCCATCATCAGAACACCACCAGATTAATGTGGGACCATATTCGAGATAGTTCCTATCAAACAAAAAAAAGGGAATTGTCCAAATCGGACCACGGGTCTCGTTGTAATCGCTGAGCATCCTACATAAAAAAATCTTCATCATTATCACGAAAACAATCATCATCATCAGAACCACTCCATCAAATTGGCGGTTTTCGTGAGAAAATGCTTGAGTGGCTTAAGAAAACACCCAAATCACCAGACACGTGCCTTTAAAAATTGAGGGGTTCCCTCAGTTGTTCATAGATTCCATCATCAGAACAGGACCAGATTAATGTGGGATCATTTTTAAGGTAGTTCCTTTCAAACAAAAAAAGAATTATTCAAATCGGACCACGGGTCTCTGAGCAATCGCTGAACATCCTACATTTAAAAAATCTTCATCATTATCATCAAAACAATCATCATCGTCAGGTCCACTCCATCAAATTGGTGGTTTTCGTGAGAAAATGCTTGAGTAGCTTAAGAAAACACCCAAATCACTATACACGTGCCTTTAAAAATTGAGGAGTTCCCTCAATACCTCATGGATTCCATCATCAGAACAGTACCATATTAATATGGGACCACCTTGGATGTAGATCCTTTCAAACAAAAAAAGAATTACTCAAATCGGACCATGGGTCTCGGAGTAATCGGTGAACATACATAAAAAAAAAACACCAAACCGAATGCAGAACCTCCTTTCTCAATGGAATTGAAGTCGGTTAAAAAACACCAAACTGAATGCAGAACCTCCTTCCTCAATGGAATTGAAGTCGGTTAAAAATCCCCCACTTTACAAAATCGTCCGTTTTTTGGAGCTCATATCAGGACAACCATTAGTGTTAGGTAAAAAGTGAGTCCATGAGAGTTGTAGAGAATTTTATCAGCTTTAATTATGTGCTACATCAAAATTGTCTATGACTCATGGTTTTAAAGATATAAGCAAAAAACCAAAAAACGGGACCTTCTTTGCCTCCCCCCTCCTCGGGCTCACCTCCGGGGGCTGGGGACTTTTAGTATGCTAGTCTCTTAACTAGTCTTAATAAAGTTCCAAAGTCAAAATTTCTGCTTTCCACTTTTCCAGCTAGAATCATTCGTTCACCACACCATGAATAACTCGGCCATTTTTGATTTTACAGTAAAACCATGAGTACAAAAATTATATAAAATTTGATTCTCTACAAGTTTAGTCCTTACAATTTTTCTTCTACGACAATGTTTAGAAATAAAGGAAAAGTAGAAAAATCCACTGCCTCAGGCGAGACTCGAACTCGCGACTCTGGGAAACATGCCCATCGCTCTGCCAACTGAGCTACTGAGACTATACCTGATGGCTGCGAATTTCTCCACCACATACTTTTTATTTTATATTCGCGCCTTAGGGTGACGCCTAGCGACATCTGCCGACGAAGTCTTACACTTCTTAACCGGCCATCGGAGTCCCAAGTTGTATTGAGAATTCACCGATAACGATGCGCTAACCCATGCAATTTATTTTTGTATTAAGCAGAACGTCTGCTAACGATACCACAATGTTTAGAAATAAAGGAAAAGTAGAAAAATCCACTGCCTCAGGCGAGACTCGAACTCGCGACTCTGGGAAACATGCCCATCGCTCTGCCAACTGAGCTACTGAGACTATACCTGATGGCTGCGAATTTCTCCACCACATCCTTTTTATTTTATATTCGCGCCTTAGGGTGACGCCTAGCGACATCTGCCTGCATCTGCGAGTTCGAGTCTCGCCTGAGGCAGTGGATTTTTCTACTTTTCCTTTATTTCTAAACATTGTGGTATCGTTAGCAGACGTTCTGCTTAATACAAAAATAATTTTCTTCTACGATCGATATTTTGGAAATTAAATTTGAAAAAAGCGACAAGTTCAAAATATTTTCATCGTCTCGTTTATATTCAACTTTACGGCATAAATGAAGAGGACTAAACTTGTAGAGATTCATAATTCTGAACGATTTTGGTTCTCACCTTTTTTCCCCAAAATATCGATCCTAGAAGAAAAATTGTGAGAACCAAACTTGTAGAGCTACAATTTTTGTTCTCACGGTTTTACTGTAAAATCAAAAATGGCCGAGTTATTTAAGAGAAACCGTTTTTTGAATATACGCAGGAGCCTGATTCAGTCTACTTTTTGAATTTACACTCCCAGTGACCCCCCCGAGGGACATACGAAAAAAAATCCAAGAACTAATTATTCATGGGTCAAAATATATAATGACTGAACTAATAGGTAATAGTGAATTGTCGGTTCTAGGACTTAATAGGTCATTTATTTTGTGATAATTTTTTTGTGCCCAGCCTAGAATTTCAAATCGGTAACCTATCATCTTGGGGTGGGCACCAGGCTATTCTGGGGTGGGCACGGCCCACCCGGCCCCCCCTCTATATACGCCTATGTGGACAAACAGATACAGAGTTTAGAAACCGCCTAAAATGTAAGCTGGTCGATAAGTGTTACTACACGGTTACTGATTTTATGGAAGATGAGCCTTTGTAACTTGGAATGTTAGCAAGTTCTCTAATTATAAGTAGATACACCTATCTAGTTGTAATATAAATTTAATGTGATGTTAATATTTAAAAGTTTATTAACTATGTCATATTAAATTTAAGATTGTTATGTATAATTAGGTATAGATATTATAAAACTACTGTTGCTATACCCTATCAGGGTCCACGATGTACCTAGCATAAGTACCTGGAAATGCAATAAAGATCTCTTATCTCTTATCTCTCTCTTAAAAAAAAGTGCTTTATGCACTTGAAAGTTTAATTCAATAAATAAAAAAGTGTAAAAAATATTCTTTTTTCTTCTTCCAGCTCCAAAACACTCAAAACCGCGACCAGCAGGCAAGGAACATCTGCACCCGGAGCCTAAAGTGGAATGTGTCGTTCTTCATCAACCAGAGACTCCCAAGGTCGACGTCATCTTCGTACATGGACTTTATGGTGAGTACTCTTGGTCGTTTATATTCTCCTGGTACATCTACACCCAGAGCATAACGCTGGCTCTACATGATGGGCCATCATAGGGACGCAGCTATACGACGGAACGAGATGGCAAAATTTTTAGCTCTCTCTAACGCATAGCTGCGTCCCTATGATGGCCCATCATGTAGAGGCGCCATAAAGTGGAATGTGTCGTTCTTCACCAACCAGAGACTCCCAAGGTCGACGTCATCTTCGTACATGGACTTTATGGTGAGTACTCTTGGTCGTTTATATTCTCCTGGTACATCTACACCCAGAGCATAAAGTGGAATGTGTTGTTCTTCACCAACCAGAGACTCCCAAGGTCGACGTCATCTTCGTACATGGACTTTATGGTGAGTACTCTTGGTCGTTTATATTCTCCTGGTACATCTACACCCAGAGCATAAAGTGGAATGTGTTGTTCTTCAGCAGCCAGAGACTTCCAAGATCGATGTCATCTTCGTACATGGACTGTATGGTGAGTAATCCTGGTCGCTTATATTCTCCTGGTACTACACCCAGGGTTCTAAAGTGGAATGTGTGGTGCTGCACCAGCCAGAGACCCCAAAGGTCGACGTCATCTTCGTACATGGATACAGTAAGTACTCCTGGTCGTTTATATTCTCCTGGTACGAGTATACTGTTTCTTAATAAGGAGCATCTACATGGAGGGTCTACAAAAAATTGTTTTCTTCACCAAATAGCTATTTACATCTTCCTGTGGGAGAAAGGCGGTCATCTCAGGAATAAGATATAAATAGTTATTTCGTTGCTTTTGGCGTGGAGACCCTCGGTCCGTGGGGTCCAGCAGCACAAGGGCTGTACCGACAGCTAGCCAAACGGCTGGTTGAGGTCACAGGGAACAAACGAGCTGGCAGCTTCCTCGCTCAACGCATTAGCATTGCGATTCAGCGAGGAAATGCTGCCAGCGTCCTCGGCACTATGCCACAGGGGCCGTTTTTAGAAATAGATTTTTAGTTTTTAGTATTTTTAAGTTAGTTTTAATTGGTTTACATAAGGTTTTATTAATAGTTAGTTTTTAATTTAGTTTTAATATAAGTATATTTCTAAGTTGTTTTAGTTGTGGTGCAATAAAGTTATTTGGTTAAGATAACCATGTTCTTCAAGCCAGGCAAAGTTGTAGCACTTGACGGTACCAACAAACGCGCGCTCGATAGAAAATCAAACCTAAATCTAACATTATACATTAACAAGTTATAGATGGGTCGTATAAGTCAAGACAATTCAGCATTGTTTCATCACAATGGATGACTTCTGACCTGCGTTTAGTTAATTGTGTTACTCAATATACATGCTAATCTGTAGGGACATATTTATTTAGCCCTTTCATTTCATGAGAAACGTGTTCACGCCGATAGAAAACTTCATGTAAATAAGTTAAGCAAATGTCACAGAAGATGGCGCTGCACCGAAGAGATGTTTCTACATCGCGCTATCGAGATTTTTATTGGGATTGTAGGTATATAAGGGTTGAGGCCGACTACCCCAGACTCGTAACTGGCCTTTAAGAGTCGCCAGGACGCTCGCGTGAACTCGCGTTCCCATACAAACGTAGTTCAGCTATCATTTTAAAACGACATGTACAAAATATAGCAAAAATAAGTTTTGTATGTAAATCTGTAACTGGCTGTATTTTCTTTGTATTACAATTTTTAGCAACGAAAACCAATGTCCGACCTAGATGTGTACTACTAGAATGCCCATGCCAAATTTCATGGTTCTAAAGCATGTCGTTTTAAAATGAGAGCTGAACTACGTTTGTATGGGAAAGCGAGCGTCTTGGCGACTCTTAAGGTGGCCAAACAAGTTTATCATGTTTAAAAAAAATCCCCTGAAGCGTCCCTATTCCCCCAATAACTCCTGGGATGCCTCGGCGTAAAATTCGATAGTTAATGGAGACACTCTCCAAAACTTATAATGTTGCCGCTTCTGGCGATTTAAAACACTGTTGTTGAAAGAGTCTGTCTGTGAAGAGAGTGTCCTGAGTCCGCATGAGTGCGGGCCGCCCCCACCGCCCCCCCCCCCTAGCTACGCCACTGCGCAAAACCTAGACTACCTAATACCTATAGAACGCTGAAGAGCCTTAAAATTCGGAACATAAATTTTACGTGTCGTGAAGATTCATTATGAAACTATTTATTAGGTTTTCAAAGAAAGACACATAATATAATTTTAAACAAAAAAGAACCGACTTCACTTAGGATCCGCTATACCAAGAGGAAGTGGCCGAGTTGCTGTAGAAAATAGTGAAATCACTGTAGGTGTGCCTATAATATTTGAAGAGTTCCCTCGATTTCTCTATAGGGTCCCATCATCAGACCCCAACTTGGTGACAATGGACCCCTCTAGGGGTTATACCTGTTCGATTAAAAAAAAATTTAGAAAATCGGTTCACGATTGACGGAGATATCGAGTAACATACATACAAAAAAAAATTATAAAAAAACAAATCAGTGGAATTGAGAACCTCGTCCTTTTTTGTTTGAAGTCGGTTAAAAAAAGGTGTGAATGAAATCTGACGAATAGCTTTGAAAATAACTCCGTTGGCAACCAGTTGCGATGGTAATGAACTGACCTTTCGCCAAATTTGAATTGACGTATTGCTTATGTGTGGGTAATAGGTAATTTAATTTCCATTGTTACATTTGGATATTTTGGATTTGGCGAAATTAGAATACGTATGTATTTTTTAGGGTTTCGTTTAAGCAGAGACTATAAATAATATAGACAGCCATAGTCTAAAAACTTTTTGAAGTCTGAAGCGCCATCTGCACGAGAGCAACCAAAAGATCGACATCTAGTAACGAGTAGCGTAGTTTTTATATAATAATAAAAAAACATAAATATACAACTTAGGGGCTATTCATAAATTACGTCATTTCAAAATAGGGGGGGGGGGGGGGGGGTGGCTCTGGACATCGGATGATGGTAGCACAACGTAGGAGGAAACGGGGCCATTTGAAGCATAATTTTTGGATGATTTTAGGGGGGGGGCAAAAATTTATGACGTAATTTATGGACAGCCCCTTATAGCCCTATCTAGCCTTACTTAAAAACTATTGGTACCTAAACTATATAATATACAGATGTCCCCTATATCGCTGCCACTTACGCTAGATGTCACTGCGACGCAATGGCAATTTTTCGTGTTAATTTTTACATCTTTACTTAACGGAAGTGGTACTTTTTTGTTCTTTTGGCCAATTCTATTTTATTTTTATTTTTTCGGAACTCAGCATCACTTTTATGAACATGTGCCAGTGCTTATCTTTGTATCACGTAACGTAGCAGATCTTACGGTCCCCGTCCGTACTAAAAGGACATGCAGCTTTCTTTGACTTGTTTCGGCCTCACTATTTGAACGAGGACAACTATTGTATGTTAGGCTAGCTCTACATGATGGGCCATCATAGGGACGCAGCTATACGACGGAACGAGATCGCAATATCGTTAGCTCCCTCTAACGCATAGCTGCGTCCCTATCATGGCCCATCATGTAGAGGAGCCATTATCCACATATAGCTCCGTGATCTAAATCGGTCAAACACTATTCAAGTCATTGTCGCATTGTCGGTGTCCCAACAGATCCATAATCGCCGGATGTCGCTCGTGTTGATACGTGCGCCGGAGTCGATTTTAAAACTAACCATCGTGACAATGCTCGTTTACAAAGTAGAATCGCCATTCAGCGGGGAATGTCATCAACTTAGATTCAACCGGACCGGCCATGTCTGTCATTTTCTATACAAAAAAAGTCTGCCGATTATTGCGGGATGAAGTCTGGCGATGATTGCGTCAAATATATACATAACGTCAAAATTCGTCCGTCAGGACTTCCGGTGGCGCAACTGTCAAGCGATAACCGCTATAAGTGTTGTGACGAGATTTTAATAAAAACCTAGTGGAAAAAACAATCATGAACCTCTAAAAACACGAAAAACGAACACAGTGAAACCTTAAGTGTACGGATTGCTAAAATTTTCGCGGAAAAGTGTCGATTTAAAGGAAAATAGTGCTTAAAACAGTTTTGCTAAACATATATAACAATAACTATAAACGTAACGTAGAATAGCGTACTTCCGCTGAGTGACAGTGACGGCTGACAGCTAATTCGGTGTTGCTAGGACAATTAACCGAAGTACCCCAAACAAGGGATTCCAGCCTTGAAACAGTAGAAATATTCTAATAAAAAACTAAAAATGGAAACAATCTTGAAGAAAATGGAAGAAAACATGAAGGCAATCAAGGAAGACTTTGAGAAACATACCAACTCTTTATCAGAAAGTTTCAAGATAAGTTTAGCGTCAACCATAGAAGAAAAATTAGCTCCGTTAGTGGATGATAACTTAAATATAAAAAGTGAAGTCGAAGTACTTAAAAGCAAAGTTCACAATTTGGAAAGGGAAGTGCGGAAAAATAACCTAATACTTCATGGTGTACAAGAATCAGAACGAAACTACACAGAACTACTAGAACTGGTACTGAAAACTTTAAATACTGTAGCAAAGGATGGAGAAATAGAAAGTTTCGACAAGTGGGAAGTGTCTGAAGTTCGCAGACTAGGAATCAAAAAAGACAACAAGCATAGACCTATACTAGTTAAACTAACTCTGGCCTGGAGAAGAATGCAAGTACTCAAGAACAGCAGAAGACTGCCAACAAATACCTACGTCTCAGAAGACTATCCCAAAGATGTAATCCAAATAAGAAGAGACCTTAATATCAAGAGGAAAGAGGAAAACAAGAAGGGGAAAATAGCTATGATCAAATACGATAAACTAATAATTAAAGAAAAGACAAGTCAAGAAAAAAACAATGAGAAAAGGAAACGGTCACCAACAAAATCACCAACATCTGATGACAACAACAAGGCGGTAGAATGTCAGCTAGCCCCCTCCAAGATGAATAAAACGAATGCCTTCGAGTTTATGAGCCGTTCTAGGTCAAACTCTCAATCTTCTACCAGCAAACAATAGCAACTAAAGAAAACTAGGCCCCGGAAACAAAACATCATCAAAACAACATCAACAAACAAACAACAACACAACCATCTCCCAACACGGCCGGTCCCCGCGGGAGTATTAGACCAACACCCTCCATCGAAGGAAACAAACAAAAAATCAAACCACAACAACTCATCAACAACCCAAACTATCCAAATATGCACATACAATGTAAGGTCACTGGCAACCAACATTAGGATGCTAGAATTAAACAATGCTATTAAAAAACTAAACTGGGACATTATAGGCCTTGCAGAAGTAAGAAAAATGGGAAATAACATAGAAGAACATAAGGACTACATCCTATGCTACATAGGGGAGACCAAAGGTCTTCATGGTGTAGGTTTCTTAGTGAAGAAATCATTAAAGACCCAAATAACAAGCTTCATAGGTATTTCAGAAAGAGTTGCCTTACTAAAAATGAACTTCAAACAGGGACCACTGTCATTAATACAAGTGTATGCCCCTACTGAAAGTGCCGGCGAAGAAGTAATGGACATTTTTTATCAAGACATGGGAAAAGCACTCGAGATGGCAGATAAAGCCTTCCTACTCATGGGCGACTTCAACGCCAAAATTGGTCAACCGACATTTCATGAAAACACTGTAATGGGTATCTACGGTTACGGACAACGAAACCTGAGAGGCGAACGACTAATAGCATTTGCACATGAAAATAAACTCTCAATAATGAACACACATTTCAAGAAAAAACCTTCAAGGAAATGGACCTGGAGATCTCCGGACCACAAAACCACAAACGAAATTGATTTCATACTTAGCCCAAACCCTAAATCTGTGTTGAACATAGAGGTCCTCAACAGAGTAAGCTTCCCATCAGACCACAGAATGCTACGATGCACTCTGAAAACCCAGCCACCTAAAATCAGCCGAAGGAATTTCAGACCACTGCCTAATATGCTGCAGACTGCCCAAGAGAAAGAAGAATACGTGCAAAACTTGCAAAGAAACCTAAAAACTCTTGAGGAAATCACAGTCAAAAGTGAAAACATACAGACATTTAGCAACAAACTAGAAGAAATAGTATTAAAAAGCATGAAGATAGACAAAACAACTAAAAACAACAACAAAAAACACCAAATTATCAACAATCAAACACTAAATTTAATTCAAAGAAGAACAGAACTCCTAGCTATCAAAAACAAATCAAAAGAAATGAAGTACGAACTTGGGCAATTATTCAAAAAAACAAATAAAGCGATTAAAGAAGATTATGAGACCTACAGAAGTTCAGTGGTAGAGAAAAACATGACAAAATACCGAAGCTCTAAGAGAGCATACAAAGACCTCTCAACTCATAAAAATTGGATCCAAGGACTGAATGATGAAGAAGGCGAATTAAGAAATAGAGACAACATAATAAAACATGCAACAGCTTTCTATGCCCAATTATATAAAAAACCAGAAACAGTCCAGCACCTGTACGAATACAACAATAATGAGCCTAGCAAAGCAGAAGAAGCAGAAACAACACCAGTAGTTAAGCCCATCGATGTAAAAGAGGTATTGTTCCATGTCAAAAAGTTAAAACCTGAAAAGAGCCCAGGTCCGGATAATATCACAAATGAAGCACTAAAAATGGGAGTGCCTTTATTGGCTAAATATCTAGTCCGCATGTTCAACCTGGTACTAGAAACTGAACAAGTACCCATACAATGGTGCCAATCAAATATCATATTGCTTTATAAAAAAGGAAACCCACTCGACATCAGCAATTATAGGCCGATAAGCTTACTTTCATCAGTATACAAACTTTTCTCATCAATACTTCTAACCAGAATAGCACCAACAATCGATATAAATCAGCCAATGGAACAAGCTGGCTTTCGAGCACAGTACTCTACAATCGACCACATACAAGTCATAGATCAAATCATGGAAAAATTTAAAGAATACCAAAGACCGCTGTATGTGGCGTTCGTAGACTATTCAAAAGCGTTTGACAGCTTAATACACCCATCCATATGGAATGCATTAAAGAACAACACTATTAACGGAAAATATATCAACATCATAAGGAACATTTACTCTAAAAGCGTCAGCAGGGTGAGACTAGAGAGACTAGGAGAAGCATTCACAATCGAAAGAGGTGTGAGACAGGGCGATCCTCTCTCTCCCAAACTATTCATAGCGGTGATGGAAGAAGTGTTCAGAAAACTCCACTGGAATAAAAAAGGAGTATGGGTGTCACAAAGGAAGCTGACACATTTAAGGTTTGCTGACGACATAGTCTTATTTAGTTATACTGCCCAAGAAATGGAAATAATGCTACGAGATCTAAATACAGAGAGCCAAAAAGTAGGATTACACATGAATGCGTCTAAAACTAAAATCATGACGAACAGTCACAAAAAAGGCATGACCGTAGATGAAAAGACAATTGAATATGTAGACAGCTATGTATACTTGGGTAAAATGATCTCTTTTGACACCAATAGTAACGAAAATGAAATAGACCGGCGAATAAATACAACTTGGAAAAAGTATTGGGCGCACAAAGAGATCCTGAAGGGAAATTACAGCTTAAAAATAAAAAAGATAGTAATGGATTCCAGCATCCTCCCCTGTCTAACCTATGCATGCCAGACATGGATTTACACTGAACGAGTCAAAGAAAAAATCTTGTCCTGTCAACATGCGATGGAAAGAAGCATTCTGAAATTAAGAAGAATAGACAAAGTAAGAAACACAGACATCCGTAAGAAAACAAAACTGACCGACGCTTTACAATTTAGTCTCAGGCAAAAATGGAGATGGGCTGGACATTTGGCAAGGTATAAGGACAAGAGGTGGACTATACAAGCAACCAAGTGGCGAGGCCCACCTGGTAAAAGGAACTCAGGAAGACAGAGAAAAAGATGGGTGGATGACATAATGAAAACTGCAGGAGAAAACTGGACTGATATAGCACTAGACAAACAAAAGTGGAAAAAGATGGAGGAGGCTTTTACCCTCAGGGGATCACACAATACAAATATTGAAAACGAACAAACCCTAAAAACAGTATCGTGTGAGACAATAGCTTAAATAATAAAAAAAAAAAAAACGTCAAAATAGCCACGTCAGATAAACGTCAGTCCATACAATAAGTATGACCACTGGTCATATATTTTCGGCAGAGGGGAACGCCTGTCAATGGCCGCTCCGATTGGTTAAATGCTCTAAGGACACTAACCACCAGCCTTTATATCTTACCCTTCCGCAGGGGACATACTTGGGGATTTTTGTCAGATGGCCCTTATTTTTATTATAATAGGGGATATTACTGCAATGTTCTGCCACCAGAGTGCAGCACTAGCACACCGGTAAACTATAGAGTTCTTAATACATACTAGGCCTTAAACAGTTTTTTACAAATTTTCATAGATAATTTATAACGAATAAATATGCCATATGTGCACCAAGGCGGTTTGTTTACAGAGGGCCTATCGTGAAACGAAAATATCGAAATTTCAACTTCTGCCTCTCTATCGCTCTAATACGTAAGAGTGATAGAGAACCAGGTAATGAAACTTTTATTTTCGTGTTTCGCGGTAGGCCCTCTGGTTGTGCTAGTGCCGCCCCCTACGCAGAGAGGTAAATATCTCAATGGCCATACAAAAATCAAATCGATCTGAGAGGTTCCAAAAGCATCTAGGGAGGATTGGTAGCGTACAAAACCTTACAGCCAACGGGAATTTAATTCTTTTTTTGGCCACCTGTATATTTTCCTTTTTTTACCGTAAAAACATTGTAATTCACCAATTTGTTGTTTTTTTCTAGGATCCCTGGGAAACACCTGGAGACAAGGAGAATGGAGGTCCAAATATAAAATAGAACCCAACAAAATATCCCTTAGAAGACCCAGCTCCATCCCAGCCTGCGAATGTAACAAACAAAAAGACAATAAAGATACAAAAGATGCAAATGAAAATGTATTTAATGATACAAACAAAATAGAAAGTATTAAGAACAGTATCAAACTAGAAAATGAAAATATACTCAATTTTAACGACAAAGAAATCACATTCACGAATATAGATGAGTATTATAAAAAAAGAATAACGGATGACGAAATGTTTATAACTGAGAAGTTTTATAAAGACGTGGACCAGTGTGAGGTTATCGATAATTATGATACTCAAGCGAAATTTGTGAGGGATTTGTTTAATATGGAAAACTTGAAGGTAGAGAAGAAGGAGAATGATAACTGCAGATGTCGGGCGCAGGAGAAACGGTGTGAGGTAAATCTAGACTTGATTTTTATTATCACCCTTAACACCCTTGGGTCGTGAATTCAACATGGCCTCTATTTTTCCATTTCCTTTCTTCACATTTTTCCGACTATTACTGCTGCAATATTTTACTTATTCCACTTTATTTAATTTTCACCTTTATTTAGTTGTTCGTGCATATTTGTTATCTTTGCATATATCATGTGATTCGGTTCACCTATTTCTGCATAGAGTTCTTTTCGTCGTTTTTTTCAAATAGTTTTCATATATTTGATATGTCTATAGATTTCTTAATTTCAATTATTTCTAAGGTGGGTTGCGGCTGCATCTGCGATGAGTGCTACTCCGCGTGCTGGCCGCGGGACTGGATCAAGGAGGACTATCCTCACGCCAGGGTCATCTCCATTAACTACACCAGTGACCCTCATTTGTGGAGGCCTCTCTGGATCAAGCAGTGTAAACGGTAATATTGGTTTATTATTATCATCTTCATCATCACTAGTATTTTTATCTTATTTTATGTGTTTCTTTTCACAACTGCCGTCATCACCTTTTGTGGGATTATCGACATGTATTGTATTTTAAAGTTCATGCGGCACATCGTCGACTTAGTAGTAAGTAACTTATTGCTCAAAGCAAGATAGGCTGCAAAAATACAAAACCCACATTCATCATCATCATCTCATCCTAGCCGATACAGCTACGGCGACTGCTGCTGGTATCTTGGACTCCTCAGATGTGCTCGAACGTGACTCACATAGCCAACTTTTGCAGTGAAAGTACGCGTCCGCATTTGTCACATGTCAGGATCCCATATATAGTTGTAGTTGATTGCCGCAGGTGGTCGGGCTTTGAGTTGAATGAATCAATTCATAAATTGGGTATGTAATTCTGCAGCTGCGACCCTCGCTCTGGTTCTTTCCTGGTCCAACGAATTTCGCTGGCTATTCAGCGGGGTAATGCTGCCAGTATCTTTGGAACGTTCGGACCGGGTGAGTTTCGGGGTGGGGTCTAAAATGGAATGAATTTGTGTTTGTAATTACTTTTAGTGTTGTTGACGAAACCTGTTGTGGATTTGAACTGTGAATTTGACGAAGCATGTTTTGGAAGTTATTATGTTGGGAATCTGGACGAAGCCTGCGATGTGGATTTAAATTATCAATGTTAGTTTTATTCTGTCTAAATAAATGTCCTCTTATTATTATTCTGCAGCTGATAGTACCCACATGACTAATAAAAACTATAGTATGTACAAAGGCGAGCTTATCCCATATCTTATCGTCTTGACCGATATTGATATCGTTCAAATACTTTGGTTAACATTATCTTTATCACTAAAATTATAACCTCCTGAATCATGGAGGTTATTTATCATACGCAAACGATATCAACGCATTGTATTTTCAACCGACTTCAAGATTTCGAAGGAGGAGATTCTCTATTCGTCGGAATCTTTTTTTGTATGTTCATCGATTATTCGAAGACGGCTGGACCGATTTGGAAAACTCTTCTTTTGTTTGAAACAGTATACTTCATAGTTGGTCCCATTGTAACCAGGTCAGGATCTAACCGATCTAATGATGGAGAAATCGAGGGAACTTTCGTCTATTATAGGTACACCTATAGTGATTTCAGTTTTTTACAGCAACTCGGGCACTTCCTCTTGGAAAAGCGGAGCCTAAGTTAAGTCGGTTCTTTTTTTGTTTTAAATTATTTTATTGTACATACATAGTTTAAAATATATACATATATTGTTAGGAATAGAAACCGCATACTTATCTTAATTTTTTTTGTAATATCCCAAATTGGGATTCCCAATAGATTATATCTAAAACATTCCTATGTCTACTGGTTGCAGGTTACACCTGCACGAGCGAGCCGAGCAGATGATCTCTCAGCTGCTGGCGCTGGGGGTGGGGCAGCGCCCCATCGTGTGGGTGGGGCACTCCAAGGGAGGGCTGTTTATCAAGCAGATATATTGTGAAGGTAAATCACTCCGTTTCATACACATATTTTTTTAGACCTCGTCGTTGACAATAATTTTGTATACAATACGTCAATCACATAGTAACAAAAAAAGTTTTTACTATAAAAAGACCCCGTTACGATAAAAGTACTAACAAATATTAGTTAGTAAAGCCCAATAATACTTACATTCTGTAGGAAATCGCCATATTTTTTTTTACATGCAATTTTTCTTTGATTTCAGCTTATGAGGCCTATATAAAACTTAATGGGAATCAAAATGAAGAAATAAACGATAATACAGAAATAAAACAAAACTGCGACGAATTCGACAAAGATAACGAAATGAATCACAAAACTGATAATAATATTGATAATGATGATCTTATGATTGAAGACAATAATAATGAAAATGGGATATGTGCAAAAGAAATATATTTAGATGATAATACGGGTAAAACAGACATTTATGAACAATTATACGAAGAAAGCCTAGAATCTACTAGTAATAAGAATGATAATTCCAGAGAACTAAATGATAATTGTAAGAATAGTTTAGAAGTAAAATATGAGGATAGTGATATTTATGATGATAGTTCATCTAGTGAAGGTTCTTGTGATTTAGGAGAAACGAAGAATGGAAATAGTCCAGGGTCTTCAAACGAAGAAGGTAAGCATAGTGTCCAGTATATTTAATTCTGATCACTGGATTCAATCACTCTGTGAATAAAGCTGAGTGTATACCTACTTAAAAATAACATTATGCAATAAAACTTGCTTAACACTCTTTTGAAGGGGCACACCCAAAATGCATCATAAACGGGAAAGCGTTGTGCCTTCTTCAGGGACTGATATAAAAGGCGTATCATTCCGAAACTTAATTTAATATCGGCTCTACTGTATTATCTAATAGCACAGAATAAGTAATCATAGTGATTGAATACTTTCTGTCATATACAATTTATTCTCTCCCCAGACTACAAATTATCCATGATGCCTCCTACCTCCCGTATCTTCCTTAAAAATATACATGTTGTATTTTGACCTCATATTTTTTCAGAAGACCTATCCCAACGGGCCCAACTGTGGTCCCTGAGCTCGGGTTTCATGTTCTACTCGGTGCCTCACCGCGGCTCGCCCCTGGCCGACATCAAGACTCCATTAACAGCGCGCTCTATTGAACTACTGGAGATGGGCCAAGGTAGTCATTTTGAATTCTATCCCTGTTTTGGAACTCTTGGATTTTCTGCTGTCCTCACAAAATGCTACATATATTTACGTCACTCTGGGCGGTAAGTGAGATTTGCCGCCCACGGTTGTAGCGGCAAATCTCACTTCACACCAGGAGAAGACGTAAAATTGTATACGCACCACGGGCGGTACTAAAGAAGGCCTCAGGTCACTTGTTTATGGCCCTTACCTTCGGTTCGGGACACAAATGCCCGCGACCTGACCCGCTCTTTATTTTACCGCCCTAGGTACGTAATGTACTATTAGAAATATAGAGATAGCAAACAGTACCCGCGAAGTCTCTCCTTTTTTAGATTAGATGCTGTCGCTTGCATGATATTGAGAAGTTTAAAGTCTTTCCTTTGATGAGACAAGATGTTTCTGTGACCTGTCAAAGGCTTTCAACTGGTTAAGACACATAATCTTTCAGCAGAAGCTATAATATATATATATATAGATATTATAGCTTCTGTTGTCTGGGTTTTGTTGACCCAAATATCAAATTAAAGAAAATGCCTTAAACATTGAGCCTAACTAGTAATATAAATAATTATAAATACAAATTTTTCACAAATAGGCTTTAGCTGTACCACATGGGTCAATACTAGGGCCTGTCTAATTTTTTATACATATAATATGGATATGCATTTTTTTCCTGCAACTCTGAACACACGCAAACTATTGCAGCGCCATCTACGTCATGCATATCCTGATAATGTTTGTTTTTGTAGCCTGATCACAAAACTTTAATAGAATTATTGTTAATTTCTGGCCACAGATTGCTCGCTAGTGACGGGTCTGCACGCTCGCTGGCTAAGCGCGGCTGCTCGCTCGCCGCCGCTGGTGCGGAGTCTGGTGGAGACCACGAGGACCCTGATGGCTGTGCTGTGGCTGAGGATCGTCAGCACTGACTCTGCTGGTGAGATTACCTTTTTAGTCCAAATCCGTTATAATAATAAATAATAATAAATAGCTTTATTAATTCCATACATGATACAAGAAATTTCACTAGGTAACAATAGACAGAACAATCAATTTCGACGTCAAAAAAAAAATCCGTTACCTTCACCTAAATTAGGCACCGTTTCGCGTGGAAGAATGAAATTGAGTCATATTAGCAAAGACCTCGCCTCCTTCAGTCGTCTATGTAAGATTTTGTTCCCCCTTATACCCCTAAACACGGGGCCGTGGCGAGATGCCCCCTTCCCCCCCCCCCCCCTATATCTACCTAGACAACCACAGCCTAAGAACTTTTTGAAGGTCATGTCAAAGCCCCCTAAAGATACCGAATATGTAAGAGAAATGTCACCTGCACTACTACTCCACCTAGTAGCTACTAGTGTACTAGTAGTACGCTTATACGCTATTTGTTACTAGGTGGAGTAGCAGTGCAGGTGACATTTCTCTTACATGTTCGGTATCTTTAGGTGGCTTTGACATAGATGGCGCAATCGACATGAGCTTCAAAAAGTTCTTAGGCTGTGGTCGTCTATATCTCTATAGACTCTGCTACAACCCTGCCTCTCAAGTGAATAAAATAATAGGTAGAACTCAAAGATTTTCTTTTTCAGATGCTGGCATAGGCGCATTATGCGGCGTATCTGTGGACCACCGGGAGATCTGCAAGCCGTCCAGTAGGCATTGCATTCTGTACACCGAACTCAAAGCGCTTATACACGCGGCTTTAGACAAATGCCGGCAATAACGCCATCTAGCGAGGAGTAGCTGAACTACAAACACTTGATACTTCGAAAATCCAAACACCAAACCTTTGAGATTTTAATGCTAGCTTATGTTTATATTGCGAGACCATCGAGAGACCAGAAATCTTAGAGTATGCATTGCATCCTGTACACGGAGGCCATGGAGCTTAAAGCGCTTATACACGCCGCTTGGAACAAATTTCAGCAGTGTCGCAACCTAGCGGGGAATAGCTGAACTACGAGTAACGCTACCAGACAAACAGTTTGCAGAACAAAGCCGTTTAAGGCTCAAAACATACCTAGCGGAATGGAGGCAGCATACACTTATAGTATTTTGTGCGTTACATAATAAGGGTTCTTAAGATTCGAAGGGTCGAAGTTACAAAATGAGGCGAAGCCGAATTTTGTAAAAACAGACCCGAGAATTTTAAGACCTAATTATGTACCGTTGCACACAATAGTTTTTCTACGAGTGCTAGGCAAGCCAGTAAGCATTGAGTTCGACGAATGACCTGCTGCCTCTATACAATTGTCTTCAGTCTCCCGGCGGATTGCGGCGCCCGCCTCGTCTACAGCGGCGGGTGGCGCCGGTGCGGGGCCCAACAGGCCCATTATATCCCTAAGAGTCGACTTTTGAGTCATATTATGACAACGTTCATAAAGTATATGCTTTGAATATACATGTCAGTCATTTTATTGGAAAATTAGAATGCAGGAGTAGAAAAAAGATATAATAGACGGCCATAGTCAAAGAACTTTTTGAGGCTCCAAGTATTTAGCGCCATCTAGTTGAGAGCGACCTAAAGATACCCAAAATGTAAGAGGAAATATCAGCTCCATCTAGTAACGACTATTGTACTACTAGTACGCTATTCGTTACTAGATGGAGGTGACAATATCCTCTTACATTTTGGGTATCTTTAAGTGGCTCTCGGATAGATGACGTGATAGACTTAAGCTTGAAAAAGTTCTTAGGCAGTGCTGCTCTATTATATAAGTTACTCTACGGAGGCAGTAATGTATGGAGGCCATAGACAAAGCTCCATACATTACTGCCTCCATTCCGCTAGGTGTGTTTTGAGCCTAAGTCGTGGCAGAAAGAAAGATAAACATTATGTTGAATTTAGTTTTAGGAAAAACAAATTATGCCATAAAAAGTGCCACTGCAAGTGGCTGTGTTTTGTTTGTCATACTAAAAATTTTTTTTTTTCACTATTAAAAAAAAAGGGAATGCTATTTGACTATGTTTTATACTTCGTTTTTTGAGATTAGAAATTGAGCAAACATAGAAACAGAAGTTGCCAACCTGTTTTAACCTGTTCTGTTTGATTGTTCAATTTAGACATACTGCAAGCACACCAACAAACGATTAGAAGGTATTCAATTTAACATTTACAAATACTTACGCATGGCTTTACTATAAATACAAATATATTTAAATATTTTTTAATGGCCGCGTAGGCACTTTGACACTTGTGACATGTATCATGCCGTATCGTGCCTGATAAAGAACCCTGTACATCCTTCTTTCAACTTTTTTCTAATATCAAAAAAAACGAACTATAGGTCTGAGTCAAAGTCTTAAATAATATGTATATTATTAGGTTTCATGCCTGCAATCTTTCAATTCCATTAACTATGTCTGATTCTTTAAATATTTTGATGTTTTTATTATTTGACGCAATATTAAGGGCACGTTTACACTAGGTTGTGCCAGTTTTAAATCCAGTGTGAACTCGCCCTTACAACATTATCATTCCATAGCAAGTATATAAGTGCCCTCAATCCTATAAAAAAAATTATCCAACTAAGATAGCAGCGAGTTGTCGCCATCAAATGTATCGGAGCGGTCAAGGTACTCAAAAATATCAGAACATTTACTTTATCGCCTTGAAAATACAGGCGTTGTTCAGATATTTATGACTACCTTGGCCACTCCGATATATCTGATGGTGACGTAGATAAACGAAAACTTACTTTGTAAAATATTTTTTCACCTCAGCAGTTCGAACAAGCCTACTTTCCTCACTCCCTGGAGTGACGAAAGTGCGACTTTCATCACTCCAGGGAGTGAAATTTTGTTCCTAGAAGCTTTTCGTCATAATGATGATGCCTTTCATTCAGGAATGTAAATAAATGTGTTTTCTTAACTTTAATATATTCTTACTACTGAGGTGAAAAGTTGTATGTGTCACACGAGAGGAATTCTTTTTTACATCTCGTGTTCTTGAGATCCCTCGCTACGCTCAAGATTCAAACTTAGAATCACTCGCTTCGCTCGTGATTCAATTATAGGATCTTTCGCTTACTCGGGACTCAAAATCAACACTCGCAAGAAAAAACAACTTTCCTCTCTTGTTGCACAAATAACTATTCTAAGAATATCTTTGCTATAATCGAATGCTATATAGTTATATTATAATATAGTCCATCAGTAGTTTTGGTCATTACCATAATATACCTTATTTTTTTAGTAACATTTATTTCATTAAAATAAATGTTACTAAAAACTCAATTCTTCAAGCGAGCTTCAAACTCAAAACTCCGGAATACCACCCGCTCTACCATGTGAGCTACCAAGACTTATTCGGCAGCCGAGTCAGAGAGAATTCGTCTCTCGTTGCACTCAGTTTTTACATTTTTGTATTTCTTGACGGTTCAGCTTGAAAAGTTGATTTTTTCAACAAAATACTTGGTAATTTTAAGTTGATTTTATATGTATTGTTTTGACATGTTTTTAATGGAATAAATGAATTATTTTTTGGACTTAATTTGAAGTTATATTTAAACTAAGTATAGCGGTCATTTTGTTTCTGCAAAAACTATAAATAATATAGACAGCCAGTCTAAGAACTTTTTGAAGCTCAAGTCTGGAGCGCCATCTGCCCGAGAGCAACCGAAAGATATAAATATAGTAGAAAAAAATGACAGTGCGTCGCATCGACATCTAGAGTTACTACGGTATGCTACTCGTTAATAGATGTCGCTGCGACGCATTGTAATTTTTTCCTACTATATTTATACCTTTAGGTAGCTCTCGTGCAGGTGGCGCTCCAGACTTGAGCTCCAAAAGTTCTTAGACTGTACTGCTTTATTAAATAAGTTAGTCTATGGTTTCGGCCAAACTTACTGGTGATTATTTTACATATACATATGTTATTGCTTCAAAACAGTGATATTATGATAATAAATGTTATTCTACTTATGTTATTGTACAGTATGTTATAAAATGAATACATCGTTACCTGTAAATTGGCTTTATTAATAAAATAATCTGCAAAATGTTGTTTTTTTTATCAACTTCCAACCTTTTATTGCTGAAAACATAATAAAGAGCCCTAGAAGTGGTATTTCATTGAACGGACGTCTATTCACGTCTGTGGCGTTAGTGGCCCGACTAGCTGGTACAATGATTTGCCGTCTTTGGCGGTCAAATGGTTAAAAAATGCAATAGCCGTTTCTACACCTGGCGCACCGCCTCGCGAAGAAATTGCCGCGTGAGGCAGCTCGCCCGAGGAATCGCGGCCGCGCGTGCGTTTGTCTCGGCCGAGGCACGTCCGCACTAGCCGAGCTGCCGCGCGCGGCAATTTCCTCGCGAGGCGGTGCGCCAGGTGTAGACACAGCTAATTAAGTAGAACCATGTGGATTTTGCATCTATGGAATTATGACACGACCTTGGCTGAAAGCCTGCGTCACGTGGTGCTTCTTTACATTCTTAAATAATTTTGGAAGCCTTCCAAAAAGGATGAACCGATTTTGATAAAACATGTTTAACCCTTTGACCGCCAAAGCCGTCCAATCACGCGCACGGAAAGTCGTGCCCTCAGCGTCAGGACGTGATATCACGTCCAAAATATAACCGGTTTGCCTTGCGTGGTGGCGCGCGCTCGCGCTGAGGGCACGATTTTTCCGTCCGATGCTTGGCGTTCAAAAGGTTAACCATTTGACCACCAAGCATTAGACGGGAAAATCGTGCAATAAGGGCACGAGCGTGCAAGGCAAACTGATTATATTTTGGACGCGATTCACGAGCTGGCGCTGAAGGCACGATTTTTCGTGCGCGTGATTTGACGTCTTTGGAGGTCAGAGGATTAAGAAAGAACCCAATAGTAGTAGAAATACCCTAATAATAATAAGTATTTATTTTACGGGCAGTAAAATGCAGTATATTAACTACAATGACAAAATTCTAATAAATAACTAACTTTTTGCCGCCAAGCGTTGAACAAAAATGACGCGCCACCGACGCCACGTAATCACGTTTTCTCAAGCGAAATTGAACTTTGCGCAAGTCTGCGTAGGTCCCTATTGTACTGCACTGCAAAGCCTGTCGACTGTTGCCGTCGTTGGCGTCCATAGCACGACTCTTTGATGTCGGCCGCAGCCGACTGTGGCGGTGAAAGGGTTAAAATGAAACCTCATTTCAGAATTGTGCATGTATTTACTAATTACTAACAATACTGATTAATTATGCCTACGATACAGCAGACTTACTAATTAAAGAATACAATATTAATGTCTGAAAACATACAGCGCCATCTAGTTTAATTGGCCTTCAGTTTTTACAAAGTGCGAAAGAAAGAGAGGTCTAACTAAATTGGATAAAATTTTGCTTAACCTTTTGAACGCCAAGCATCGGACGGAAAAATCGTGCCCTCAGCGCCAGCAACCGGTTATATTTTGGACGTGATATCACGTCCTACCGCTGACGGCACGAGTTTCCGTGCGCGTGATATGACGGCTTTGGCGGTCAAAGGGTTAAGGAAGTTACGTGACATGTATGCATGCATGTGGCGCCCCCCCCCCCCCCCCGCGCGTCCCTTATACAAGATACAGATACAGATATTTTATTGGTAAAATTAAAATTTTACAGGTCATGAAATATACACTTTTTATGATGTGAGGGTACTTAGTTACAAATTAGTTTGATACATACAATGTTAGTTCCGTATTAAAAATGTCGATACATGTCAAGGTCAAAAATAGGTGTCACAATTAGACATAATATACATTAAGAAATATATTTAAATAGCATTTTGATAGATATTAGGTACTATATTAACATTTTCTAAGGATCCTTAGGAACCATAAACTCGTTTACATTGAAACAGGCTAATTCAGTCAGCAGCGTTTTTAATTTTCTTATGAAAATAGTGTCACTTGGTGAGTTTCTTATTTCCATCGGAATACAGTTATATGTGTCGGAGTGTCACATCCGGTTTCCGGCCGCCGAACGCAAGTATGACGTAACTGGTTCGTCAACTTGGACATGGCCGTTGGAGCGCACCGGGCATTCTGTTCCGAGAGCTCGCAGCGAGCGGACGTGTCTGTTCGGTCTAGCTTTTGTTAATTTGTGTTAATTATTTTATGTACTGTCGATTATTGTGAACCACTTAATCATTTAGTAAAAGTGATCAAGTCATTTCTGGTTTCTTAATCATTCTTTGAGACTACCCACAATGGAGGATTCCCACGAAAGCGAACGCCCACTCAGTCCAGTTTTAAACCCTATTCCGTCATCAGAAGTGGGATACCCTCGAGCACAACAAAGAACTGAGAACAGAGAACCACGTGTTGGTGAAGATTTATTACGGAAAATATTTGAGCTGCAAAATAACAACGTGTTAAGCCTGATTGAAGCCATAAAACAACCGGCGAATACAAACAACATCAAGCTACCCGAATTTGATCCGGAAAAGCCTGACGCCGATGCACGGGCTTGGTGCAACACGGTCGACCTTTGTTTTGGTGAAAAAGCACCTCGAGGCGGACCGCTAATAATAGCTATCAGCGGCGCATTGAAGGGGAGCGCCTCACAATGGCTATCACACATCTCTTACCCCGGAATGCAGTGGTCGCAGTTTCGAGAGTTGTTCATAGCCAGGTATGATAGTGTTGAAACTCCAGCAGCTACCCTCATTAATCTGCAAAGTAGTAAACCGAAGGAAAACGAGTGCCTCTCGGTTTATGCTGCAAGATTGTTGACATCATTAACCTCAAAATGGCAAAATATGAGCGTAGAAGAGATTGCTGTGTCTACCGTCCTGGCCCATGTAACGCAATTTGATAAGCGCCTACAACGTATAGCATTTACGACCGATATCGTTACTAGAGACATATTGCAAAGAGAACTCAAGGCAACTACTTTTATGAAGAGGAAATCTACATCTGCATCTGAGGAAAATCACTCTGAATCAAAACGGATCAAGCTGGGTTCTTCAATGAAGTGCTATAACTGCGGCAAGTCAGGACATCGTGCGAACGAGTGCCGGTTAAAAATTAAAGGAAAAAGGTTGTCGGTAGCGCCTTCACCATCGACTGCAACGACTAATCAACAATCCCGAGTAATCTGCTTTCGCTGTGGTGACATTGGACACTTCGCGTCAAAATGTGTTCGGAAATCTGGCGCCAATGGTGCCGGTAGTGGTGGAGACACGCAGCGGGCAGGCTCGTCGGGATTATCGTCCACATCTGGCCGTGATCGTCAGGTCAACGTATGCGGTGTAAGCAACCCACGTGGTCAATTATCAAACAACGGTAAGTCCTATTTGTTCTTTTACGATAACGGTGCTGAATGTTCCCTTATGAAAGAAAGTATTGCTAATAATTTCTCGGGAAAACGTGTAAACAATACTGTCAGATTAACGGGGATTGGTCCGAATAGTGTGTATTGTTCATTGCAGATTTTATCTCAAGTGACCATTGGGGACTTCAACTTACAAATTTTATTTCATGTGTTGCCTGATGATCACCTTAGCGAGAATATTTTAGTAGGAAGGGAAATTTTGTCACTGGGTTTCAGCGTTAACGTGACGTCAAATAGTGTCGAGTTATCATGCCGCAAAAACGTCCTTAGCTGTGAGAAGTCGATCCCGAGTAACAAACTGGACTTTACCCACATTGATACTGATGTACCCCCAGAATTGAGACAACAGTTGACAGATGTTTTGCAGGAGTTTTCAGCTACCTTCTCTCAGGGTGTTGCAACGTCGCGCGTGAATACAGGGCAATTGGAAATTCGTTTAATAGATCCTGCAAAAACAGTTCAGCGCCGTCCCTATCGTTTCGGTGCTGATGAGAGGCAGGTTGTTCGCGAGAAAGTAAATGATCTATTAGAGGCAGGAGTTATTAGGCCTAGCTGCTCTCCGTTTTCTAGTCCAGCTCTGTTAGTTAAGAAGAAAGACGGGTCTGACCGCATGTGCGTTGACTACCGGGAGTTGAACGAGAACACCGTAGCTGATAGGTATCCTCTCCCGCTGATTGAAGATCAGATTGCCAGGTTAGGAGGGGCTAAATGGTTTACTTGTTTGGACGCTGTTAGTGGATATCACCAGATTCCTGTAGAACCGTCATCTGTAGAGAAAACTGCTTTTACTACACCTGACGGGCAATGGGAGTGGCTCGCAATGCCATTCGGTTTGAAAAATGCCACGTCCGTATACCAGCGAGCTGTCATGAAGGCTTTAGGAGACTTGGCACATACTTTTGTCGTTGCGTATGTAGATGACCTGTTGATCATAGCGTCGGATGTCGAGCAGGGTATAGAGCGACTTCGTCTTGTTTTAGACGTCTTGACCAAGGCAGGATTTACGCTGAATTTGTCCAAATGTTCGTTCCTAAAACGTCGTATCGAATACCTAGGTTATGTTGTTGAGGATGGGAAGGTGATGCCTAACCCTAGCAAAATAGCAGCACTCACTCGACTCCCACCTCCAAGCACTGTTACACAGCTGAGACAATTTATAGGCCTGGCAACCTACTTTCGGCAATTTATTCCCCAGTTCTCGACGATGATGGCTCCTTTGTACCGGTTGACAAGTGGGAAAGGTAGTGAAATTGATTGGCAACCCGCTCACGAGCAGATCAGACAGCAAGTCATCAGTCTTTTGACTTCACAGCCAGTTTTGAGGATCTTTGATCCTAATCTCCCAATAGAAATTCATACTGATGCTAGTTCGGACGGATATGGGGCTATGTTTATTCAGAAAGCGGGTGGCAAGCAGCATGTTAATTATCGTTACGTTGGTGCGTAGACGAGATCAGTCGTTGGTGCGACAACTACATGCGTTTCTAACTGGTTACCCTTATTTTTCGTTGAAGCGAAAGTAAGATGAGCCGTTGGTGCGGCGCTACTTCGTGTTAATTAAAGATAATCTGGTCATTAAATATGTTGAGAATTGTAATGATTTGTATTGTATTGTGTACTATTAAGATAAAGTTTAAATGCGAACATCAGGGATTGCGAGTTTCAATACACATTGTCACAAGGTCTAAAGTATGCACAGTCAGAATAACCGAGCGAAGATACTGCTTTGGCATTGTCTTTGCAGGTAACACACACGAGGACGTGTAACACATCAGAGATGGCCGTGTCGGAGTGTCACATCCGGTTTCCGGCCGCCGAACGCAAGTATGACGTAACTGGTTCGTCAACTTGGACATGGCCGTTGGAGCGCACCGGGCATTCTGTTCCGAGAGCTCGCAGCGAGCGGACGTGTCTGTTCGGTCTAGCTTTTGTTAATTTGTGTTAATTATTTTATGTACTGTCGATTATTGTGAACCACTTAATCATTTAGTAAAAGTGATCAAGTCATTTCTGGTTTCTTAATCATTCTTTGAGACTACCCACAATGGAGGATTCCCACGAAAGCGAACGCCCACTCAGTCCAGTTTTAAACCCTATTCCGTTATAATTTGACCCCGAAGACGCTAAGAGATGCGCGTGCCTTTGCGAGCCGTCTCGACGGCGGTACAAGGAGGTTTTTTTCGCGAAGCCTCTGGCTACGGTGACCATATGTTAAGTACTCGTGCTGGTTGGCTCTTACGTAATGGCAAGCAGTCAGAATGTATACACTGGGCAGCGTCAAGATTCTGTAGCGTTTGAAGAGATCCCTGGGGACCCTGGGGGGGTAATCAGGTGGTTTATGAGCAATGATTCTTAGTGCACGTCTCTGGAGCATAAATGGTCTATCACGGTCGGCAGATGTGGCCCATAGATCGAATCCCTGTATTAAGACTGAGTGGAAATATCCGAAGTATGCTTTTTTCAGGTTATCGATAGTTAGTGTAGGGGCTAGTCTAGTTAATACATTGCAAGCTGACGCCAGTCTGTTGCATACCTGGTCGTTGTGAGGGGTCCATGTCAGCCCGGAGTCAATCACGAAACCAAGGTACCTATCAACCAAGGTACCATCTAACCAAGTCAGTAATAAACCAGCTGTGCATCGGTACGAGTGCGTTTCATTACTCCCTGTTCTACCCACATACATCTCAGTGGCGACGATTTGCGAGTTACCCGCGCGTGTAATAAAAAAAGTGAAATGGAAAATTTTCTCGGCAATTTATCGGTTTTCGACCATAATTCCCAGGACTGGGAGATTTTCTATAGTCGGATGTTGCAGTTTGTGATATTGAACAAGGTGGGGGATGACAAAAAGGGTGCACTACTCTTAACCCATTTGTCAGATAAAACGTACCGGCTAGCAAGGAATCTTGTTCATCCTAAGAAGATTGAGGAAGTCAAGTTCGAAGAGTTGGTAAAGGTACTCAATCAGCACTTCACACCGAAGCGCTGTACGTTCGCTGATCGAGCGAAATTTTACGCGGCGACACGAGACATTGGCGAGAGTATCGAGCAATGGGCGGCTCGAGTTCGTGGACTCGCGGTGCATTGTGAGTTCGGGAGCGCGCTCGACATGCTGTTGAGAGACAGGCTCGTGCTGGGGTTCCGTGCAGGACCGGAGCGAGACAAGCTTTTTGAGCAGGATGCTGCGAAACTCACGTTCGCGAAAGCGGTAGAAGTGGCTCAGCAGGCAGAGTGTGCGAGGAAAGTGAAGACCTTGCCTACTGTGACCGTTAAGGAGGAGCCCTTGTACAAGGCGAGCGTGGACCGGGCGGGCCAAGCGGCCAGCCGAGAGCAGCCTGTGCGTCGGTGTAGCGTGTGCGGGTTCAAAGGGCACGAGGCTGATAAGTGTCGTTTTAAAAACTATCGCTGTCAAAAGTGTCATAATAAGGGTCACCTGAAAAAGTTGTGCAGTGCGCGAGTGAACAATATATCTGTAGAAGAGGTAACCCCGGGTGGCCAGAACTGCAGTGATTGTCCGGAGTGTAAGCTTTTTAGTTTAAGGTGCGTACAACATTTTGATCCTATAACAATGACAGTTTCCATTAATGGTAAAAATTTTGACATGGAAATAGATTCCGGGTCGGGCACTAGCGTAATTTCAGAAAGTATGTATCAAAACCATTTCTCAGAAATTCAGTTACACAGTTGTAGTGTTAGAATGTGTTTCTACAACGGCCATAAAATATTGCCACTGGGTTGGTTTTCTACACAAGTATCGTTTAACGGAATGACGGAGCAAATTTTGTTTTACGTCATAAAAAATGGAGGTCAAGCATTACTCGGGCGAGATTTTATGGCCAAGTTTGGATTAAGCATAGTGTCAACAAAAAATTACAATTTAAGCTGTTCTAATGATACAGACGCCGATAAGTTGCTAATTAAATACAAAGAGTTATTTAATGACGACTTGGGTTGTTATAAATATAGCGAAGTTAAGTTACAACTTAAAGATGGCGTGAAACCGAAATTTTGCAAAGCTCGACCCCTACCATTTGCACTCAAGGGTCCGGTGGAGGACGAGTTAATGAAATTAGTTGATAAAGGTATTTTGGTGCCTGTCAATCATTCCGACTACGCGACGCCCATAGTGCCCGTAAGGAAAGCCAACGGCAGTGTAAGAATATGCGCGGATTACTCCTTAACTATAAATAACGACGTATACATAGATAAATATCCGCTTCCCCGCATTGAAGAAGTGTTTGCAAAACTCAGTGGAGGTCAACATTTTTCTAAGTTGGATCTGTTGGATTGTAGTCAAGCGTACAATCAATTCCGATTATCCAAGGATTCTCAAAGCTTGACTACTATAAATACAACCAAGGGTTTATTTATGTATACACGTCTCGTGTTTGGTTTAGCCAGCGCCCCTGCGATTTTTCAACGGGCAGTCTAAAGCGTACTAGCGGGTATTGAAGGAGTAGCGGTTTTTAGGGTTCCGTACCTCAAAAGGAAAAAAAACGGAACCCTTATAGGATCACTTTGTTGTCCGTCTGTCTGTCTGTCTGTCTGTCTGTCTGTCTGTCTGTCTGTCAAGACCATTTTTCTCAGGAACGCGTGGAGGTATCAAGCTGAAATTTATACCAAATACTTAGGTCTATTGTCCCTTGAAGCTGTGAAAAAATCAAACTTAAAAGCCAACGCAATCAAAAGATACAGTCGTTTATGCTGCAAATTTTAGAGTTTTCGGCACTCGCAAAACCTACGGGGTACTTCCCATGAACTCAGAAACTTGAAATTTGGCACGAAGCAACGTCATATAGCATAGACAAAGGAAAAATTATAAAAAGTAGACATTTTTAGTAAAATCATACAAAAATATATATATTTAAAATTTTAAACTTACTACCTTTTTCCTCGTAAACGCGTGAAGTTATTAAGTTGAAATTAATGTCAAATACTCAGGGCTATAGTACCTTTCAGATGTAGCAAAACCAAATCTTTATGTCAACGCAATCAAAAGGAATAGCAATTTAAGTTGCATATTTTGAAACTGAGTACTCGCGAGATACTCAAAACCTAAAGGGTACTTCCCGCAAGCTCAGAATCTTTAAACTTGGCACAAAGCAACGTCATATAGCACAGACAAAGGAAAAATTATAAAAAGTGGACATTTTTAGTAGAATCATACAAAAAATATTTTTTTAAATTTTAAACTTACTACCTTCTTCTTCGTAAACGCGTAAAGGTATTAAATTGAAATTCATATCAAATACTCAGGTCTATTATACCTTTCAGCTGTGGCAAAAACAAACTTTCACGTAAACGCAATCAAAAGAAATAGCAATTTAAGTTGCATATTTTGGAGATGAGTACCTACCTACTCGCAAGAAACTCAAAACCTAAAGGGTACTTCCCGTAAACTCAGAAACTTGAAACTTGGCACGAAGAAACTTCATATAGCAAAGACAAAGGAAAAATTACGAAAAGTAGACATTTTTAGTAAAATAGTACTTAAAATATTTTTTTTAATTTTAAACTTACTACCTGTTTCCTCGTAAACGCGTAGAGGTATTGAATTGAAATTCATATCATATACTCAGCTCTATAATATCTTTCTGCTGTAGCAAAACGAAACTTTCATGTCCACGCAATCATAAGAAATAGCAATTGTTTTAGGTTTTTACGGAACCCTCGGTGCGCGAGTCCGACTCGCACTTGGCCGGTTTTTTTTTTAGATGATGTGTGTGTGACCGGGCCAACCAAAGAAATACATTTAAAAAGATTAGAGGAAGTTTTCAAGCGTTTCAAAAATGCGGGGTTGAGACTAGGTAAAGTGTGCTTTTTTTCAGGAAAGCGTCACATACTTGGGTCATATTATTAATAAAAATGGATTAACTAAATGCCCAAAAAAAAGTGGAAGCTGTTATATTTGCATATAGTGGGTAGTTGTAACTTTCGGGAGTCTGTATCTGAACATTAAACGTAGCACATCTGTGTCCTGCAATTTTGGAGTTTTCTTTGGAAACCTACAGCTAGGACACAACAATTGGCGACGAGGATGGGATGTTTCAACAAATATAAGGTAACCCTCAAGGTCAAGCCAAATGTACCGTTAAAGTTTTTTAAGCCCCGCCCGGCACCGTTGCCGTTGAAAAGCAAAATCGAAGATGAAATAAACCGTTTAGTGGATGTAGGCATACTCGAGAAGGTAGATCACGCCGATGTCGCCACGCCGATAGTACCCGTTTTGCGCGCCGACGGAAATATTAGGATTTGTGGGGACTATTCGGTCACATTAAACAAGGCTTTATATGTTGATAATTATCCCGTTCCGCGTATCGAAGATTTGTTCTCCAAACTGTATGGAGGGGAAGAGTTCTCGAAACTCGATCTTTCCAGAGCGTACAACCAGCTGGAACTGGACGAGTCCCGGAACCTAACTTGCATTAATACCCATAAAGGGTTATTTCGCTATAACCGGTTAGTGTTCGGGTTAACTAACGCACCATATATATTTCAACAGACACTGGAAAGCGTGCTGGGCGACATCGACGGAGTTTGTATATTTATTGATGATATACTGGTAACTGGGGAAAACCGGGATATTCATATTAAAAGGCTAGAACAGGTTCTAAGTAGGTTAGAACAGGCCGGTCTACGATTGAAACGCGATAAATGCGACTTATTCAAAAAATCGGTCGAATATCTCGGGTTTATCATAGATAAGCAAGGGTTGCATAAGTCACCCAAGAAAGTTCAGGCTATTCTTCAATGTGCACCTCCAAAGAATGTTACTGAGCTAAAGTCTTTCCTGGGCTTAGTTAATTATTACAGGTGCTTTGTGCCGAACACCTCCAGCGTTTTAGACCCTTTGAATGCGCTCTTAAAAAAAGATGTTAAATGGCATTGGAGTGAAGAGCAAGAAAAGGCATTTAAAACTATTAAAGAGGAGATGGTTTCCGAACGGGTTCTGGCGCACTACAACCCTGACTTACTGACCATCGTAACAGCTGACGCTGGACCTGCTGGTCTTGGGGCGGTCTTATCGCAAACTCAGCCCTCGGGCGAAGAGCGCGTAGTCGCTTATGCTTCCCGTTCCCTTTCAAAAGCAGAGTGTAACTACGCTCAAATACAAAAGGAAGCCGCGAGTTTGGTGTTTGCGGTAAAGAAATTTCACCATTATTTGTATGGCCGTATGGCACCGTTCGTGCTCCGAACGGACCACAAACCCCTTATCACAATTTTTCGTGATAAAAAAGGGATACCTGAAATGGCAGCCAATCGCTTACAAAGATACGCGCTGTTTCTGTCTAGTTACAATTTTAACATAGAATATGTAAGAAGTGAAGAAAACATAACCGATTTTCTTTCGCGTGCGATATCCGGTTATTCGTCGGTGGCTGTACACGATGACACTCAAGTCGTAGATACGTGTTTATACATTTATTATTTCACCGATAGTATGCTCAAACCGGTTACATTGTCCGAGGTCAGGGACGCGACCACAGCTGACGAGATTCTTAATGAGGTTAGGCATTACGTCATAAAGGGATGGCCAAGTAAACTAACAAACGAAACACTGAAGCCATATTTTAATTGTAGATTGGAGCTTCACGTCGAAAATGGGTGTATTCTTAGAGGACACAAATTGATAATTCCACAACAGTTTCGGGAGCAAATGCTAAATGAATTACATAGTTCTCATTTCGGCGTCGTCAAAACAAAAACAGAAGCGCGATCGCGAATGTGGTGGCCTGACATTGACAAACATATAGAACAGAAGATAGGGTCATGTAGTATCTGTAGTACCATGCGCAAGACCCCGCCTCGCTCCCCGCTCGCAGTGTGGCCATACCCTAAACGTCCTTGGAGTCGCGTACATATGGATATGTTTTCAATAGAAGGAAAGCAATTTTTAGCTATCATTGACGCGCATTCCAAGTGGGTCGAATGTTTTCCAATGCAATCAACGGACACAAAAGCGGTCATTGATAGGTTGGTAGAAGTAAATAGTAGGTTTGGTTTAATGCACGTTTTAGTTACGGATAACGCGGCAAATTTTTGTTCAAAGGAACTTGAAACCTATTGCTCAGTTAATGCCATAAAGCATATAACAAGTCCTCCTTACCATCCACAATCGAACGGTCAGGCGGAAAATAGTGTCGGCGTTTTGAAGAGAGGTATAAAGATTATAATGTCGAACAGTAACGCCGAGCCCGTAAATAGGCAAATAGGGAAGCTGTTATTTAATATTAGAAATTCAATTCATTGCACAACCGGTTTTTCGCCCGCTCAGCTGATGTACGGCCGCCCGCTCCGCTGTCGTCTCGATTTATTGCAGTCACCAGGTTCGACTGATAACATAACGCTACCCTTGAAAACAATAATGAGTCACACTCGCAATCACCCAAAATGTTTGTTCTAAACAGATCTCACAAACTAAGAACTATGGAGGGCGGCGGAAGGTTTGTTTTGAGGAAGGGGATCAGGTATTAGTTAAACATATTTATAACAACGGCACTAAACATGTATGGAAGAAAGGTTGTGTAAAGAAGTCTATAGGGAACAGATTGTACTTAGTTCATATAATAGATTTAGATTTAGTTGTTAGGAAACATGTAGACCAATTACTGTTGTATAAAGGTAGTCAAGCCTTTTGTACTAGTTTTAGTGATGACGCAGATATGTCCGATCTGGAAATAACGATTAACGGGTCTTTATCTCCAGATCAGGAGACGGTGGGACAATCAGTCATCGAAGGTCAGGACTCCGAGTCAGGTTTGCTCGAAATTGGAAATGAGTCCAGTCCGGATGTACCCCCTGCCCCCACCGGCTCACCAACTGCGTCTGCGTCTCATGATGAGTTCTTAGACTGTGAGGCGGAGGGGACCGAGACCAACTTGGATCCTACGACGAACACGGATCGTCGTAATATCCGAGCCACTCGGAATCCAAACCCAGTGTATAGGTAAATAAGTTAATTAAGCTATTCGATTTGTTCTAAGTTTAGGAGCATATAGTGGGTAGTTGTAACTTTCGGGAGTCTGTATCTGAACATTAAACGTAGCACATCTGTGTCCTGCAATTTTGGAGTTTTCTTTGGAAACCTACAGCTAGGACACAACAGAAGCAATCGTAAATTCGCCCCAACCAAATAATGTAACGGAATTAAAAAGATTCCTGAGTATTAGACGTGCGCGCCGGTCGAAAAATATTCGGCGGCGGCGTGCCGCGAAAAATCGCACGGCGGCGGCGTAACGCCGGCGGCGTGACCTTTTGACCCAATATATTTGATTACAAAATTAGGGCATATAATGAAAAGCCACACATTAAAAACACGCACTATTATTAATGAAAACGTAGCATAATGTACAGGAACGTATTTAACCCGAGATCAAAGTGTCTTTTTGCAAGCCCAGATTTGGATGCCTGTTGCAAGCCAAATTAGTTCAACCGCTGTACATTGATGTGATAAAGAGCGTAGTCGAAGTTTTGCAAGGGGCGGACGGCCTGAAAGTGTTCAACGTTGCCGCACTTCATACGAGACAAACGATTAACCTACCTACTTAAGAACCAACGTTCAGTCGTTCAAGCATGTTAAAGGGCGCGGTTTATTAAATAAACATGTATCCACGAATCTTTCTGTAAATTCAGTACTTAACATTATTACCCACTACTATGACCTACATTTTCCGATAAGGAAATATCCACATAAAAATATAACAAAGACTTGGGTTAATGACGCAGTAAGGGCCTTACGCTCACGTTTACGAAGCATTAAAAAACAGCTGTGCAATAGCCCTGAGGATCGTCATTAACCCAATGATTTGACAAAGACCGAATCTGCATACTTCAATGAGTTATGCAAGGCCCTAACCTAATTTAACCTAACCTAACCTAACTTAACCTAACCTATATTAAAAAATTAGCCGTACGTCATGGCGTATCATCGCCGAGGAGACTGGTAAGAATGTTAATAAAAACGATGCACTTCAAACACTGATAAGTGTAACCGAAAGGTTACAGTTTTAATTTATTTTACTTAAGATTATTTATTTATTTATTTATTTAAACTTTATTGCACATAAAATATACAAATGGCGGACTTAATGCCTTAAGGCATTCTCTACCAGTCAACCACTGGGCCAAAAAGAGATATGTTTGGTGCAGGCTTTATGAAATAGTGTATTGAAACGATATCACAGTTACTAAATATAAAATAAATACTATATACTTAATCAAATATAAAGAATAAAATAAACTTACACATATACTTCACATTAGACATTGATCCCTAAAATATTTTCGATGACCGTACATAATTCCAAGTAAAAGACACAATATTTTCTCATGCATTGGAAACCATTAGTTTTGAAATTTATGGGTTCATTTCTAAAGAGAGGTCCTCGAGCTGCACCAAGTGTTAGGTGTTCATAAAAAAAGGGGGTCTGAGTCTGGCGCCATAGACAAGGAGCGGTTATCAAGAGGTTTGCAAGGGATGTTTGTTCTACAAATGAAAGCAATTAGTTAGGAAATTTATGACTACTTATTATGAAGTAAAAATGCTTTACTTGTGCGAGACTTGGGATATAAACAAAAAAGAAATGAAATCAAGGATGGGGAGGGACAGTTAGTTGGAATGGGACCGCGCTAAGAGGAAGACTAAATTAATAATTAGCCTCGGAATAATATTGTTTAGAAGTTACTTAGACTTAGAGATTATTATAAGCTACCGTAATAGAAGTGAACAGTATACAAACAGTGAAGTTGTACTTATTTTCGATGGTGTTCTTTATATTTAAAATAGTGACATGTTTATAGAGATATCTAAGTGATTCCTTTATTATATTGATTGTGTTTAGTGTTTAATGTAATTAATTATTACAGTCAGTGTATACAGGGAGTACTTAGATAAGTTTTATTTATTGTTGTAATAGTTACCAATGTTTGGTTGATCATTTAGGTCATCACGTCGGGATGTTCGGTTTTGTTTAAATCTAGGTTCAAAGTGTTGAAAGTTAGTCATTCGTTAGGCTAGGTTTGAAGTTAGGTTAATTAATTCGCTTCTGCAATACATCGGGATTCCCGGATGAGTACGAGATGCCGACTATTCTAGGGGGCTCTTATAGTCCAATTAGGTTCATATCATCATCAGAAACACGGAACTGCGCTCCAGAACTCGCATTGTAGATGTGGGCGTCAAGACCGCTAAGCTAAAGTGGGACTGGGCCGGGCATGTCTGCCGCATGCACCCTGAACGGTGGGCCAAAATGGCTACTGAGTGGGACCCACGAGACACCATAGACGGCCGCCGGGGTAAAGGCAGACCAAAAAGGAGATGGCGGGATGACCTGGACGCATTCTTTGTAGAATGGCGGGAAAATACTACAAACAGGGCTGAATGGAGGAGAAGAGGGGAGGCCTTTGCCCAGCAGTGGGACACGAAAATAGGCTAATAAAAAAAATAAAAAAAAGGTTCATATATTTAGTAACGACCAATTCAGATAGTATGATAGTGCGATAAACACTATTAGTATTACTTTGTCAACTACTGCTTGCGTAGCGTGTTGGCATTGCAGCGTTGTGATTTTGAAGGAGAAGCTTACTATCATATCATATATCTCATACTCTGGCTCTCTCCAACAAAATACAAGGTTGTAATGCCATATATATATTTTTTTTAAATTGCTTCTTGATTATATTATTTGTGACAAGGTAGAGGACTTACAATAAAAAAATATTATTCCCACCCAATGTAGTCTGTGCTTCTGCGGCCTATATTGTAACATACATTAGATTCTTACAACATTACACTTACATCTAACATAGCGAACACACCACGAAATTAGTCGTATAGTGTCACACACATTTAGGTACACTCGGAAGAAGGTTGCGTAGATGGGACTAGCCCCTGCGTAACTGGGCGCTGAACAGACTTTGGCTTAGAGTTACTAACGGGTTAGTGTTCTAAAGGACCGAAGCCTACAATACACGCTAGGTACACAAGCAAGGCCTGAGTTGTTTATATGTTCTGTAACATTTCGCTCTGTAGACCTGGAATCCAACCACTTGATATGCCGACCCTTGACATCTGAGTCTTGTGTGAAGGTAAAGTGCTCTGTTTTCAAGTTAAGGGTTTGCAGTACAGTGTATGTTATAGCATACAAATAATATTCAGAGTACTTTGTACAAATCAACAACAACCACTAGCTTTCTCACAGATACCGCGGGCTGCATGACGTTGTAGGGACAAGCATAAATACTGCAGCGCGTAAATGCTTAGCGTAAATAATTTAATTGCATTATGCGTAAAAATTAGTTTCAGTATGATAGAAAATGATGGATGTTGAAGAATGAGTAGGTGAGACGGTTTGAATGTCGTAGGTTTGAGCCCGATGGTTTCTGTTGGATGGCAGCAGATGCTAGGTTGGACGGGAGTCTGCTCACTTCTCAAAACTAAATAACAAATTAGGTCCCCTATTTCAAGACCTAACGGTCTCCATTCCAAGGTCCCTTGTTGTCGGTTATTTAATTTTTAGAGCACCGTTGTTAACATCGAGCCAGATATTGATAAAATATTTATTGTTTCATGTTATTATCATTAAGACTTCTTGTGTAAGTTAATTATTTGTTGCTTGCTCGTTTACGCTTTATTTATCCTAATATGCCAATCTTGTTCCAATTAATGTGCTCTTATTCGTATGGTACTTTTCGTGGTTTTATCAATTTTATATTATTCCGTAATTGCTTATCAAATATTCATTAACGTGTAACTTGTCGAATAATTAATTTTAATTTATGGGTTTATTATTTACTACTTTAACACAACGTAAAGTGGGTCCTATTTAATTACTAGACGATCACATTTATAAAAGTAAAGCCAATACATCGGACTATTTGTTGGCGCCTACAGGAATAACACGGCAATGCGCCACCGGTCAATCACCGACACACACTTAGTTTTAAGGATTTTTATGTAAAATTTGCATGTCATTATTCCCATACCACTTGTCAAGAGAATACACGTCTCAAATTGAAACCTGGAGTTTTCTTCTGCAAATCCATCATACCCCTGAACATGGTCCTAGATCAAACCGGATACCAGTGAGGAACCAGAAAATATTGGAGGAATAAAGGGAAATACCTAAAATACCATTAAATATCACTGTGGATATCAAGGCAGCCGAGGCTCTGCTGAAGAAGATCACCAGGACATCGGAATCCAGCAGTGTTGAGTGTGTTAGGAGTTATTAGGGTCCAGCACTCTTTATTAAGGTAGAAATAGGTAGGATTTATAGTGGAAACTTCAGGTTAGTGAATATTTTATTGTTAAGTGTAGTGTTAAGGTCAGATAGATTTTGTAATTTTAGTTCGTTGTATTTATTTAAATGTGATATTTCAACTAGTCAATTCATTACTATTTTATTTATGTGTAAATCATAATTAGTGGAATTGGTTAAATTCGTTTAAATAATTGATATTTGCCAACGTAACAGCTGACCGTTAATTTACCGTTATTCGTGTCACTACTTTATATTCGCTTGAAACTAGTCAAATAACTTTAATTTTGTGATATTGTGGATTAAATTATATACAGGGATCATATTACTAGGGATTTTAAATAATAATTGCACTGAAAATTGAATATTTTTATAATTTTTTATGAATTGTAATTTGTGAATGTACTTACATTTTATTCTTTGTTAATAGGTACAATAAGATAATAGTTTAGCATATTTTTATCGTTTTACGTCAATCAATTGATCATCTACATTTTATTTGTGATTCTGATTTATTTATTTAATAATTTATTTGTAGAATTTTATGAACTACTTAGACTATTTTAGCTTATTGACTAAACCGAACACAAAGTGGAATTTTAAATTATTAAATTATTTACAATTATCGTTTTTAAATCTATTTATTGTTTACATTCAAGGTCTACGTGCACCAGTTTCCCAGAATGAGTGAGGACAAGGAATTAATTCGTAAAAGAGGCAGTTACAAAGGTCAATTAACCTTGTTTACTAAATACCTAGGCACATTGAAGGAATCTTCGTTAACACAAGCTGAAGCTAGTCAATTGCAGTTGCGTATAGGTAAGATCGAGACATTGTATGAACTATATGATGATGTACAGATACAGTTAGAGTGCAATTCTGATAATTTAAGTGCACTGATGTCAGAAAGAGATGACTTTCAAAATAACTACTTCGCTGTGCTCTCACGGGCCCAGGACATGCTCAGTAACTTTAATAAAAAACGAGATGAATTTGAGTCATGTAGTAATCGTGGGTCGCGTAGTGGTTCAAATAATCATAAGCTGATTAAGTTGCCAACTATTCAGTTACCAAAATTTCAAGGTTCATACGAGAATTGGCTAGGTTTCCGTGATACGTTTACAAGTCTAATCCATTCTAACGACGACATTGATAACATAAACAAATTTCATTATTTAAGGGCGTCGTTGGAGGGCTCTGCGGCCTTGGTTATTAATTCTATTGAGTTTTCTGGTAGCAATTATGAGGTGGCATGGAAGCTTTTGTGCGATCGGTACGATAACAAAAGGATTTTATTGCAAAATCACATTTCAGCGTTATTTAACGTCGAACCTATCACAAAAGAGTCGTCTGTGCATTTAAAACGTATTATTGACCATGTAAACAAAAACTTAAGGTGCTTAGAATCCCTAGGTGAACCCGTAAAACACTGGGATACACTTCTTATTTACATTATTAGCAAAAAACTGGACGCTAAAACATTTCGTGAGTGGGAGGAGCACAAAGGAAGCCTAGATAATAATGTACCTATATCATTTGATAATTTTATCACTTTTATGCGTAATCGTGCAGATTTAATTGAAACTTTAGAGTTATCGAGCGCCTCAGGCGCCGGACAATGTAATCAGCCGGCTAAAAACGCGTCAAAACATAGGATATTGCTTTCTACACAACCCACTGAACACGGTGTCACTACGCCGCCGTCTAAACTGTGTCCGAGGTGTAATGGTGAACATAGCTTAAATAATTGTGCTCAATTCCTAGCATTAAGTAATGCCGATCGACTTAACTTGCTACCGAACTACAAGGTTTGTTTTAATTGCTTTCGCAGCGGTCACTTTGCTAATCGATGCAAGAAGGCAGGTTGTAAAATATGTAAGCGCAAGCATAATTCACTCATTCATATCACAGAGCATAAGCAAAAAGCGGAGTCAAGCTCGTGCGTTCGGTCCGCGGCACAGGCAGGTACTGCGCCGGCGCAGGCGGCGGGGAGCAACGCAACGGTTACAACGTTATCGGTAAATATGAGCACGGCAACGTCAACGGCAACGTCGCCGGTGCATGCGTCTGAGCAACGAGTTGTGGTATTGGCAACTGCGTTAATTAAAGTTTATGGGCAAGATAATCGCGAATGTATAGTCAAAGCAGCTTTAGATAATGGAAGCGCGACATGCGTTGTGAGTGAAAGGTTGTGCTCACAGTTAAAATTAGATGCTAATTATGTAAACAGAGCAGTTGTAGGTATAAACAAATTAAGGTCTCCTGTAAGTAAAATATGTCAGGTGCCAATTAAATCGCTGGATGATAGTTATTCGACTGTTTTATCTTGCATTGTTTTGCCAGAAATAACTGATCCCATGCCTTATGAGCAGATAGACATATCGCAGTTAGACATCCCATCTGACTTATGCTTAGCTGACCCAAATTTTCATACGCCGTCCGAGGTGGACATCCTGATTGGGTCTGACCTCTTTTGGAGTTTGTTAGGGACGCATAAAATTAAATTAGGTCATGATGGGCGAGCAGTGCTGTGGGAGACTGCACTGGGGTATATAGTCGGAGGCCCGATTATCAGCGGCCAATTATCGACCTCGTCGCACCCCATTAGATGTAACTTCGCGAACGTTATTTCTAGCGCTGGTTCTGAATTGCTTAACGATGAGATTCAAACCCAACTTACGCGGTTTTGGCAGCTTGAGGAAGTGTGCCCTAAAAACTCTCATTATTCTCCTGAGGAGAAATTATGTGAAAAGCATTTTACTGAAACTATGACTAGGCTTGAAAATGGACAGTTCTGCGTACGGCTGCCGCTGAAAGAGGACCCGAGCGTTTTAGGGAATTCTATTAACCGCGCTAGGCAGTGTTTTTTCTCACTAGAGCGTAGAATCGATTCACGCCCAAAATTCAGAGACATGTATAAAGAATTCATGGCAGAATACGAGTCTCTAAACCACATGAGCGAGTGTAAAGCGTCTGGAGTAGAGCGTCAAGCATATCACATTCCTCATCATGGCGTTTTAAGGGAAAATCGCAGTACTACAAAGCTGAGGGTAGTCTTTAATGCGAGCGCTCCCACTAGCTCTGGGGTGTCTCTAAATAAGATTCAGATGGTAGGGCCTACTGTGCAAGATGACCTTCTGTCTATACTGCTTCGTTTCAGACAGCACAAATACATTATTTCAGCGGACGTCGAGAAAATGTATAGGCAGGTAGTCGTTCATCCCGATGACAGGTATCTGCAGCGGATTCTGTGGCGGAATGACCCATCTAAACCTCTGAAGATTTTTGAGTTGAATACGGTTACTTACGGGACTGCTAGTGCGCCTTTTCTTGCAACGCGATGTTTAAAGCAGTTAGGCCTTGAATGTGAGGATGATGTCGTTCGTCAGGTCATCATTCACGACTTTTACGTAGATGATCTGCTCACTGGTGGGGATGATATGCAGCAGGTGCTCATGATTAAAAATAAAGTCTCTTCTACTCTCGCATCAGCATGCATGAATTTGAGGAAGTGGAAGTCCAATGAACCGCAGCTTATGGTTGACTCCGATTCCTCTCAGTTAGATTTGAATATAGGCACTGAGCCCAGTAAAACTTTGGGTCTCAGCTGGCAGCCAGAGTCTGACGAATTGTGCTTCCCGGTTGGTAAATGCTCGGTAGTTGCCAATACCAAGCGAGATTTGCTGTCAGCAGTGGCACAGATTTTCGATCCCACTGGTTTGTTGGCTCCTTTCGTTATTCTAATGAAGATGTTGCTGCAGAACTTATGGTTACAGAAACTTTCATGGGATCAGACGTTATCTCCTGAGATTGGCAAACTTTGGGAGAATATTATACGCGACTTACCTTGTTTAAATGATATTCGTGTACCGCGTTTGGTTTTATGTGACTCATATAAAGAAGTTGAATGCCATATTTTTACTGATGCGTCAGAGCGCGCGTATGGGGCATGCTTATACCTGCGCAGCGTTGACGAGAAAGGAAGCGTATTGGTAAGGCTGTTGTTAGCGAAAAGTCGTGTGGCTCCTATTAAACCCACGACGATCCCGAGACTAGAGCTTTCTGGTGCATTGGCTGGCGTTAGACTATACGAAAAGGTATTAGAGTCGCTTAGGGTTAAAATCAATAGTACCACGTTCTGGACAGATTCGACGATCGTGTTAGGGTGGTTACGGATGCTACCTAGTAAGTTACAACCGTTTGTTCGCAACCGTGTAGCTGAAATCTTAGAGAAGACTGGAAACTGTACATGGCGGCATGTGCCAACTCACGAGAACCCTGCTGACCATGTTTCTCGTGGGGTTCCTGCCAGTCTCCTTCAGTCTCTTGATATATGGTGGTCTGGTCCTACCTTTCTGAGGCAGGACAAATCGCAGTGGCCCACGCGGTCGGTAGTAGCGGCAGACCTACCTGAAACGCGGCCTGAAGTTGCACTCCACGTAAATGTGACAAGCGGTCGAATCGAGGAATACACCGACGGGTTTATTGAATTTTCCCGGTTCTCTAATTTAGGGCGGCTTAATCGAGCGGTCGCATATGCTCTGCGTTTCACGAGTTTGTGTAGAAAGCAAGTCCCGTCGACAACTTACCTAAGTGACGGCGAATTAAAAAACGCATTAAATGTAGTCATAAAAACATCCCAGGTAGAATCATTTCCTGAGTACAGCTTATTATTAAACGGTCAGCGCCTTTCAAAGAAAAGCCCTTTGCTTAAACTTAATGTATTTCTGGATGAAAACAAAATAATGCGTGTAGGCGGTCGCCTCGATAACTCTAATTTTACATTTGAGAAAAAGCATCCGATTGTGATTCATTCCAAGCACAGATTTACGCAACTGTTGTTTGAATCGGAGCATAAGAGATTAATGCACGCAGGGCCGCAATTGTTATTATCAAGTGTTAAGGATGAGTACTGGCCCATTGGTGGGACAAACTTGGCGAAAGCATGTTTTCGCAAATGCCTCAAATGTGTTCGTATGAAGGGTCAAGTGGTAGCCCCGCTAATGGGGAACCTTCCAACGTCCCGTGTAACCCCAGGTCTACCATTTGAAAGCGTTGGCGTCGATTATGCGGGACCTTTGAGTTCTGTCAGTCGTCAGGGTCGTGGATGTAGACTTGTAAAGGTATACATAGCAATTTTCGTGTGTTTCACTACAAAGGCGATACATTTGGAGTTGGTTGGTGACTTAACTAGTAATAACTACTTAGCAGCGTTACGTCGTTTTGTATCTCGTAGAGGTTTACCAACTGACATTTATTCGGATAATGGTACATCATTTGTAGGAGCATACAATGAATTATCCAAGTTCCTAAAAGACAACTGCAATTCTCTAGCTGAAGTTGCAGCTAATGAAAAGATTAACTTTCATTTTATTCCTGCGTATTCTCCGCATTCAGGGGGTCTCTGGGAAGCTGGGGTAAAGTCGACCAAATTTCATTTAAAAAGAGTGCTGGGTGATTGTAATTTAACGTACGAATTACCCAACACGACGCTGATTCAAATTGAAGGCATCTGTAATTCTCGGCCGCTTACCCCCATCTCGTCGCATCCAGAAGACCTGCTGCCACTCACCCCGGGACATTTTCTCATTGGGCGTCCCCTAACCTCACTGCCGGTGAAGGATATCAGGGAGAAAAATTATAATCATCTCAGCCGCTACCAGCGGATTGAGCAACTGCAACAGCATTTTTGGGCAAGGTGGAGTAAGGAGTACGTTTCAGAGCTTCAAGTCAGAACGAAATGGCTAAAGAATAATGAAGCGGTGAAATTAAACACGCTTGTACTCGTCAAGGAGGATAACCTGCCCCCACTGAAATGGAAGCTGGGTCGCATCGTTGCCACTTATCCTGGAAAGGATGGAATTACCAGGGTGGCAAATATAAGAACTGCCACTGGACTGGTTCGTCGGTCCTTCAGTAAGATCTGTGCCCTCCCGGTGTCAACTGAATCTGGTTGAAAGAAAGGCTTTCAACGCCCTGGGGCATGTTGGCGCCTACAGGAATAACACGGCAATGCGCCACAGGTCAATCACCGACACACACTTAGTTTTAAGGATTTTTATGTAAAATTTGCATGTCATTATTCCCATACCACTTGTCAAGAGAGTACACGTCTCAAATTGAAACCTGGAGTTTTCTTCTGCAAATCCATCATACCCCTGAACACTATTTATCATTTTGATTTTAATAGCAGCTATAGATAGTTCAGGTAAGTAGGTATAGAAGTTTTGGTTACATAAGCAGATCAGCTGGTCGGAACGAGGTGCAACGATTTAAAACATAACCCCCCCCCCCCCCCGCTGTCAGCGGCGCCGTAAACACTTTAACTGTTTCGCTCCGTAGTAATATTTCGAAAATGGTGTCTAAAAGTGATAAATCATAGTTTTTATTTAGTTTAATAGAATCGAGGAGACTTTTACTACACAAATCAGTTTGCAGAATAAAAATCAAACCAGTGGTTCAAGAGTTACAAGTGAAATAGTTTAAAAGACAATTAACATAAATTGTGTAACTGACCTACGACAAATTAGCTGCGTTCGCCGCTAACCTAACCTAACCTAACCTATATTAATAAATCAATCGTTAACAGTAACAACATTAGCCGTACGTCATGGCGTATCATCGCCGAGGAGACTGGTAAGAATGTTAATAAAAACGATGCACTTCAAACACTGATAAGCAGATCAGCTGGTCGGAACGAGATGCAACGATTTAAAACATAACCCCCCCCGCTGTCAGCGGCGCCGTAAACACTTTAACTGTTTCGCTCCGTAGTAATATTTCGAAAATGGTGTCTAAAAGTGATAAATCATAGTTTTTATTTAGTTTAATAGAATCGAGGAGACTTTTACTACACAAATCAGTTTGCAGAATAAAAATCAAACCAGTGGTTCAAGAGTTACACAAATTAGCTGCGTTCACCGGTGCACTTGTGACCGGCCGAAGGTGAATCATCAACCGGCCACCGGTCGCCTACCGTGCTAGCGCTCGTCGTGCGTGGACCTAACTACATACCGCGTAAGGTGCATTTTTAAAAGCTTCGCCTACACACACACAGTAACAATGTCGTCTACGTGTTGTGAGTGTTCTAATAAAATAACTACAAAAACCTATCTCGTATGTACGCAGTGCGAAAATAAATGCCACAAAATATGCGCTAGTGGTAACCATCAAAACTGGGTTTGTAAGGCTTGCCTTAGCGAAGCAGTGAGTATGTCCCAAAATGTCACAATACAAAGAAGCAAGAGAACATCCGACGTCGAGAACGACTTTAAACTGACACAAGAAGAGCTCAAAGATCTAATAAGAAACGAATTGCGTAATGCATTGAAAGAAACAATACGCGAAACCATAGAATCGTCACTCAACACCCAACTCAAGGGCATTCGTGACGATATGGAGACCCTACTGGTAGGTATAGACGGGGTGAGCATCTGGCTCGATGACGTGTGTGTCACAGGGCCCGATAAGGAGACTCATTTGGCTAGGTTGCGCGAAGTCCTATTTAGAATTAAAGACGCCGGTTTAAAACTGCAAAAAGATAAGTGCGAGTTTTTTAAAAAGAGCGTAACTTATTTAGGTTACGTGATTGACAAAAATGGCCTTCGAACATGTCCAAAAAAACAGAGGCCATAGTTAATGCCCCCCGGCCAAGTAATGTTTTAGACGTCAAACGGTTTTTAGGGTTCATTAACTATTACCGAAAATTTATTCCGCGAGCATCGAGTGTACTACATCCCTTGCACGAACTACTCAAGGTTGACGCTGCATGGAGATGGGGGCCCGAGCACGAGAAGGCATTTACCACAATCAAGAGTGAACTGGCTTCGGGGCGCGTCCTATCGCATTTTGATCCGGATGCGCGACTCGTGTTGAGTGTCGACGCTGGGCCCGCCGGGTTAGGTGCCGTGATCGCGTTAGGCCCGGAAGGTCACGAGCGTCCACTCGCTTTCGCCTCCCGTTCGCTGGCGCCCAGCGAGAAAAATTACAGCCAGGTACACAAGGAAGCCGCTGCCATAGTGTTCGGGGTGAAACACTTCCATCATCTGTAATTTAGTTTTTCCTAATATCCATGAATCCGGCATTGAGAATAAGTATGTATTAGTAAAGCGAAGGGTCTTCAGTGACAAAAATAATGAGATTTTTAAAAGAAATTTTGTTGCTGTAAGATGGCAAGGTTTAGGCATAAATAGTTTTCTGAATGTGTTCTTTGATATCTTTAACAAAAGCTTCCCGATAAAAAAAGCCAAGATTAAAGTAGATAGGGAGGATAGGTTAAAATGGATCACAAAAGGACTAAAAACATCGAGCCTAATGAAACGCTGTTTAATGAATGCAAACTTGGCTATTAATGACGTCACAGTTATTCAATATAAAAACAATTACATTAGATTATACAGGAAAGTAGTCAAAAGTGCAAAAAAAATGGCAGTACAGGCGGCCATAACCAAATCAAAGAACTCCTCTAAAGCAATTTGGAAGGTCGTAAATAAACACAGGAATAAAAAAACGTTCAAAGCGCCAGAAAAAATATTTTTAAAGATAAATAATAAAGTTATAGGGAAGACACAAGATGTGGTGGAAGTTTTTTCATCTCATTTTAACAGTAACGACAGTCTTAGGCCAATTGGTGACATAAGCCAGGTGCAGGAAATTCTTCAGGAGTGTTCTTCACCTGTTCCTTACGATATGTCGTGGGAATATGTGACACCCATGGAAATAGTCGCGATAGTTAAGGAAATGGAAATGAAGAAATCAACTGGCATAGATGAACTTCCTATCTCCGTAATTAAAGACAATATTGACATACTTGCAGCCCCACTGTCAATCTTATTTAATAATTGTTATGAGGAAGGAGTTTTTCCTGAACAGTTTAAGGTAGCCAAAGTAGCGCCGGTTTATAAAAAAGGTCTAAAATATGATCCACAAAATTATAGGCCTATCTCACTCTTACCAATTTTATCGAAAATATTTGAGAAATTAATTAAAGTAAGACTAATTAGACACCTTGACCGTAATAACATTGTTAATAAAAGACAATATACCAAAAGAATGTAGGCACTAATGATGCAATCGATAAGTTGATTGATGATGTGGTTACTAACTTAAATAATAAAATCAAAGTGGCAGGTCTATTTCTCGATCTGACATCTGCATTCGATTCGGTTGATCATGAAATACTACTTTACAAGCTAAAACATATTGGCGTACGTGGTAAGGTTCTTAAGCTCTTTGCCTCTTACTTGGAAAACAGGACAATGCTGGTCGAAATTAAATCGATGGAAGATGGTTGTCAAAAAGTATACCGGTCCAGATTAGCCAAAATGAATAAAGGAGTTCCGCAAGGCTCAATTCTGGGACCAATACTGTTTGTAATATTTGTTAATGATTTGATTAATAGCATTAATCACCATTTTAGCGATGTCGGAGTAGTTGTCTTTGCAGATGACACGAATGCTATTATTTCTTCGACCAGCATAGAGCTTTTGAGCAATAAAGTCACTGCAGTTCTAATAAAGTTTCAGAAGTGGTTTCAAAGTAATAATTTGTCCTTGAACATGAATAAAACCCAACTAATGTTATTTAGAAGAACGACTAGGAACAGTGAATCCCTACACATAGACTTAGCAGGCTCTGCGGTGACTTCCAGTCCTTCTGTAAAGTTCTTGGGCATGTACCATCGGGTTCAAAAATGCATGGGCAATTTATGAATGAAATCATTGATAAATTGGCCATGCAATTATGAACCCGATGGTACATAGACTGTGATCTTAACTGGCAGGAGGAACTTAAATCATTAGTCAGTAGTATAGGTTCAGCTTCTTATGCGCTTAGGAGCTTACGCGACGAAGTCACGCTTAAGCAGCTAACGTCGGTTTACTATGCATTGGTGGAGTCGCGGTTGCGCTATAGCATTAAGTTTTGGGGGCAAAGCTATGCATATAATATAAGAAGAGCTTTTGTTGCTCAAAAAGATGCCATTAAAACCATGGTCGGTATCCCGCCATGGCAGTCATGTAGAGAATATTTCGGCATACTAAATAATCTAACGGTACCGTGTCTCTACATTCTTGTTTTACTGACTGGCGTAATTAAGCATCCAGAAAGATACGAAACGGAGGAACAAAGGGCCACCAGACTGAATACTCGTAGGAAAGATCTGAAGTACTCAATTGAGCCTAATTTCCAAATTACACATCACTGTGTGCGATACCAGGCCGTGAAACTGTTCAATTGCTTGCCTAAAGAGTATAAGATGATACAGAATGTAGATAAATTCAAATGCCGGCTAAGGGACTTTTTATTACGGAAATGTTATTACCATGTTGACGAATTCATTAGTGATTCTTAATGCACGCATTTTATATGTTTAATGTAATTTAACTGACATCAATTATATATTTATCAATTTAATTATTATCAAATTTCAGCCCATCATTGTTATTTTTTTATTTTATTTAAGGTTATGCATGTTAATAATAGAATTGTAATTAATTGTAAGTTAGTTTAGAAGTTAACCTATGAATTAGTTATAAGTTGAATGTAATTTTAGGTATATTTCCGACACGATTGTAAATTGTCATGGAATAAAAAAAAAAAAAAAAAATCAGTACCTGTACGGCCGAAGCGAACCATTTGTACTGAAAACTGACCACCGACCCTTACTTGCCATATTTGGCAAGAAAAATGGTATATCTGTTATGGCAGCCTCGCGTTTGCAACGGTATGCTGTCTACTTATCAGCATATAATTATGTCATTAGTTATATATATTTTTTTTTTTTTTTGGGGACAATCTTACACAACAATATTAGTAGTGAAAAAAACGTAGTGGCCGACTATTTTTCTAGGGCACCGCCGACAGTAAATAATCCGCCAGAGTTAAATATTGATGAAAGTAGTTCATATTTAAACTTTTTAAACGACGACACCTTGCCGATATCGTTCGAAGATATTAGGGCGGCAACGGTCCTAGACAAAACTATGAAAACTGTTATAAAGTACATTAAAAACGGGTGGCCGCGCAAAATTAAATGTAAAAATGTTCAACCATATTTTAGATGTAAAACCGATTTAGAAGTCGATAGGGGTTGCATTTTGCGTGGTCGTCGAATAATTGTTCCTTCGGTTCATAGGGCTCGCATTCTAGAGGAATTGCATAAGGGACACTTAGGAATCGTAAAAACTAAGAGTATCGCGCGCGGTAAACTTTGGTGGCCAGGTTTGGCAAAATTGTGACGTATGTAGTAAACTGCGTACCGCCCCGCCCCGCTCACCTCTCCCGTGGCCCCGCGCCCGCGCATGCTGGGAACGCATTCACATCGACTACGTGCAGGTTGGACAAAGGGTATACCTGGTCGTGGTAGACGCATTCAGTAAATGGTTTGAATGTCTGCACATGGGTAAAGATGTTTCGTCAAAGTCCCTAATTTTAAAATTAAAACATTTATTTTCTATATTCGGCCTACCCAAAACTATAGTTTCAGATAATGACCCCAAAATAAATAGTGATTTATTTAGACGTTTTTGTGCAGTGAATGGAATATGAAAAAAATGAAAATGAAAAATGTTTATTGGTTACAATATTGTGTACAACAAATAAGGGTTGGAATCTCCCAGTAAGTGAAGTTATACTTGTGGCAGGAGATCCCGCTCTTCTTAACAAAGTTATATTCATAGTAACCGAAAATATACATAAATGACAACATATCATTAAACTAAATTTAAATTTACATTGTTTAAGAATATATTAAACTAAGGTGTGCGTGTGTGTGTGTGTGTGTGTTTGTTTGTTTTTGTGGGTGTATATATACATATAGTACATACCTTTGTATTTAAATTTTTATTTTCTATTTTTGTAAAAGTGCTTCTGTTTCCTCATAGTCTAATTTTGTTATCCATTTAACTATTTCTTTCTTACAACTATAAAATTCCAAAGAAATAATTGTATCTATGTTATTATATAGGTAAGCAGACTGGCTTGCAAATTGTCTTTTTGCATAAACAGATTTAGTGAGTGGGCTTGCAACTACATTTGGTTTCCTCCTTCGTGTTTCTGTGAGGGGTTTAAAAATTATTGTTTTGTGTAGCTTTATTAATGAATTTACAATGTATAGTTTCCTCATAGTAAGTAACTCACAATCCTTGTACAGTTCAGTGGTAGGATATCTATAGGGTTTAGAGTATATAACTTTAAGAAGGCATCTTTGGCCCCTTTCCGCATCAATAGATTTGGTCTTGTTTGCACCGCCCCATACAGGAATACAATAAGTCATAACCGACTGTGCTAAAGTTAAATATAGTTGTTTAAGTAATGCTTTAGACGCGACATGCTTTAGTATTTTAAATATCCAAACTATCTTTCGAATCCGACCAGATATAAACTCTATATGTGGATGCCACGAGAGCCTCTGATCTAACATTACTCCAAGATACTTTGTGGAGCTTACCCTTTTGATTTCGATACAATTACAGTCTAATCTATTCTGCAGGTTACAAGTATGCATTTTTAATTTAAGAGTATCGGGTGGTTGTGTGTTTTTATATTTTGTGAAGCATAAGTAATTTGTTTTGGTAGTATTTAGGGTTAGAAGGTTAGCATTTAACCACGAAAATATATGTTGGAGACCTTTCTCAGCTTTATCAAAGACGCCCGTCCAGGTGCTATCGTTAAAAATAACCACCGTATCATCTGCGTAAGAAAAAATCTGCCCTCCGTCTATGACAAGATTAGATAAATCGTTTATATATGCTAAAAAAAGAGTAGGGCCCAGCACACTTCCTTGGGGGACCCCATATGTGATATCACTCTTTGCACTAACATGATTGCCAATTCTAACGATTTGGCAGCGACCCTGAAGATAGTTCGCCAAGAGCTGTAAAGGTTTCCCCCTTATACCTATGATCTCCAGCTTTCGAACCAGAATGGAGAGAGAGACAGTGTCAAATGCTTTTTTTAAATCAAGGAAAATAGCTAAACATTTCCGACCAAAGTCAACTTGCTTAGTGATAGAGGTAGTTAGAGCTAAAATGGCGTCTTCTGTACTTTTTCCGTGTCTAAATCCGTACTGAGAGTTAGAAAGAATTTCAAATTTGTTTAGGTAGTTAGTAATCCGGACGTTAATCAGTTTTTCTATAATTTTGGATATGGGTGATAATACAGAAATTGGCCTATAATTGTTAACTTCATCTCTCTCTCCACTCTTGTATACCGGAGTTACAAGGGCAAGTTTAAGCTGGGTAGGATAAACACCAGTGGTAAAGCATAGATTTGCTAGTTTACATATTATTGGAACAATAATGTGTCTAACAAGCTTTAAGAATACAGTAGGTATTCCATCATAACCGGGAGCACTGTCATTTTTTAAGTTCATTAAAATGCTGTCAACTTCCTTGTAGTCAGTATCTAGCAGAACAAAAGATGCTAATCTAGAGTCAGGTGCTATAGGAAGTATGCGGCTATGTACGTCTAGGTTTTCCCGCAAAATATTGTTTGCTAAATTTTTACCAGTATTAGCAAAAAACTCATTCACAAAGTTTACTGCTTCATTGGGAGAAGGTCCCGAAGTAAGAAGTTCAACAGGGTGGTTATTTACCGTTTTGTATTGTGTTATAGATTTAATAACCTTCCAAATAGCTTTAGGGTTGCTAGCTGTCTTAGCTAGTTGTTCCATATCATACTTCCGCTTAAGTTTTTAATTAAATTGGTACAAAAGTTGCGATATCTTTTGAATGTGACACACACAATTTCATTTTCAGGATCAGCTCGTAGTCTAAGCTGCATTTTATCCCTATTTCTTATACATCTCATAACTCCCGTTGTCATCCAGGGTTTGATTAATCGTTGCTTATTTGGAATGTGTTTTTTAGTTTTACTCTCATCTAGTGATGTTTTTAGTATTTTTATGAGTTGCTCTGCAATATATTCAGGATCATTACTGTTTATGAGGTATTCTAGATTAATAAGGAGTAGTTTATTGATAGCTGTTTCATAGTTAAAGCGTTCAATCACTTTTGTTGTATTTTGACCAGCCGAATCTTTGGTCAAGTTATCAAAAAGTGTCATGAGTACAGTGAGATGGTCTGTTATTGACGTATTAAGTATAATGGCATAGGCTTTCATCTTATTTATATCAAGTTTTGTCATGAGGTGGTCAAGACAGTTCCTTCCTCTGGTCGCTAGAGTATGAGCGGGGAGTAGTCCAAAAGTAGAGAGCATGTATAAGTATGTAGATCTATTATTCCTTTCATGCGCGGGTTCCTCGATTCGAGAGATTAAATTTATATTTAAATCACCAGTAATTATAATGGTTTTAAAAGACTGTATGGTTTCTAGGTGAAGGCGGAGCGATTCTATAAAATGGGTGGCATCTTTATTTGATGGTGATCTATAAATACCTAGAACGACTGTGTCATTTATGGTGATCTGAAGGCATTGGGCTTGCACGAGAGTTATCTCCTTATTACTAGCATTTAAGTGGTTCCGTGTATAGCACGCGACTCCACCATTTTGGTTTAAGTTGTTTTTGGTAGCTAAAGAGGTGTAATTTGCTAAACAAGGAAGGTTTTATAGGATCTAGTCTACATTCGGTTAAGATTATAATATCAATATTAAGCGTTATTTGGGATATAGTTACTAGAAAGTCAGAAAAGTTGCTGTAAATACTTCTAATATTTTGAGTAGAATGTTTACTGTAGACGTTAAAGATATCGGTAAATGTATACGCCACGTCGATCAGCTGTTACGATGTTCGAGATACTCACTTAATGATAACATTGTTAACGCGGCGCATGCGACCCCGCCGCCGCCGCCCGCACGTTCCCCCGCTCCGGCCCCGCGGCCCCTTAACTTCTCGCCTGCTCCCGCGTCGGCGCCGCGCTCCCTCACCCCGCACTCACCAATGTCATTATCGATGCCGGACGCAAATCAAACTAATATTCAGGATGTTAATGAACCACTAGATGTTGCATCCGACAACGACTTTTATGAGTGTGATGAAGATAATGTGATGGAGGGGGAAACGGACCGACCGATGCCAGAATCAGAAGCGTTTAGCGCTGCGCCCGAGGACCCCGCGATAGCATTGGCTCCCGCGTCCCCCGCGCGACCCGCAAGCCTAACAGCGCCCGCGACCCCCGCGGTTACCGCGGACTCAGCAAACGCTGTGCCGGCGCAACAGCTGGCTCAGGGTGAATGCGCTGATCATCAGTCGGATCCGATTCCGCGCCGATGTAATTTAAGGCCCAGAACTAAAAAGGTTTTTTATAAATAATATTAGTTATAAGATAAAGTAGCATTGTTAATTATTATTGTACTATTTGTTTCTTTTGTTGTCAGGTTCCCAGAATAATGTGGGAGGAGTGATATGTATGCACCTATTGACGCTGTACCTGCATGCTTCAGTAATAAACTAGTCATAGGTCCGAACGGTTGTTTTATTGAATACCTCAGTATCGCAATACAGCACACTGCACGACGCGTGCCAGCCCGGCTAAGTTAATGTTGGGCCGCGAGTTGCGCTGTCGGCTGGACTTGTTGCGACCGCCGTCGCAGCACCGAAATAATGATGAGGAAAATTGTCATAATGAGAAAATGAGATGGTTTGAAATAGGTGACGTAGTGTGGGCAAGATGTTATGAAAACCGTAAACCATTATGGAAAAAAGCGTGTATAAAAAAGAAACTTGGCAAAAGAATGTATGAAGTAGTATTAGAAAATGATATTGTATGTAAAAGACATATCGATCAATTATCAAAATTTACGAATGTTACAACCGACCTCTTATCATCTTATGACGTACAGTCGGCAGATTCTTCGGAAAATACATCTGCATCAGACCCCCTTAATTGTGTGCCTGATGTTCCTAATTCTGTGAATGATCAATCGGACAGCACGGGGGATGAGGCAGTGATTGTGGAGGAGGAGATGACTGAGACTGAGACACCGATAAATGTAGATATCGAGGATAGTCAGATGGTCCGTCTACCGGAGCACTCTGACCAACTGGTGCAGGTTAACAATGAGGAAGTCTCGTCAGGCTCATCGCCTGCCCCACAGCCTGGATGTAATTTAAGACCTAGGCTTAAGAAAATTAATTATAAGATTTAGCAGTTAAGTAACTTGCTGTAATTGTCCCCAGATTCCCAAATTAAGTCGGGAGGAGTTGACATGTATGCATGCATGTGACGCTCGCGTGAACTCACGTTCCCATACAAACGTAGTTTAGCTCTCATTTTAAAACGACAGGCTTTAGAACCACGAAATTTGGCATGGGCATTCTAGCAGTACAGATCTATGTCGGTAATTCGTTTTCGTTGCTAAAAATTGTAATACAAAGAAAATATAGCAAAAATAAGTTTTGTATGTAAATCTGCATCTGGCTGTATTTTCTTTGTATTACAATTTTTAGCAACGAAAACGAATTATCGACATAAATCTGTACTACTAGAATGCCCATGCCAAATTTCGTGGTTCTAAAGCATGTCGTTTTAAAATGAGAGCTAAACTACGTTTGTATGGAAACGCGAGCGTCCTGGCGACTCTTAAATGTTTGAGAATCGAAGCCGTGTTTGTGGTTAGGGTCTATGAAAAACATTATAATTAGTAAGTCTACCGCCTTAACTCCTTATTGCTAACTTAAACGCTGAAAAGTAAATTATTATGTTAGTTATTCTAAGAAAAACTTAATATGTACCTGTTTAAAAAAATCTTTGGTACCTATTACTAATTGACAATATGATCTAGTATTATCGTTATGGATGGTATAAGGAGGATAAGTATCTCTTATAGGAGAACGGTCGAAAAAGTGTCCAGCTGTATACAGTAAATAATAGTTCCGAATCTCTCCGAGTGGCGCTAGTATAGCTATAGCACCTTAGCAGTCATTGTCGGAGTGAAGTGCGCTGCATGTGCGCTACCATATGTTCTATAGCTATTGTGGCGCCAATTTAACGCCTTTTGACGGACACTTATGTAACATAGAGATTGTCATTACCTTCTACCATCCATAAATATCATTATGAATGACATGTTCTAACAAAAATAACTTCGAGTTAGATCAAATTTTCAGACATTTTAATGCTTAAAAAATACACCTAAATAATATGAACGTCTTCCACATATACATAAGTATAGTCACCATCAGATATATCGGAGCGGCCAAGGTGGTCACAAATATCTGAACAACGCCTCTTGTCAAGGCGATAAAGTGAATGTTCAGATATTTTTGAGTACCCTGGCCGCTCCTATATATTTGATGGCGACTGTACAGTCACGTCTGAAAGTATTTTCGAACGTGGCACATAAAAATTATACTGACATAATAAAACTAATACTTAGATTTACATGCATACTGCCGCGCGCAATAGTAGTTTATGTAACTGTTACGTAATAGGGGCCCTTAAAACACGAGTGTGGTTTTATGAAACGAACGAAGTGAGTTTCATAATAAGATCACACGAGTGTTTTAAGGCCTAATTACGTACAGTTGCATACACTGCTTTATCTACATACATATTATAAACGCTAAATGGCGCGTTCAAAAACTGTTAAAATGGCTGCCATTTCACAGATTGCATCGCCATGGCCAACTCGATCGCGTGCGGTCGGAGGATCGCGCGGCGCGGCTGTCGAGGGCCGGATTTTCATAATGATATCGAATTTTTGCTTATTATTTGATAATAATAACATCGTTACAGATAAGACATTTGTTCTAACTTCTAACAAAACAGTTTATGGTGGTCATAACGTGCGGTTTTTGAACGCATCATGGAGGGTTTATGATATTGGTGTAGATAAATAAAACTTATAACATAAATTAACTATTATCATGGTTTTGTCGTCGGCCGATCGTAAAATCAGCCAGATTGTGATGTTCCTGTGTAATGTTTTAACGATAGTCACATTAAACCAATGTATATGTAGGTCAGGTTCGTTAGGTTGCTTCAGATGCCCGAAGGGCAAACTGCCCAGACGGGGCTCCGTCGACTCGACGAGTCAAAGATTTTCACGTTTCACGATATGCCTAGGAATTTCACGATATGCCTGATCTTACGATCGGCCGCCGACAGTTGTACTCTTTCTTCATTTATAAAATAATATTGCGCCTAATTTACGAAAGCTCGTAACTTTTAATATAAGAATAGCCTCTTTTTAGTTTTTAATTTTAAAAACTCGAAAATCTGTTTTTCCTATTTCAGACTTTTCCAGAATCATTCGACTCAGAATCTAATACATTTCATGTTAATTTTTCGTTTTATTATGAACTTTTATTTTATATTTATGTAATCTTCATGTGCACATACGTAAATTTTACCAACATAAAGCATTCTCTACCAGTCAACCACGGGGAAACACAGAAAAGATTGTAAGCGGTGCATTTATTTGTATGAGCGTCACTTTGTGGAAAATTACAACTCTTGTATGGAAAATTAGGGACATATTTTTACTATCAGGATTGAATTACAAGTTATTCTGATTAAAATGAGCCCAAATAAATCTAAGACTGCATAAACATATACGATTTTATTTTTATTATTGCAAGCTTTAACCTTTTGAACGCCAAACATCGGACGGAAAAATCGTGCCCTCAGCGCCAGCGCGCAAGGCAAACCGGTTATATTTTGGACGTGATAACACGTCCTGGCGCTGACAGCTCGACTTTCCGTGCGCGGGATATGACGGCTTTGGCGGTCAAAGGGCTAATAAAACTAATGTTGAAATGGCCATGAACGTTAGATGTGTGTATGTAACATTCCCAACATGGCCACTTACATTATAACTACAATTCACAACGAGATATCTACCATGCACTATCGAGTTCAGATTTGCATGGCCAATTTATCAATCAATTCATTCATAAATTGCTAATGCAATTCTGAAACCGATGGTACAGTCCGCACCAAAAATAGCTGAGCAGGCAAGATATTCAATATGATCTTGGCACTTTGTTAACCCTTTGATCGCCAAGCATCGGATGGAAAAATCGTGCTCTAAACGCCAGCGCGCGCGGGCGCGCAAAGCAAACCGGTTATATTTCGGACGTGATATCACGTGCTGGCGCTGAAGGACGACTTTCCGTGCGTGATTTGACGTCATTGGCGATCAAAGGGTTAAGTAAACAAAAAGTGTGAAGGTTTGAACAACTCGTCCGTTTAGCTAATTTTTCTAGCAACTGTATTATCATCGCCAACATTTCGACAATAAATTCTTGGGCAAATCAACATTTTAATGTCGTTTACTCTGTCGTTATCCGAGGGACATTTCCATAGAAAATGGTCGTCCAAGGGACGAGGGGAAATAAAGTTGATTGAGTCCCATACACTGATAACCTCAACCACTAGATAGATCATAAGTACAACTCGGGGTCACCACGCATCTGTGCTCCCGTACTCATTTTGTATGAGAGCGCGACCGCTTATTTCAATTGAGTTAACGTTTTCGACCACTACTCATGTGAATTAAAAATATCCACGTAAATCAAGTTGCAGGGGTGAACCTGGATTGTTATACTACAAATTGGTGTAGAATACTATTGAGATGTGCTGTTCGAATCGTAGAAATTTACGAATAAAATTGCGCTGATGTGTGGTGACCTCGTGCTCCCTGTAAAAGCTTAATGATGAGGTGTCTGTGCTCCCTTACAAGGATAAATACTGACGTATGTAGTTATGTGTAGATATTATTGCGCGCGGCATAAACCCTAATTCGTCTAGATTGGTCGTTTCCTATACAGTAACGTAGTGCAGCGGTTACAAAAATATAGGTAGGGGGTCTGTTTTAAAATAAATAATAGTACATTACGTACCTAGGGCGGTAAAATATCTTTACGGCTCAGATTGCGGGCGTTTGTGGCCCGAACTGAAGGTAAGGGCCGTAAACAAGCGATCTGAGGACTTCTTTATTACCGCCCGTGGTGCGTACACAACTTTACGTCTTCTCCTGGGTGTGAAGTGAGATTTGCCGCTACGCCAATGGGCGGCAAATCTCACTTACCGCCCAGAGTGACGTAAAATATTTAAATCAAGGTAGTGAATTTGACTTTAAGAATTTCATTGGCCGGTCGAAGGTTTTATAGATGGCGCTAGCATGGATGGTATAAGGAGGATAAGTAGGTCTCTTATAGGAGAACGGTCCCGCTGTAAACAGTAAATAATTGTTCCAAATCTCTCCGAGTGGCGCTAGTATAGCTAGAGCAACTTAACAGTTAGTGACGGAGTGAAGTGCGCTGCATATGCGCTACCATATACTCTATAGCTATTGTGGCGCCACCAATTTAACGACTTTTGACGGATATTTTTGTAACATAGAGATTGTCATTTCCTTTTATCATCCATATTAGTCCTACTAATAGTGTCAAATACTTGTTCTGGCTTGGATCTTAAGTCTTTCAAGCAGCTTTAGAACAGTAGTGACTGGTACAATCTATGCTGGCGCCATCTGGTCAAACTTTTGACAGTTGCCGTCCCCATTAGAAGTTTGTTCGGGTAGTAGAATTTAACCGAGTTTCTCACTTAAAGCATAGACAGTGAAAATCATACTGTCTTTTTCTGACTTTAGTAATATCAGCCTAAAAAAGGGTAGTTTTTCGATTGATCACTGACTTTGTGGTAGGTAGGCTATATGGACTAAAATGATCAAAATAGTAGGTAAAATAATATTCAACCCCCTTTATGAAAAGATAATTATAATATATTCAAATAGATCATAAAATTAGTTAGGTTTTTTAAGTTGTTGAAATATATGAAGACCCAATAATTACGTAGAAATAACGTAGTAGGAGAAAACTATTTTCAATAATATTCATTGTAAGTACACAAGTATTTTAAGTATTTTTTTAAATCGTGTTGTTTCTTTAATAAATCGTTCTATAACCGGTCAAGATATTAATATTTAAAACTAAATTATACATACCAACTAAAATCTATCAACTTTTGTAAATAACATTAAGCAATAAATACTTTAAAAAATAAAGCGGGTGACTTTGTATAGAAATTGCTACACAAGTTGATCCGTTTCCATTGAAATTACGTCTAACAAGTATTAGTTAAATTATAGGTTATTTTGAACTCATTCATTGAAGCAATGATTTCCTACCTTTGTGCAATGCTAACAACTTCTTTAACTTATTTGATTGTAATCCCGAATCTTCACTTTTATAATCTTCCGTATTATTATTTTCTTCCATTTCAGGTCTATGCGAATTATTGTCCGTATTAAAATCTTTCATATCATTTTCCCTAAAATCATTAGTACTATCATTAAATACGTTTCTACATCGGGTAGAGTTCAATCTATTTAACCAGCTACGGTTTCTAGTGATCTTGTTTAGTAGATTTTCTTTATCGATATGAAGCTCTTTGACTTTAGCTACCAACCTGTCGATATCGTTTTGGGACAATTGTGCTTTTATTTTGCTATATCCACCGACAAATATAAGGTCTTCATTGATTGGTTTATTTTTAAATACAGTTGCATCAGGTTCGCTTGTTACATATGTGTGTGTATCAAGTTGTTTGTGAATGCGATCATTTACGCTTTTCTCATCAGGATTATTATATTTATAGTTAACGTCATTCTCCTTGGGTTGACGCAGTCTGGCAGTTGATAAATCACCGTTTGTAACAAACCTTTCATCAACTTTACCTTCATCATAATTAACGGCCATATTTACTTTTGGTTGCCGTATAGCTTTTGTCATTATAGTCTCTTTAAGCAATTCTTGGGTCTTACTGGCATTTTTAGAATTCACACATTTGTTAGTTGTGACTGTCAGATCTGCTCTTTCGTGCAAATAATCGTCGTTTTCATTGTAATTTTTGGCGTTTATATTAACTTTGGGTTGTCGCAGCGTCACAAATGCAATTTTTTCTTCATTCTCTTTAAATATTTCTGCTTGCGAATCCCAACTATCGTTATTTGAACCATTGCCTTGAGTATTCTCATTATCAGTTAATTTTGGTTGGTAAGCGGCGCGTCCTAGCCGCCTCAGTTTCTCAAGTCGCGAGACTACTCGAATACTTTCATTATTATTTTGTATTCCACATTGGCCTTTACTAGTATCCACTTTCGTATGCTCTAGCGTCGTATTACATACATTTTCAAGTGTATTATTTTCCTTTAGAAAGTATTTGTCGGTGATCTCATTGTATTGCCTTGCAGAATCTTGTAAGCGTTCGTTTTTAGAATTGATTTGAATCATATTTCTAGCACGGTATGTATTTATTTTCTCTTCCCAATAGCTTTTTGTCAATTCACCTTTTCCAAGTACGTTTACATCAGACATATTATTTTCGTCATAATACTTGCTCGCCCCTATTCCTGCTCCGTTATCAAAACCACTTCTAACTGTTCGACAATCCTCAACATTCAACCTGTTTTTAACATTGTCATTGTTTTCGACCCAATTTACTTCGCCCTTAGTATTATTCCCCTTTGGTGCATTTTCATTGTCAACTTGAACAATCAACTGTATATCGTTTCTCTCCCTTCCTTTATCACCACAATTTCTATCTCTACCAACTACACTATCTGGACCGTATTCTACGCTACCCACAATTCCTTCCCTCCCCGAGTTATTTCCCCAATCATATCTATCATCATTTTTGCTACCTAGATCATTAATGTCACTAATTGTATCATTTTTACCACTACCTAGATCATTTTTGTCACTACCACCATTGTTGTCACTACCTACACCATTTTCATTATCATCCCCCCTACCTGTGTACTCGTCCCCCCTACCTGTACCGTGAGGGTGGCCTGGCTGCACGGCGTTACGTTGGGAGGCGCCGGTCTAGGCGAACAGGGCGTCGGGCGCGGCGTCCTTGATCTCGCACACGAACTGGTCCTGCTCTATGGGTTTCTTGATCCAGCGCCCGAGTTTTGCCTTGTCAAAGGCCTCGATCAGGCGCTCTTTTGCCACCTGTACAAGCAACAATTATCTTGAGAATTTTCTTAGGACTGTGCCACATGAAAGCCGAATAAAAGTTGACTGGTGCTTTTAGTGTGTAGTAGTAGATTGTGTAGCGTGTAATAGTAGTATATTGTTTGGAGTGTAGTAGTAGATTGTTTAGCGGGTTGTAGTAGATTGTTTAGCGTGTAATAGTAGATTGTGTACCGTATATTATTACATTGTTTAGCGTGTAATAATAGATTGTTTAGCTTGTAGCAGTAGATTGTTTAGCACGTAGCAGTAGATTGTTTAGCATGTAGTAGTAGATTGGTTACCTGGTAAGCCGGGCAGAGCTGCTTCGCCTCGTTGTAGAGTAGCTGGTCTACGTCCGGGGGCAGTGGTGTGGGATCCGTCCCGTTGGGGTCCTGGAACATGGGGGGAATCTGAGCTCAGCGTTAGATGCTGTTCGGGGATCACAGAAATTTTGGGGCACTTTCTGTCTGGTGCCAGCATAGTCAGAGGTCACAAAACGCATGTTTTGACGAATTTGGTACGCGAAAATACGAATATATTCAACCGACTTCAAGATTTCGATGGAGGAGGTTATCAATTCGTCTGGACCTTTTTTTTTATGTATGTTCACCGATTCGAAGATGGCTGGACCGATTTGGTAAATTCTTGTTTTTATTTGAAAGAGTATACCTTCACAGTTGGTCCCATTGCCACCAGGTCCAGATCTGATGATGGGATCCTGGAGAAATCGAGGGAACTCTTCAACTATTATAGGCACACCTATTGTGATTTCACTATTTTTTACGACCACTTCCTCTTGGAATAGCGGTCTATCCTAAGTGAAGTCGGTTCTTTTTTGTTCAAAATTATAATATAATATTTTTCATTACTTTATTATATCGGGGATCAATGTTACTCTGCGTCCGTAGGAAATACCTCAGACAACCCTACACATGATCCCTGGGTGCTAAAATAGCACTGTCCCATCTGGACCTCGCAGCACTCACTGGATTTTCTTCATCATCTGCTTTGCTACTACTACTGCCCGTGCCCCAGAGAAGAAATGCCTAAGTATCTATATCCAGTAACATGTAGCCATACGATAACAAATAGAAGATTGTACAACAAGTGCATAAAATGGGTTTTATGGACACGTTACTCTACTTTTTCGTTACGTTACGCTTCGATTGTGAGAAAATAATGCAATTGCAGGTTGTAACATAAAGTTACAATGAAAAATAAATGCGGTTCCCGCGTGTTAACTTTTTTCCCTTTTTTTTCAGTAGGTATGTGACAAAGGTCGTTGTGTTTTTTTTTTTTTATAAAGTTAGGAAGTTGTTAGCGTGCGGCTGTTGGACCGACTGCCTTGGTATTTGACGAAGATTTTACTTGAGGCCCTAGTGCATCAATAGTACATTGTGTATTAAGGGCGGTAAACAAGAATTTACGAGCAAGTGTGAATTGAAGCCCGAAGCCGAAGGCGAGGGCTTAATTCACACGAGTTCGTAATTCCTGTACCGCCCGTGGTACACACAATGTTTTTCATCACACTTGTGAGGAAGAAAAATAAAAACTCTGCCCAATTACGCAGTTTTATTGAGTAGCGTTGCGTGGTAGTTTAGTGTAGGTACGGTATCGTGACCGCGCCCCCCGCGCTCCGGGCTCCGGCACCGCGCGTGCCCGGCCCCGCGCGGTGTAAGAGAGAGATGAAATTTACATTACAGCCCGAGGTCTCAATGAACGATCTACGGCCCACAACGCCTACGCGTTACAAGTGTAACAACAGCTCTTACGAACAAGAGTGATGAAAAAGCGATTTTAGGTCGCCTACGCAAACCTTAAAGACGAACTTTTAGAGCAAGAGAAGTGTTTTTTTTAAATATATTTAAGCTATTATATTCGTCAATTATATCCTTACCTGCGGTAGCAACGGTAGCCGCTTCACGAGGTACTGCCAGCGAGCGAACATGCTCTGCTTGCAGAGAAGCGATGGCTGCCCGCTCTCGAGTTTACCCGTTGTAGCATTCACGACCTCCGGTAGCTGAAATGCAAGAATTTGTAAATAATACATACATACATACAATCACCCCTATATCCCAAAAGGGGTAGGCAGAGATCACGGATTTCCATTTGCTACAATCAATGCAGCAAAACGGCTCTCCGTGAGCCACTTCTCGCCCCCGTGAAGAACGAGACGTGATAGGTGGCGAACCGCATCGCCGCCATGCGGATGACAAAAAAAAATAATAATAATAATATGATTCGAATATATTAACGTCAATAGCCGTCACTACACGGAGCTGCCGCGCGCGGCAATTTCCTCGCGAGGCGGTGCGTCAGGTGTAGTCACGGCTATTAAGGCGACGTGTTTGCGTACACACGTATCAAATTTTGGTGTTTTTGTGCAAGTTTTGTGATGAAATCAAAGCACCTGGGAGCGTGGATGAGCGTTTTCACAAAAAGTTGTTAGTTTTCATATTTTTGAATTTTTTGCATATTCCTACTCAGAATCGTGAGTACTATCAACTCCACTATGAAATTAAAAGTGTCCTGTTCCTCTTACGCTACTTTTCTATGGGCACTTATATGAAAGTAGCGTAATGGAACATAAAAATTGTATGAAAATTTTGGGACACTTTTCATTTCCTAGCAGAATGAATAGTACTCTCGATTCTAAGGAGGAATATCCAAAAAATTCTTAAAATTTCAAAAACACGAAAACCAACAACGTTTTGTGAAAACGCCCGGATATGGCATGATCTGAAGGAACATATAGTCATGTTTGATGTCAAGATAATGGTTTTCTCCTATATATCATAATTAGGTATATACAGGGGTATAAAGTGAGGGGATTCGATAACAAAAACATCTCAATGCGTATCCCGTCACCTTAACTCGGTCAGTGGCCTAATTAATAAAGCTACAATTGTCAATTTACAAGCGTTTCTAATACATAGGGTTAGAAAGAGATTTCAGCTTGTAAATTGTCACTTGTAGCTTTATTAAATAGGCCCCTGTAGGTGATTTGATAGAATAGTACAATGCGTTGGTAAATGGAGTGGAGATTCGTCCGCCATTTTGACATTGTTTTGACAAGGCATCGAAAGGCACAGACCCATTCGGCATACAGCCACGATTGAAAATTGTGTAACAAACATTTTAAATGTACATGTTTGTAAGAACAATTATACAATGTATAATATGTGCAGAGAGAAAGGTCTTACCGGGGAGGTGGAGCTCCAGCTGACGCTGAACGAGGGCGCCCGGGCCGGAGTCCGGCCCTCGGTGCTGGCGGCCCGGGCCAGCGGGGGGCGCTGCAGTCGGTACACTGTAGGAGCGACTATGTCTTACCGGGGAGGTGGAGCTCCACCTAACATTGAACGAGGCCGCCCGGGCCGGAGTCCGGGCCTCGGTGCTGGCGGCCCGGGCCAGCAGGGGGCGCTGCAGTCGGTACACTGCAGGAGCGACTATGTCTTACCGGGGAGGTGGAGCTCCACCTAACATTGAACGAGGCCGCCCGGGCCGGAGTCCGGGCCTCGGTGCTGGCGGCCCGGGCCAGCGGGGGCGCTGCAGTCGGTACACTGTAGGAGCGACTATGTCTTACCGGGGAGGTGGAGCTCCAGCTGACGCTGAACAAGGGCGCCCGGGCCGGAGTCCGGGCCTCGGTGCTGGCGGCCCGGGCCAGCGGGGGGCGCTGCAGTCGGTACACTGTAGGAGCGACTATGTCTTACCGGGGAGGTGGAGCTCCAGCTGACGCTGAACAAGGGCGCCCGGGCCGGAGTCCGGGCCTCGGTGCTGGCGGCCCGGGCCAGCGGGGGGCGCTGCAGTCGGTACACTGTAGGAGCGACTATGTCTTACCGGGGAGGTGGAGCTCCAGCTGACACTGAACGAGGGCGCCCGGGCCGGGGTCCGGGCCTCGGTGCTGGCGGCCCGGGCCAGTAGGGGGCGCTGCAGTCGGTACACTGTAGGAGCGACTATGTCTTACCGGGGAGGTGGAGCTCCAGCTGACGCTGAACGAGGGCGCCCGGGCCGGGGTCCGGGCCTCGGTGCTGGCGGCCCGGGCCAGTAGGGGGCGCTGCAGTCGGTACACTGTAGGAGCGACTATGTCTTACCGGGGAGGTGGAGCTCCAGCTGACACTGAACGAGGGCGCCCGGGCCGGGGTCCGGGCCTCGGTGCTGGCGGCCCGGGCCAGTAGGGGGCGCTGCAGTCGGTACACTGTAGGAGCGACTATGTCTTACCGGGGAGGTGGAGCTCCAGCTGACGCTGAACGAGGGCGCCCGGGCCGGGGTCCGGGCCTCGGTGCTGGCGGCCCGGGCCAGTAGGGGGCGCTGCAGTCGGAATGGGGGCGGCAGGGACTGTAGGTGCGACTCTATGCGACCACATATGGCACTGGAACAAGATAGAAAACGTTTACAAACTTATGAAAACGAGTAAGTAACTAGTAGTTATAACGACGAGTAAGTAACGAACTCGCGATTTCCTTGCAAACGGGTTGACCAATATAACAAGACCCTTATAAAGATTTTCGCGCCTTATAGCTCCATTACTCCTTGATCGATCCTGCTCATATACGAACTCTAAAATTTTACGTATCTCTGCTACAACCCCAACAACATCAGAAAAACATTCAAAATCTAACATAAACATTATGTAAATCAATGAACCTCCAGGTCTATTTGTACCCCCTCTTTTTTCTTGTACATTGTGTACGACATTATATTATGACTGTTTAAGACTGTATATTAAGACTGTTTGTGTTCTAAAATAAAAAACTAAAAGCCATGGAAATGCCGACACTTCCCAGTACCCAGTTGTTTGTAAGAACTTCGCTCCTCTTACGCTCCGTTCGTTCTAAAATAAGATCTTTATTATAAGCTTTTATATAGTTCCACCTGTCCCGTTGTCTGTAATCAAGTCTTGCAAGTTTTTACCCACTTCCCGGTTTCCGATGGAGCTGAAATTTTGCACGCACATGTATTATGTATATCGCGTGACAATGCATTATTATAATGACATGGAGCTGATCTGATGATGGAGCTGGAAGGCCATAGGAACTCCTGGACTACTCAACACTCGTTGCATTCGTCTTGGCAAGCAGTTCCAGTGTGATGGTCGCCTCATGAACAATGATTTATTTTATAACAATAGAATAAGAAATCGTTTATTGTTTACCGTGTCAAGCATTGATGTTACAAAATAAAAAGTAGCAACGGTAGCTTTCGGGTATACAATATTACATTTGAATATAACTAACAAGTTACAGCTTATTATTTATTAAACTAGACTTAATTTATTTACTAATACTAATTACTACACAATATGTTAATGAGATCAGTTAAGTAAAGCTAAATTAGCACAAACGTTAAATACATGTTAATTATATTATACTTTACATGGTTTTAAATAAAAAGTATTCATTTAAATCATAAAAACCATGCTCGATTAGCCATTGTTTTAATTGGCGTTTAAATGAGAGTCCAGTCAACATTTTTATATTAGTAGGTAGATGGTTAAAGACTTTGATAGCCATGATGAATGTGCTTTTGGCATAAATTTCATTGTTAATTATCGGGAGCAGTATATTGTACCCATATTGAAGACGCAAATTATCACGTTGTGCAGATTTTTATTGACTGACACAAATGAACACAGCTCTAGGATATAAATATAGATTAGTAAAAGAGAATCAGTCCGAAACAAATATGTATATAACGGAATATAGTAATAAATATAATAAACGGAAGTATTGTGTTATTTTATTTGACCGAAATGGGTATTAATTATACAAAGTGTAACAAAAATGCCGGTTATCCTAAAGGGCATAATTGGTATCGTATTCTTATTATGAAAAACTAAGAAAATTATTTTTCACCTCAGCAGTTCGAACAAGCCTACTTTCCTCGCTCCCTGGAGTGACGAAAGTGCGACTTTCATCACTCCCTGGAGTGACGAAAGTGCGACTTACATCACTCCTGGGTGTGACGAAAGTTGCTACTTTCGTCACTCCAGGGAGTGAAATTTTGGTTTCGTCATAATGATGATGCCTTTCATTCGGGAATGTAAATAAATGTGTTTTTTTAACTTTAATATGTTCTCGCTACTGAGGTGAAAAGTTGTATGTGTCACACGAGAGAAAAGTTTTTTTACATCTCGTGTTCTTGAGATCCCTCGCTACGCTCAAGATTCAAACTTAGAATCACTCGCTTCGCTCGTGATTCAATTATAGTATCTTTCGCCCCTTGTATACAAAAAGAAACCGCAAATCGATGTACAGTTTAGCCGTTTGGTACACACATACTAGAGTTCAAAACAAAATTTTTCATCCGCAGTTCTTAAAAAAAATTCCCTTAGGAGGGGAGTGCTGATTCATCATTTTTTTTGTATGAGAAAGAACTGCGGATGAAATTTTTTGTTTTGACCTCTAGTATGCGTGTGCCAAATGGCTAAACTGTACATCGATTTGCGGTATTACTGTAAAATTAGACTCGTGCAGCGTGGACTACTTGCTCGGGACTCAAAATCAACACTCGCAAGAAAAACCAAATTTCCTCTCTTGTTGCACAAATAACTATTTTTTGATTTTGCGTGGAGGGTTAGCCGGCTGGAATGACGTGTCCCATACAAAAAAAAAGTTTTTTGTATGTCGTCTTACCGTCAGGGTACCAACGCTACAAACAAGGTATTGAAGGATAATATTTGTAAACACATAACTAGTTGCACATTCATTTTCAATTAAAAACCAGTCGGGCGGGTGTCGCAACCCGTCGTGAAAAGTTGCTAGGTACGTGAAGTTTTACTGCGCTTACTGGGGCATATCTTTAATTATATCGCTATTTGTTGCGATTTATATAAATTGTGACTAGTAATAGGCCAATAAAATTAGACTTTTTCGAAGAATTAATTCCCAGCACTAAAGTTACTGACATAGCCCACAGGATTAGCAAGATGAAGTGGCAATGGGCAGGCCACATTGCACGCACAGCAGATGGCCGATGGGGTCGAAAAGTGCTCGAGTGGAGACCACGGATTAGCAAGCGCAGCGTAGGACGTCCACCCACAAGATGGACAGACGACCTTATAAAGGTCGCCGGAAGACGCCGGATGCAAGTCGCTTCCGACCGATACTTATGGAGGTCCAAAGGGGAGGCCTATGTTCAGCAGTGGACGTCTTATGGCTGAGATGATGAATTCCCAGCAGTCTGGAAATTGTTTTAACACCTTCATTTGGTCTTAAATTCGTATTATTCGAGTTTCCCCAATCCTAGGAGGTGTGCATTATTGTTGGGAATTTTTTCCTCCTATGTTGATCCTGGGGACCTCATTTCAGCATGCCAACAATACCTGGCAGCCCTATATTCACCTAAGCCCAATGAGACCTCCTTGGATAAAATCCGCCACGAGATATTCTCAAAATTCCTCATAAAGCCGACTTTCAATTTGGTCTCTCTACCCCCAACAAATGCAGCCGAATTTAACACTCCTTAACAGTGAATGGAGTGACTTTTTCCGACAGACCTATCGTGTTTGAGCTACAAGCAAACAACTGAATGAAAAAAGAGCAATCATTTTTAAACAGCAACCATGATTGACATAAACTTTTCATTTATATTGATTTTTTTGTAAAAATAACCGTAAATTACTGATATTTCAGTGAAAATAAATTTTCAATTGTATTTTGTCATGTGTCAAATCTTATCAGTTATCGGTCACATGAATTATGGAAAATATATAGCCATGAAATAATATAACTTTTCATAAGTTAGGTACATAATCGAACTCGCGGAGCGTAGGCGAAGTGAGTTCTTACAAACAACTCCAGACCGAACTGTCACCTGGCTACCGGGACGTCTCGGCATTTGGATGGCTTTTTGATTTCGATAGTTTGTCCGACGATAACTTTAGTAACGTTTTTCTGATCTTTATGAAATTTCTTGGGGCTAAAATTTGTAAGTTCGTATATGAGCAGGATCGATCAAGCTAGAAGGAGAAAAAAAATCTTGCTTAGGGTCTTGTTTAGAGATGCACCGAATATCCGGTTACTATCCGGTATCCGGCCTATCCGGCCCTTATTTTAGTATCCGGCCGGATACCGGATATCTTCGTACTATCCGGCCGGATACCGGATGTAGTCAGAGTCGCCCACTAGTCATACAAAATATTTTTTTACACAAAAATACGCGAGCGCGTATGTACTTTTGAAAGAAGTTACTCCGTACTGACATAATAAAATTCGTTTTGTTGCCTAGAATTCCTAGGAATGTGTCCGCGCGAACGTTCACTACGAAACAGGCCGAAACCTGCACGACGCGCACCTGCGAAACTCAAATTGTAGGTATAGTACCGCCGGCCGAATATTCGGCGGCCGGATACCGAATATTCGGCGGAGGGTCAGGCCGAATATCCGGTATCCGGTATCCGGCCAAACCACTATCCGTTGCATCTCTAGTCTTGTTATATTGGTCAACGCGTTTGCAAGTAAATCGCGAGTTCTCAGTTCGAGGCGAACTAGATTTATGGTTATAACAAGGATTCACTTGACTTGTTACATTTTATTTTCTATATATTAGTGGATCTATGTGCTTATATTTTAATCAAAGTTGGGTAGACATCTTGCACGCACGTATTTTTTTTCTATTTAATTTAATTAACGATATTTATTTATATAAAATTAATATTGTCTTTAGAATTTATTATAAAGTTACGAATATTAATACCTACCTACATCGTACTTGTTTTTTATTTTTATTAGTACGTTTATATTTAAAGAAATATAAAAAGTGTGTTTAAATAGTGAAGTGAAATTAGTGATAATGTTCAATGGAATGCCGTTAGTCTGCTTGTTTACAATATTTCGTAAGTATTATTATGATATGATAATAGGCTAGATGAATTTTTTCCATGCATGGTATCTATCGATTCGTTTTGTTGTGAGGATCAAATGTCTATATGGGGCCAATTGCCTTAAATCAACATGAAAAACAGATAATAATTTTAAACAAAAAAAGAACCGACTTCACTTAGGATCCGCTATTCCAAGAGGAAGTGGCTGTGTTGCTGTAAAAAATAGTGAAATCACTATAGGTGTGCCTATAATAGTTGAAGAGTTCCCTCGATTTCTACAGGATCCCATCATCAGACCCCGACTTGGTGACAATGGGACCATCTAGGGGTTATACCCGTTCGATTAAAAAAAAAATTGAAAATCGGATCACGATTCACGGAGATGTCGAGTAACATACATACAAAAAAATAAAAAATAATAAAAAAATTCAGTCGAATTGAGAACCTCCTACTTTTTTTGAAATCGGTTAAAAAGAGACTTAAAGTCTGAGATTTGCATTTGTTTCTCAAAACGCTCCTAACAAAATGATATGAAGCAGTGACGTCACGGCTTCATAGTTGCCCTGTTTAAAAGTATGGAAAAATTATGAAATTGCTATTTTTACAGTGGAGTGTTACATCATATATATCATCATCTCATCCTAGCCGATACGGCTACGGCGACTGCTGCTGGTATCTTGGGCTCCTCAGATGTGCTCGAACGTGACTCACATAGCCAACTTTTGCAGTGAAAGTACGTCCGCATTTGTCACATGTCAGGAGTCATATATATAAAGAAGAAGTTAATATATATAAAGAGCTATAGCAATGAAATTCTTGTGAACTATTTAATCAAGGACTACTTTTGAAGAACAATAGTAGCAACCATAGAAAAAAGCAAAACAAGCAATTAGTAGCAATTACCCGCCAGACGGATAATTGCAACTACTTATTGCTGCCTGCGTCAGGAATGTATTAAAAAGGTTTTTAACCGACTTCAAAAAAGGAGGAGGTTCTCAATTCGACTGGATTTTTTTTATTTTTTTTTGTATGTATGTTACTCGATATCTCCGTGAATCGTGAACCGATTTTCAAATATTTTTTTTAATCGAACGGGTACATATCCCCTAGATGGTCCCATTGTCACCAAGTCGGGGTCTGATCTTGGGATCCTGGAGAAATCGAGGGAACTCTTCAACTATTATAGACACACCTATAGTTATTTCAGTATTTTTACAGCAACTCGGCCACTTCCTCTTGGAAAAGCGGATCCTAAGTGAAGTCGTTTCTTTTTTGTTTAAAATTATTATTCACTTCAATACAGTTTATTTTAAAAGTGGAATGGCTCATGAACAAGCTCCTCGTATGGAGCGAAACATGTCGAGCAATATTCGACTTAAAAGACGTGAGTAACCCGTGATTTATTTAATATGTCTGATTCTCCCGGAAGTTTTGTGTTTCAAACAGTTTATTTTATTTATTAAAGTACATCCACATCACATATATTGTAACTTATACTAATACAAGTTCAGTAGTAATTACTGAAGGTACAGTCGCCGGCAATAGTATCTTCCTACATGAAGCCCGCAAAAATATGTGACACGCTCTTATAGCCCTACTGAAATAGGCACAGCGCCGGGTTGGGATGTAGAGGGGTTCAATCACCAAACACAGGTTATAAAGCCATAGTTTATGTAACTATACTATTCACTACTGCACTCCAGACCATCCCCTCCTTCTAGCAATACATCACAATATATATTACTCACTCTACGTGCTCATGAGAGGAAATCCCTTCTCGTATGGAGAGGTGCTTTATCTGTACTACGTGGTTTACGCGCCTTACGTCGACTACGTGTAGATATGCGCATCTGCCTATCACACTACAAATAAGAGCGTATCACATATTTCTGCGGACTTCGTGTAGGATACTATTGCCGGCGACTGTACCGCTAGGTAATCTAGGTCCTTTCATTCACCTATCTCACGTGTCCTACCAAGCACACCCCCCCTTAGTCCTAACACCCCCCTAACTCAATCAACGTTGGTTAGACTCCACTTACGGACGTTATATCTGCTATTACTTCAACATAATATTTCTTAACTTTTATTAGGTATTTAAAAAATCTCAGAAAGTTTCTTTTAAATTTTGGGATTATTTTCTATTAGGATTTGTAACTGTTATTCATCTTTTTTTCAGTTAATATATAAAGTGTATTTAAATTAGTTTAGTAAAATCTGTGAGAATGCAGAGCGCGGTGCCGCTAGCCTGTTTTCTGTCAATGATACGTAAGTATTATTACTATGATAATACGTTAATTATTATCAGACTATAGGCCACAGTCTAAGAACATTTTGAAGCTCTTGACAGCGCCATCTACCCCAGAGCCACCTAAAGGTAGCTAAGTAGGAAAAAAGCTAGCTTTACTACGGTACGCTACTCGTTCCTAGATGTCGCTGCGACGCGATGTAATTTTTTCTTCCTATTTTTATATTCTTAGACAGTGCTGCTCTATTTTAGAAGTTACTCTATGTTATTATGTTTAATAATCTACTTCCATATACAGGGTGTAACAAAAATACTGGTGATCCGTTTAAGGGCATAATTGGTATCGTATTACGAGTAAGAAAAAGTAGAAGAAAAAAAATTTTGGAAGCGAAAAATTTTTTTTTCTATGGGGTCCCAGCCGGCCGACCCTCCATACTAAACCAAAAATTTTTTCGCGCGAAAAAATGTTTTTCTTTCTTTTTCGTAATTAGAATACGATACCAATTATGCCCTTTAAAGGATCACCAGTATTTTTGTTACACCTTGTATGAAAATAAGGGAGGTTTTATCTTGTCAATAGTTCAGAAAAAACTAAATCAAATCAAACATTGGACAAACGAGCTGGCAGCTTCCTCGCTCAACGCATTAGTATTGCGATTCAGCGATGAAATGCTGCCAGCGTCCTCGGCACTATAGGTACCACACGGGTCACTTTTAGAAATATATTTTTAGTTTTTAGTATTTTGAAGTTAGTTTTATTTTGCATTAGATTATCAATCAAACTTTTGTTCAGTAAGTAGGCCACAAGGGAACCGTTCCATGGAAAACTCCACCGTTGTCCCGTGTGAAGGCAAATTTTCAGAAAATTGGTACGTATTGGAGTTCCCGTTTCTGCGTCAAAACGTTGACTACGTTTGGTCAGAATTATAGGGTGGATTTTCTTTTTAGGTCAGTAAGGGCAGCTACCAGATCCCGTGCTGCTACGCGAAAATGGTCTAAGAAGACCTTTGCTCGATTTCAAATTAATGAAGATTCGCGTTTACAGAGTTGGTGTTGTAGCAGAGTTACATAAAATTTGAGAGATTCGTTTATGAGCTGGATCGATCAAGGCGAAAAAAATCTTTATACGGGTCTTGTTATATTGGTCAATCGTTTGCAAGTAAATCGCAAGTTTTCAGTTCGAGGCGGACTACTAGTATTACATTTAGTTACATGTATGGAGTGCCCCCCCCCCCCCCCCCCCCCAAAAAAACCAAATAGCGGCACCTTATGTTTAAATTTTATTAAGATAAGTCTGATAGTTTCCGAGTAAAATGGCTGTGACATACGGACGGACATGATAAAACTATAAGGGTTCCGTGTTTGCCATTTTGGCTACGGAACCCTAAAAATTGACGCTACGCCGCTTGAACACGCACTTTAACGCTCTTACATAACCGTAGCCTATCTAATATATCTATCACTCCTTATTAAGAGTGTTATGGAGCTTAATGGTCGAGTAAGCGTTAGGTCTAAGACACGGTGGAGTGCATCATTCAAATCAAAATTAACTAGTAGTCAGCGTCGAACTGAGAACTCGCGATTTACTTGCAAACGAGTTGACCAATATAACAACAAAACCGGAACCCTCGCTGCGCGAGTCCGAGTCGCACTTGGCCGGTTTTTTTTTAATATTTGAAAGCAGGTTCCCTAGCGAGTGATCTAAGACATGTTTTATCAAAATCGGTTCAGCCGTATCGGGGGTTTTCCTACGTTTTTAATTCACAATAATGATAAAAAAAATATTTTACAAAATAATTTTAAACAAAAAAAGAACCGACTTCACTTAGGATCCGCTATTCCAAGAGGAAGTGGCCGAGTTGCTGTATAAAATAGTGAAATCACTCTATAGTGATTTACCTCTATAGTGTTGTACCTAATTATAGTTGAAGAGTTCCCTCGATTTCTCCAGGATCCCATCATCAGACCCCGGCTTGGTGACAATGGGACCATCCAGGGTATAGACCCGTTCGATTAAAAAAAGATTTTGAAAATCAGTTCACGATTCACGGAGATATCGAGTAACATACATACAAGAAAAATGATAAAAAACAAAAATAAATTCAGTCAAATTGAGAACCTCCTTCCTTTTTTGAAGTCGATTAAAAAAGAATGAAGCGTGAACGTAGCCTAACAATGAAATAACTGTGGTGCATTCTTGTGTGACTCCATTAAGTGTTATATTGTAATAGATAGAATAGATCATGGATATAACACCTTCTGATCAAGTATTATAGCCTAAACCAGTAAAACCCTTCCTTATAGCCATTGTACTCAGGGTCGGATCGGCAACCAAATCCCATGTATTGGCGTAAGCACTATAGTAGCCCTCAACCAATGTGACGACCGGGGCCTTAAAAGTCCACAATGCAACACAATGGATAACTGATAACGCGAGCTCAAGGGTTTTATGGCCCCGGTCGTCACATTGGTTGAGGGCTACTATAGTTTTTACGAAAGCGATTGCCATCTTTCCTTTAACTCAGAAGAGAATTTAGGCCTTATTGGGATTAGGTCCGTTTTGCTCACGATGTTTTCCTTCACCGAAAAGAGACGGGTAAATATCAGATGATATATTTTTGTATTAAGCAGAACGTCTGCTAACTATACCACAATGTTTAGATGATATATGTTACATTCCACGAGAAAAGGTACCTTATGGCGGTTGGCACTTACGCTATTTCTAACGACGCTGCAATACTAATGAGATGCTTCGCAACGTAAGCGCCAACCGCCATAAGATACTTTCACCCGTGGAACTTCACATATGATATGATTCTGATTGACGTTGATGAATGATGATCAATCCCTCCGTTTCTACACACACAATAGGCAGGTACATGTCTGTCTCTCAAGCTGTTTTGATATGCCTTCTTTAAGAACTACGCATTATTATATATAGTATCTTTAATGTATTAGTATTACTGTTTTGAATAAATAAGTCCCGCCGAGTTTCTTGCCGGTAATAAGTAATACTTCGGGTCAGAGGTGTAGGGTTAGAACCGGTGGTAGTTTCTTTTCTCTCTGACGTTCATAAGAGCATTGTAATGTGCCTAAATTGAAGAATAAATATCTTTTATCTTTTTTTTTATCTTCATCTGATAAATCTTTAGATTTCGTGCGTAAATTTAGATAAACTCGTACGTAAGGCGTTGGTCCCCTGGCGGTAAGACGTCCGACTTACAAACCGGAGGTCTGCGGTTCAAACCCCGGCTCGTATGTACCACTGAGTTTATCAGAACTTATATACGAAATACTATGATATTTACCAGTCGCTTTTCCGTTTTAGAAGCATCGTGAGGAAACCGGATCTAACCCCAATGAAGCCTAGTTTCTTTCTGGGTTGGAAGGTTTCGTAACTAGTCCCTACGCCAATGAGATTAGAGGTTGCCGAGCGGACCTAAGTCTCAAAATTGAGCCGTGGCCGGGGCACATGCTAAGAGGATGATGATGACTTGTATAGTCGCTATCAGATATATCGGAGCGGCCAAGTCGGTCACAAATATCTGAACAACGCCTCTTCTCAAGGCGATAAAGTGCATGTTCAGATATTTTTGAGTACCTTGGCCGCTCCGATATAGTTGATGGTGACTGTATGTAAACGATGAAATGAAGACATAATAGAACATATGCGGTTTCAACAAAATGCTAGGATTTTCGCAATCGAATTGCATTACAATGTGATTTACAGTACGAGTATTGCAAATTATATACGAGCCCTCACAGGTATAGTCGACGTCAAATATGCAGGAAATAATTTTAAACAAAAAAAGCGCAGAGTACAGACTTCACTTAGGCTCCGTTTTTCCAAGAGGAAGTGGCCGAGTTGCTGTAAAAATACTGAAATCACTATGTGTGCCTATAATAGTTGAAGAGTTCCCTCGATTTCTCCAGGATCCCATCATCAGATCCTGACCTGATGACAAGGGGACCAACTGTGTTTTCAACCATTTCAAGATTTCGAAGGAGGAGGTTTTCAATTCGTCAGGATCTCTCGTTTTTTTGCATTTATTTTTATTTATATGTATGTTCACCGATTATTCGAAGACAGCCGTCTTTTTTGGAAAACTTTTTTCTTTGTTTGAAAGATACTTCACAGTTGGTCCCATTGCCACTAGGTCTGGATCTGATGATCACGGACACAAATATAGTGATTTCAGAATTTTTACAGCAACTCGGGCACTTCCTCTTGGAAAAGCGGAGCCTAAGTGAAGTCGGTTCCTTTTTGTTTAAAATTCGTTTTTAAAAGCTAATAATTATTTTACTTAATTTTCAACCACTTCTCGGTGTCCAATTGAGCTGCAATTTAGTATACTTCCGTAATTTACATGACAATGCCATCTACTAGTTACATTCAGCAATAAAAGTGCATACAAAAAAACTGGGAGTTATAGTCTGGCAAACCAAAAGCGCAGTAACAGTCAGAGTAACATGCTATACCCATCCCTTTTTTAGTAGTGTGAGTACTAGCATTAGAAAAAGACAGTATGATTCTCCCTGTCTATGCTTGAAGTGGAACAAACTCTGGCCAAACTATACTTGTATGTTTTGTGTTCAAGATATAGCAGTGACTGTACAATGTAATCGCTTGCGTGAGATTCGATACTAACGCAACTCTTCATATTGCGGTGTAATGAATGTCATATTGAAATGGATCTATAAATTCAGATACAATACAACATTAAGAGTCGCCAGGACGCTCACGTTCCCATACAAATGTAGTTCAGCTCTCATTCTAAAACGACATGCTTTAGAACCATGAAATTAGGCATGGGCATTCTAGTAGTACAGATCTAGGTCGGACATTCGTTTTCGTTGCTAGAAATTGTAATACAAACAAAGAAAATACAGCCAGTTACAGATTTACATACAAAACTTATTTTTGCTATATTTTCTTTGTATTACAATTTTTAGCAACGAAAGCGAATGCCCGACCTAGATCTGTACAACTAGAATGCCCATGTCAAATTTCATGGTTCTAAAGCATGTCGTTTTAAAATGAGAGCTGAACTACGTTTCTATAGGAACGCGAGCGTCCTGGCGACTCTTAAGTAAACGAGTATTTACACGGGAAACCAGTTTGCATAAGAATCATTTTAATCAAAAAGGAATAGAATTAGGCTAATCCATTGCACCTTTCCTTAAGCAAATGCCCAATTTACTGTAATAATTTTTAACAAAAAAAGAACCAACTTCACTTAGGCTCCGCTTTTCCAGGAGGAAATGCCAGAGTTGCTGTAAAAATAGTGAAATCACTATAAGTGTGCCTATAATAGTGTAAAATTTCCCTCGATTTATCCAGGGTCCCATCATCAGATCTTGACCTGGTAACAATGGGACCAACTACCCTTTCAAACAAAAAAGAGAATTTTCCAAATCAGTCCAGCCGTCTTCGAATAATCGGTGAACATAAAAAAAATTGTAAAAACAAAGATCCCGACGAATTGAGAACCTCCTTCGAAATCTTGAAGTCGGTTGAAAACGTATTAAATGGTGTTCTGGAAAAAAGCTGTCAGATGCCCGGATCTATCAATAAGGATAGTATTGCAATCTCTAGTGTTTCTAGCTCTCATTATTGTGTCATATCTGTCGTGGCTAGCTCTCCGTCTATTTGGTTTTTACTAAAGTGTGTATATAAGTGTCATTACACATAGCATAACATATAAAATGACCAACATCCCTGTCAGGAATTTCCTCGTCTGTCCAGTTTTCTCGTAACTTAACTACCAGTCATACAGGTTACAAGAGGTCCTAAGGTCCAGTTGTATTAGTTATATAATACTGGCGGTTACGGAATATTTTACGGTAAATATTAACATATTTTATTTATAAACTAGTGTCTATGCCAATTCATGGGATTAGGTTATCAAGCGGACCCCAAGCCGGGATAAACGCTAGGAAGAATAGAAGAAGAGAAGATTAACATATTTTATTTATTATTTTAAGTGACTTGAAATACGTTAATAAAACGATAGGGAAGATGAGTATAGGCATAGAATCAAATATATCGAAGCGGCCAGGGTACTTAAAAATATCTGAACATGCACTATCGCCTTGACAATAGAAGCGCTGTCCAGATATTTGTGACCACCTTGGCAGATCCGATATATCTGATGGCTACTGTACTAGGTTTTTACAGAAATTTCCTTGTCTTGCAAAACTTAAACCTATGTGGTTATAAAACTTTATAAGTTATAAGTTACTAGCGACCCGCCCCGGCTTCGCACGGGTGCAATTACACATATAAACCTTCCTCTTGAATCACTCTATCTACTTATTAAAAAAAACCGCATCAAAATCCGTTGCGTAGTTTTAAAGATCTAAGCATACATACAGACAGACGGCAGGAAGCGACTTTGTTTTATACTATGTAGTGATAACACCTATCTTTTGCGTCAGGGGTTAAAACTATGTAAAGTACAAGGGCGAACTTATCCCTTTAAGGGATTTCTCCCAGTTAACCTTTTAGTGAATGAGGGTGAAAGTGAAATAAGGTAGACAATAGGGATGATGACCTTGAAACCACATTGTATTTTGTAATGAAATTAAGTTAAATGGATGCAAAATGAGCAATGTATCTTTAATGTACAATAAAGTGTTTACATGTACATACATACTTACATACATTAATTCAAAAAATAAAGTGAAAAATACATATATTACTTATTCTGTGATGGCTTATTTCTTAAAATACGAAAAAAATAACACATTCAATTTCTCCCATTGTATGTGTTGTGGGACTGTTTTTGAATTTTGTAATCAATTAAATAGCAAACATAATACCTAAAATAAGCGCAATATTTCACTGTCTTAATAGCATTTTTCTCATTTAATCCAAACTTTAAAGAGGGCGATTGCAACCGTGAGTACCGTGACGTCACGGTCACATATCATTTTATTATCACATATCATTTCAGACTTAGCCTCATATATCTGACTTTTATGTTATTTTTACACAATTGGCCCCATATAGACATTTCATCCTCACAACAAAACGAATCGATTAATACCACAATTAAAAAAAGAACATCATGCCTATTACAGCAACATGTATAATCACTATGTTTACCAACCTCGCCCGCTTGGCTAGACAAGTATTTAGAGCGTAAGACATGCATTTATTCATACACGTTGCACCTCAAAAATATGTATACATTTGTCGTCCTTATTACAATGGTGGAAAGTCTTAAATTGGAAATCATTTTGACGCCAAAACATAATGATGACTATGTAATGATAATTGTCCATAAATTGCTCGTGTGAGTTTGATCATGCGTGCCGCTTCGAAAAAGATCGATAGGAAAATCCATCACTATTTGTTTTATCTTGTAAAAAAACACTTAAAAAAATATATCACTCTTTTATTTATTAACCGACTTCAAAAAAAGGAGGAGGTTCTCAATTCGAATTCGTAGATCCTTTATCTGCGTCAATAGAGTCAATTTATGGTCAGAATTATAATATTTCAATTAAAATTGCAAAGATATCTCTAATGACAGAGATACGGATGCGTTTGTAAGGGACAGCTCGTGGAATGCCGCCCCCCCCCCCCCCTGGTGAAGTGTTCAAAATGATCGAGACACGCTCCGTTATCATAACAATAATGTTTAGAAATATATCAATCCGGAAGTCTCGGGTTCAATTCAAACCCTGCTCGTACCACTGAGTTTATCGGAACTTATATATCATTGATATGATGGTTATATGACTAGTAGTCCGCATCGAACTGAGAACTCGCGATTTACTTGCAAACAAGTTGACCAATATAACAAGACCCCAAGGAGGATTTTTTTCTCCTTCTAGCTCCGTAACCACTTGATCGATCCTGCTCATATACGAACTTACAAATTTTATGTATCTCTGCTACAGCCCCAAGAAATTTCATAAAGATCAGAAAAACGTAACTAAAGTTATCGTCAGACAAACTATCGAAATCAAAAAGCCATACAAATGCCGAGACGTCTCAGTAGCCAGGTGACAGTTCGGTCTGGAGTTGTTTGTAAGAACTCACTTTGCTTACGCTCCGCGAATTTGATGATTATATATCACTACATAGTATAAAACAAAGTCGCTTCCTGGTGTCTGTCTGTATGTATGCTTAGATCTTTAAAACTACGCAACGGATTTTGATGCGGTTTTGTTAATAGATAAAGTGATTCAAGAGGAAGGTTTATATGTATAATTGCACCCGTGCGATAGTCGGGGCGAGCGGGCGCTACGCTAGTGATTGATAAATATCATTTGATATTTATAAATATTAATAATAATAAATATTATTAATAAATATTAGGACAATCTTACACAAATCAGTCTAGTCTCACAGTAAGCTCAATAAGGCTTGTGTTGTAGGTACTAGGCGACGGTATATATAATACATAGATAGATGTATGTAGATAAATACTTAAATACATAGAAAACATCCATAACTCAGGAACAAATATCTGTGACAAGCACACAAATAAATGCCCTGACCAGGATTCGAACCCGGGACCTCCTGCTACATAGGCAGGGTCACTACCAACTAGGCTAGGAGGCCGTTAAATCAATCGCTTTATCAATCGCTTTTTGGCGCAACATCGTAAGGAAACCGGACCTAATCCCGATAAGGGCTCGTTTCCCCTCAGGGTTGGAAGGTCAGACGGCAGTCGCTTTTAAAAACTAGTGTCTACGCCAATTCATGGGATTAGGTTGTCAAGCGGACCCCAGGAGCAAAAAAAACTGGGACAAACGCTTGGAGGAATCAAAGACGGAAACAATAACTTTTACATAATATCATTCCGTTTCGTTCATGGAGCGTATAATTATGGGTTAGGAATAGCATATACGGAGTAGTATAGTAATGTGCTACTGGTAGAGAATACCTCTTGGCATGCATATTACATCCTGTCTGTATATTACAGTGTTTTGTGCAATAAAGATTGAATAAATACTTAGTTTTAATAGTTAGTTTAAAAATAATTAATTTGACTCCAAATTTACGTCACTTTTGAACCAGTTTGCCGGGCACTTCCGGCCATGCAGGAACTGGCAGACTGAGTTTTTCTGTATTTAAATACAAATTACTATTTGTTGCCACAATAATCATCTCAGTATTTTCAGTATCAAATGCCGTAGGTAAATACCATCCATTTTTTAAACCGGAAGTGGTACTTTTTTGTGCTTTCAGCCAATTCTAATTTTTTTTATTTATCACACTGGCGCCGACGCATGCGGCGACGGTGTGCAAGCATGACAGCGCTATACACATGCAGAGCGCTATCTAGCTCGCACACCGGCGCCGCATGCGGAAACCGCAGCAGTATGCCGCCTATAAGCGTCAGAAGCCAACTGCCTGTCCAAAGGTGTATGTAAGAACCTCGCTTCCTTGCTCTTTTTATAATTTTGTTTTCTGATTTCAGGACCGCCTGGCATACAATTCGACAATGCCCTACTTCAGATAGCCCCCGTGGATAAAACTAAGTGTCCCTTGGTCCGGGACACTAATGATGTGACCTTTCGGCTCAATACTAGGTATTTATTAGTACATTACGTACCTAGGGCGGTAAAATAAAGAACGGCTCAGGTCACGGGCATTTGTGGCCCGAACCGAAGGTAAGGGCCATAAACAAGCGATCTGAGACCTTCTTTATTACCGCCCGTGGTGTGTACACAATTTAACGTCTTCTCCTGGGTGTGAAGTGAGATTTGCCGATGCGCCCGTGGGCGGCAAATCTCACTTACCGCCCAGAGTGACGTAAAATAAAATAATTATGTAACAAAAATACTGGTGATCCGTTTAAGGGCATAATTGGTATCGTATTGCGAGTAAGTAAAAACTATGATAAAAATCTTTAGACACGAAATTTTTTTTTTCTGTATGGTACATTGTTCCAGTCGGCCAACCCTACATACAAAACTAATTTTATTTTTATCGCGAGATACATTTTATATGTTTTTTTCATATCAATAAAACGATACCAATGCCCTTAAAAGGTTGTTACGACCTTATGTTGTGTTATATAATGTATCGATAAAATATGTATATCGGAAGTCGATAAATGTTAAGTCCCTATGATAGCTCAAAAATGCTACGAGGATTCCGGCCTCTATGGGAATAATGGCGAAAGGAAAATTATCTGCAAATATGAAGTACGTTTGGAAAACTCATATAACAAATCCATATGCCTTTAATACACCTGAAGCTATAGATGGTAGAAGGTAAGGATAACAATCTCTATGTTACAAAAGTGTCCGTCAAAAGGCGTTAAATTGGTGGCGCCACAATAGCTATAGAATATATGGTAGCGCACATGCAGCGCTCTTCACTCAGATCAGGAGATCGCTGAGATTCTTTTGAGCGGCCTTCCAGCAGAGTATGAAACAGTGGTTTCCAACTTCGAAACTTATTGCATCTGATCTGAAGAACTGAAGAGTGATCTGGTACGGGCTCGTCTTCTTCAGGAGCCCCAGAGGAAGATTACCAGTTATTGCTACAGCTATACTAGCGCCACTCGGAGAGATTTGGAACTATTATTCACTGTTTGCAGCTGGACACTTTTTAGACGGTTTTCCTATGAGAGATACTTATCCTCCTTATACCATCCATACAGGTCTATTCACGAGAGTTGGCGCGAGATTTGACAGAATTTCTATGAAAATGGCTGTCACTCAGTAGAAATCTCGCGCCAACTTTCGTGAATACGAGTATACCTGTACCTGAAGGTATTAATAAGTGTCATTAATTTAAAAAGATAATGAAATATAATGAAGGAGGTTTTATACTACTCAACGAGGACATATTTCCTCATACACTTTTAATTACATAATTTCTTCGTAACTGTTTCTACTGCTCCAATTGTTATAATACTTTTTACAGGCTGTTTCCTGTTATACGAGCAATAAATTAAAACGTAGATTCTACTCCTTAAGAGTCGCCAGGACGCTCGCGTGAACTCACGTTCCCATACAAACGTAGTTTAGCTCTCATTTTAAAACGACAGGCTTTAGAACCACGAAATTTGGCATGGGCATTCTAGCAGTACAGATCTATGTCGGTAATTCGTTTTCGTTGCTAAAAATTGTAATACAAAGAAAATACAGGAAAAATAAGTTTAGTATGTAAATCTGTATTTGGCTGTATTTTCTTGGGGAGGGGAGTTTATGGCACTAATTGTTTAACCATTTTTTTTAATAATCGGGTTTGTCCGATCACTCCTTGATTTGATATGCCTATGGTCGTTTCTAAGAAAATCTGTAACTTAATTTTGATTTGGACCAGCAACTCCTCAACTCCTTTTGCGATCAGGTACAACCCGGTCCAGTACCAAGAGCTGGTCATCGGCGATGATGAGAAGCTCTTCGCGTCCCACATGAATTTCAAGGATAGAACCGTGATCTTCTTCCATGCGTTTATGGAGATGCCAGATGATGGAAGTGGGCTGCAGGTGCGAGAAGGTAAGGAATAGCTGTCTCTCTAACTCCCTCTTTGGCCTCAGTACTTTATATTTATCTATTTAGGGTCCCGTCCACTAAGAACCCTTATAATTTCGTCATACCTGCTCTGTCCGAGAGCACATGCGCTACATTAATATTTGCTAAGGCGGTTTATTAATTCCTTATGGCGAATGATAATCCCACACAGACGAAGTCACAAGCAAAAGCTAGAGTTCTACATATAAAATTCTCCGTGTTTCCATCATGGCGGATTCACAACTAAGGAATCCTACTCTGAGCATGGCGCTACATGCTTTTGGCCGGTTTTTGTTTAGCATCTGTTTAGTTTAAATTTTTATAATATTTTTTGTTAACAAAAACTTATTTTAATTGTATATTAATTCAAACTCTAATTAAAATCCTCTTTTCGAAGCCTACATGGTGCGGGGCGACGTGAACTTCATATTCGTGGACGCGTCTCAACTGGAAGCCGGCCCTTGGTACTTCACTGCAGCTGACAACACTTGGTACATCGGCCGCTTCTGTGCTAAATTCATCGACTACCTCGTCTCCAGGTTAGACTATAATAGCCCTGAATACCTACATGGTGCGGGGCGACGTGAACTTCATATTCGTGGACGCGTCTCAACTGGAAGCCGGCCCTCGGTACTTCACTGCAGCTGACAACACTTGGTACATCGGCCGCTTCTGTGCTAAATTCATCGACTACCTTGTCTCCAGGTTAGACTATAATAGCCCTAAATACCTACACAATAAGGACCTTTAACGCATTGGTCGTTGACGAAACAACCCTAGGGTTGCCTGACTACATGATTTTACTGAAGGTATGATCGTCTTCAACGCAATACTTGGTATATCGGCCGCTTTTGTGCTAAATTCATCGACTATCTCGTCTCCAGGTTAGCACAGACTATAATAGCCCTAAATACCTACACAATAAAGACCTTTAACGCATTGGTCGTTGACGAAACAACGCTAGGGTTGTCTGACTACTTAATTATTTTACTCAAGACCTGATCGTCTTCAACGCAATACTTGGTATATCGGCCGCTTCTGTGCTAAATTCATGGACTACCTCGTCTCCAGGTTAGAATATAAAAGCCCTTAATACCTACACAATAAGGACCTTTAACGCATGGGTCGTTGACGAAACAACGCTAGGGTTGTCTGACTACTTAATGATATTACTGAAGGCCTTATCGTCTTCAACGCAACACTTGGTACATCGGCCGTTTCTGTGCTAAATTCATCGACTATCTCGTCTCCAGGTTAGCAGAGATTATAATAGCCATAAATAATTACACAGTCAATATCTCCAGCCGTCTTCGAATAATAGGTGAACTAACATTGAAAAAAAAAACTGTAAAAACAAAGATCCCGACATTCCCGACAAATTGAGAACCTCCTTCGAAATCTCGAAGTCATGTCATAATGGCAATTTTTGAAAAAAATATGGGCTCTAATTGTAAATTATATACAGAAATAATTGTTTTCATATCAGCAATACATATGATTTTCACAATCGTTTCAGAGGCCTAGATTTATCGAGGACGCATCTGATCGGGCACAGTTTGGGCGCTCAGTCGGCCGGCGTGGCGGGCGGATTTTTAACTACAGGTAAAACTTGCTTCTATTTAGATTTACACTAATTTAGGATATAAATTAACCCCCTTATTCAAAAACGTCTACTAAAGTAAAGAGGCCTCTGATAATCGTTTGTCCCTTTCCGTCCAACAATATGAGGGAAAGGGACAAACGATTATCAGCGATCTCTTAAGGCCTGGTTACACCTAACGAGTACAGTGGCGAGACAGCAATATGCCACTCGGCCGAGAGAGTAAAATGGCCCGGCCCAGTGCTCGGCGATGTGTTTACACCTTGCGAGTACTCGGTCGAGAGTACTGACTCGCCTGTACCTGTACTCGTTAGGTGTAACCAGGCCTTAACAAGGGTATTAACTTTAGTGGCCGTTTATGAATAAGGAGATAAATGTAAAAAAATCTAAGATCAACGTAGAAATAGCCCTTTATTCGATCTATATACAAATAAATTCTTATGTTTTTTTAATAAGATAATAAGCATAAGTAAATAGTTTAGAAATAATTGCTCCGAGAAAAAAAACCCCGACTTGGTGACAATGGGACCAACTAGGGGTTATACCCGTTCGATAAAAAAAAAAATCGGTTCACGATTCACGGAGATATCGAGTAACATACATACAAAGAAATTATAATGATAAAAAAAATCTGTCGAATTGTGAACCTCCTCCATTTTTGAAGTCGGTTAAAAAAGAACCGACTTCACTTAGGATTCGCAATTCCAAGAGGAAGTGGCCGAGTTGCTGTAAAAAATAGTGAAATCACTATAGGTGAGCCTATAATAGTTGAAGAGTTCCCTCGATTTCTCCAGGATCCCATCATCAGACCCCGACTTGGTAACAATGGGACCATCTAGGGGTTATACCCGTTCGATTAAAAAAAAATTAAAATCGGTTCACGATTCACGGAGATATCGAGTAACATACATACAAAGAAATTATAATGATAAAAAAAATCTGTCGAATTGTGAACCTCCTCCATTTTTGAAGTCGGATAAAAATCGAAAAATTTTGAAATTTCAATAGATTTTTTTAAAATGTTTATCTTATTAGGATATTTTGCATCCTATCAACAAAATTTTAATGCATAATTCAACATGTGTCATCATCCCTATTCTGTATAGATGAATTATTTATAAAATAAATAAATAATAATAAATATTATGGGACAATCTTACACAAATCAACCTAGTCCCACAGTAAGCTCAATAAGGCTTGTGTTGTGGGTACTAGGCGACGATATATATAATAGATAGATATAGATAAATACTTAAATACATAGAAAAAATCCATAACTCAGGAACAAATATCCGTGATAAACACACAAATAAATGCCCTGACCAGGATTCGAACCCGGGACCTCCTGCTTCATAGGCAGGGTCACTATCACTACCAACTAGGCTAGGAGGCCGTTACCAACTAATACTAAACTAACTATATTAACTAATACTAACTATATTTGTAATGTCTTATCAGGCCGCGTCGCAAGAATCACTGGGCTGGACCCGGCTCTACCGCTTTTCGCTAAGTTGCCGCTCGAACAGCGATTGGACCCCTCGGATGCTGACTTCGTAGATATCATACACACTGATTCCGGGATATTTGGTGAGTTAAAATAACTATTACTAGTAATCCGCCTCGAACTGAGAACTCGCGATTTACTTGCAAACGAGTTGGCCAATATAACAAGACCCTAAGGAGTATTTTTTTTTCTCCTTCTAGCTCCATAGTCACTTGATCGATCCTGCTCATATACGAACTTACAAATTTTATGTATCTCTGCTACAGCCCCAAGAAATTTCATAAAGATCAGAAAAACGTAACTAAAGTTATCGTCGGACAAACTATCGAAATCAAAAAGCCATCCAAATGCCGAGACGTCCCAGTAGCCAGGTGACAGTTCGGTCTGGAGTTGTTTGTAAGAACTCACTTCGCTTGCGCTCCGCGAGTTCGATTAAGGCTCTACCTAAGTTTTCGGTAGAGTCATCTGTTGAACGAAGTTTAGTTATTATGACTTATGACAGTGTCAATTTTCTGATCACAAAAGCTACGTTCGTTTCCCGATAGATGGCGCTATTTCGTTTGTCTGAATTCAGAGAATGCAATTTTGTATATGCCTTGAGAGCTTTAGGTAGGTTACTTAGAAACTTTTTGCAGTTGGCAATCTATATAACTTGCATACATTTCGCAGGCGTGAACTACCAGGCAGGCCACGCGGACTTCTTCCCCAACGGTGGGATCAGCCCGCAGCCAGGGTGCGAGCTGGAGGTGGTGCTGCATCAGCAGCAGTTCTTCAACAAATGTACGTAGCGTGCTGTGGCGGTGGGTCAAAAAATTCATAGGCAAGCCGGTGCTGAATTTGGCTTAAACTTCCTTCATGAGCTGTAGGAAAACTGCTCAGGCGCCGACTTAGGCAAGCCGACGGGAATCGGGTTCTATGGCCGTGCCGCCACTGGTAGCGTATCACATACAATTTCCTGCACTTAACATCAAAATAACGCCGAACGGGGAAGATCTAAGCTCCTTGTCTTAGAGCTGATGCCAAATAAAAAATGAGTGAGTCGATGGCGCGGCGCCGTAACGCCGGGTCGCGGATCGGTTCACCTAGCACTCTTAGTGCTTGATGGCGACCGTAGCTCTCCGAAAGATGTCGCGCGTAGTGACTAAACACAAGTGAGTACAGCCGTATGAAGTGAATATATAATATAATGCTAACCAAGTCAGGGAATATTTGAGCCCTTTGACCTAGTGCAGATGCGACATGGTTTAAATTAAAATTCATTTGTTACACAACTACTTAACCGATTACATATAACCTTTTTTAATACAAAACGTAAATACGTAATGCGGAAGGCAACTGTCAAAGTCACATCTCCAACATTGGTCCTTAGAAAAGCCAAATTTGTATGGCGCGTAGTAGTTTTTATTTATTTTCGCAAAAACTACTGAGCGGTTTGTGTCAAATTGCTCCGAAATTGAAATCCACAGGTTTCTGAAATATACTAAAATTAAAATACTGTAGATTAACGCCATAGGGAAGGTTTTTGCCTAAGGCTTTTTATTGCATACTAGTTAAGGACCATTCATCTTCTGTATTTTTCTTCTTTCTCTTATTGTGTATAATCTGGAACAGCGCCCTCTACAAACAGTTTTCACCGGCCTTCCCATAAAAAGTGATAGTTTGCTTGTTTTTTTAACACTTTTACTATAGTCTAAAAGATTCTAATTATGGTCCAAACGCTCACACGAATGTCTACGTTTAGGTGCTTTATTTTGAAAATATGTTCATAAGTGACTGAAAAGACTCACTTAGGGCCGGTTGCACCAAACTGTCTGTGAACGTAAACGTAATCGTAAAAAAAACTTGTATGAAAAGTTTGACAGTTTTCTATGGGATGACAGCTCCATCGCCATATTTAACGTTGATGAGTCTGTTAATTGTGCGTGGTGCAACCCACCCTTCGTTTGTCGGTTTGCGATTACTAACATTCCAAGAGTTCATAGTTTCAAGACTCAAAACAGTGAGTTTTTCCTTTCACAACTTTAACATTAATCAGGTACCCTGCTAGCCGTTGTTACCCTTGCATACCCCCCTCCCAACTAACCCACTAATCCATCTAACCCCTTCCAGTCTTCTGCAGCCACTGGCGTTCATACATGTTCTACGCGGAATCAGTTCTAAGGCCCGAGGGCTTCATCGCGTCACCGTGCGAGTCCTGGAAGGCCTATAAGAGCGGCGCGTGTGCGTATGCGAGACAAAAACGGTCGCACTTACCCCATATGGGATTCGGAGCTGAGCCTACGTAAGCGTCAATATTTATTTGTAGCATGTCAATCGTTATTGATCAATTCAGAGCTCGGATTTTTCACGGCAAAACAAAACACTAGCGTAATTTAGCCAGTGCTTGAAATATTATTTTATCGATATCGATAATTCAGAACTAGAAGAAATAAAAGTCACCAAATAAAATTAATATGTAATAAAACTAATAAAAACATTTGTATAAAGTTACTATATATTAGAAACAGACGCAATTTCTTCTTCAAAATCTACGTCAGTACACACAGCAGCACAAGACATTTTATTTGGGTAATAGTGATAGGAGTAGATGATCATTATCTTTTCAACATTCTCTGGGAGTAAACAGTTGCGTTTATCACTATAAATCCATTTATGTACACTAAATGTACGTTTAACTTCAGTTGACGTCAAGGGAGCAAATTTATAGAATTCATTATCAGTTCGGGTAATATTTTAGGTGTACCATCGAATAAAAAAAGAAAAAATGTACTGAGGCAATACCTGTCATATACTCTAGTAAGACTCGATAGGTGTCGATAAAATAATATTTCAAGCACTGGCTAAATTACGCTAGTGTTTTGTTTTGCCGTGAAAAATCCGAGCTCTGTTGATCATGCACTGCACGCATCGTAAGTATTGGTCACATCACTCTGATTCATCGGAGACACTTTCAATGTAGATTGATCACCGTTTTACGATTGTAGTTTTTTCATTATTATCATACATTATTGACACATATTTGTTTATTGTGATATTTATTGATTGCATGTCAACTACTGATAATTACATTGGTCATACACGCTTTTGGTCACCTCAAGCATTTCACGCATGGTTAGTATATATTTGGTCAACCTTCCTCACTATTTATGGACGACCAATCATCAGGCACACCGTCAATATTGACCCCTAGTATTGATATAAAACCTTTTTTAACCTTATGTCATTCGCATTTATATTTGCAATCCGTATTAATCAATATTTGATCACGAACATAATCATTAGACAATAAACTGCAGTAAAGACTTTCAGACCAAACAGAACGCGCAAAAATATCTGACAAAATTGTATTTGTAGTAATTTTTATATGCACTATTACCCGACTGCGCGACGCAAAAGAGGGTAATGTGTTTAACAGTCTATATATGTATGTTTGTTCCTTTGTGGCACTCTAGTTGGTAAGATAGTATTGCAAGTAACAGCACGTATAGGCATAGATTAAGTCGTTCATTTAGATATATTATATACCTCACTATGCACCATCGAAATGTATATAAATCTGCACTCATTCCATCCCTTTCGCACTTTACAGGTGACAGAAGCATGAAACCACACGGATACTACACATTCGACTTACTACCTGTCAACACAGAACTGTCAAAACCGAGAAACATAGACAAGAACAAAACACACGCGGAAACGGGAACCACATACGAAAATAACATGAGAAAAGAAATAGTTGAGAGTATGAGAAAAATAGATATACAAGATCAAGATAAAGTAAACAAGAAAACATATAACTATGATCTGAAAGATTCAACATACAAAACGAAAGTTGAACATACTAATGTTCCTAAACATGAAGAAACTATGTATGATGATACAACATCATTTGAAGAAAACTCTGATACTAGTTTTGATTTGAAAGCGGAAGAAGCGGACTTAGAAGCAACACTGACACGTATCAAATTAACTGATAAGGAAACCGCAAAACACCAGAAATATCAAGATTTGAAAAGAAAAACGTTACTAGACTCATTCGCTAATTTAGACTTTAATCTAAGAGAATCGACACAATCTCACGTCAAGAAACGTGAAAAGCGATTTATAAATTTATTTCAAAAATCAGAAGCGATAGAAAATGAGAATTTCCTCTTTAGAATTTTAGAGTTTTTGAATAAGAATCGTCGATATACACTCCCAGTATTCACTGTTATGAGAGAGATAAATACACTAGTTAAAAGCGCAAATGGCGAATTGAATCATTCTACTAAAGAGAGGAATAATTATATAGGACATAATCCACCTTTGTTGCCGCTGGCTACTTATAATCTGGAGTTGGGTAGCGATAGCAAGGTGAAGGCGTTTGTGAAAAGGTTACTTGGGTTGAAGGTTGAGGGAGACAGGTTGACTGTTACCGGGAAATAAGACATGTGAAGTCCGTGAGCAGAATAACATTCGAGTTTCGGATAAAATCGGAAGGCGTCGTGCAATAGAAAGTGACCAACATTCAGTAAAAGTCGCAATGCAGAAGATGCTAAATCAATCCCAGCCCTGAGGCCTTGGTCACTTTTTCCTGTGCATATGACGTCTAAGTTTAAAATGTATAATATTTTAAAAATATATTGTTTGTTTGATATTCGCATATCACTGCTGAAATTAGATTTTTTCCAAAAACCGAATATTATAAGTGCTCACGCACTGTATAGTCGCTGTAGACTTGGGAGTTCACTATGTCTCTCTCCATTGTACCAGTTTTTTGCGAAAAATAGGTATGCGAAATTTGCCATCGATTTCCGGCAACATATTAGCAAACCGTTTTCGTCACTGTATATCTCAAAATAGGAAGGAAAATCTTCTGAACTTGTAGAGTCCGGATAGAGAAGTGTCGTGGTTTATAAGGGAACTCATACATTCCATGACACTTCTCTTTCCAGACCACAGATAACCTCAACCACTAGATAGATCATAAGTACAACTCGGGATCACCACACATCAGTGCTCCCGTACTAATTTTGTATGAGAGCGCGACCGCTTATTTCAGTAGGGAATATTACGCAAAACTCTGCGTAGGAGCCGGCACTAGCACAACCAGAGGGCCTACCGCGAAACACGAAAATAAAAGTTTCGTTACCTGGTTCTCTGTCACTCTTACATTAGAGCGATAGAGAGGCAGATGTCAAAATTTCGATTCTTTCGTTTCACGATAGGCCCTCTGTCAACAAACCGCCTTGGTGCACATATGAAATATTTATTCGTTATAAATTATCTATGAAAACTTGTAAAAAACTGTTTAACCTTTTCTACGCCAAAGACGTATATATCGGCACCACAGGTCCAACGCCAAAGACCGATATATCGGTCACCGACCACAGAGCAAAATAGACCTACATGCAGACGCATAAAGTTTAACTTCATTTTTGACGGTTGTAGGTTTTGCGTTTGACATGGCGTCGAAAAGGTTAAGGCCTAGTATGTATTAAGAACTCTATGGTTTACCGATGTGCTAGTGCTGCACTCTGGTGGCAGAACATTGCAGTAATATCCCCTATTGAGTTAACGTTTTTGATCATTACTCATGTGATTAAAAATATCCACAAAAGTCAAGTTACAGGGGTGAACCTGGATTGTTATACTACAAATTGGTGTAGAATACTATTGAGATGAGCTGTTCAAATCGTAGAAATTTACGAATAAAATTGCGCTGATTTGTGGTGACCTCGCGCTCCCTGTAAAAGCTTAATGATGAGGTGTCTGTGTAGTCTGTCCAGACCGACTATACTATTACTTATTCTGTAATGTGTATAATTTCATGTAACCTTTCTTGCAGGCTTCGTGGAACCTTTTATCTGATGACGCGACGCCAGTCCCCATACTCCATAGAATAGTTTGTATTACCACTAACATATGTTTACTAGTTATATTTATAAGTTGTAGCATTAAAATATACAAGTTTTAGATTATGTCTGTCTTTTTATTTGTGTAAAACCCCAGAAAAGGCTGAACCAATTTTCATAAAATATATCTAAGATCACTGCTTTCAAAAAAACCTATTTGTGATATTTTCAAGTCAAAGGTAAATTATTGCCGGTTGTTAATAAGTAGTTTCTGCCATAAAAATCATTTAGAAAAAAACTTTATTAACAACCTTTGACTTGAAAACGTCACATTTAAATCCGGTTAAGGGCTACGGTGCCACAGACAGACACACACAGCGGTCGCTCTTTTTGAGTCAAATCAGACAAACTTCACAAAGTTCTTCAAAATATGATAAAGATTAATATATTTTTTTACTTTCAGAAAAAAATTGCTAAAAAACGGTTTAAGGGGCTCCACACGTTTTTTACCGATTTTTGACCAGTTTTGAGTCGATATTCCTAAATTTGCACTACAGATAGTATTATAAGGCAAAATCTTTTATCTCCATTCTGTCGAACCGGATTTGAAATAAATGAGCACTTATTTTTTAACCTTTTCCACGCCAAAGACGTATATATCGGCACCACAGGTCCAACGCCAAAGACCGATATATCGGTCACCGACCACAGAGCAAAATAGACCTACATGCACACGCACAAAGTTTAACTTCATTTTTGACATTTAGATGTCGTGGCGTCTGAGTGGTAGGTTTTGCGTTTGACATGGCGTCGAAAAGGTTAATGATTTTTTTACTTTTCTTACATATACCAAATCTACATATTAAGGTTCTTCTTTGACGTCTCTAAAAACTGACGAGAGATTTTAATTTCAAACTAATATATAGTTAAACTAATTAACACAAAATTTATGACCGGAAAACCACTTTTTTACCTAAAATTGCTCGACTTTGATGTCAAAATATCTCCAAGACGATGAATATTGAAGTAAATATAAAATACTATATTAATTAAGTCCGTTACTGATAATATGATAAGATATAAAACTCATTAGAAAACTAAGGGGTTCAGATCGATGCCCCCTTAAGTCAATTTCAAGGTCATCGAGTTGAAAGCCTCTTAAATTAGCACTTACCGATACATATGGTGGGGGTGTAGGAGGGAGCCAAGAACCAGTGATTGTAGGTACACGGGCCGTATGAGACGCGACAGCAGCGCCCCCTGCAATCCGACGACGCACCAGCGGCAAACTTTGTCGGAGCACGACATCGTTAGGAGGCGCTCGCCCTAAAATATTTAAAAAATATTAATTTAGGATTCTTACAAACATTAAAAAATAGGGAGTCGCCATCAAATATTTCGAAGCGGACAAGGTACTCAAAAATATCTGAAATTGCAGTTTGCATAAGTGAAGTTTTAGGGTAGGGTAAAGCGCATGTGAATCCTCTGGAGTTACAGGCGTCCATAGGCTACGGTAACTCCACCGTTGCGGTATAAAAAAGGTTCACTTTATCGCCTTGAGAATGGAGGCGTTGTTCAGTTATTTCAACTCCCTGGAGTGATGAAAGTCGCACTTTCGTCACTCCAGGGAGTGAGGAAAGTAGGCTTGTTCAAACTGCTGAGGTGAAAAACTAATTGTGCATACCTGCATAACACCGTCCCATGTCTGAATGACGTTGGTGCAGTTCTTGACCGGGATCGTGCCTTCACCGGACTCGATCTTGGTCCTGAGTTGACCTCGAGCCAATCTGTAAAGAGTTTTATATTTATGTATCAGCCATGAAAAAACGCTTCCAGCGATATCGCTGACTACTCAAATAAGCGGAGCGTAAGCGAAGTGAGTTCTTACAAACAACTCCTGGTTGCTGGGACTTCTCGGCGTTTCGATGCTTTTTGATTTTGATTTTTCGACGATAACTTTAGTAAAGTTGAAATTTTTTGGGGTTGTAGCAGATATACATATAATTTGAGGGTTATTTTATGAGCTGGATCGATCAAGGGGTTGCGGACTTAGACGGCGAAAAAAATCTTCACATGGGTTTTGTTATATTGGTTAACTCGTTTGCAAGTAAATCGCGAGTTCTCAGTTCGAGGCGGACTACTAGCTAAGATTAACTAGGTGCTATTTGCATAACCACAATGTAGCTTTATAGATAGTTGTCTGAAAAACCGGTTGCAGCTAATATCCGCCCGGTACCGGACAGGTACGGTACCGGGCAGTTCAGTGCATAAAGGTCTCACCGGTTCGGGTGCCGGTCCGGGGCCGGGTCCGGCTGCTCGTGCGGGCTGAAGATGCGTCCGTCGCCGCACGGCGCCGTGCTCACGTACAGATGCAGCTGCCGGTCCGGCTTCAGCTGGTAGCCGCCGCCCGGTACCGGTTCTAGATCCGAATCCGGTATCGGTTTGGTTGGATCTGTAGATATATGCAAAAATGATAGTAAAAAATACATGATCCTTTTTTTATAATACTTTTAACAAGATCTATCAGAGAGCGCGCGTCGCGCCGATCACCGGCCGGCAGTCGACAACGCGCCTCGCGACCTCGCAGTAGCGAGCCGTGGACCGGTTCGAATAACACACTTAGCGCTTGAAGATGGAGACCTAGGCTCTCCGAAGAGATGTGGGTAACCGTTACATTTTACAGCGACTTGGACATTTGGCCCACGGCCCGCCTGAGGCCAGTTTTATAAAGCTACAAGTTACAATTTACAAGCGGAACTCTCTTTCTAACCCTATGTGTTAGGAAAAGATTTCCGCTTGTAAATTGTAGTTTGTAGCTTTATAAAACTGGCCTCTGATAGTAAGCGACTACCGTAGCCCTTTAATATACAGGAGGATTCACTGTGTTGACGGCTAAAGGAACAAGGTTAGACGTTAATTTTGTATGATTTACCTTTGGCCTCTGCATACATGAGTAGCTGTGCGTACAGATGTCGCTGTAAGCAGCGTCGCGCTGCAACCTAGAAGCGAAATGACAATTTTCATCACACTTGTTCATAAAGCGTGCTATTTCGCTCTTCAAGTGAAGCGGAAGCGGAAGCCCATTTTAGTCCCACGAAAGTTGACTTTTTTTATTTATGTAACTAAGAGCCCATGCACACCGCGTTTTTTAAACACGCCATCGAAAACGCTGTAAAAAAAACGCAGTGTGCATCAGACTCTATTTCACACAAACGATGAAGACTATGTCTTAGTAAAATATTTGTTTAAAGTCAAACTACTTACTTATGTTTTTTTTATGATTAAAAAAAAGCAAAATACATTTGTACTATCGAGATCCGGATATTTTCAGCACAATTTTATCGCGTGAGCTTTAAGGTCCCGTTAATTGCGTAATGTCCGTGGGGTGCCCGGCCTTAGAATTGTCCCCCACCATATCGTCCCGTGGTTGTAGTAGGAGTCTGCTAAGGAAATATACCGGGAGATGGGCAGCAGCATCTTCCGAAAGCCTAAACAACAATTACAAAAAAAAAAACTGCGCGCGCCAACCCGCCTGCCAAGCGTGGCGCGTATGGCAAACCCCCCCCCCCCCTTAAAGGGGAGGCCTATGTTCAGCAGTGAACGTCTTATGGCTGAGATGATAATTGCGTAAACTAATATATATAGAATATGTCGGATAGGATAGGACCCCGAAGAAAAATTAAAAAATTGTGCATTTCTTTTTTTTCTTTAAACACCATTCGTCCATTGACCAAAAGATAGCACTACCGCAAAAAACGGCTTTAACGCCATAGAGCTCTAGCAGTTTTTTCCTGGGCCATCCGACATCCGGTATCGGATCGGACAGTGTTAACATTTCCACGCCAAAGACGTATATATCGGCACCACAGGTCCAACGCCAAAGACAGATATATCGGTCACCGACCACAGAGCAAAATAGACCTACGTGCACACGCATAATGTTTAATTTCATTTTTGACATTTAGATGTCGTGGCGTCTGTGTGGTAGGTTTTGCGTTTGACATGGCGTCGAAAAGGTTCATGAATTTATATAAAGTGGATCTAATTCTTACACTTTTTCCTTAACCACAGTTGAACCTTATTACCGAGCATAACAGTTAATTACAGGAGACTATTAAAAAGTAGTAAAAACGTTCCCATAGAGAGCTTAAAGTAGGGGGCGGTGTCCCACTCGCACTCGTTACAAAATTCTCACATTTGATGGACATTTGACACATATTGACATTTTGATTGTCTGATGACGTCATTACCTCCTTAGTCAAAACGAGACATAATCCCCTAGATAACCTTCTCTTTCAGCCTCACTTTTTGACCGAAGTATTTCATCCACTTCATATATATCTATGAAAAGGTTAAACGCTCTCACCTCAGCATGGCAGTCGTTGACGGCGCGCCCGCGCACCGACATGTGTTCCCCCGACACACATTTGGTGCCCGTCGTCACAGCGATCACCTAAATACAAAAATATGACAAATATACCGCATATCAAAATATACTGACTTCTTCCTAGCGTTTATCCCGGCTTGGGGTCCGCTTGACAACCTAATCCCATGAATTAGCATAGACACTAGTTTTTACGAAAGCGACTGCCATCAGACCTTCCAACCCAGAGGGGAAACTAGGCCCTTTTTGGGATGAGGTCCGGTTTCCTTACGATGTTTTCCTTCACCGAAAAGCGACTGGTAAATATCAAATGATATTCCGTACATAAGTTCCGAAAAACTCAGTGGTACGAGCCGGGGTTTGAACCCGAGACCTCCGGATTGAAAGTCGGACGTCTAACCGCAAGGCTACCAGCGCTAAATATACTGACTCGCGCTCAAAAAAAATCTCAAAGCGTTGGTTTGATGTTTTAGATTTTTTTGCAGCATAAGTCAGTATAATTAGGTTATGGTTATTTTTTATGCCTTTAAATATTAGCCGAAAAAAATCATAAATTAGAACCAGCCAGGTGACAGTCGTGTCCGTAGTTGTTTGTAAGAACTTCGCTTCGCTCGCTCGTTCGAATAAAGTAAACAGTAACAGTAAGTAACGAAACCCTGACGATTATTAATATTAGTAATTTTTTGAGGTAATTCACATGACACGTGTCGCATTGGTCGCCTAATCTAATAGTGGTTTAATTCATACTATCCATAATCCATAATATAATATTTTTCTCAAACATGCAATGAAATGTCTTCGTTATGTGCGTCATAATACGCTTCAAAGTGTCACGTTTAGGGCGGATCAACTCCAGAGAACAGGTAACGATTTTCATATAAAATTGACGGCCGGAAGCCGGGAAATATTTTTTTTTTTAATTTCCATTCCACATGTTTGTGGCACAGGATCATGGCATTCAGCCATTTAAGGTTATAGGCGATATTTACTTTTTGGTTCATTTGACATTCTGCCATTACTTATGCATATAAAAAAAACAATAATCATCATAATATTAGTTTTCTTTTTTCCTTTCTTTTTTAATATTTTTTTTGCAAAAAATTTTTTTTGTTTTTTTTTTAATTTTTTTGTTTTATTTTTCCTTTTTTTAATTTTTTTTGTTTAAAAAAAAAATATTTTTTTTATTTATTTCATTGCAGAAAAGCACTATACATACCTCGGCGTGAAAAGGGGTTGCCAGCCTCGTAACTATCCGGCTATCTATATAACTCAGCCGGCAACCCCCTACTTCCCAGCCTCTGTAGTAATGTACTAATAAATGCGAAAGTGTGTCCGTCTGTTTGTTACCTCTTCACGCTTAAACCACTGAACCGATTAAGATGAAATTTGGTATGAAGATAGTTCGAGTCCCGGGGAAGGACATAGGATAGTTTTTATCCTAGAAATCATCCCTTAAAGGGGTGAAAAGGGGGGTGGAAGTTTGTATGATATTGTTGCTCACTGTAGACGTAAAATACCATGTGCGCTTAATATTTGCAATGAGATTTTACTAAGTCTAAGGTTAATCCCATGCAGACGAAGTCGCGGGCAAAAGCCATACATTTATAAAGAACACGATTCCCGTCGGCTTGCCTATGTTTCAGGCGCCTGAGCAGTTTTCCTTCAGCTCACGAAATTTTAATCCAAATTCAGCACCGGCTTGCCTAAGATTTTTGACTCACCGCCACTGAAAGAGACGGATAGTCCTATTGCGAGCGTTGCACTGCCGCGGCACTTGTGCTAGCCGTGCAGTTGGCATTGTGAGTTGTTGATGTACCTGTTGTGTCTTACGTGATCTATTAAAGGATCAGACGTGTATAAGGCTCGCTATGTCACCAGCTCATGGGTCAACACGTCTGCACTCGCTCACGGCCCTGGCGTGACTGACTGCTGCCCTCCACTCCGCCCGTGAACACGAGACTACCCACGTCAAACTCAATGAGATGGACACTACAGTACCTTGGAGTCGTTGGGTCTATTGTCGATTGTCATCACGATGCCAGCTAAGACCTTCCTCTTGGAATGCACCAGGTCTCCCTTCATGACCTCATGGAACTTCTCATTCACCAATCTAGAACAAGACAATTATCTCAATATACAGAACTTGTAATTATCATGTAAACAAATACTTTTCAAAGATATTATCACTTTTTTCTATGGGATTATCACTTAAAAGTCGCCAGGACGCTCGCGTGAACTCGCGTCCCCATACAAACGTAGTTCAGCTCTCATTTTAAAACGACATGCTTTAGAACCACGAAATTTGGCATGGGCATTCTAGTAGTACAGATCTAGGTTGAAAATTCGTTTTCGTTGCTAAAAATTGTAATACAAAGAAAATATAGCAAAAATAAGATTTGTATGTAAATCTGTAACTGGCTGTATTTTCTTTGTATTACAATTTTTAGCAACGAAAACGAATGTCCGACCTAGATCTGTACTACTAGAATGCCCATGCCAAATTTCACGGTTCTAAAGCATGTCGTTTTAAAATGAGAGCTGAACTACGTTTGTATGGGAACGCGAGCGTCCTGGCGACTCTTAAAATGTTATGTTTTCTTGATATGTTTTCTTATAGAACAACGCATTTATACATATTTTTAAGATTTTATGTACTCTTGTTTTGAAAAAATAAATCCCGCCAAGTTTCTTGCCGGTCATAAGTAATTCTTCTCGGGTCAGAGGTGTAGGGTTAGAACCGGTGTAGTTTTTTTTCTCTTTTATCTATAATATCTGACGTGTAAAAGTGCCCTTGTTGCCTACTTACTGAATAATGTTTCAGTTAAAACTGCAAGAACAAATCAAATTATTTTTAAAAGAATATTTGTTCTTTTAGTTCTACTGACAGGCAGCGCCATCTCTCTCGCATTCAATGAACTCCTAAGCAGTTCTCAATGGAAGGTAATGACTCATAATGTTGTATCTTTGATGATTGGCAAAATGCGCCTTAGCATTTACAAAGATTGCATATACACGGGATAATTCTTTCGCGGCCAGGTGGCGAAGTTGGTTAAGGCGTCTGCCGTAAGTAAGTTTGTAAGAACTAGCTTTGCTTACGCGCCGCTCGTTCGATTATAGTAGAGCGCTGGAGATCTGGCGGTAAAAAGTCCGACTTTCAATCCGGAGGTCTCGGGTTCAAACCCCGGCTCGTACTTTGTTTTTCGGGACATATACGGAATATCATTTGATATTTGACAGTTGTGTAGTTCTCTGTATGAACCTCGCTCGCTCGGTTACTCACTTGCCGATGGTGTCGGCGCGGGGCTGCGGCAGGCAGCCGGGCTCGTCGGCGGCCGCGGGCGCCTTGCCCTCGTCCAGCACGGCCAGCGCAGCCCTGGCGGCCGCCAGCTTGGCCAGCTTCTTACTGGACCCTGTATATTAAATATAATTTTAAACAAAAAAAGAACCGACTTCACTTAGGATCCGCTATTCCAAGAGGAAGTGGCCGAGTTGCTGTAAAAAATAGTGAAATCACTAAAGGTGTGCCTATAATAGTTGAAGAGTTCCCTCGATTTCTCCAGGATCCCATCATCAGATCTGGACCTGGCGACAATAGGATCAACTGTGAAGCCCCTCAAACAAAATCCCTTCAAACGAAAAAAAATCCAAATCGGTCCAGCCGTCTTCGAATAATCGGTGAACATACATAAATAAATAGCAAAAACAAAAATCCCGACGAATTTAGAACCTCCTCCTTCGAAATCGTGAAGTCGATTGAAAAAACTGTAGACCAATCACTACTCGCATCATAATAACCACCTTAATTTACCAAAATCGGGTGAATAGTTTAGGCGCTATGGAGCAAAGTACATGTACCGTCGCCATCAAATATATCGGAGCGGCCAAGGTACTCATAAATATCTGAACATGCACTTTATCGCCTTGACAATAGAGGCGTTGTTCAGATATTTGTGACCACCTTGGCCGCTCCGATACATCTGATAGCGACTGTACATATTAGTACACTGCTAAAATCATAACCCATCCTTTTGACTTCGCCGTAGTCGGAGAGAAATTTTGAGGATAAGAAAAAAGTTCTAAAGTAAAAATATAAATGTGACGTTTTCAAATAAAACACACCATTGTCGATGGTAAAAATCATTTATAAATAAATTTTATTAACAACCGACAGTGATATACCTTTGACTTGAGAATAGGCCCAGTAGGTAAGTAAAAAATAATGGGGTTGGCAACTGTCAACAGTTTGGCCAGATGGCGCCAGCATAGCTTGTACCTGTCACTAGTTTGTATGGGATTTGGCTTAAAGGCTAGTCCATCCAGGTCAGAAATTTCCGAAAAAAAAAACAAGAATTTGACACAATTGGTAGGACTAACAGGTACAAGCTATGCTGGCGCCATCTGTAAAGACTTTCGACCGGCCAACCCCTTTAAAATATTGACATATTCTCACCATATCCTTCGAAGGTCTGATCCTTGATCTGACAGACGACCTTGAAACGCATGCTGTGACTCAGTTGAAGGGGAGCTGTTGATAAAAAAAATCGTTACTACAAGCCGAGAAATAGGTCATTGTTGGCCGAGCGTGATTTAAACGGGCGAGGTAAGCAATGCCGTATAGTAACAAAGCTGACACTACTTTAGAATAAGTATATAATAGTTAACTTTTAAATAACTCATTGACTGAGTAGTTATGGTTTCCGAATTTTTTTATTTGGTTGATCGCTGCGCTTTTTTCTACATCTTATGCTTGACACGTTTACAGTTGTAAATTTCAAGTTGTATGTCAAAGCAATCGGCCCATTAAGTAAAAAGTTTTGTACAGGCAACGTCAAAAATATGTATGCAATTTTGAACCTCATTACAATAGGGTAAGGTGCAAAAGTGCATACATATTTTTGGCGCTGACTGCACACACAAAATAACACGTTTTCATTGCTTTAAATGTTACCGTTTAGCTGATCGAATGAGGATTAGGCTCCAAAGATGCTTGAAACTTAACGGTCTCAAAAACGCTGACTGATTAGTAATAGAAGTGTGCATATATGTTATTGAAAAGCAATCGGCCTAGGAATTTAATCTTTCAAAATAGCGGCCATTCTGTTTTTTTTAATACCCCGAAGGTTGCCACCTTCCAACCCCATACGGCCAACTAGCATACGGCCCGCCTGATGGTAAGCAGTTAGCATAGGATTCACATGCGCGTTGCCTACCCTTTATGAACCTATATACTGTTTGAATGTATGTATGTTTTCAAACATTACCGTTAGGCTGGTCCAGTGAGGATCCGTCTCCAAATGTGCAGTGGAAGCTGAGGCCCGGACATGTCTCATAGAGTGAGTTGATGGGGCTCTTGTGGGCAGAGGAGGCCCCCGAGGCCCCGAAGAGGGATGTGGCCGCGGTGGGGGGTGTGGGGGCGGCTGGAAAAGGTTATAATAATTTTAAAGAAGAAAAAACTTCACTTAAGCTGCTCGACTTATTCAAGAGAAAATGACGGGAGCTACTGTAAATAATTTTTCCAAAAAAGAACTGACTTCACTTATAGTCTGTATCTTTAGGTATTTAAATAAAAGTAAACAAACAATTTGTACATTCTCGGGTAGTTATAACATTTATTGGTTAACCAACCAAAAAGAGTATTATATAACCATATACAAAAGCGCCTAGATCTGTCACTGAACGAACGACCTGATTTTAACCTACATTATTTGATCAGGTAAAGTTTTCATCTACCCTCAACTGGCTTAAGGAGCCATTTGAGGGTAGATTTTGTTTACTTTTATTTAAATACCTAAAAATACAGACTATAGGATCCGCTTTTCCAAGAGGAAATGCCCAAGCTGCTGTAAAAAATATTGAAATCACTATAGGTGTGCGTATAATAGTTGAAGAGTTCCCTCGATTTCTCCAGGATCCCACCATCAGATCCTGACCTGATGATAATGGGACCAACTGAGAAGTATACTCTTTCAAACAAAAAGAATTTTCCAAATGTGAAGTCGGTTCTTTTCAACCGACTTCAAGATTTCGAAGGAGGTTCTCAATTCGTCGGGATCTTTGTTTTCTGTGTATGTTCACCGATTATTCGAAGACGGCTGGACCGATTTGGAAAATTCTTTTTTTGCTCGAAAGAGTATACTTCACAGTTGGCCCCATTGTAACCAGGTCCGGATCTGATGATAGGATCCTGGAGAAATCGAGGGAACTCTTCAACTATTATAGGCACACCTATAGTGATTTTAGTACAGCAACTCGGGCACTTCCTCTTGGAAAAGCGGAGTCTAAGTGAAGTCGGTTATTTTTTTGTTTAAAATTATTAAGTGTGATCTACTCTACCTGGTGGCGTCTCCGGCTTGACTTCCACTTTCACGGGCTTGGCCTGCGCCTCTAGACACTGGAAGTCGGACGCTGCAACAAATATACATTTTAGGCCTTGCTCTGTGAGTGGAATGAGCCCAGAAAAGTCTAGATTTAAAATAAACAGGTTCTAGAGTTTTTTTCACACTCGTAATAGTAAATTACAGCAGAGGCCGGGAAAATAGGGATTTTTGGTCAAGTCGTATCCCTATCCGGCCTTGCGTAGCGAGCAGGCCTAGGCCTGCAAAGTAGTATGAAAATTCTTTTCATATCAAGTGTCACTACGGCGCCCGAAACGTGTTACTTCCGAGTCTATTTTCACGAACGTAACGACAACATTTCTGCGCATGTTTGAGAGAAAAACTTACGTGGCGACTTAGGTTCGTCGCTAGTGAAGTCCTGTGGCTCCTCCTTGGGCAGCACGCGCCCAGCGCGCGCCAGCAGCGCGGCCAGGCACGCGCGCGCCGCCGCCGCGCGCGCGTCGCGCTTGCTGTGGCCCCAACCTTCAAACGTCATGTCCGCCACCTGCGACCATTATAAACTAGTAGTCCGCCTCGAACTGAGAAATCGCGATTTACTTGCAAACGAGTTGACCAATATAACAAGACCCTTATAATTTTTTTTTCACCCCTACTATTCGAAAAAGAGTAATTTGTAGCCCATTTACAAGGAGCAAAAGTGACTTTTGATCCCTCTGCGATTACAGGGAGCAAAAATGACTTTTGCTCCCTCTGCGATTTGTTGCCCATTTACAGAGGGAGCAAAAGTGACTTTTGCTCCCTCTGCGTTTTTTTTTCTATTTTCCTTGTCTTTACAACCAATTAAAATGCGACAACATTATATAACTTCTCTTTCTAGCAGATAGCTAGTTTAGTACCTTTGTTTTCGTTTTTCTCATAGAAGGAGTGAAAAGTAGAGTGTACTACGCGGTAGCAAAATTATTTCGATCTCGGGTCACTTGAATCCCTCGACCGAAATACGTCATTTTGCTCCCTAGTAATACAATATACTATTTCGCCTTCTAGCTCCATAACCCCTTGATAGATCTTTCATATGTTTGTAAGAACTTGCTTCATTGACGCTTCGCTCGTTCAACGATGAAAAACTAGTTTTTATATTCATCAATAAATGCATTAATTAACTTATGTGAAGCAAGCCTAAAGCTTTTTACCTATTGTTTGAATTATTTTCAGTAAAATAAATGTAGTAGGTAGGTAATTGACAATACCAAGTAGTACTAAAGTTGTCCAATGTCAAATGCTGAGGGTCAGACCTGACTGTGTTGATTTGTGGTATCACGCCCTGAAGTATCACACTATACGTGACCTTGACCCCTAGCTCGTTCAGGGCTGACACTGACGACCTGTCTCAGGGTTGTCAACATGCCATAGCTGCGTCACTCACCATGACGGCCACAGTGAAGCTGGGACAGTGCGCGGGGCCGCCCTGTCGAAGCACGCTGTACGTGACCTTGACCCCTAGCTCGTTCAGGGCTGACACTGGCGACCTGTCTCAGGGTTGTCAACATGCCATAGCTGCGTCACTCACCATGACGGCCACAGTGAAGCTGGGACAGTGCGCGGGGCCGCCCTGTCGGAGCACGCTGTACGTGACCTTGACCCCTAGCTCGTTCAGGGCTGACACTGACGACCTGTCTCAGGGTTGTCAACATGCCATAGCTGCGTCACTCACCATGACTGCCACAGTGAAGCTGGGACAGTGCGCGGGGCCGCCCTGTCGGAGCACGCTGTACGTGACCTTGACCCCTAGCTCGTTCAGGGCTGACACTGACGACCTGTCTCAGGGTTGTCAACATGCCATAGCTGCGTCACTCACCATGACTGCCACAGTGAAGCTGGGACAGTGCGCGGGGCCGCCCTGTCGGAGCACGCTGTACGTGACCTTGACCCCTAGCTCGTTCAGGGCTGACACTGGCGACCTGTCTCAGGGTTGTCAACATGCCATAGCTGCGTCACTCACCATGACGGCCACAGTGAAGCTGGGACAGTGCGCGGGGCCGCCCTGTCGGAGCACGCTGTACGTGACCTTGACCCCTAGCTCGTTCAGGGCTGACACTGACGACCTGTCTCAGGGTTGTCAACATGCCATAGCTGCGTCACTCACCATGACTGCCACAGTGAAGCTGGGACAGTGCGCGGGGCCGCCCTGTCGGAGCACGCTGTACGTGACCTTGACCCCTAGCTCGTTCAGGGCTGACACTGGCGACCTGTCTCAGGGTTGTCAACATGCCATAGCTGCGTCACTCACCATGACGGCCACAGTGAAGCTGGGACAGTGCGCGGGGCCGCCCTGTCGGAGCACGCTGTACGTGACCTTGACCCCTAGCTCGTTCAGGGCTGACACTGACGACCTGTCTCAGGGTTGTCAACATGCCATAGCTGCGTCACTCACCATGACGGCCACAGTGAAGCTGGGACAGTGCGCGGGGCCGCCCTATCGGAGCACGCTGTACGTGACCTTGACCCCTAGCTCGTTCAGGGCTGACACTGGCGACCTGTCTCAGGGTTGTCAACATGCCATAGCTGCGTCACTCACCATGACGGCCACCGTGAAGCTGGGACAGTGCGCGGGGCCGCCCTGTCGGAGCACGCTGTACGTGACCTTGACCCCTAGCTCGTTCAGGGCTGACACTGGCGACCTGTCCCAGGGTTGTCAACATGCCATAGCTGCGTCACTCACCATGACGGCCACAGTGAAGCTGGGACAGTGCGCGGGGCCGCCCTGTCGGAGCACGCTGTACGTGACCTTGACCCCTAGCTCGTTCAGGGCTGACACTGGCGACTTGCCGCCGGTCTCCACCGCGTTGGCCGCTTGGGCGAGTGCCTAGAAATTGTATAAAAATAAGGGGGTACTAAGTAAAATAGTTTAACATTATTTTTTGGCGAATGTCAGAATGGAAAAAAAATGAATTTCTTTATACCTTTAGAACTAGTTCTACAATCAGAAATTCGTGTTTACTGTTTCTTTATTTAGAGCTGTGCAAAGAGAGTATTTATTTTTAACCGACTTCAAAAAAGGAGGAGGTTCTCAATTCGACTTTTTTTTTTTATCATTATTATGTTTTTTTTTTGTATGTATGTTACTCCATATCTCCGTGAATCGTGAACCGATTTTCAAAAATTTTTTTTTAATCGAACAGGTATAACCCCTAGATGGTCCCATTGTCACCAAGTCAGGGTCTGGTGATGGGATCCTGGAGAAATCGAGGGAACTCTTCAACTATTATAGGCACCCCTATAGTGATTTCAATATTTTTTACAGCAACTCGGCCACTTCCTCTTGGAATAGCGGATCCTAAGTGAAGTCGGTTCTTTTTTTGTTTTAAATTATATGCCATATATTATTATGTTAAAGGAATAGCAGGGAGATTTACCTGTAGGTTCCATTTGAAGCCGGCACCCAACCGTATGGTTGGCGCTCGTTTCGCGGGCGGAGCGCCATCTATTATATGACATACATGTTATATTTTAAACACAAAACTTCCGTTAGAATCAGACATATTAAATAAAACACGGGTTACCCACGTCTTTTAAGTCGAATATTGCTCGACATGTTTCACATGTTGTGTGTTGTTGTTTGTTGTTGTTGCGAAACATGTCGAGCAATATTCGACTTAAAAGACGTGAGTAACCCGTGATTTATTTAATATATATGTTATATATTAATGTTCTATGAACCAACTGCGACAAACAAGAAGCATACAATTTTGAGGCCGCAGACTCAACGCATGATTGCATATATAATTTAACTCACTAAAAAACATACATACAAAAAAATTATAAGTAAGAGTATTGTTTGATAATTATCTTTGAATTCATCAACAGTTTAATTTTTTTTAGCTAGGTTCGACGAGAAGCTGCTGTCGTGTAAAACAGTTTCATACAATTCTATACATTTTGATCGAGGAGTAGGTACGAGCGACTCGATCGAAATGTATTAACTTGTATGGACATGTTTAGGTCGGCAGCGGCGCTGAATAGGCACCGCTAGTGCGTCGAGTCTGCGGCCTGAGCAGATGATATGCATAGGTTAGGTAGTAAAGAAAATAGTAAAAAACAAAATGGAATGAAAACTTTGGAAAGGAATGGAGGCCTATATCTACAAGAGATCCAATATGAATACTACCTGTGAGTTCCTATAATTGGCGTCCTATAGTATCGGCAGAATTAAGTGGCGACTGAGTTCATAACGCTGTCTCCTTCTCTCTTGCCGTGGCGGTGCAGGTGTGAAAGAGAAGTTTTATGACCCCAGTCGCCACTTAAATCCCGTCACAGACGGAGCTATAATATTTATTATAGCTCGGTATATTTTGGGTATATTGCCTTCCTTTTCTGGCGTGACGTACAACCGATATATCTTTCTCTCTTTTGATATCTTTCCCGTGTGGGGTGCCGAACTATACGATAATATATCTATCTCGGTATCTTACGGTATATTAATATATATTATAGCTCCGTCTGTGACCAGCTATATTCTGCGGATACGTTTTATGTCACAGCTATTGGATCTTCAATAAAAATAAAAATAAATGAATGAATCTCACAAGAAATATAATTAAGAAGAATATTACTAAATATGGACTGCGGTAGTTTTGAAAAAATGCCCTAAAATATTAAAACCAGATTTTTTCCTAGTAACTTACAACTTGCAGTGCTAGTTTTTTTTTAAATACTGCACTTGTCTGTAACAAGTTCAAAACAAGTCAATTTTGAACACAATTACTCAAAAATCTAAAGATGTTGTCCTTAATCATTATTAAGAGTTTAATTACAACCACCACTCCCTAATTTTACACCATAAATCGTCTGAAGAAGTGCCAATGATGATGATTATAAACTATGAGTCCTAAAGAATCAAAAGACCTTGTGTGGCGAAAAGACTCACCTTCCACTCTATCCAGGGGATACAAGACCTCCAAATCTGATATCTCCATCACTCAACTGGGCCTTACTATATACGTTAACTACGAGTATATATACTTCAGTATAGTATGTTAACTATGTTATATATCAGTGATACACTAACATAACTAAACACAAGAAATAATAGGGGCAAATTATTGTTTTAACACTTAACTTGGAATAACACAAAAACACTAAAATTAAAAGCACAATTTAAAGATGCACATTAAAAATCTAATAGTTAACCATTTTTATTAAATCTACATTTAATTTTAATAATAAATGCTAACATTACACCTAAACTTATTAACTTATAAGAATAGATTTAATGAATGTTATGTGTAGGGTAGATTATGAAAAGGTAAACTACCCTGTTTTTTAGATATTTTTAATGCCAAATATCATTTTTACTAAAACATTTTTAAGAATTAATAAGATTTTGTAACACCATGTGTTACATGTTAAATGCTTTGTTTTATTAACTATTTAGAAATATTTTTAATGCCAAAATTGTAAAACAAAATCTAGCTTGTTTAAAGCCTGCTAATAGTGCTCAAAGTTGGTGACACCTCAGATTTCTAGAAGCTATATTTAAAAAAAGCGTAAACATATGATTCATTTAAAACACTACCAGAGACTATAGAGATATAGACGGCCACAGCCTAAGACCTTTTTGAAGCTCAAGTCAATAGGCTAGATGAATTTTTTTCATGCGTGGTATCATTCGATTCGTTTTGTTGTGAGGATCAAATGTCTATATGGGGCCAATTGCCTTAAATCAACATAAAAGACAGAAAAGAGACTTAAAGTCTGTGATTTGCTTTTGTTTCTCAAAACGCTCCTAACAAAATGATATAAAGCCGTGACGTCATGGCTTCATAGTTGCCCTGTTTAAAGTATGGAAAAATTATGAAATTGCTATTTTTACAGTGAAATATTTCGTTTATGTATATGGTTGTCATAAAATTTATTTCACAGTAAAATAGTAGAAATCGAATGGTATCATTGGTTTTTTACAATTTTGTACTTTCAAAATTCGAACTACTACTACTCATTGGCGCACCGAGCCAAAGTGAGTCCTGGCCTCCGACACGAGTTTACGCCAGTTGTCTCGATTTAGCGCAGTCTCCCACCAGTCAACAGCTTGGAGATCGCGCAGGTCTGATTCCACAGCATCGCCCCAGCGGTACCTTGGACGACCTATTGGCCTGCGTCCCGCTACGCGACCCAAGTAAGCCAGCTTAGCACCGCGATCCTCATCCATCCTAACAACGTGGCCGAGCCAACGGAGCCGGTGTGCTTTCGTCTCGCCGAAAAAAAAAATTCAAAATTCGAAAAAAATTGAAATTTTGAAGCCTGATATCTTTGCACCATTTCAATAGATTTTTTTAATGTTTACTTTATTTGTATATTTTGATCATTTTGCATCCTATCAACTAAACTTCATTGCCTAATTCAACATGTGTCATCATCCCTATTGCGCCATCTATGTCAAAGACCCCTAAAGATACCGAAAATGTGAGAGGAAATGTCACCTGCACTGCTACTCCACCTAGTAACGATTAGCGTACTAGTAGTACACTAGTAGCTACTAGGTGGAGTAGCAGTGCAGGTGACATTTCTCTTACATTTTCGGTATCTTTAGGGGTCTTTGACATAGATGGCGCAATTGACTTGAGCTTCAAAAAGTTCTTAGACTGTGGCCGTCTATATCTCTATAGTCTCTGACACTACTTAATAAATATATATAACTACTTAAGTAAAAAAAACATATGTAACTAATCAAAGCCGAGCCGTACCGGGCGCAAAGGTGCCCATCACACTTGCAGCGTTTCCACGTTGGATGGCGATGGAAAAGCCTTTGCGCCAGATAGGAACGCGCGTACATCGGACCCCCGGTACGATAAAGATATATATCTGATATGATATTCATTATTTAACTTTAATTCTCGTTTACGGATTTTTTTGCCAAAATTTAAATAAAAAAAGCTAGTATCCAATTTTTCTAATATCTAGATAAATAATTCTAGCGTCTCCAACAACATATGAAAATAAATACTTTAAAAACATCGAAACTAACAGAATTACCGCTTATAACTTTAACAAGATCATAGATACATAATATGTCACGACATGTCGCTTGTGTCATGACCGCTACTAGGTGATTGTGTTTATGTACCGTTCTGTGCTGTTTTGTGTTATTTAGTTTAGTTTTACTCTTCTTCTTCCTCCTAGCGTTTATCCCGGCTTGGGGTCCGCTTGACAACCTAATCCCATGAATTGGCGTAGACACTAGTTTTTACGAAAGCGACTGCCATCTGACCTTCCAACCCTGAGGGGAAACTAGGCCTTTTTGGGATTAGGTCCGGTTTCCTTACGATGTTTTCCCTCACCGAAAAGCAACTGGTAAATATCAAATGATATTCCGTACATAAGTTCCGAAAAACTCAGTAGTACGAGCCGGGTTTTGAACCCGAGACGTCCGGATTGAAAGACGGACGTCTTACCGCAAGGCTACCAGCGCTTTTTTTTTACTAACACATGCATATTTATAAGACATGAATGTAACTAACAACCATGGGCCATAGTTGCCTTTTAAATAAAATAAATTAAATTAAATAATATAGTACCTAAGCAAGTATAGAGTGCTTACTCCCTACAAGTCCTACAACTGGTTATTCACTTATTTGTCTATGGCAGAATGTTACCTGCTTCATCTTGTAATAGCGAGTACAGCCTATCGAGGCTTCGTTGAAAGCTGAACAGGGATTGGTACGGGTAGGGTACTGAGGAGGAAAGGTTAACAGGAGGTAACTGCTCATAGTCACCATCAAATATATCTGAACGGCCGGGGTACTCGTAATATCTGAACATGCACTATCGCCTTGGCAATAGAGGTGTTGTTCAGATATTTGTGGCCACCTTGGCCGCTCCGATATATCTGATGGTGACTGTACAAATCATTGCATATAAATATAGGTTAAGGATCTACAGAATGGGGTGTTATTTTTAATATTTTTTACTTAGGCACTCCACATACCTTATCTGAATTCAGAAATTCATACACAAAATGCTTATGGTCCATGGTGGCTTAAATTTGTCTATGGTAGCTGAATTTTTGTATGGTGGCCATAGACAAATTTCCGCTACAATGTGATCAGGATGTATGGCAGATCAGGTGTGTGGAGTGCCTTAGTGTTTTTTACGAAATGTTAATGTATATACGCCATACAATTAAATAAATAGGTAAATCTTAGGTAAACGAGGGAAACAAAAATGAAAAAAGTAAGAAATGAGATATTTTTTTAATACTCACACCGCAGACCGGGGTAGGGCCTCTTCTGCCCGATAGTTTCTTCTACCGGCATCACGAAGTCAGATGTGGAACTTATATCTCCGCTAGATGTCTGTAATAAGACAATATTAAGTCATGGTGCTGCCACACTGTAAGTTATATAACATAGTGTAACAAGTACACTGTTACTTAAGTGCCACATGAAAAACTATGAACTCCCATGGCAATGGGAAGAACAGGCTACCAACCGTCCAAAATTGCTTTCACTCATTCAGCAGAAAACTGCTGACTGAATCCCAACGACTAGCAGAACTTGATGTTCGACGAGATGTGCTGAAAACCCAACCGCCTGCGGCTATCAAATACAGCTAGGTACGCAATGGTGTGTTCATATGCCAGAGCCTTTGTAAACAAGATCGGCTATGTGAGTCACACAAGGGCGGTGATCATGGTGACTGTACCATAAAAATAGTATTGATATTTATACACTTACCCAACTTTCAAAATTATCTGAAAAAAGAAAACTGTGATAAATAATTTTACAATAACTTACAGTTTAGCTTAAAAAAGTCAATTTAAGTACATTTAATTGTACTAAATACAAGATTTTTTTTGTAAAAAATAGAATAAACAAACTGACAACAAAATTAATATGTTTGTAAAAATAAGGCTTAATAAATAAAAAATAAATACAAGATACCTTGGTTAATGGCTAGCAGTAACAAAAATGGGGATTCTAGGAGATCCAGGGGAGAGGTCTTTGCCCAACCAGGGGTCGATTGAATAAATAGCCTAGTTAAGTAATATAAATTAAAGTTATTGTATGCACTTACACCAAGTCAACTAAGCTTAGCTTATCGTATTTCACATTTAATTGTATGTACAATTGTACAACAAATATCTATTATGTGAATTTTAGCACCAAACAATAACACTCGCATAAAAACGTCCAAAGCAACGAAAAGATCACCCGAAACTCACTAAAGGCACTTCTAAAAATACATTGAACAAAATTTGCAAAGAGCGATAAAAAATTGCCGATAAAGTATGCATTCATCTCATATTTGATGTTGTGGGTTCATTTGCCTGCACAACGAGGCTTTGATAGATTGGCAATGTAATTAGAATACAATGCGGCATTTAATCCGTATATAGATATGAAACATTGAATACAAAATATGAACCATTTAGCGCGGCATATCATCGGATCGGCAAACGTGTATTGTGAATTTTATAGAAGAATATAATTGGCCTGACGAAGATTTTAAGTTACAAATACATTTAAAACGCGAGGCTAACTACTGTTTATCCAATAACCGGCTTGAAATACAATATACATGTTAAAATATTAAAAACCGTTCCAAACAAGGTTATGTTTACTAACAACAAGAAATAAGTAAGATATACATACCGTTCTTAGTGAAATCAGTTGCATTATCGTCCATAACACCCTGAATTTTATATTATGTTGTATTTAAACAATTTCCTTTAATACAGAAAAATGTTTTACTCGCACAATAAAATCTGATTCTGAATTTTTTTTAACCCTGACAGAGCTAAACACGCTATTTTACAAAATGATAATATCACACTCATTTGATTTTCTACTTTAAAAACATGTAACATTGTATACATTTGTAAACTCCTAAATTATCCAAATAAAAAAGAAATAAGTCAAAAAGTTTCAACCTAAACGTGGATCGCCTTTGTTTTACAGCGTCATCTCGTGTTAAATAGATGCAGCATTAGTTTCTCCTAAACCGACGTTAATGTATCTACTTGTCACTAGATGTCACTATGTAATATTTGTGGTTGTTGAAATGAAAGGCAGCTCGTTCAGAGTGCCTGCCTTTATGCCTTATTATATGATTGCAGCCTGCATCTTTCTCCTAGTTTTGTCCCAGTTTTTTTGATTTATTGAGCCTGGAATCAGCGTATCAGGAATCGGCGTAGGCACTAGTTTTTACGAAAGCGACTGCCTTCTGACCTTCCAACCCAGAAGGGAGAGGGATTAGATCTGGTTAGAGGGAACTGGGCCTTGTTGGGATTAGATCCGGTTTCCTCACGATGTATTCCTTCACCGAAAGGCGATACCAAATGATATCTCGTACATAATACACTAGTGGTTCTGTGAACCGTAGACTTCGGAGAACATAAATAACGTGACAGCAAGCTTCCCCCCAATCAAAAAAATGGCTCGACAATTTTTGGCAAATACATCAAGGAACGTACATACCAAGTTTCATCGAAATCGGATGAAAAATGCGACCTCTAGACCGACACTGACCAACCAACAACAACAACAATACACACACATCAATCTGCCAAATCGTCGTACCAGTGAAAACGGAGACGTTCGTCGCCTCGTTACGCTCGGCTCCTCAGTCAATAAGATCCGAAAAACTGAGTGGTACAAGCCGGGGTTTGAACCCGAGACCTTCGGATTCAGTGACGTCTTACCGCCAGGCCATCAGCGCTTATTGCGCAAATTGCAGTCTGATAAATATAATTTCAACATCAAATGTGACATTTTTAATCAAAGGTACCAATGGGTCCTTGGTCGGGTGATATGAAAACTTTCATGGGAGCCCTGTCGAACCGGCTGGTCGGCGCTTCAGGGGACCCTAGAGCTGGTACTTACCTCTGCCAGCGCATCTCTTTGGCAATCCAAAGAAGTAACTCGGCCAGCGTTATGGGTTCCCTGCCGCAGGGAACCTCTTGGAGGGGGTATTCTTTTTGTAACTGGGATTTTAGGTAAGCTTTTAGGTAGTTTTATTCATATATATATATATATATATATTTATATATTTATAGTTGTATTTAGTTTATTTTAATATTAGTTTAGTTAAGTTATTTTAATTTAATTTTTGTTACGTGTTTAATAAAGCATTTTTACCCCCATCAAAGGTACTATAAATTACATCATTGTTGGTTATCATTTATCAATAAGGCATTACTGCTATAAAAAATGATTTAGAAATAAACTGTATTTAACCCTTTGAACGCTTTCATATTTGAATGAAGTCAGACGCCAATATAAATAAATGAGATTACTTTTATATTGATTTTTAGCATGATCGCAATACATCTTAGTTGGACCACTTTAGGGGTTCATGGCATGGTAGGCACGACATCTTTATGGGTCTTTGGCGTTCAAAGGGTCAGCAACCGACAATGATGTACCTTTGACCATAGATTATATTATATAATAGCTTTGACTTGAAAATGTCACAATTAAGTGCCTCTTAATCAAGACATACCTAGTCATATAGTCACAAAATAAAACATGAAATAAACTAAAATAAACTTTTATTTGGTATTTTGTATACTTACAGATCTACAAAAATCTTAGTAAATTAATATGGCACTAATATAAATCAATTTGAAAATAATATTGTTCAACATATTTATTATTGCAAACATCCTCATAATTATTTACTACATACAGCCTTATCCTCTATACATTATACATGTTACATGTAAACTATAATTTTGTCGGAGGGGTGCTGACCTGCAGTCAATGTTTTCGTACTTTTACTGCTAAAATAGGCTACGTCAGTCACCTGAGAGCCCACGAACGTCGCTCTCACTAGCCAGCGGAAAGCAGTCGCCATAGTCGAAATCGGCCTGGACAGGATGATGATGATGATACATGTTAATGTACGATAGTCCATTTTGACGGTTTATCACACTTCCCCTTGTCCGGACACAGCCGGTTAAAAGTGGTTTTACTATCAAACCCTAAGATCTCTCGTTCTTCTTGAATTCGAAAAGTAAAAGTACTCTCATGCGTTCCTATAAAATATGAACTACGGGAGCATATAATTTGCTCTATTATAGCTATTCCTCCGTCTCCATGTAGTTCTATATCCGTTTTAGTGGGCATATATAGAAAAGGCTTATAATTTAGGAGTTTTAACTGTTCTTCAAGTTTTTCGATCTCAGATTTCGATGCATCTGTAGCTATGAAGATTTGATCGATATGTAAATTATTGTTTTTGATAGCTTTGTCAATTTGCTTGGCGGTACCCTTTATGGATGGTACAAAGTCTTTTCTACCGTATATAAAATCCTGTCTCCGCCAATGTATACTCAAATATGTAGAGCATTTTGTAGTATCGCAATTCAAGTTTTTCGCAATATATTTTAATGCGATTTGGATAAGTTTTTTGTTAAATTTCATACTTCTTCTGCAGTCCCAGAAGCTCTTAGTCCCGTACGAGTCGTGTAATGGTATTTCTCCATGCGAAAACATAATTTTAGTGTCCGTCGGGTGAAGTTGCACAAGTTCCCATAATTTGGAGATTTTGCCTTGAAATTTTACGCAAATTTTCTCTTGTACAGTTATATTATTGTAACCCCAAAAACCGTCATAGTAACAGTAGTTTTTACTAATTTCCCATTTTTCTTTAAAATATCCGCCTTCAAATGCATCCTCATAGTTTTGTAGCACATATAATCTGTCAATGGTTAGTTTGGGAGTTTTACTCAACACCTCGTACATTTCGATTACAGGCGCGTAGGATTTTAGTGAGTTTAAGTCGAAAAAAGAGCCCCATGGAGTCGGATTGCGTGAAGTTTTCCAATGGTATAAATGATACCAAGGCGGCAAAACTAACTGCCAATCCTTTCGTTTTTCATGCCTCTGGGCTTCAGAGAGCATTATGGCGAATCTCATGTACACATCGCGACGTAAATTGAATCCTTCCGGTGGATTGATATCGTAGAATATGAGTTTTTGTTCGTCTACGTTCAGATCGCAAGTTTTTGTGGAAGCATCACAGTAGCCTGAGTCTTGGGCAGCAGCAAACAGTAGATTTAATAAAAAGATGCATATAAACATGATTAGTGAATGAGAACAATCAAATAACTATATTTAATTCATCGTTAGAAGAAATAATACTGGAAAGCTATTTACTGAAAGTAGGTTAGGTTAACTGTTAGGGCTGTGTTTTTTTAAATAACTGTCACTGTCAGATTTATTTACTTCGTTTAGAAACACACGTTGTTAGCTAGTAAAAGTCAACATTGCCAAGTCTTGGCAACTTTGGAGTGTAAGCCCCGCATAAGTTTTACCAAAATGAATTGTACCCTATCTGTGGTTTGATAAATGGCAACACCAAAATTCTGATGTCATTCCTGTCTGTTGAAAGCTGCTCGAATGTGGATTTTCACAGAACAAATCAATAAATAAGACTGTAATTTAGTTGTAATTAGTGAAAATGGAATTAAATGATGTTATAGTCAACCAGCCCGTCGTCATAGATAACGTAATAACCCATATTATTATACTTTCACTACTTTTGTGTCTCCGAACATTTTGCTTGTATTTTACGCGTAATTCCTCTTAATTTCTCTTGCAGACGGTCCAAACCATAAGTGAACATTATTATAATCTAAGAAAACATATGATAAACAGTACCTATCAACATTTACATCAGTTTATAGTCTGAAATGAGTCATGTTATAACGTTGGCATGTCCATAAGTGTTTGATGCTATTTCTTCCTTTACCGGTTGTCAGGGGTCCGGAGTCATCAAAGCCGGCTTTGCAGGGGACCAGATACCAAAATGCAGATTCCCGAACTAGTAAGTACATTTTTTATTTATGTGAATTTCAATACATACATTAAAAAAATACTTGTAAAAACTAAATAGCCGCACTACACCAGATGCACCGCCTCGCGAGGAAATTGCCGCGCGCAGCAGCTCGGTTAGTGTGGACGTGCCTCGCTCGAGGCATTGCGGCCGCGCGTGCGTTTGCCTCGGCCGAACCACGTCCACACTAGCCGAGCTGCCGCGCGCGGCAATTTCCTCGCGAGGCGGTGCGTCTGGTGTAAACACGGCTATTGAAATTTTTTGTATACTTCTGGTTTGATACAGGTGATGTACTTCTGTACATAATTCACTTATTATTTTTAGAGCCTCTAGCACCCCTTGCATGGGATTATGTCTGTGTCATTTCACCCCGGGGATGGAAAAATATCAATATTCCCCCCCGCGTCCCTGCGAAGTGAACGGGCGGCTGGATCCGTAGTGCCTGTGTTTTTTTTTTAGTGTTCATCACTATATTAGCGCCTGCATTTTTACTTGTCAAATTTAATCAATATAAAAAAAAATATATATTTATTTCATATATTGGTTTTACAGTGGGAGGCAATACAGTGATCCCCACACTAGGCTGAGCCTGTGACGTGGGGATCTTAACGAAATACATGAATATTAAAGCTAAAATTAAAACTAAGAATTTTGATTAAATGACCGAGAAACTACCTAGTTAAGTACAAAAAGTCGGTTAAAATGGTCTTAGTAAGTTATAAGTAAGCGGTGTTTAAGTAAAGTTAAGTATGTGTGTTTTTAATGTGTGTATGTATGTATGAATTAGTTATGTGTGTGTGAATGCCTACGAAATAAAAGTGTGAAAGACATAAAATAGGGAAGAAGATGATGTATATTTTATTCATCTTTTGAGATCAGACGTGGAATGTTGAAGTTTATAACTAGGTAAGTACCTAGTTACTATTGAATTAGTAGTTTGTCTTTAAAACTGTCTTGAGCTGGCACAGCTTTGTAAGGTATGGATTGTGCAAGGAAATATTTTAGCGGCCTCCATAGCCTAGTTGGTAGTGACCCTGCCTATGAAGCAGGAGGGTTTGCTCACGAGGCGGTGCGTTTGGTGTAGACACGGCTGATGATGAAGAAAATCCGGTGGGTGCTGCAAGTTCCAGATGGGACAGTGCAGCTCCCTAGTTTCTTACCATTTTAGCACCACCCAGGGATCACGTGTAGGGTTGTCTGAGGTATTTCCTAGATGCAGAATAACATTGATCCCCCAAATTGATATGGTACTAAATGAATCCTTATTTTCTCCAGCATTGGGCGGCCAAAGCACATCCGCGTGATGGCCGGCGCGCTGGAAGGCGAGCTGTTCGTCGGCCCCCGGGCCGAGGAGCACCGCGGGCTGCTCAGCATCAAGTACCCCATGGAACATGGCATTGTCACTGACTGGAACGATATGGAGCGTGTATGGAACTATATCTACAGCAAGGTAAGTGTATAGTGGAAAGTTTACGCAATTTCACGGTAGATGGCGCTGTTACGTGAGCCTCGTTTTCTAGATCGCGCTATCGTTTGTTTCCCATGGATTAAGTTACGTAAGTAGGTAGGTATGATGGTACAATGATTTTGAACTGTTGAACTGTGAAGTAAAAAGTTCAAAATCATTTGACAATGATTTCGAACTTTTTACTTTTATAAAGTATACAGTTCAAAATCGTTGTACCATCATACCTTTATATTATATAAGACATATTGTGTTGAAATATGTAAAAAAAAATGTTTACTATATTATTCTTATAGTCTGGCAAACCAAAAGCGCAGTAACAGTCAGAGTAACATGCTATACCCATCCCTTTTTTAGTAGTGAGAGTACTAGCATTACAAAAAGACAGTATGATTCTCCCTGTCTATGCTTGAAGTGGAACAAACTCTGGCCAAACTATATATAAATCACAATCAATACGTCTTTGGAAATAACATTGAGATTGAGGCTTTTAACATTTTTTGATTTAGTAAATATTTTCAGAAATAATCGCCCCGGCTGGTCAAAATTTCGATTCAGAAAACCCTCATTGATTGAATGCCTTTAAACCATGTTTCCATACGTTTAAAAAAAACTACTAGTACGCTATTTGTTACTAGATGGAGTAGCAGTGCAGGTGACATTTCCTCTTACATTTTGGGTATCCTTAGGATGCTGTCACGCAGATGGCGCGATTGGCTTGAACTTCAAAAAGTTCTTAGGTTGTGCTACTCTATTATACAGACAGGGTGTTACAAAAATACTGGTGATCCGTTTAAGGGCATAATTGGTATCGTATTGCGAGTAGGAAAAAGTGGGAGAAAAATTTTTTGGATGCGAAAAATAATTTTTTTATGGTTTAACTTATTGCCCTCAGGATCAACTGTCAACGTTCTCGGAGGAGCACCCGGTGCTGCTGACGGAGGCGCCGCTGAACCCGCGCAGGAACCGCGAGAAGGCCGCTGAGGTGTTCTTCGAGACCTTCAACGTGCCCGCGCTGTTCCTGAGCATGCAGGCCGTGCTCAGTTTGTGAGTAGAGTTTACCCAATTTCATGGTAGATGGCGCTGTTACGTAAAGCGCGTTTTCTACATCGCGCTATCGTTTGGTGATCGTAGAATGTATGCGGTAGCGCCGTCTATCGAATTGAATAGGAGCCTAATGAACGGAACGTTTGGCCTAGGTCTGTTCTACTTCAAGCATAGACAAAGAGAATCGTATTATCTCTTTCTTACGCTAGTATCCTCACTTCTATAAAAGGGATGGGTATAGCTTATTACTTCCACTGTTACTGCACTTATTGGTTTGCCAGACTATAGATATTGCAGGTATATGTATATTGTATATGGTCCTGGGTTTTGTACAGTCGCCATTAAATATATCGGAGCGGCCATATGGTCACAAATATCTGAACAGCGCCTCTATTGTCAAGGCATAAAGTGCATGCTCAGAATATATTTGAGTACCTTGGCCGCTGCGATATATTTGAGGCGACTGTAAAACGCCTTTGGGAGCTATGTCAACAAACAGTTGCTTTAACCACATAATTTATGTAATTATTTTAACAGATACGCCACTGGTCGAACTACTGGCGTGGTGTTAGACTCCGGTGACGGGGTCACTCACGCGGTTCCCATTTACGAGGGTTTCGCCATGCCGCACTCCATCATGAGGGTCGACGTAGCTGGCCGCGATGCTACCAGATACTTGAGGTACGTACGGCGATAGGGTCACTCACACTCTGGGTCACTCACGCTAGACCCATGTACGAGGACTTCGCTATGCCTCACAGCATCATGAGGGTCGACGTAGCTGGCCGCGATGCTACCAGATACTTGAGGTACGTACGGCGACAGGGTCACTCACACTCTGGGTCACTCACGCTAGACCCATGTACGAGGACTTCGCTATGCCTCACAGCATCATGAGGGTCGACGTAGCTGGCCGCGATGCTACCAGATACTTGAGGTACGTACGGCGATAGGGTCACTCACACTCTGGGTCACTCACGCTAGACCCATGTACGAGGACTTCGCTATGCCTCACAGCATCATGAGGGTCCACGTAGCTGGCCGCGATGCTACCAGATACTTGAGGTACGTACGGCGATAGGGTCACTCACACTCTGGGTCACTCACGCTAGACCCATGTACGAGGACTTCGCTATGCCTCACAGCATCATGAGGGTCCACGTAGCTGGCCGCGATGCTACCAGATACTTGAGGTACGTACGGCGATAGGGTCACTCACACTCTGGGTCACTCACGCTAGACCCATGTACGAGGACTTCGCTATGCCTCACAGCATCATGAGGGTCGACGTAGCTGGCCGCGATGCTACCAGATACTTGAGGTACGTACGGCGATAGGGTCACTCACACTCTGGGTCACTCACGCTAGACCCATGTACGAGGACTTCGCTATGCCTCACAGCATCATGAGGGTCCACGTAGCTGGCCGCGATGCTACCAGATACTTGAGGTACGTACGGCGATAGGGTCACTCACACTCTGGGTCACTCACGCTAGACCCATGTACGAGGACTTCGCTATGCCTTACAGCATCATGAGGGTCGACGTAGCTGGCCGCGATGCTACCAGGTGAGGTATTTACGGAAATAGGGTCACTCACATTCAGGGTCACTCACGCTGAACCCACGAGGGTTTCGCCATGCCGCACTCCAACATAAGCCGCAAAGTTGTGCACCGCACGCAAAGTTGTAGCTGTTGACGGTAACCACAACTAACTTTAGTATCTTAGGACATGCCGTATTATATGAACTTTGACGATTATGATTCATAAATTACAGTAAGGAAATAATTTTAAACAAAAAAAGAACCGACTTCACTTAGGATCCGCTATTCCAAGAGGAAGTGACCGAGTTGCTGTAAAAAATAGTTAAATCACTATAGGTGTGCCTATAATAGTTGAAGAGTTCCCTCGATTTCTCCAGGATCCCATCATCAGATCCCGACTTGGTGACAATAGGACCATCTAGGGGTTATACCTGTTCGATTCAAAAAAAATTTTTGAAAATCGGTTCACGATTCACGGAGATATGGAGTAACATACATACAAAAAAAAAAAAAAAAATCAGTCGAATTGAGAACCTCCTCCTTTTTTGAAGTCGGTTAATAAACTATATTGACTTACAAATAAAACTTATTTCAAATAAAACTAACTAGATATCAGTGGCGGCGCGTCCATAGAACACTATTCCCGTCGGCTCGCCTTATTTTTAGGGACCTGAGCAGTTTCCCTACAGCTCAAGAAGAAATTTTAAACCAGATTACAGCTTTCCTAAGAATTTTTTGGACCCACCGCCATTAGATATAAAAAATTTCAATGAATATTCCAGGCTCCTCCTCCGGAAAGAGGGCGTGAACCTCCGCACCTCCGCCGAGCTCGAGATCGTGAAGGCCATCAAGGAGAGGGCCTGCTACCTCTCCCCCAACCCCCTCAAGGAGGAGACTCTCGACACCGAGAGGGCGCAGTACACTCTACCCGACGGGACACAGTTGGAGGTAAAAATATACCATAGATATTGTAAAATATCAATTTTCATCACGATCCCATCAGAACAGCAGAAATTCAAAATGGCGTCCTTTTTTTCCTGACTTTGATTGGATCAAAACAGCAGAAATACAAAATGGCGTCCTTTTTTTCCTGACTTTGATTGGATCAAAACAGCAGAAATTCAAAATGGCGTCCCTTTTTTTCCTGACTTCCGAAAATTGACATAAAATATAGTATAGTAATAAGGTTGAGATCGTGAAGGCTATCAAGGAGGGGGGTGCTACCTCTCCCCCAAGCCTCTCAAGTAGGAGACTCTCGACATCGAGAGGGCACAATACACTCTATCTGACGGGACACAGAGGTAAAAATATACCATAGATATTGTAAAATATTGATTTGCATCACGATTAGGGGCTATTCATAAATTACGTCCTTTCAAAATAGGGGGGGTCTGGACATCGGATGATGGTAGCATAACGTAGGAGGAAACGGGGCCATTCGAAGCATAATCTTTGGATGATTTAGGGGGGGGGGGGGGGCTCAAAAATCGATGACGTAATTTATGGCCAGCCCCTTAGCAGAAATCCAAAATGGCGTCCCTTTTTTTATAATATATGTGATGTATTGTCGACAGATCGGTCCGGCGCGGTTCCGGGCTCCGGAGGTGCTGTTCCGACCTGATCTCATCGGGGAGGAGTGTGAAGGTATGAAAAAGAAGAAACCCTCACAATACAAGGTGTTACAAAAATGTTGGTTGTCCGTCAGTTCAGTTTTGTATGTCATTTAAGGGCGTAATGGTAAAATGTACTTACTCAGAAAAAAAATTTTTAGTACGACAAAAAATATTATTTTATATTTATGTTAATAGTACATTACACAACTAGGGTGGTAAAACAAAGAAAGGCCGAGATCGCAGAAGTTTGCGGCCCGAGCTGCAAGCGAGGGACGTAAATATGCGATCGAGGGCTTTCTTTATTACCTCCCGTGTTGTGTACATCGTTTTATGTTTACACTTGGCCAGAAAGCGTCTTTTTAAAAAGCCACTTAATGGCCAGGTGTGGCATAAAATATATTTTTCTCAGATCGATCAGAAGTTCTGTTGTAACACCTTGTATAGTCGACATCAAAAATATGGGAACGGCCAGGGTACTCAAAAATATCTGAACATGCAATTTATCGCCTTAACAACAGAAGCTTTGTTCGGATATTTGTGACCACCTTTTTTGTACTAAAACTTAAGAGTCGCCAGGACGCTCGCGTGAACTCGCGTTCCCATACAAACGTAGTTCAGCTCTCATTTTAAAACGACATGCTTTAGAACCATGAAATTTGGCATGGGCATTCTAGAAGTACAGATCTATGTCGGTAATTCGTTTTCGTTGCTCTAAATTATAATACAAAGAAAATATAGCAAAAATAAGTTTTCTATGTAAATCTGTATCTGGCTGTATTTTCTTTGTATTACAATTTTTTGCAACGAAAACGAATTATTGACATAGATCTGTACTTCTAGAATGCCCATGCCAAAGTTCGTGGTTCTAAAGCGTGTCGTTTTAAAATGAGAGCAAAACTACGTTTGTATGGAAACGCGAGCGTCTTGGCGACTCTCAAAAGAAAAAAAATTTCAGAAAATCACTGGTAACCCATTTCCCCCACAGGTCTCCACGAGGTCCTAATGTTCGCGATTCAGAAGTCCGACATGGACCTCCGCAAGGTCCTCTACCAGAACATAGTGCTGTCCGGCGGCTCCACGCTGTTCCGGGGCTTCGGAGACCGACTCCTGGCCGAGATCAGGCGGCTGGCGCCCAAGGATATGAAGATCAGGGTAAGTTAACTTCTAACTCGGATAAATCCATTCGACCCTCTTAGCAATTATCAAGGAATGTAGACATGGATTGACAATGTCCATACAAAATAGCGTTCCCGTATTTCAGGCTAAGGGAACGTACCCAAACTACGTGACCAGTTTAGGGGGGGGGGGAGGGGGGTCGTCAAAATACTACTCTAGGTCACAGGGGGAGGGGGGAGTCTTAGGTTCTGTCACGTAGTCAATAATTATGCTCAAATATCGCGCTTCTAATTATAGGTTTCCGTGCACTTTTGGTGTCACGCGGCCAGTGTCTTGATTTGATTTGATTTGATTTGATTTTTGATTTAATTTATTTTTTACTTCTCATGCTCGTAAAGTTTCACTTTATGCTGGGTATAGGCGGACTAAAACTCAATTTAATGCACAAGTGCATAAAAAATTGCCATTGTCAAAATAGCCTTAGAAGAAGTCAATTTTTTATGCACTTGTGCATAAAATTGAGTTTTAGTCCGCCTATACCCAGCATAAAGTGAAACTTCTTATGAAAGAAATTCCTATTATTTTTATTTCCTCACAATCGAAGTAAAAAGTAGAGTGTATAACTCGTCCATAAAACCCATTTTACGCTCGTACTTTATATCCATCCTCGCTCGCAAGCTCGCTCGTATGGATAAACGCCTCGCGTAAAATGGTGCGTTTTATGCACTTGTTGTACAATCTACTATATTATTCACATGAACATAACATACAATACACACAGAGTATGCACTTATACACTACATTCTGCCATTAGGCATGTGAATAATAACATATTTTGGTGATGTACAAAAATAATTTTGTTTGTGTATCACCAAATGGGTCCTATTACATTACATGCATAGTTTACATTAGGTACATACATAGTCATTAATCATTATATATTTTTACATTAAATTAAATTGGTAAATTATAATTGATAATGTCACACATGTTTACTACATTAAATCTTGAAACCTAAAGCTAAAAAATTCGTCAATACTATAAAAACAACATTCACATAGTAACTTATAAAATTTGTGTTTAAATTGGGAATATGGCAGCTCTTTTAGTGCCGCAGGAATTTTATTATATATTTTTGTACCCATTATATAGGCACTCTTCCTTCTGACTACGAGGTCGTGCGATGGGATTGTTATCTGGTACTGTCTTAGAGGTCTACTTGAAATATTTCTCACAGGAGGAAAAAGTTCCGGATTCTTCATGACAAATAATGAGATCTCGTATATGTATAGACAGGGTAATGTTAATAGGCCAAGTTTTGGAAACAGAGGTTTACATGTTTCTCTATACCCTGCTCCACACGAAGCCCGTACACATTCTTTTTGTGCAATAAAAGCTCGATCAGCAGTTACTGAATTACCCCACATAATGATTCCGTATCTTAGGATGGATGCGATATATCCGTGATATGCCATTAGGGCTGTTTTTAAAGATATTGTTTGTTGTAGTCTCCACAGGGCAAAATGGAACCTGTCTATCTTTGGGCTTATGTTTGCGATATGACTTTTCCAAGAACAGTGCGTGTCTAGAGATAATCCCAAGAACGTTGTAGTCTTAACTTCCTCAATATCAACATTGCAATGACTTACTTTTATGTTATGAATTTCTGCTTTGTATGATCTGAATTGCATGAACTTAGTTTTATTTAAATTTATTTTCAAATTGTTGTGAGCCAGCCAGGTGATTACATCTTGTAAGGCAGTATTAACATTAAATTCAAAATTATTGATGTCAGTAGCTTTAATTACAACAGTCGTATCATCGGCAAAAAGTATGCATTCGTGTTTGGTAACGTCAGGTAAGTCATTAATGTAACTAATAAATAGTAGTGGCCCCAGAATACTACCTTGCGGTACGCCAAAAGAGTTTAATTTATAACTAGATCTATAAGATCCGAGTTCATGGTTTTCTATTTTGTCTATTTGTGTGCACTGCATTCTTCCCGACAAGTAACTTTTTAGCCATGAGTGTGGAATACCTCGGACACCTAATCTTTCCAATTTGGTAAGTAGCTGCTTATGACACACTGTGTCAAAAGCTTTACTCATATCAAGGAACAACACGCCTACAGGTATACCATTGTCAATGCAATCCGTTATTATGTTATTGAGGCGAAAGTTGGCTAAGGCTGTGTTTCTTTTTTTTCTGAATCCATATTGTTCTTGCTTTCGAATTTCGTGTTTATTGAAAAATACTTCCAATCGATTATACATTGCACGTTCGTAGATTTTTGAAATTACTGGGATTAAAGTTATTGGTCTATAATTATCTATACTTAATTTATCGCCTGCAATGCTTCTTGGCAATTATTACGGATGGTCACCGAGGGGGGGGAGGGGGGTCAAAAACTGAAAAGAATGGGTCACGTAGTTTGGGTACGTTCCCTAACGCACTAGCACCATCTGTCGGTCACCACACATACTAACCGGTAACGGCCTCCTAGCCCAGTTGGTAGTGATCCTGCCTACGAAGCAGGAGGTCCCGGGTTCGATTCCTGGTCAGGGCATTTATTTGTGTGTTTATCACGAATATTTGTTCTTGAGTTATGGGTGTTTTCTATGTATTTAAGTATATATTTATCTATATAAGTATGTATATCGTCGCCTAGTACCCATAGTACAAGCTTTGCTTAGTTTGGGACTAGGTTGATTTGTGTAAGATTGTCCCCAAATATTTGTATTTATGTATACTAGGTCCCATTGTCATATGTTTTGGGGATTAACGCTGACAGAATAACTCGACCCCAGACTCGACAGATGGCGCTGCGGCACTTAATATGGAAAACAGTCGTATAACCGGAAGTTTGGAGGAACGCGATTTAGTATAGACATCGCCAACCCATGTCTATACTAATGGTTCTGTGAACCGTAGACTTCGGAGAACATAAATAATGCGACAGCAAACTTCCCCCCTTTTCTCCCTCATTTTCCTCCCAATCAAAAAAATGGCTCGACAATTTTTGGCAAATAAATCAAGGAACGTAGATGCCAAGTTTCATCGAAATCGGGTGAAAAATGCGACCTCTCGACCGACACTGACCAACCAACCAACCGCCAAATCGTTGTACCAGTGAAAACGGAGACGTTCGTCGCCTCGCTACGCTCGGCTCCTCAGTCAATTATCCTTGTCTATATAGTAGAGCAGCATAGCTAAAGAACTTTTTGAAGCTCAAGTCAATCGCGTCATCTGCGTGAAAGCCCCCTAAAGATACCCAAAATTTAAGAGGAAATGTCACCTGCACTGCTACTCCACCTAGTAGCTACTAGTGTACTACTGTACGCTATTCGTTACTAGGTGGAGTAGCAGTGCAGGTGACATTTCCTCTTACATTTTGGGTATCTTTAGGTCACTCTCAACTAGGCGCTACATACGGAGCCTCAAAAAGTTCTTAGACTATGGCCGTCTATTACATCTTTAAGCCTATGATTAAGTGTACATGTAATGTAATGTGTTGGCTGCGTGGCTCCGGCTTTAGAATAGTGCAACCCGGCTCTTTCCGCGGGTGTCGTAAGAGGCGACTAAGGGATAAGGGGATCTCTGATCCCTACTGCTCGTGAGAACGCTGTGGTGATTTATTTAATTAATAGTCATCCGCATGGCGGCGATGCGGTTCGCCACCCATCACGTCTCGTTCTTCACGGGGGCGGGAAGGGGCTCACGGAGAGCCGTTCTGCTGCATTGATCGTAGCAAATAGAAATCCGTGATCTCTGCCTACCCCTTTTGGGATATAGGCGTGATTATATGTATGTAATGTGTATGTGTTTGGTGTGTTGACGTGTGCAGATCTCGGCGCCGCAGGAGCGGCTGTACTCGACGTGGATCGGCGGCTCCATCCTGGCGTCGCTCGACACCTTCCGCAAGATGTGGGTCTCCAAGCGCGAGTACGACGAGGAGGGCCACCGCGCCGTGCACAGGAAAACCTTCTAGGCTCATCTCGTACACTCTTCCCGACACACACGCTACTCCCACACAGGTGGCGCTAGTAGTAGCTTATACCCAGTTTTCTAATCACGCTACTGGACGATAGGTGGCGCTAGTACTATCTTATATCGGAGACTATAACATTTGTGATATTTTCAAGCCAAGCACATCATTTTCGGTTATCAAAAAGGCGTTGCTGCCATAAAAATTCGTTTAGAAATAAACATTATTAATAACCGACTATAATGTACCTTTGACTTGAAAACGCCACATTTAATAGCCAGTGAAGCGCCATCTAAACGAGGGCAACTCAAAAATAGTAAGCAGCGTACCGTAGTAACGCTACTCGTTACTAGATGGCGCTACAGCGCAATGTCATTTCATCATACTATTCTGTAACTTGGGGTTGAAGCCTCAAAAAGTTCTTAGACTCTCTATATTATTTATAATTTCTGATATAAATATTAAATTTATCATAAAAGCGATAAACAATCACGCCGCAGTGATGTTACCCGTAAAAACTATATGTCGCCCAATTCGCTATTGTTCGACGTGTACATATCCTTAAAACAAGTTAACTGAAAAAAAAGTTGATACTACTAGCGCCATCTAGTGACAAGTGGCGAAACTACGGCAACTAAAATGTTGTCCGACATATTATATTAGCTATTTTAAATGAAAGACATTCAGTGCAATTGTAAAACTGAGGCAACGTTAACTAACTGCAAGAATGAATGGAACGAGTGAATGATTAACTACCAAGGACGATGTACAATCAGCATCAAATATATCGTAACAGCCAAAGTGATCAAATAGTTCATCACACCATATATTTTGTATGTGGCGAACTATTTGGCTACTCTAGATGTTACAATATATTTGATGTTGACTGTATTACCTGGACTGTCTCCACCACTTCATAGAAAACCACAGCCAAATAGCACTAGATCCCTATAGCTAGTAACTTATACCGGGTGTACAATCCAAATGGGTCAGTATGGAGAAATCGGAAACTATGAGAGATAACGAGATCTGTTCTTAGGAACCATGACGTCGATTTTAGATTTAATAATAATTATATTCAAACTTTTTAATTAACTCTCATACATAACCGGGAATCGAACCTGGTCAAAATCAATGTGTATAAATTCTGCAAGTCGCAAGAAGCACAACGCTAATGGAATCTTGTTTAAATAATTGAAAGAAAAACCCACCAATAAGATAATTATTTTATTTCAGCAAATGTTCAAAATGGTAGCCATTTGACTTGCAGAATTTATACACATTGATTTTGACCAGGTTCGATTCCCGGTTATGTATGAGAGTTAATAAAAAAGTTTGAATGTAATTATTATTAAATCTAAAATCGACGTCATGGTTCCTAAGAACAGATCTCGCTATCTCTCATAGTTAGCGACTTCTCCATACTGACCCATTTGGATTGTACACCCGGTATAATAGAGCGCAGTGTAAGAACGTTTTGGAGCTCAAGTCTGAAGCGCCATCTGTCCGAGAGCAACCTAAAGATATAAATATAGTAGGAAAAAATTACAGGGCGTCGCAGCGACATCTGGTAACGAGTGGCGTACCGTTGTAACGTTAGATGTCGCTGCGATGCACTGTCATGTTTTCCTACTATTTTAATATTTTTGTATGGACATTAAGTTCAGGTGTTAAGAGTCGCCAGGACGCTCGCGTTCCCATACAAACGTAGTTCAGCTCTCATTTTAAAACAACATGCTTTAGAACCACGAAATTTGGCATGGGCATTTTAGCAGTACAGATCTAGGTCGGACATTCGTTTTCGTTGCTAAAAATTGTAATACAAAGAAAATACAGCCAGATGCAGATTTACATACAAAACTTATTTTTGCTATATTTTCTTTGTATTACAATTTTTAGCAACGAAAACGAATTACCGACCTAGATCTGTACTGCTAGAATGCCCATGCCAAATTTCGTGGTTCTAAAGCATGTCGTTTTAAAAGGGGCAGCTGAACTACGTTTGTATGGGGACGCGAGTTCACGCGAGCGTCCTGGAGACTCTTAAATGGTCTTTGGTAAGTATGTGTGTCATAATGCTTATATGTACAGTTTTATATCGAAGAACAGCACTCAGTGTCGGGTTAAACTAATTGAACTCGATTGGTACCGTCGCCATCAAATATATCGGAGCGGCCAGGGTACTCAAAAATATATGAACAAGCACTCGCCTTGACAATAGAGGTGTTGTTCAGATATTTGTGACCACCTTGGCCGCTCCGATATATCTGATGACGACTGCACTAGTATTTTTAACGCCTGGTCACTTTTATTTAATTTTCTTACACGAAGATATACTGAAAAAAAACTTACAAATCAAAAGATACCTAACGTGATAATATCAGGGAGTATATATTTAATAGAGGCGTACTAAGGACTTTTTGAGGCTCATAGTCTGAAGCGCCATCGTAGCCGTTCGTTAGCGCCAGCATACTGTCCGCGCGTTAGTCGATATTACGTTATCGATTCTGTGTGACTTATTTGCCGCCACTACGGTCAAGCAGATGTTTTGGCACTTTTGGCATTCTCACGCCGTAATGTGCCGACAAAAGAAATAAGACAATGCACTAAAATATAACGATAATAAACATATAAAATAATATTACATGCTTACGGCTTATTACACAATTAAAGATTATGTCAATAACTCAAACGTGCATATTGTTGCGTAACGGTATACGTTACAATTAACTACAAATATTTATTTTTAAATAAATCAGTACCATTAACGTTATAAGAAATCATTGTTTTGGGCGAGTGCATCATATTCACACTAATCGACCTAGTGTCGATAAGTGTGCTGCTGTGCACTGCGGCCAACACTCGTGTAGGGCGAGTGCGGGACACGTGGCGACGGTCGGGCGCGGCGCACACCCTCCCGCTTCCTCGGCCCCCGAGTGCACGTTACTCCCGCGCGGACAGTAGATGTTTTCTGGGGATACTAAAATAATAATTACAAAATGAGTAGAGATTTAAAGAAGTGCGCTTCTTAATTTTATTTCGGCGATATTTTTGTACCACCATTAAAATTATGTTATTTTAATATTAACGACTTAGTTCATCTTTGAAATCACAGTATATATCAAGTTAAAAAGAGAGTTTAACCCATATATGCCCAGAGGGTCATTTTTGACCCTATGGAAAAAACTCTGTTAGCCTGTAACCTCAAGCATAGAGAAATAATAAGCCTTATAGAGTTCTCACTCCATACAACTGTATAATAGCCCGCAAGCTTGACATTTTGAAGGCTAGACGACTATGGGGTTCAGGGAGGAGCGGGCAGGGGGCGTGAATACCAAGGTTTTACAACGGGTGCCCTAATCACACCCCCTGCCCGCTTTTCCCTCGACCCCTTAGTCGTCTAGCCTTCAAAATGTCAAGCTTGCGGGCTAATAACCAGTTGTATGGAGTGAGAACTCTATAAGGCTTATTATTTCTCTATGCCTCAAGAGACCGGGGTCGAATATGACCCACTGGGCATATATGAGAAACAATATTTATATCGCTAAATAATATTTAGAGTATTAGAAAAACAGCTTATATTAATGTGCTCACTCTTTCTTTGCAAAATGTGAATCTTGTGTCTCTATAGTTAGTTTTAAGCATGAATTTATAGTATTTAATGTTAAAAGCATTTTTTGTATTTCAATTAAATTATTTTTTCTCGAATACACTGTATTTTTATTACCGTCGAATTTAAAGCCCGACCAGAAATATATGACCATTGTCAAGAGGGCGCTTTTTTCTCATGTATATGGTGACAGCAGAGACTATAGAGATATAGACGACCACAGCCTAAGAACTTTTTGAAACTCATGTCAATCGCGCCATCTATGTCAAAGCCACCTAATGATACCGAAAATGTAAAAGAAATGTCACCTGCACTGCTACTCCACCTAGTAACAAATAGCGTACTAGTTACACTAATAGCTACTAGGTGGAGTAGCAGTGCAGGTGACATTTCTCTCTCACATTGAGCACTGCGATCGTTCTCGTTACCCCCACCATGCACTTCGCACATAGCGAATACTTGACAGTTGCTCCCATTGTCATCAGGTCAGGATCTGATGATGGTTCCTGTTGAAATCGAGAGAACTCAAATATTATAGGCACACCTATAGTGAATTGAGTATTTTTTACAGTAGCTTTTGGAAATGTGGAGGTTAAGAGTCGCCAGGACGCTCGCGTGAACTCGCGTCCCCATACAAACGTAGTTCAGCTCTCATTTTAAAACGACATGCTTTAGAACCACGAAATTTGGCATGGGCATTCTAGCAGTACAGATCTGTCGGTAATTCGTTTTCTTGCTAAAAATTGTAATACAAAGAAAATATAGCAAAAATAAGTTTTGTATGTAAATCTGTATCTGGCTGTATTTTCTTTGTATTACAATTTTTAGCAACGAAAATGAATTACCGACATAGATCTACTAGAGTGCCGATGCCAAATTTCGTGGTTCTAAAGCATGTCGTTTTAAAATGAGAGCTAAAATACGTTTGTATGGGAACGCGAGCGTCCTGGTGACTCTTAAGTGAAATCGGTTATTTTATTAAATGACACATTTTCAAGACAAATTTTCAAGACAAAGGTACATGTTATCGGTAGGTAATAGAGTTTATTTCCAAATGAATTTGTATGGCAATAACGCCTTATTGACAACCGACAATGTACCATCGGGTTCAAAAATGCATGGGCAATTTATGAATGAATTCATTGATAAATTGGCCATGCAATTATGAACCCGATGGTACCTTTGACTTGAAAATATCACAAATTTATATTAATTTCGTTTGGGAGTAGCAGAACAGTTATGATATATGATTTATTTCACGAGCAAATAGCCGACGATATATTCGTGTGTCATATAACTCATATATACTGCTGTACCTAAGAAAGCTTTCCAAAATTGTGAAATATTTCGGAAATTTAACGTAGGAAAAATTCGGAAAATTTCTTACATTTTGGTACGAGAATTGAAACTTTCCAATTTTAAATTTCCCATATTTCCTAGTGAAAGTTTCATGACATTTCCGAGCAATTATAGAATTTTATGGAAACTTTTCGCAACTTGCACATCTGAAGTCATATATGCCTTCCAAAATGCGATAATCGCACCTGTAGAGGCATTGAAAAATTGTCTATAGACGCCTGTCTAACTCCAATGTAAAAACGGTCACATACGGCCTTATAGATTTACGAGAACAAAGCGTTACCCAGTTTGCGCATGTGATAGCGACATCTAGCGGTGGATTTGGTTTTCTTGGGAAAGTTTATGGCGGAAAATAATATCGTCGGGATATAGTACAGTCGACGTCAAAAATATGTTTACACTTTTGCACCTTATTACAATGGAGTAAGGTGTAAAAGTGTAAACATATCTTTGACGTCGACTGTACAAATATTGAAACTACGAAACCCCACTAGTTAGTTTGCTTTAGTATCCTTATCAAGATACGGGTATCTGGCAGCTTTTCCTCGGTTCAGCCAGAGATTTTGTACAGTCGCCATCAAATATCGGAGCGGCCAAGGTTGTCACAAATATCTGAACAACGCCTCTATTGTCAAGGCGATAAAGTGCATGTTCAGATATTTTTGAGTACCCTCGCCGCTCCTATACATCTGATTGTATGAAGTCAGAGACTATAGAGATATAGACCGCCACAGCCTAAGAACTTTTTGAAGCTCAAGTCAATGACGCCGTCTATGTCAAAGCCACCTAAAGATACCGAAAATGTAAGAGAAATGTCACCTGCACTGCTACACCTAGTAGCTACTAGTGTACTACTAGTACGCTATTTGTTACTAGGTGGAGTAGCAGTGCAGGTCTATAATAAATAAATATTAGGACAATCTTACACACAAATCAACCTAGTCCCACAGTAAGCTCAATAAGGCTTGTGTTGTGGGTTCTAGGCGACGATATATATAATAGATAGATACGCGTAAATACTTAAATACATAGAAAACATCCATAACTCAGGAACAAATATCTGTGATAAACACACAAATAAATGCCCTGAGCAGGATTCGAACCCGGGACCTGCTTCATAGGCAGCTATATCTCTATAGTCTCTGAGGCACTGGTCCCACCGCGAGCTAGTAAGCTATGAGCTATCGGCTATAAACACGAACAAAAGATAAGCACTCCCGTGGGCGAGTAACTATAAACGTGTCTCTTTTATTTACACAGGAGTGCTTATCTTTTGTTCGTGTTTATAGCCGATAGCTCATAGCTTACTATAGTAGCCCTCAACCAAAGTGACGACCGGGGCCATAAAACCTTGAGCTCGCGTTATCAGTTATCCATTGTGTTGCATTGTGGACTTTTATGGCCCCGGTCGTCACATTGGTTGAGGGCTACTATAGCTCGCGGTGGGACCAGTGCCTGATGAACTGAAGAAATAAAAACCAATATCATTTCTATAGGAATGCTTTATTAACAAAAATGTCTACAAGTTAAAACAGTACAAATATTCAAAAATCTTAAGAACAGTTAAAACCTAACAATAAATAAATAAATACATCCTAAATGACTGAATTGTACGCCTCGGCGTAATATCATGGCCAGTTATAAACATTTTTACTATACAAACAAATCATAATCGGGTTTTGTCACGAACCCGGATTATTGAACCACTTGCCATTGTTCGTAATTTAGCCGTATAATGAATTACCATAGATATACCACCCATAGATCTGACACGGAACTAATAATACCAAGATAGAACGGGATGGTCTTATTACACTTTCAATAGATACGGCAGAGAGGTGCTATTATCGTTGGTCCTTGTCATAGTTTCTATTACCCTCCACGCGTTACTTCTAGCAGTGGAGGGTAACAAACAGATATAATGCGCGATTTCTTCAAGAATTTCTGTGATTGCTACGAGAAAAGCTGTTAGTTTTCCTAGAAAGTTGTGTCGGCTAAGGAAAACATTGGTAAATTGTTCTGTTTTATGCTGTAGAAGTGATTATGGGCATCTATATATCTATCCCTTACGGGGGTGCACGTGTGCGGGCTCTAGTTAATGCTTGCTTTGAGTGAATTACCGATGTTACTGACAGCTGTCAACTGTCATTTACATATACAGACCAGAGGCCAGTTTTATAAAGCTACAAGTTACAATTTACAAGCGGAACTCTCTTTTTAACCCTATGTGTTAGAAAGAGACTCCCGCTTGTAAATTGTAACTTGTAGCTTTATAAAACTGGCCTCAGGTGGGCTACCGCGAAGTTCTCTCTCTTGCATATACGAAAGAGAGTGAGGCCAATAGACGATTCGACGAACGAAGTGCTTCGCGGTTATAGGCCTGACACGGAAATAATAATACCAAGATTGAACGGGATGGTCTTATTACACTTTCCATAGATATGACAGAGAAGGCGCTGTTATCGTTGGTCCTTATCATAGACTCACCCTTGTGATTATTACTTACTTCCAAAAGGCCCTAAGTACAATAGAAACGTTTATTACCCTCCACCGCTCTTTGAAGGGTAACAATGAAGCCGACTAAATTATGTAGGTTAGTTCCGTACAAGGCGGGAAGAAGTTTATAACTCGAGATATAAAATTGAAGAAATTTGAACCTTATGAATTTTTTTTAGAGCTCAAATTTCATCAACTTTTCGCCGCGAATTGTCAACTTCTTCCCGCCTTGTACGGAGTTACGGTATGCTACCAGCCATCTTGAAACGTGGTTTAAAATCAGTCGCGTTGCGTGTATTCTGTCCTTTAGGGTAGGCCGCGTACGCGGTGTCTAGTTAAATTCTTGCTTTGAGGTTACTGACAGCTGTCAACTGTCAGTTACATCAGTCATTTTCTCATTTATTACACGGCTAAATTACGAACAATGACAAGTGGTTCCACAATCCGCGTTCGGACTGTACAGTAGCCATCAGTATCGGAGCGGCGAAGGTATTCAAAAATATCTGAGCATGCACTTTATCGCCCTGACAATAGAGGCGTTGTTCAGATATTCGTGACCACCTTGGCCGCTCCGATATATTTGATGGCGACTGTGATCAGATATATGGGATCTGCCAAGGTGGTTACTAAACTGAACAAGGAACTCACAAAAATGTTTTTTGGTACACAGTTTTATTGCTGACTGTACCTAGTAGCATTGTCACGTAAACTACGGAAGTGTACCAAATTTCAGCTCAATCAGACACCGGGAAGTGGTTGAAATTTAACTTGCAAGATTTGATGCGCATAAATAAATAAACAAACAAATATACGGGGCCAAGCTGAATAAAACTGTGTAAAATAGCCTCTATTGTCAAGGCGATAAAGTGCATGCTCAGATATTTTCGAGTACCTTGGCCGCTCCGATATATCTAATGGCGACTGTGCTGAAATGACAGATGGACAAGTAGGGTCGGACTGTCATTTTAGAATCTGAGATATATAAAAAACACAACATACTTCACATTCTTTGTGTTTCTTAGTCTATGGTCTGTTAAGAGTCGCCAGGACGCTCGCGTGAACTCGTGTCCCCATACAAACGTAGTTCAGCTCTCATTTTAAAACGACATGCTTTAGAACCACGAAATTTGGCATGGGCATTCTAGCAGTACAGATCTATGTCGATAATTAGGTTTCGTTGCTAAAAATTGTAATACAAAGAAAATATAGCAAAAATAAGTTTTGTATGTAAATCTGTATCTGGCTGTATTTTCTTTGTGTTACAATTTTTGCAACGAAAACGAATTACCGACATAGATCTGTACTACTAGAATGCCCATGCCAAATTTCGTGGTTTTAAAGCATGTCGTTTTAAAATGAGAGCTAAACTACGTTTGTATAAGAACGCGAGCGTCCTGGCGACTCTTAAAACACCAGAATGAGGATTCGACTTTTAAAACCGACAGATTATAAATAACGCCATTATGGAACTATTCTGAAGTCTCGAGTACAATCACCGTCAAATATATCTGAGCGGCCACGGCACTCAAAAATATCTAAACATGAACTTTACCACATAGACAATAGAGGCGTTCAAGATTCAAGATTTTTATTCATGACGTACACAATATTACAAACAGACAAATACAAATAAATAATAAAAACGTATTGTTTAAACGTAACGTGTTCAGATATTTGTGACCACCTTGGCCGCTCCGATATATCTGATGGCGACTGAACATACCATAAACTGTATGGTTTGGCCAAATTGTTTCTTTGCGATTGCCACGCCATTACTGCCATATTAAAATCGAGCTTTTTTAGATTTTGGGCAATAATCTCTTTAAATCCCGAGTTCTTTCCACCAAAATAAAATTGCACAAATATTTGCAAGATGTCAAGAATTTCCGTAAACTAGAAAAAAACGTAGGTACAGTCGCCATCAGATATATCGGAGCGGCCAAGGTGGTCACAAATATCTGAACAACGCCTCTACTGTCAAGGCGATAAAGTGCATGTTCAGATATTTTTGAGTACCCTCGCCGCTCCGATATATTTGATGGCGACTGTACGATTTTTTAATGGCCCAAGTAAATCATGATATGAAATAATCACTACATAAATTTACATGTAAAACAAAGTAGTTAAAACTTTTATATATAAACAGTTGTGTAGTCAGTATGTATTTTTCTAAAAATAGTACATATTTTTTTGTTGAGTAAAGAGTCGAAATATTTAGAGAGGTATAAACACAGATATGACCAATAATATACGAGTAATCCGCCTCGAACTGAGAACTCGCGATTTACTTGCAAACGAGTTGACCAATATAACAAGACCCCAAGGAGGATTTTTTTTCTCCTTCTAGCTCCATAACCACTTGATCGATCCTGCTCATATACGAACTTACAAATTTTATGTATCTCTGCTACAGCCCCAAGAAATTTCATAAAGATCAGAAAAACGTTACGAAAGTTATCGTCGGACAAACTATCGAAACCAAAAAGCCGTCCAAATGCCGAGACGTCCCAGTAGCCAGGTGACAGTTCGGTCTGGAGTTGTTTGTAAGAACTCACTTCGCTTACGCTCCTCGAGTTCGATTAACTTTGTGGTTTTTGGTAAACAAGTAAGTCGCAAATAAATGTTTTCATAACATTAACGTAAAAACTAAGTTTTTTTGGTAAAGGTATATATTATTGGTCCGATGTACAGCCGCCATCAGATATATCGGAGCGGCCAAGGTGGTCACAAATATCTGAACAACGCCTCTATTGTCAAGCCGATAAAGTGCATGTTCAGATATTTTTGAGTACCCTGGCCGCTCCAATATATTTGATGTACGCTTAGCTTAGGCGAGCACATTTGTACTAAATTCATAACCTACACAAAGAACATATCTGTTGTGAATTTTAAAGTTCTAAAAATTGTCTATGGACTCTGTTTTTTTTGGTAACAGCCCATAGACAAATTACATAATAATCACAGATAAAAAATATTACAAACGTTATATTTTATTTGTGGTTGTGAATTTAGAACTACTGTGGGCCTTAAAACTGTAGATATAGGTACAGACAGATCCGTGATCTCCACGTTTTTAACCGACTTCAAAAAAGGAGGAGGTTCTCAATTCGACTGAATTTTTTTATCATATTCTTTTTGTATGTATGTTACTCGATATCTCCGTGAATCGTGAACCGATTTTCAAAAATTTTTTTTATTCGAACGGGTATAACCCCTAGATGGTCCCATTGTCACCAAGTCGGGGTCTGATGATGGGATCCTGGAGAAATCGAGGGAACTCTTCAACTATTATAGGCACACCTATAGTGATTTGATTTCACTATTTTTTACAGCAACTCGGCCACTTCCTCTTGGAATAGCGGATCCTAAGTGAAGTCGGTTCTTTTTATGTTTAAAATTATTTAAAGTAATGCCTCGTTTTGCTTCAACTTTATAAACCTTTAGCAGAGACTTATAGATAATATAGACATCCAGTCTAAAAAAAATTGAAGCTCATGTCTGAAAGCGCCATCTACTCCAGACTCACCTAAAAGTAGCTCATGAGTAGGAAACAAGCTAGCTTTACTACGGTACGCTACTCATTCCCAGATGTCGCTGCGACGAAATGTCATTTTTTCTTCCTATTTTTATATTGCGTGGCAGCGACATCTAGTGCCGAATAGCGTACCGTAGTGAAGCTAACTTTTTCCTACTTACGAGCTACCTTTGGGACTCTGGACTAGATGGCGCTTTCAGACATGAGCTTCAAAAAGTTCTTAGACTGTACTGCTCTATTAGGCACTGGTCCCACCGCGAGCTAGTAAGCTATGAGCTATCGGCTATAAACACGAACAAAAGATAAGCACTCCCGTGTTAATAAAAGAGACACGGCGATATTTATAGTTACTCGCCCAGCGGTGAGCTATAAATATCGCCGTGTCTCTTTTATTTACACGGGAGTGCTTATCTTTTGTTCGTGTTTATAGCCGATAGCTCATAGCTTACTAGCTCGCGGTGGGACCAGTGCCTTATACCTATATGTTACTCTATGTGTAGGACAAAATGTTATGTATTTTAGTACCAGGTAGTCTGAGGCAAACTTAGAGCATTTTGTACAGTCACCAAAACATTATTCTATATTTTGTTTTGAGTTGAGTCACTGTCTTAGAAAACTGTTTCTCGCATTCCATTTCATTTGAGCATCCAAAAATATATTGCTTAGCAACTTTATCATACAATCGTACTTAAATAGCTATTATTTTAAAATGTTTCACACTTTATACATCATTATAGCATTGAAATGGCATCTTATTTCTTTTTTTGGAATCGCTGGTAATAGACTACAATCTTGCATTAATATCTTCACAGCGAAGGCCGCAAAAATATCTGACACGCACTTCTTCACTACATAGTATAAAACAAAGTCGCTTCCTGGCGTCTGTCTGTATGTATGCTTAGATCTTTAAAACTACGCAACGGATTTTGATGCGGTTTTTTTTAATAGATAGAGTGATTCAAGAGGAAGGTTTATATGTATAATTGCACCCGTGCGAAGCCGGGGCGGGTCGCTAGTCCTCTATAAATAAGATTGTGTCAGAATTTAGATTTTTATGCGTGCTTCGTTATATAAGATATTATACGCCATGAGATATATCGAAACGACCAAGGTGTTCACAAATATCTGAAAAACGCCTCTATTGTCAAGGCGATAAAGTGCATGTTCAGATATTTTTGAATTGGCCGCTCCGATATATTTGATGGTGACTATACCACTTGACAGTCTGTACTAAACATGTCACAATTTTATAAGTTTTCTTTGAGAACTTAAATCTACATTCGCATATTTTTTCACCATTTCAACAAGTTTTCTTCTGATAGCTACATTAACATTAATTTGTGGTATGATTTTTTTTAAGATGCCGAAATTGTAGGGAAAACTCCTTATTAATATTCCGACATTTAAAAAAAATTGTATTATACTCGTATTAGTAGTATAAATATACTTTCAATAATCACTTACTTAGTAGTCGCCATCAGATATATCGGAGCGGCCAAGGTCACAAATATCTAAGCAACGCCTCTATTGTCAAGGCGAAGTACATGATCAGATATTTTTGAGTACCCAGGCCGCTCAGATATATTTGATGGCGACTGTATTTGCAAACTCATGTATGTATAAAACCCACGCGCTACACCAGCGTAGCGGCATAGTTTTCAGTTATTCAAATACATTGTTAATAATATTAGGCCTTTGTTTTATTTGTATTACAATGAGGGTTTCCCGAATCGATTTTCTCACCAGACGGCAGCACTGTGGCGAGAGGTCCAGCTCTCATAATCCAACAATCATGTTTAAGAGTCGCCAGGATGCTCGCGTTCCCATACAAACGTAGTTCAGCTCTCATTTTAAAACGACATGCTTTAGAACCACGAAATTTGGCATGGGCATTCTAGTAGTACAGATCTAGGTCGGACATTCGTTTTCGTTGCTAAAAATTGTAATACAAAGAAAATACAGCCAGTTACAGATTTACATACAAAACTTATTTTTGCTATATTTTCTTTGTATTACAATTTTTAGTAACGAAAACGAATGTCCGACCTAGATCTGTACTACTAGAATGCCCGTGCCAAATTATGGTTCTAAAGCATGTCGTTTTAAAATGAGAGCTGAACTACGTTTGTATGGGAACGCGAGTTCACGCGAGCGTCCTGGCGACTCTTAATCACATTTTTTTGGTTGGTGGATTTTGACAGCCGCTGTCAAGGACCTCTCGTCACAGTGCCGCCACCTGGATGTCAAAACCCCTCATTGAATTGAAACTTCTATTGGACTGTCAAGTGATTATTAACAGTTTACAAATCAGGGTATATTCAATATTGCAGTTTTTAAAAAACTTACATCATTCATCCTAGCATAACTTGCGTTGCCGCGCATATTTCATGTCGCGCGCGACAAATCATGTCGTGCTAGGGATCTCCTTGGTCTATCAATAAAGTTACAAGTGTCAATTTACAAGCTAAAGTCTCTTTCTAACCCTATGTGTTACAGAGGGATTACCACTTGTAAATTGTCACTTGTAGCAGAGACTATAATAATATAGAGATATTGACCGCCACAGCCTAAGAACTTTTTGAAGCTCAAGTCAATTGCGCCCTCTGTCCCAAAGCCGCGTAAAGATACCGAAAATGTAAGAGGAAATATCACCTGCACTACTACTCCAACTTGTAGCAAATAGCGTACTAGTAGTACACTAGTAGCTACTAGGTGGAGTAGCAGTGCAGGAGACATTTCCTCTTACATTTTCGGTATCTTAGGCTGTGGCCGACTATATCTCTATGGTCTCTGCTTGTAATGTAGAGGCCACTGGACAGTAGGGATGCCACGAATGTCCTTTGTCTAACATTCGCGAATGCGATTCAGGATGCGAATGTTCGAATGCGACGACGAATGTTACGGAGTAACTTTAAAAAACTCAATCTTTGTCATCATGTTTATGTATTTTAAAAAAATACAGAAGAATTATACTTACAGTGCGTGAGCTGTGAAATGAACCTTCGGGTTTTACTGCTATCCTGCTCTCTCATTACATGTGGCCTAATCAGAGAGCAGGATAGCAGTAAACCCCGAAGATTCATTTCACAGCTCACGCACTATATATGTGATAAGCATACCCCGGATTTTTGGGGGCAGAAATGATTTAGTGAGCTATCTTTTTTATTTTAAAATAGTTACCAAACTATGAATAAAAAATAGGTAGTAAGATCCAAACGTGCTTAGAAATTTTCAAATATTTTCAAGTAAAAGGTACATATTGTCGGTTGTCAATAAATCATTACTGCCTTAATAATTTATTTAAAAACAAACTCTATTAACAACAGACAATGATGTACCTTTTGCTCGAGAACGTCACAAATAGTTTCTTTTTTTTTACAGTGATTACCTATTTTTGGCTAGTGTAAATCATTTCTGGCCCCAAAAATCATCACTGATGTATATTTTGGTCAAAATGAGTCATTTCACGAAACGAAATTATTTTCATCCTATTTTCTCGCATATAAATTATTCCCCGCGAAATTATTTTGAATACTTTTAACGAGAATAAAATCAACATGACTTTGATACGAATGTGAATATTAATAATGATGCGAATATCCGCATTTTACGAATGCGAATACGAATATTCGTGACATCCCTACTGGTTACATTAATAAAAAACCTACAGCTTATCCAACACAGTCCATAACAATAAGGCTTATAAACGCATTCGTCTCTCTCTAGCAAATATCGTAAGAGAGGGACGAATGCAGGCTATAGACAATACTATGATATAAAGTCATACAGACATGTTATTTCGAAATATTTTATTTTTTAATACAGTATTTTAGATATAAAATGATATTTCGTACATAAGTTCCGAAAAATTCAATGGTACGAGCCGGGGTTTGAACCCGAGACTTCCGGATTGAAAGTTTGACGTCTTACCGCCAGGCTACCAGCGCTTCTTAACCGACTTCAATATTTCGAAGAAGGAGGTTCTCAATTCGTCGGGATTTTTGTTTTTGCTATTTTTTATGTGTGCTCACTGATTCGAAGACAACTGGACGGTTTTGAAAACTCTTTTTTGTTTGAAAAGGTATACTCCACAGTTGGTCCCATTGTCACCAGGTCCGGATCTGATGATGGAATCCTGGAGAAATCGAGGAAACTCTGCAACTATTATAGGCTATAGGCACACCTATAGTGATTTAACTATTTTTTACAGCAACTCGGCCACTTCCTCTTGGAATAGCAGATGCTAAGTGAAGTCGGTTCTTTTTTTTGTTTAAAATAATTAAGTTTTATAAATAAAATCTTGTACAAACCTACATGTCTGTATGGCCTTGTATCATAACCAATCTCTGCAGCCAATCACAACATTAGCTAAGCGAGCGATGTCTTCCAAAATTACTTCTAAAATTTAAGAAAAATAGTAGATTTTTTTTGTATGGGACTCATCGTCCCAGCCGGCCAACCCTCCATACATAACCATTTTTTTATCACGATTTTTTTTTCTTAGATTTTCGTAATTAGAAATCGATACCAATTATGCCCTTTAACGGATCACCAGCATTTTTGTTACACCCTGTAAGAGAGCTCAAAGGAACCCTCTTGTCCTTCTAGCCGACAACACAGTGAATCCTCCTTTACAAAGGGTCGGCAACGCGCATGTGACACCTCTGGAGTTGCCGTCTACGGTAGCTTACCGTCGTGATATAAAAAAAGAATTGTGCATTAGTTATAACAGCACATAAGTTTTCAGTTTAGACCACAAGATGGCGCCACTATGGTAAGGAAAAAGCGTGTTGAGATAATTTTGAACACATCGCCTGCTCACCTTATTCCGTTATTATACCTATCCTTAAGTTACATTTAGGCCCTGTTTCAATCTCCATATTGCTTGGGTAGTCCGCATATATTTTTTTACTTCACTCTGGGCGGTAAGTGAGATTTGCCGCCCACGGGCGCAGCGACAAATCTCACTTAGCCCTAGGTACGTAATGTACTATTAATGGTTAGAATGCATTGCGGTTGGTCCAATCAGAGACATTAGGCACGGAAGGAACACTAGAAATTATATAATTTAATTAATTCTTTGGTACCACAAGGCCTTGCTGAGTATCTATTTTATAAAAAAAAGCATATTTAAACTTTATTTTAAATGTCGAAGTTGTAAGCGCCATCTGGACGAGAGCAACCCTAAGCTACCAAAAATGTGGAACTATGCAGCGCCATCTAGTAACGAGTAGCATTACTACGGTTCCTACATTTTCGGTCTCTTAGGCTGTGTGTCTCTCTCTATAAAACAGATACCTTCTGGTAATGATTACAGAATTTTTAGAAAATAAATATATTTGTATGTGGATGTTCCCATTATCATGAGTACCATTTAATAATAAAAAATCTAGCATTTTCCATATATATACGCCGTCCATCAATAAAACTATAATAAAATTAACAATCTACCAAAGCAATATGGCTTCCCAACATACACAATACGCCAAGCGTAATAAAATACTAACAGGTATTTTCAATACAAAACGTATGCTAGATACAAGTCAAACCTCACTCACTTTAATTCACTAGTATTTACACTCAGTTTCCCTGTCAGGTATTTTACCTGGTATTTATACCTGTTATTTTCACTCTCCTTTTAATCGTTTGCTGAATTCTTCCTGTTGTAACTCGCGCCATTCCTTCTTTGCCTTCATGCGTTTTAGTTGACCGTCCCTGCAATGAAAATAAATAAATTAAAACGATTAATAAGTACTCTACTTAGTGTAAAAAAGACTAGTCTTCTTTGTAATGATAAATAATAAATAAATGTAATCTAATGATACTCGGTGGGAACCAACTCAACCAACAACTCGATAAACTTTATTCCAAGGCTGGGAATCCAAATATTTATTAAAATTATTTGATTTGTTCTTCAGTTGTACTGAAGGCAGCGCCATCTTTATCTTTCTAAGAGCTCTGATTGGAGGTAATTAAACATAACGTTGTAGATCATCATCATCATCAATTATTTAAGAGCTGGGCTCTTGTCGGTGGAGCATTTTCCATGTATATCTGTCCTTTGCCATCTCCTTGATGGCCTGATACGACACGACGTTGATTTTTTGTTAATGTTGTAGATGACTGGGCAAAATACGCGTATACGTACATTTACAAAGATTGTATATACACGGGAAAAATTCGACCGGTGCTTCTGTGACCCAGGTGGCCAAGTTGGTTAAGGCGTCTGCCGCGAATGCAGAAGACGCTGGTCACTTAGGCTTAGGTCACTTTTTCCTTAATATATGACATCTATATAAGCTTATTGAGATTATCAGGAAATATCACATGTCATTTTCTGAAGAAACTCCACAGCCTACAAGTGTGTTGCAAGCGCGTTGTCCCAAGATGTTGACAGATACGTTTTTTTGGACAGATTGGTTTGCCAACTATATATGTGTAATAACTGACCACTGCAGGTCTATGAGACCGCCTCGCGCCGCCACGCACGCCTTGACGCGGTTGGCGAAGGCGACGGCGTCCTCGCGCTCGCCGCGCCGCATGGGCGGCAGGTACCACACGTCGCACACGATGGCCCACGAGCTCATCATGTTGAGGAGGTAGTGCAGCATGCCGTAGCGGGAGCTGTTCCAGAACGCGTCGCCGAAGCGGGGATCGTATCTGAAAAAAAAAAATGTTTTTGTAAAAAAAATACAAGATTTTAGCGCCGATTGCGTCATGAACGTAAAGCACGTTAGAAACGTCACGTAAAGTTATGTCAGAAACGTCACGTAACGGCACGTTAGAAACTTCAGGTAGTCAGGTTAGAAACGTCACTTAAAGTCACGTTAGAAACATAGTAAGGAACAATAAAATTAAGTGTACGCGGTTAAAGCCCGATTTACTGATGAATTATATGTTGACGATATGTTTATGGGTGCAGAAAAACAGAGTAAAATATCTGACACAATGTTATTTGTAGTGTCATAAGAGCATGTCACATACTTTTGCGACATTCGTTGTTCAAGTTAGTATTGCAGTACTGTTAGTAGAGCATGTACCTCACCCCATCCTGAGGTGCAGTGTACTGTTGAGGTTCGATAACAACCTCTACATTACTGGTTGTTTGATACCATATTCTATATTTAAACTAGTAGTCCGCATCGAACTGAGAACTCGCGAAACTGACCAATATAACAAGACCCATGAGTTAATTTTTTCGCGGCTTTTAGCTCCATAGCCCCTTGGTCGATCCTACTCATATACGAACTCTAAAACTATATGTATCTCTGCTACAACCTCAACAAATTTCATAAATATCAAGAACACGCCACTCAAGTTATTGTCGAACAAACTCTCACAGTCAAAAAGCCATCGAAATGTCGAGACCTCGAAACATCGAAATCCCAGTAGGCAGAAGTTGTTTGTAAAGAGTGGCCACGCAAATCAAGATCCTGAAGTCCTACCTATGGGTTTTCCTTCGCCCCAAAAATACTCACTTGATGGCCACAGGGTAGATGAAGCCTCCGACCTCGAAGCTGCCCTTCTTGAACTGCATCACGGACGTGTTGTTGATGCACGTGCCCTCGGGGAAGATCAGGATCGGAGGATTATCCGGTACTGATATGTGCTCTTTTAGCCTGTGGACAAATATATGAAAATTTGTAACATTTTGTGAAAGTTAAGTTGAAGTGTTTGTTACTCTATTATGCAAAAGCGATTGATATGATACGTGGAAATCGATGGGATGTATAAGCAGTTTGTTTTTTAGCAGAAAAAAATATGGCTTAGTGAAAATGTGTTGTGATTGTGACTTGTGACATTGAAATTTAATTCTAATACCTAGTACACCGTTCAAAATAAAGGGTAAAAGGAAAGTTACGAACGAGAGAGCTTCTAATAGTATAATTCCAAAGTGAAGCTGAGTACTTTTATGACTCGAAAATGTAATAAACGTACGCTCTGACTTATAAACAATGTTTTCATTACATTTGCGAAGAAAAACGACATTTTAAAATAACAAAAATGTTAAATAAGGTTAGTAAATGTTCGTAACTGCCTAGAGAATCAACTATTACTATAAATACTATAATTCTCGCTATAGAATGCCATGCTTTATGAGCATGTATGATGTAAATAAGTCTAAAACTAAGTGGGTTAGCCAGATCGTACTTTTATTTACGTCTACGCAGGTATGATACTTTCTCTATCGGAAACAAGAGAGACTCCCAAACTAATCCGGCCCGCGAGTCTGCTATTTGGGCCGGAAAAGAGCTTAATTTCAAATTTCTAACCCGGCCCGCGAAAAGAAAGTGTAGGCTGGCCCTCGGGTAAAACTTTAGAGACCTCTAGGAGGTTAACTGAAATAAAATACGATAATCTCACCTCCTAGCCACAGCGTGTCTGTCTTTGACCTCTGACCGCTCGAACCAGATGTGTGGTGAGGCGCGCGCTAACGCCCTCTGTAAGATGCCGAGGAAACCTCCGTGTCTCTGCCCTATCTGAAAAAGTTAGGTTTCATTAATAACATGGTTATTTATAGTTTAACGGACGTATAACCTTTTAACAGCCAACGAATAATAGTACATTACGTACCTAGGGCGGTAAAATAAAGAACGGCTCAGATCGCGGGCAATTGTGGCCCGAACCGAAGGTGAGGTGTCGCTTTGCACGTCATAAAACGAGAAAACGTCACACGCCAAGATCACGGACGCAAGCGAGTCAATACAAACCTTACTTGATAGTATAAAGGTTACTTTGACAGCGTACGGCATAACGCTTAGTCTAAGGCCCTCGTGGACGCTTGAGTTGGGCGTCCAGCGGGGCGGGGCGTGCGACGTACATGTTATACAAACGAAACTCATATTGGCGTCCTGAGTCGACGCTGCACCAAGTATGGACGCTCGCCCGCCCCGCTGCACGCCCCGCCGGACTCTCCGCTCCGAGCGTCCACTCAGGCCTTGCACTTATTGGCGTTGTAGTCACGACTACTTAACTTCAAGAGATCTTGGCGTTCAAAAGGTTAACTGACGTTTAATAGTTGGACGAAGATAAGAATACGATTTTTTTGTGTGGAGCAAGTAATAGTTACGGTACACATTATATCTTAGGTATGTAGACAATATTAAACAGCTTTTTTTGTAAATAATTGTAGCTATACATTATCCCAAGCAATCACATATACTAAATGCACATTTATCCCCGTTTTGGGCCCTCATGCGAATATTAAGAAATAATATTAAATTATTTCACTTACCGAGAAGTCTACAATATTTCTAGGACTACTGCTGTGGTATGGTTACTGAATAATGGTTTCATTGTACTTCTATTTTCAGCGGTTTTAACGTAGATATATAACAGACAGACTTATACTCTCGAATCTATAATATTATAGTCGGGAATAGTCGGATAGGCTAACTCTAATCGTTAGGTAACAATTAAAAAGGGTTAGGGTTATCCTATCAAAAGAATAGGGTTTCCCGGTCCCTGCATCGACTTACCAGTGAATAATTATTATCGCACATAAGCACAAGCGCGTCGATCAGGCTCCTATGGTTCGTGGCAGTATGATAACCCTAATCATTGGGTAACAATCAAATAGGGTTACCCTATATAAATAGGGTTTCCCGGTCGGCATCGACTTACCAATGAATAAGTATTGTCGCACATAAGCACAAGCGCGTCGATCAGGCTCGTGTGGTTTGTGATAAAGAACTAACCCTAATCATTGAGCAACAATCAAATAGGGTTCGGGTTACCCTATCGAAATAGGGTTTCCCGGTCGGCATCGACTTACCAGTGAATAAGTATTATCGCACATAAGCACAAGCGCGTCGATCAGGCTCGTGTGGTTTGTGATAAAAGACTAACCCTAATCATTGAGCAACAATCAAATAAGGTTCGGGTTACCCTATCGAAATAGGGTTTCGACTTACCAGTGAATAAGTATTGTCGCACATAAGCACAAGCGCATCAATAGGGCTCGTGTGGTTCGCCACGCAGATCCCGCTCCTCGGCTTATTGTCCTCATCATGGTACGTGATCACAGCGCTGATGCAGCGAGACAGAAAGTTGAAGCACATGATGCTGACCCCGTAGTTGACTTTCTGCTTGAGCCGACCGTCGGGCAGGGTGCCGACGCAGGCCGTGCAGAATACTAGCCACCAGACCTGGCCCAATGAATTAACATGCCAATGCCACGTAGAAAACCAGAGACGCTAGTTTAGGAGTGGCTTGAGAGAGACACGACTTGAAATTTAATGGTCATAAAAATGCTACTGTTTTTGTGATGGTTTCTGCCACCATTTAGTTTTTATTTAATAGGCAGGCGTTTGACCACGATCTCATCTGATGGTAAGTAATGATGCGGTCCATTTCTACACAGAATCTACGAGTCCTTTTCATAAAAAAAAAGTAAAATAGTGTTCCAAAATGTATGTATATTTACGAACCCGGATTATTGAGAAACTTGCCATTGTTCGTAATTTAGCCGTGTTATGAACCGATGCTACCGACTAGCTGTCAACTGTCAGTTACATCGGTCATTTATTACACGGCTAAATTACGAACCATGGCAAGAGGCTCCACAATCCGGGTTCGTGACTGTACATATAGTTTGGCTAGAGTTTGTTCCACTTCAAGCATAGACAGGGAGAATCATACTGTCTTTTTCTAATGCTAGTACTCTCACTACTGAAAACGGGATGGGTATAGCATGTTACTCTGACTGTTACTGCGCTTTTTGGTTTGCCAGACTATATATGAAACTTTTCTCTGTGTTGCCACATCATAACTTATATGGGAATGGTAACAAATTTTGACACATTAAAAAACGTTCGAAAAAATGTACAATTGTCTTTCAAAACCTGGCTCTTTCAAGACATTTTCCCATTATCTCTGATTCCCAGCGAAATGACACAGTAACCCAAATATACACATTTATACAATGAATCCGCGGACATACACAAATGAAAAAAAAAACACGCCCGATAGCCCGGAAAAAAATAGAATACCATAGAGAAACACTGGTTAAAGCTCAATACAGCGACATCTATAATCGTAGTGTGGTTAGCGGCGCATATGCCGCCTTTCGGCATGTTCTGCTTGTCGTGATAGTTGATGACCACAGACAAGGAGCGTATCATGATGCGTATTGATATCATGTAGGACATGGTGCCGACGAAGCGCTGTATTCTGCCGGGCGGCAGCAGAGACGCCAGGGTCGTCGTGGCCAGCATGAACTGTATCTGTGGTTTGTTAGTGGGGTTAGTTTATAGAAAAAAAAGTATATACATAAATAAAAAAATATGTTTAGAAGGTGTGCTTTTTCTTGTACGTATAATTATAAACATTTTTTTAAATAAAAACTAAAGTGTATTTTTTATACGTTGTTATTTGTGTTTTCAATTTTCATCAACCATATCTGTTCTGTGGTTCGTTGGTGCAGCTAGTTTTTATAAAAAAAAATACCCGTAACTTTTTTTTTGTAAAATTATGAAATGTTGGGTTGGGTCTTAGGGTTTTGTGTTTTCAATGTTCTTTTTTGTCATTGATGTTTTATATTGGTATTTTTTTTAAATTGTTTTTGATAATGGTTTTTCATCAAACCATGAAAAAAATGGGGTAATAGTTCTGTTTATTTTTACGAGATTAAGTAGTAAATAAAATCATCACTATTTGACAAAGTAAGAGTTTTGCTGCGAGCGTAAAAAATAAGTTAAGAAAAAAGAATTAGAAAGAAGATTTGTGTATAATTTGCTTACGACAGGAAGAAGAGTAGGTATTAGTAATTAAAGTTAGTTAACATTAAGTAAACAAAACATTACATAAATAAATATTATAACAAATAAAATTAAAGAAACATTCACAAAAGAAAACGTATTGTCTGTGGTATATTCAGATCAATTTTCTTTTGAGCAAATTTCTCAAAAAAACCAAAATCTGTCTCTTATGCCCTCAAAATTACTGTCATAATCTCTTGTTGTGACTTATACAATCAAGAAAAATCAGTCTAAGTCTGTTACGCCTAATTTCAAAGATAAATGTAAAAACTAGTGCCCTCACCCCGATGACGAAGACCAGGATGCGCAGAGGCAGCAGGAAGAAGTAGCGCACCACGAAGCCCATCATCCAGATGATGGTCAGCCGCCAGGACAGGAACTCGTACTGCCTGTAAACAAAAACGTTATTCAGTCGAGGAAAACTTAAAAAAAAATTAAACAAAAAAAGAACCGACTTCACTTAGGATCCGCTTTCCAAGTGGAAATGCCCGAGTTGCTGTCAAATACTGAAATCACTATAGGTGTGCTTATAATAGTTGAAGAGTTCCCTCGATTTCTCCAGGATCGCATCATCAGAACCTGTCCTGATGACAATCGGACCAACTGTCAAACAAAAAAGATCCCAACAAATTGAGAACCTTCTCCTTCGAAATCTCGGCCAAATGCGAGTCAGACTCGTACCCGAGAGTTCCGTAATTAAAAATACATAAAACATGTATACCACGACGGTCGCAAACAATCATACAGCCCGCCTGATAGTAAGCGGCTACCGTAGCTTATGTACGCCTGCATCTCCAGAAGTCTCACATGCGCGTTCCGACCCTTTAGAAAGGAGGATTCACTTGTTGACGCCTAAAGGAACAAGAGGGTCCCTCGTCAACACAGTGGGTCCTCTTTGAGCTCTTTGGCAACCTTACTCACCAGCAGGAACACAACACTATGAGTAGGGTCTAGTGCTATTTGGCTGTGGTTTTCTGTAAGGTGGAGGTACTTCCCCAGTCGGGCTCTGCTCCAGATTTGAGAGAGATGACATTCGCTGTGCTGTGCCCTACCACACATAGCGAGATGACATTTGCAGTGCTCATATCTCTTTTTTGGACGTAGTTTAAGGACATAACTCGTTCCAAAGCCATACAAGCCTAAGGGAAAACTAGGTATTATTGGAATTAAGTCCAGTTTGCTCACGATGTTTTTTTTCAGGTACAATACAAAAAACTCGTTGGTAAGAGCCAGGGTTCAAACCCGCAACTTTTGGATTAAAATTCGAAATGTAGTTTAATAATCTGACATTAACGCAGCTTACATATTGGTCCTGGTGAGCAGGTTCCAGCTCCTCAACTCCTCGGCCTCGAAGACCGACGTGACCTGGTCCTCGATGATGGACTCCATGCCGGCCTTCACGAGGTCCATGCAGTGGTGCAAGTGGAACTCCAGATTAGCCTGTTAAAAAAGAAAATTTGAAACTGGTACCGCGAAGTTAGAAAATCGACTATTCGTAGGGCGTCTCTATCGCTCTTGCATATTCGAAAGAGAGTGATGCAAATAGACGATTCGACAAACGAAGTCGTTCGCGGTTATAAGCCTGAATGCGGAGTAATTTTAGAAATCAGACAAGCTCGATGGTGCAGTCGACTTCAAATACATCGGAGCGCCCAAGGTGGTCACAAATATCTGAACTACGGCTATAGAGGCAGTAGTGCCAGGGCGATAAAGTGAAGGTTCAGATATTTTCGAGTACCTTGGCCGCTCCGATATATTCGATGGCGACTGTACAAAAATTGTATTGTCATACAAGTTACGCAGGTATGCCAAATTTCAGCTGAATCAGACATGGAACTGTTTCAAATCTGGCTTGCAAGAGAACAACAAACTAACTGACACACATTGTGAGTTAAATAAAAGCTTCTTAAAATAACAAACAAGCGTCCGGCCCGCCTGATGGTAAAGCATCTGCCGTAGCCTATGGGCGCTTGTAACTCAAGAGGATAACTTCAAAGAAGGATTCACGGTATTGACGGCTAAAACAACAAGAGGGTCCCCGTCAACACACAGCATCTTCTTAGAGCTCTCTGACAAGTTTATGTGATTATATTATGAACCCCACCTTCGGTTCGGTTCATAAAACCACTCTAAAGTTTTAATGACGCTCATTGTGTAACAGTTGCATTATTTATACCTCTTTGGTCCCCTCCCCCCGCCCCGCGCCGTCGTGCCGCTCGCCGTTAGCAACCCTCTCCTGGCTCGTGCTTCTCTTATAGTTGAGTTCCGGCGGACCGAGTATCTCTCGCTCTATCCCTGTTGTCTCTGCTGTAATGTACTATGTATACCTCTTTGGTCCCCTCCCCCCGCCCCGCGCTGTCGTGCCGCTCCCCGTAAGCAACCCTCTCCTGGCTCGTGCTTCTCTTATAGTTGAGTTCCGGCGGACCGAGTATCTCTCGCTCTATCCCTGTTGTCTCTGCTGTAATGTACTATGTATACCTCTTTGGTCCCCTCCCCCCGCCCCGCGCTGTCGTGCCGCTCCCCGTTAGCAACCCTCTCCTGGCTCGTGCTTCTCTTATAGTTGAGTGGTGACGGACCGAGTATCTCTCGCTCTATCCCTGTTGTCTCTGCTGTAATGTACTATGTATACCTCTTTGGTCCCCTCCCCCCGCCCCGCGCTGTCGTGCCGCTCGCCGTTAGCAACCCTCTCCTGGCTCGTGCTTCTCTTATAGTTGAGTGGTGACGGACCGAGTATCTCTCGCTCTATCCCTGTTGTCTCTGCTGTAATGTACTATGTATACCTCTTTGGTCCCCTCCCCCCGCCCCGCGCTGTCGTGCCGCTCCCCGTTAGCAACCCTCTCCTGGCTCGTGCTTCTCTTATAGTTGAGTGGTGACGGACCGAGTATCTCTCGCTCTATCCCTGGAGTCTCTGCTGTAATGTACTATGTATACCTCTTTGGTCCCCTCCCCCCGCCCCGCGCTGTCGTGCCGCTCGCCGTTAGCAACCCTCTCCTGGCTCGTGCTTCTCTTATAGTTGAGTGGTGACGGACCGAGTATCTCTCGCTCTATCCCTGTTGTCTCTGCTGTAATGTACTATGTATACCTCTTTGGTCCCCTCCCCCCGCCCCGCGCTGTCGTGCCGCTCCCCGTTAGCAACCCTCTCCTGGCTCGTGCTTCTCTTATAGTTGAGTGGCGACGGACCGAGTATCTCTCGCTCTATCCCTGTTGTCTCTGCTGTAATGTACTATGTATACCTCTTTGGTCCCCTCCCCCCGCCCCGCGCTGTCGTGCCGCTCCCCGTAAGCAACCCTCTCCTGGCTCGTGCTTCTCTTATAGTTGAGTGGTGACGGACCGAGTATCTCTCGCTCTATCCCTGTTGTCTCTGCTGTAATGTACTATGTATACCTCTTTGGTCCCCTCCCCCCGCCCCGCGCTGTCGTGCCGCTCCCCGTTAGCAACCCTCTCCTGGCTCGTGCTTCGCTTATAGTTGAGTGGCGACGGACCGAGTATCTCTCGCTCTATCCCTGTTGTCTCTGCTGTAATGTACTATGTATACCTCTTTGGTCCCCTCCCCCCGCCCCGCGCTGTCGTGCCGCTCCCCGTTAGCAACCCTCTCCTGGCTCGTGCTTCGCTTATAGTTGAGTGGTGACGGACCGAGTATCTCTCGCTCTATCCCTGTTGTCTCTGCTGTAATGTACTATGTATACCTCTTTGGTTCCCTCCCCCCGCCCCGCGCTGTCGTGCCGCTCCCCGTTAGCAACCCTCTCCTGGCTCGTGCTTCGCTTATAGTTGAGTGGCGACGGACCGAGTATCTCTCGCTCTATCCCTGTTGTCTCTGCTGTAATGTACTATGTATACCTCTTTGGTCCCCTCCCCCCGCCCCGCGCTGTCGTGCCGCTCCCCGTTAGCAACCCTCTCCTGGCTCGTGCTTCTCTTATAGTTGAGTTCCGGCGATGGACCCAGTATTTCCTCTCGCTCTATCACCGTCATCTTTGTACCTGCAATTTAAAGTATAACATTTTTAATATTATTTAAGTTTGAGACTAGATTTCATTGTTAAGGCCACTTCCTGACTTGTCGGCGCAGAAGCGGTGCAGTAAAAAGTGCTCGTTAATAAAAAGTACCACTTCCTTATTGAGCGCCTATATTTCATTGCGTGCTTTGACCGGCGCGGGATCGGGGAGGTAAGCGTGCGGCAAACCGCGGCGCTGTATGAACATCCAGTAAACGCCGGCATACCCGAAAGCATACTGACAGTATACCGCCTCGCCTAGTGTCGCTCACTTCAGTGAGATCCGTAAACTCGCGGTAAAGTATACGAGTAAAATATCGCATGCTGCTCCCATACCGCCTAGCCAGGAGGTGGCCTATCTGATGCACTTTTCTTTGTACAATCCCTAACTGCTCACTTAGGCTAATGCAACCCAAACACGACGGAACAATCTTGAGTAGTTGAGTTCCTATGGCCACCTTCCAGCTCCATCATCAGATCAGCTCAATATTGCATTGTCATCTGATTTACACTCGCATGCACAATTTCAGGTCAATTAGAAAACTAGAAGCGAGTCAAGTTTAAACTGCAGGATTTGATTACAGACAACGGGGCAGGTGACATGAAACCAGGGATCGAATACCTGAGGGTGAAATAACTTTTCGAAGGGGGGTACTTAAGCATACAAGTAAAAACAGAATGTAGTGTTTCTAAAAGACCCATACACAGCAAAAAAGTAGACCCTCTTGTATCCGAAATATAACAAAAATGGAGCCTAGCTCTGTTGTAGGTACCTTACAAGTTTGTGTTCGGGAGTAACTAAAATCGTAGGTATTTATTTTAATCACATATATCAACTTTTGGGTACAAAAACACAAATGTTGTTTACATAAATCTATGTGTTCCAGGAACTAATCAGTTGTTTAAAGTCACTTGTAAAATGTTTATATTAAAAAATTTCCTTAAATTTATCATAAACAGTATTTTGATAAGTACTTTGTGTGTCCAATTATAACACTTTTTATCTACTAATTGTGTCAAGTAAGTAGTTAAGGTCCACCGTCCGGCGAGAGCGGTTGTGCTTACCAAAATTTACGGGGCAAAATGTACACCGCGCTGTGTTTTGTTTTTTCTGCGCTGGCTGTTAATTTTGTGAAGTCATGGGACTACGCTGTCACATCGGAGAACGAAATAGAATTTTACACCGGGTCAACGACATCAACGAGAATCTTTTTTCAAAACGATGGAGTCCGTGACCTCACCGCTCTGGCATATGACGCGGTCCACAACGTGACGTTTTTCGTCGGCAGACGAAACGACAACGCTTCCATCTTCAGTTACGATGTAAACACAAAAAAGTTACAACCTCTCGTCCGAAAAAGCCCGTTCGAAAACATCCAAAGCATTGCTTTCGATCCATTACAGAATCTTCTCTTCTGGACCGATTATAATAAAAGAAGCATTTACTCGTTCAATTTGAAAGGATCCAATATCTACGGAAACCTCTTAATCAAACTGGACGACCAACTTCCTAGAGCTATAGCCGTAGATAGTTGTAGAAGTTACATATACTGGACAAACACTAACGTAACATCAGCGTCTATCGAACGAGCACGGTTCGATGGCACAGATAGACAAACCGTCATAGCAGATAACCTTTATTTGCCTAGCAGTATATTTGTGGATCAACAGACGAAGAGAATTTACTGGGCAGATGATAAAGAAGGAATTCACTATTCGATCGAAAGCTCGGATTTGAATGGTACTCCGGCTAGCAGACGTACTTTACACCGTGGTACAGAACATCAGCCTGTCGCTATAACCGTATCTAATGACAGTATATACTGGATAGATTGGAGTTACAGAAGAGTCTGGAAATTGGCAAAGAATCGACAGAACGCAGAACCAGAAAGCTTGATTGAATTCAAGAGCCAACCAATTGGAATCATCGCTAGCTACACAATCGCTGATCAAGTCGCTAGGGTACCCGAGTGCAGAGATTTATTGGAACTGTCGGAAAATTCGCAGAAGGGATGTGTGAACGATTTCTGCTTTCATGGTTACAAGATTGGGGAGGCGTGTGAATGCTTTATTGGGTATACCGGTGAGCGATGTGAGATACCCCGCTGTTATAACTACTGTTTATACGGAGATTGTTTGATTGGAGGTAACGGTGAACCGATTTGCGCATGTCACGCAGGCTTTAGAGGAACGCGATGCGAGGTTGAAAAATACGACTGAAAGAATTCATGTGTTTTGTCAAATGGCTATCAAGTTTCTGTATCTGTAAATTTTATGTTTATTTCTTTTCTCTTTGTTATATTTTAGTTTTTATCTTTTCAACTGAAGTACAATAAAAACATAATGAACAAATTGCCTATCCAGCCTATCCTAACAGTTTAACCTACTTATAATTAGAGATAAAAAAATTGTCCCAGATCGCTTTTCAACCGAATTTAAGATTTCGATGGAGGAGGTTCTCAATTCGTCGGGACCTTTGTTTTTTTTACTATTTAATCTGTTGATAGGATCCTGGAGAAATCGAGGGAAATCTTCAACTATTATAGACACACCTACTCGTATAGTGATTTCACTAATTTTTAATCAATTTTATAGAGGCTGCTATTTCGTCGAATTCAATTCTAACCGGCTTGCCTATATTGAGCACTCGTAGAAAAAGTACTGTATACTATACAATAGTGACATAATCGAGCTTTTCAATCTCGTACCTTACCTGAGAGGCCTAAACACGGTACTCGACTGAAAAGCTGTTTATTATGTCACGATTGTATAAAATACTATTTTCAATTGCATAACTGCATTGCCGACTTACATTTTTGTACAGACGCCATCAGATATCGGAGCGGCCAAGGTGGTGAGAATTAGTACATTACGTACCTAGGGCGCTAAAATAAAGAAGGGCTCGGATCGCTGGCATTTGTGGCCCGAACCGAAGGTAAGAGCCATAAACAAGCGATACGAGGCCTTCATTATTACCGCCCGTGGTGCGTATATAATTTTACGTCTTCTCCTGGGTGTGAAGTGAGATTTGCCGCTGCGCCCTAGGGCGGTAAATCTCACTTAGCGCCCAGAGTGACGTAATTAGTACATTACGCACCTAGGGCGGTAAAATAAAGAACGGCTCAGATCGCGGGTATTTGTGGCCCGAACCTAAGGCCTTCTTTATTACCGCCCGTGGTGCGTACACAATTTTACGTCTTCTCCTGGGTGTGAAGTGAGATTTGCCGCAGCGCCCGTGGGCGGCAAATCTCACTTACCGCCCAGAGAGACGTAAATATATTAACGACTATTGTCGAAGCAATAAAATGAATATGCAGATATTATTGAGTACACTGACCGCTCCGATATATTTAATGGCGACGGTACATATAATGTTTTTGATGAGATTACTTATTCAGTGGTTCTGTAAGTATAATATTTATATAAGAGAACGTTTTACTATTAAGCCACTTATATGAAACAATGTTATGCAATCACATTGTTGACATAATGTACAGCATTAGTTCAATTGAGATAACGAGATCACGTGTTTCTTATGTTTCACTGTGAACTGTGACTAATATACTACCATAATGGCAACAATCGTATAATAGTAGATTGTATTACAAGGGAGCAAAATGACTTATTTCGGTCGAGAGTAGCGTGTTGAATCCCGAACGAAGCGAAGGATTCCAGAATAGAATCCCGAGCGTACCGAGGGATTCTAACGTGGAATTCTGAGCGTAGTGAGGGATTCAAGTGGCCCGAGATCGAAATAATTTTGCTACCGCGTAGTACACTCTACATTTCACTCCTTCTATGAGAAAAACGAAAACAAAGGTACAAAACTAGCTATCTGCTAGATAGAGAAGTTATATAATGTTGTCACATTTTAATCGGTTGCAAAGACAAGGTAAATTAGAAAAAAACGCAGAGGGATCAAAAGTCACTTTTGCTCCCTGTAAATGGGCAACAAATCGCAGAGGGATCAAAAGTCACTTTTGCTCCCTGTAAGGGCAACAAATCGCAGAGGGATTCACTTTTGCTGCCTGTAAATGGGCAACAAATTACCCTTTTTCGAATAGTAGGGGTGAAAAATTGTATTGTAAGCCTTAGAACAGAAAAGCGCCACTTTGATCCCTCCTGGCGGGAAAAGTCGAAATATTCATTATACTCTGGTTTCAACCGAGAGATTTCGAAGGAATTTTCCAAATCGGTCCGGCCGTCTTCGAATACTCAGTGTAACATACATAAATTCGAAATCGTAAAGTCTATCTTCGAGTTTTCATGTTAGATTACGATTGCATTAGTCAGCAGTCGATAATCTTTTTCTGGAATGTTTATTAAAAAACACGATCATTTATTATGCAGCAAATTGCTGCTAATATCAGCACAAATGAGATACAAGATCACGTGTTGTAAATGTTTCAACACAGTCAGACGATTGCGTTTACGAGTAAGGTGACCTGAGGAAATTAGATTAATTAGACTAGGAGGTAGACTTATACAACCTTACATGGCATTAAGATCCTGTATAAATAGCAGGCGCGGTCCGAGGGGGGGTCACATGAGACATGACCCCCCCCCACCCCCTCCAAAATCGTAATTTCAAATTTAAAAAAAAATTCTTAAAATTTTTAAAATAATTTCTGCATCTTTCTTGAACCCCTCCCCCCAAATTTCAGGCTGCGGCCCTGCCTGATAAAAAGTGAGTTGCTTGTAATCATCTGAAGTGCTTAAGGATCAAATTAGGGAGAGTGGGCAATAGTGGGCAGAGTGGGCACTTAATAATGAAACCCATTTTCGTCCCTGCTAGATTTTAGATGAGTCCCTAAATTTTTAGGGAGAAATTGGGAAGAGTGGGCAAAAGTGGCCAGAGTAGACACACAAAATTAATCCCGTTCTCGTCATGGACGATATGTATAAGTGCCCTGGAACGTTTACGATGAAATTAGACAGAGCGGGCAAAAGTGGGCAGAGTGGGCACTCAAGATTAAATCTCATGTTCATCATGGATGATATGAATAAGTACCCTAGAAGAGCGCTTACGATGAAATTGGGGAGAGTGGGCAAAAGTGGGCAGAGTGGGCACTCTCAAGATTAATCCCGTTTTCGTCATGGATAATATGTATCAGTTCCCTAGAGCGATTACGATGAAATTGGGGAGAGTGGGCAGAGTGGGCTTACCGTTAATTCCATTCTCTTTAAAGATGGCCGACGGCGGCTTGTCGTCCGGCACGGGCGGCTCGTCGTCGTCCGAGCTGTCGTTGCGTTGCAGCTTCTTTGCCACTTCGATGTGTTGGCGGCCATACTGAAAAAAATAATTAAAAGATGAGTTCAATTTCATTTCAATCGGTAGTAGGATGTGAATTAAAAATATCCACAAAAGTCAAGTTACAGGGGTGAACCTGGATTGTTACACTACAAATTGGTGTAGAATACTATTGAGATGTGCTGTTCGAATCGTAGAAATTTACGAATAAAATTGCGCCGATGTGTGGTGACCTCGTGCTCCCTGTAAAAGCTTAATGATGGGGTGTCTGCGTAGTTTGTGTAGTCTGTGTATAAGTAACAGTAATTTTGATTAAACTTTATTGTTTTAGGCGATTATCACACTGGTGACGGATCCGCATGCGGCGCCGGCGCGCGAGCAAGATAGCGCTATACACATGCAGAGCGCTATCTCGCTCGCGCACCGGCGCCGCATGCGGATCCGCAGCAGTGTGATAACCGCCTAAGGTATTTTGCAATGTTGCAAAATACTTAAGTAAATATTTACATACACTTGAATTCTAATGCTTGTTTACCACTAACAAGTTATAATTTTATGATGTTGCTTGTTATTGATTTATCGATTATCGAACATCGATCTACCTCCCGGATCTACTGTAGCCTCTAATCTCTAATAACTATATCTTATCTGTTCTGTAATAATACTAATGCAATGCAACTAAACCGGATAATCCGGATTTTAATATGCATTATCTTTTGCGAAGGAACAACTGCGTGTTGTCGTTCATTAAACTTTTAATTTTTTTTTTAAATATAATTTAAAACAAAAAATATACCGACTTCACTAAGGCCCCAACCAAACGTTCGGTTTGCATGTCAGGTCGCCGTATACTGTCGCCGGATCAGGTCGCCTGAAGGCGCATTTCTCAACATGCCAGTTCCCCGCACACACACGGTTCGCCACGGTACGGCGTAAAAACCTAATGTCATGTCTAAATGCCACAACCGGACGTGTGCGTGTGTGATTCGGTGAATTCGGTCGGGTTACCGAATCAGGCAGCCGTGCCGTCCGTACTTTTCCTTTGACACACTGGCACACACTGGCGCCGCGTCCCGCTACGGTGAACGAGAGAGCGATACACATGCAGTCTCGCTCGCGCCGGTGCCGAATGCGGAAAAGGCGGCACTATGTACCGCGTTAGCCTACTACTCTATCTTTCCAAAAGAAAATGCCCGAGCTACTGGAAATACCTACTCAGATAACTATAGGTGTACGTGTACTTATATTGATAATATCTGTAGATATCGTATTGTAAACAGGATATGTTCTTCACACAACTACCGCGAAAAATCTCTAAATATAGTTAATAATATGCAAAAGTGATTTTCGTAATTTTATCATTTGTTTCTATGCCGAATTATCTTCAACTACCTAAACAAAATGATTGTACAGATAAGGCAATGCTCTGGCCAGATATTACAGGGTTTTGTTTTAATTTTATCGACTTAGAACATCAACTAAGAGCCGGTTGCACCAAATCGTCTTTAAACGTCAACTTCATCGTTAAAAATCTTTTTAAAAGTTTGTCAGTTTTCTATGGGATGGCTCAAAGTTACGTGTGTCTTTTTTTATTCAGAAACAGCGTGTGTTAACGCCAATAACTTACATTGGCCTCGTGCAGTGGACATCAAATATATCGGAGCGGCAAAGGTACTCAATCTAAACATGCACTTTATCGCCCTGACAATAGAGGCGTTGTTCAGATATTTGCGACCACCTTGGCCGCTCCGATATATCTGATGGCTGTAGCCTCGTCAGTCGTCAGTATTCACGTAAAGCAGAAGCTAGCTTAGGTAAGCAATACATAGTAATTAGTTCACGCCAAGATTGGATGGACAGGTGGGGTCAAAAACTAGGCAAAATATTACCGGATGAGCCCAAACATATCCGTTATATCATAGAGTAACTTATATAGTAGATCAGCACAGGCCAAGAACATTTTGAAGCTCAAGTCAATCGCGCCGTCTGCGAGAAAGCGACCTAAAGATACCCGAAATGTAAGAGGAAATGACACCTGCACTGCTACTCCATCTAGTAATGAATAGCGAACTACTAGTACACTAGTAGCTATATAGGTGGAGTAGCAGTGCAAGTGACATTTCCTCTGACATTTTGAGTATCTTTAGATCGCTTTCGCGCAGACGGCGCGATTGACTTGAGCTTCAAAAAGTTTCGAAGTGTGTTCTGGTCTACTATATAGTATAAGTTACTATAAGTTACTGTATAAGTTACTCTACGGTTATATTTGTATGATAAAAAATGATGCGTCGGCGCTGTAGATTGCGGTGTCGTATGTTAGTATATGATTCGCTTTAAGGCAATTTCCGTTAGTAACTTTGACCTCCTTCCAAGTCTTCTGACCTCGGTTATTACACTTATTACCTTATTTAGATATTTATCTTCACGTATATCTATATCTATATACAGTACTGAACATGCACTGCATCGCCTTGACAAGAAGTGTTGTTCAGATATTTGTGACCATCTTGGCCGCTCCGATATATGTAATGGTGACTGTACCTACAGTCGTAAGTCGCCATCAGATGAGTCAGATATATTAGAGCGGCCGAGGTGGTCACAAATATCCGGACAACGCCTATATTGTCAAAGCGATAAAGTGCATGTTCTTATATTTTTGAATACCTTGACCGCTCCGATATATTTGATGGCGACTCGGCTTAAGAGTCGCCAGGACGCTCGCGTGAACTCGCGTCCCCATACAAACGTAGTTCAGCTCTCATCTTAAAAACGACATGCTTTAGAACCACGAAATTTGGCATGGGCATTCTAGCAGTACAGATCTATGTCGGTAATTCGTTTTCGTTGCTAAAAATTGTAATACAAAGAAAATATAGCAAAAATAAGTATTGTATGTAAATCTGTATCTGGCTGTATTTTTTTTGTATTACAATTTTTTGCAACGAAAACGAATTACCGACATAGATCTGTACTACTAGAATGCCCATGCCAAATTTCATGGTTCTAAAGCATGTCGTTTTAAAATGAGAGCTAAACTACGTTTGTATGGGAACGCGAGCGTCCTGGCGACTCTTAAGAATTACCTTAAAAGTAATATTATTGGTTACGAAAATAATTTGGAAATATTTTCTGTGCTCATTATGTTATTTTCAGTCATAACATAACACAACTGTTTTAATATACATATTTAAATATAACTGTACTATATATATTCACCAATTTACATATACCATAGACTTAAATATATAGTAGAAGGCCATAACCTAAGAACTTTTTGAGGCTCCGAGTATTTAGCGCCATCTAGTTCAGAGCCACCTAAACAGAGCCAATATGTATGAGATAAAATCAGCGCCACCTAGTAACGACTAGTGTACTACTAGTACGTTATTCGTTACTAGGTGGCGCTGATTTTATCTCATACATATTGGCTCTGTTTAGGTGGCTCTGAACTAGATGGAGCTAAATACTCGGAGCCTCAAAAAGTTCTTAGGCTATGGCCGTCTACTATATATTTAAGTCTATGCCAATTTACATATACGCATTACTGGGTGCAAAGGTATTGTTTACATTTTTCCATTACCAAGGTTATAGACTATTTGTTAAACTTAGTAACAAATTTGGCATAAATTATGGCAAATTGTTTTGGTACGTTGAGTAAATGCGAAAATTTGATGCAGTCGAATGTTAGACTTTTTAACCGACTTCAAAAAGGAGGAGGTTCTCAATTCGACTGTTTTTTTTAAATCATTTTTTAGGGTTCCGTAGCCAAAATGGCAAAAACGGAACCCTTATAGTTTCGCCATGTCCGTCCGTCCGTCCGTCCGCGGTCTAGCTCAGTGACCGTTAGTACTAGAAAGCTAAAATTTTGTACGAATATGTGCATTAACTAAGCCGACAAAACGGTTGAATAAAAATTGGAAAAATATATTTTATTAGGGTGCCTCCCGTACACGTGAAGTGGGGGGCGAATTTTTTTTTCGTTTCAACCCAGTTGTGTGGGGTATTGTTGGATAGGTCTCTCAAAAAGAACAAGGGTCTTCTAAAACAGTTTTTGGATAAAACTAATACTTTCGTAAATAATAGCTACGAAAGTTTAAAACAGGGTTCCCCCCCATCTAACTCAAACCGTGGGTCCAAAAATTTTGAAACAAATCATGAAACTAAGGCCTTATAAGTACCTTCAATGAAAACTATATTGAAATAAATCGGTTGAGCCGTTTTTGAGTTATCACTCGAAAACCCATAGTGAAGGGACGTAAGTAAAAATGACTTAAGGGCCGCCAAATTTCCCGTAAGAAATGACCTTTTGAATTAATGAATTGTAACAGGCCGGCAACTACGGAACCCTACACTGAGCATGGTCCGATATGCTCTTGGCCGGTTTTTTTGTATGTATGTTACGCGATATCTCCGTGAATCGTGAACCGATTTCCAAATTTTTTTTAATCGAACGGGTATAACCCCTATATGGTCCCATTGTCACCAAGTCGGGGTCTGATAATGGGATCCTGGAGAAATCGAGGGAACTCTTCAACTATTATAGGCACACCTATAGTGATTTCACTATTTTTTCCTCTTGGAATAGCGGATCCTAAGTGAAGTCGGTTCTTTTTTTGTTTAAAATTATTATGGCATATTGTTTTTGGTACGTTCTTGAGTAAATGCGAAAATGTGATGCAGTCGAATGTTAGACTTTTTCAAGTTAGTTATTTTGACTCAGGAATATTTGCAATGCGGTACCTGATCAGGTACTACATTGGTACAAAAAATACCGGATCAGGTTTGCGGATTGCAATCCTATTCAGGAAGTTTAGCCAAATGACAATTTCGGGAGAGGTCAAAAACAGTGGCGTAGCTAGCATGGGTGTCACCACCGGGCGGATAACTATTGGTGTCACCTCAAAATTACGGGGGGGGCTCCCGCTGCAGATTTAATACGCGGTTGCCTGAAAGTCACCTGAGTCCGCACGGGTGTCACGGGCGCCCCCACTACCCCCCCCCCCCCCCTCTAGCTACGCCACTGGTCAAAAATATCATGAAATTGGTGCGTGTTCAGTTGTTCACACTTAACACTTTGATTGCCAAGCTACCTAAATTATATACACAGAAAAAAAAAATTTTCTTAATCCAAGATAATCATTCTTGTATGTAAGGAAAATCGATAATTTCTTGAACCAAGTATGATTTTGTTGAACCAAGTATGATTTTGTTGATCCAAGATAGAACTTACTTGGTTCAAGATATTTTTTACTTGATTTAAGAAATTATCGATTTTCCTTATATACAAGAATGAATATCTTGGATTAAGATATCCTTTTATCTGTGTACTAAATCAATCCAACTATAGTGTCCATTAGTGTTCAGGTTATTATGAACACCTTGCCCGCTTAACTTCTTCTGGAGCTGACTTTACATTGTGACGTCACTTGTGACACTCGGCAGTGACATGCACATTTCTTTGTACACTTAAAACCAATAAGAGACAAAGGTACATTATAATAATGGTCTAAAAATAGCCGTTCTCAAGCATACTATGACAATGTCTTCATTGTCACCTCATTCATTTATTTATATAAGGAAACATATTTATTTTTTATTTCCTTATGTTGTAACTCCGGTCCTCACTTATGGCAGCGATATATGGCCAGTCACCCAGCGACATGTCCAGGCCATCCATGTGGCAGAGATGAAGATGCTGAGGTGGATGTCAGGCGTCTCCAGGATCGACAGAGTTCGAAATGAACACATCCGTGGTTTAATTTTTCAATGACACTAAAATTAAAAAAAATACTAAATGAAGTTATTTTCAAAATCTCTTTCTGGGGGTTAGATGTGAGGATATCGAGTATCATTTGTGATATATAGTACCAAAAAAAACTAGCCATATCGTATCTGGAGGAGCCCAAACTTGGTATGTTTTGAAAATTATTCTTGTTTTAATTTAAAAAAAATGCCTGAAATGTAATGATGTGGTATATTTTTAGAACCGCCTCTATTAGCCCTTTCATATGATACCACACACGATAGGTTTTTGAAAAAAAATATTTTTTTCCCATACAGAAAAAATGATGAATCAGCACCCTCCTAAGGGAATTTTTTTTAAAGAACTGCGGATCAAAAATTTTGTTTGGACCCTAGTATGCGTGTGCCAAACGGCTAAACTGTACATCGTTTGCGGTTTGACAGCTGCTGTCAAAAAATACCTCTAGTCAAAGTGCCGCCACCTGGATTCAAGGAGACCCTCATTGCCATCGCCACCTACTCCCGAAGCTCAAAAGACGAAGACGAAGAGAAGGTTGACTGGAAGAGATCCCTTAAGGGATAAGTCCGCCTTTATTGTATTTTCTTTCTGTTGTATTTGTACAATAAAGTATTATACGAAAGAGTGTGTCTCTAATATGTTAACGAAATGCATCCCAGGCCTATAACCGCTCTCGTTCGTCTCGCTCTAACTCGTTCGTTCGACTCATAGAGAACCTCCTATAGAGTTGTAATGTTGCTCATTTTGTTCGCGCCACGAGTCACGAACACTTGAGGGAGGCGTGCGGGGCGGGCGGGTGATAGCGGCGCTGCGGTTGGTCGATTCAAATATCGCGCGCTGTCGCATGCTTGCGTAGTGATGGGACACGCGTAGTACAAGTAACTGGTACTGTACCGTACCGTACCGTAACGTAATTTACTGTTGCTATTGTAGGTATTTACTGTTTACTAAATTAGTTACGGTAGGTTATTAAAATATATATCTACCTACTTTATAAAGTTACTAAGTGGCTTATATTATAGAAGCAACGCTTATGTCACTATGTGACACCCATTTAAAGTGTCGTATAAAAACAAAGCTCATATCGCACCTATTAAAAGTTGCTTAAAGCCACTCTCATGTGACACCCATTGAAAGTGTCATAGAACAACGCTCATGTGATATCTTTAAAAAGTTCCTTAAAGCAACTTTTATGTGACACCCATTGAAAGCGTCTTATGGAAGCAACGCTAATGTGACACCTATTAAATGCATCGTATAGAAGCAACGCTCGTGTGGCACCCATTAAAAGTTTCATACAGCAACTCCAATTGAACGGTCATGTGAGACCCATTGAAATTACCATACAGAAGCAACCCTCATGTGACACCCATTGAAAATATCGTATAGAATCAACACTCGTGTGGTACCTATTAACCTACACATACTTACTATGAAAGTATGAAAAAACTGCCAACTGAATAAATCAATAAATTGTCTACTCAAAACTTAAATTAAATTAAATTTACTACATAGTAGGTACATACTATATTTCGTAAATGCGGTACTGCGAAAGCACGTGGTGCTAGTAAGTCTGGTACAATCATCGGCACATCACTATTGTACACGTGCTTGCGTAAGAAAGGAATAGCACATTGAATTTTTTACTTAACGAAAAGAGACGGGCACACTATACTACTTCTCTATGTCCAGTTTAAATGAACTCCGCTGTAGGAAACAAATTTTCAGTCAAAATATGATTTTAACTTACAAGTGTAATGTAATTCCACGTTTTTCGATTCTCAACGTTTAGGAACAGTTAATACACCACCCTACATTAAAATAAGCCATGATTTGAATAGTTTTTATGTACGTATTCAAGTTTTTTGCTTGCATACACGCACACTACGCGCAGGTCTAAAACATGGACGCAACTGAGCGGCCGGCGGCCGACCGCGCAATTTATAAGCCCAATAGCACCAACGAGTGGTGACCTCCAGTCGCCTTATAAGGCTTATCTAGTGGTTGTCTTATCTGTGGTTCGACTATTTGCATCTCTCTTTCTAATATGCATGAGCGATAAAGACGGAGATAACAAAATTTCGATTTTCGAAGTTCGCATTAAAGGCCTACCGCGAAGTTCGACAATCGACTATTCGTTGGCCCCGTCTCTATCGCTCTTGCATATTAGAAAGAGAGTGATGCAAATAGACGAGTCGACGAACGAATTGATTTTATTTATTTAAACTTTATTGCACAAAAGAAAAACTTGATGTACAAAAGACGGACTTAATGTCATGAGGCATTCTCTACCAGTCAACCTTGATTCGCGGTTATTGGCCTGATTATAACTGGTCACACATTTGTTTTTAGGTAAGTTAAGATAATTAAATCCGGAATTAGATAAGCTAATGATTATAACAATCAGCAGATAGATATAGAAATCGTCAAAAACATATTATGTTACAATACAGCATATAAATCTAAATATACTAGTAGTCCGCCTCGAACTGAGAACTCGCGATTTACTTGCAAACAAGCTGACCAATATAACAAGACCCATGTGGTGATTTTTTCGCGCCTTCTAGTTCCATAACCCCGTGATCGATCCTGCTCATATACGAACTCTCAAATTGTATGTATCTCTGCTATAACCCCAACAAATTTCATAAGGATCAAGAAAACATTACTCAAGTTATCGTCGAACAAACTCTCAAAGTCATCCATCGAAAGTCCATCAGGGTCTCCACGGAAGACCAGCGCCAGGGTCCTCAAGGGTCCCTTGGCATGAAGCTGAGTGGAGACCTTTTCAGTCATGCTTTATAAAATACAATTAATATCAGTGTTATTAGTTAAGTATTAATTAAGCGTTTCTGAATAAAGTTCTTCTATTCTATTCTATTCTAAAAATGCCGAGACGTCTTAGTAGACAGAAGTTGTTTGTAAGAACTCGCTTCGCTTACGCCTTACGCTCCGCTTGTTCGATGATTTTAAACAAAAAAAAACGACTTCAATTACGCTACATCTTTCCAAGAGCAAATGTCCGAGCTATTGTAAAAAATACTGAAATGACTATAGGTGTGCCTGTAATAATTGAAGAGTTCCATTGATTTCTCCGGGATCCCATCATCAGATCCGGACCTGATAATAATGGGACCAACTGTCATGTACACCCTATCAAAGAAAAAAAAATTCGAAATTGGTCCTGTCCCGCCGAATATGTACTCTGTGAACATACAGTCGCCATCAAATATATCGGAGCGGCCAAGGTACTCAAAAATATCTGAACATGCATTTTATCGCCTTGACATTAGAGGCGTTGTTCAGATATTTGTGACCACCTCGGCCGCTCCGATATATCTGATCGCGTATTATGGCGACTGTACAGTCGCCATCAGATATATCGGAGCGGCCAAGGTGGTCACAAATATCTGAACAACGCCTCTATTGTCAAGGCGATAAAGTGCATGTTCAGATATTTTTGAGTACCTTGGCCGCTCCGATATATTTGATGGCGACTGTACATAACTAACAAAAAAAAGCAAAGATCCAGACAGCTGAAAACCTCCACCGTCGAAATCTTGAAGTCGGTTGAAAGGATCAAAGTTGGCAACATCTGTGGTTTTTTTTTCATTAAGAAAGCCGAGAAGAATGCAGGTCTATGCACTGATATGCACGAATATGCTCAAAGAAAATATTCCATTGTATATTGTGTAAGTAATGTCAATCACTTATATCAAAGCTATTAAATAAACGTTTGTTTACAAGCGACCTTTAACTTCGTCCATATCGACCATATCACAACACGCCATGTAGCCTGGCGGTAACACGTTTGACTTTCAATCCAGAGGTTTCGGGTTCAAATCCCGGCTCGTACCACTGACTTTTTCGGAACTTATGTACGAAATGTCATTTGATATTTACCAGCCGCTTTAAGGTGAAGAAAAAAACGTGGGGAAACTGGAGTTTATGAAGCCCTAGTTTCCCTTCAGGGTTGGAAGGTCAGAGCAGTCGCTTTCGTAAAAACTAGTGCCTACGCCAATTAAACACAATACACAATAACGCGTATGCGAATCCTCTAGAGCTACAGGCGTACACAGGCTACGGTAACTGCTTACCATCAGGCTTGTTTGCCACCGTCGTGGTATAAAAAAATATCATGAAATTAGGTTTCCAAGCGGACCCTAGGCTCAAAAGCCGGGACAAACGCCAGAAGGATGATGCATGCCAATCACGCATATCAAAGCTGTTAATTATGTAAACGATAATTATTTATATGGCACCTTTGACTCGTCCATATCACAACACGTGGTCACCTATTGCCCTTTGCTCCCGTGATTTTGTCATGAACTATAAAATACTTGGAGTGCAATTCTTTATTATGCATTTGCGTATAAAAAAACGGCCAAGTGCGAGTCGGACTCGCGCACGAAGGGTTCCGTACCATTATCTATAATTTTAAACAAAAAAAGAACCGACTTCACTTAGCATCCGCTATTCCAAGAGGAAGTGGCAGAGTTGCTGTAAAAAATAGTGAAATCACTATAGGTGTGCCTAAAATAGTTGAAGAGTTCCCTCGATTTCTCCAGGATCCCATCATCAGACCCCGACTTGGTGACAATGGGACCATCTAGGGGTTATACCCGTTCGATTAAAAAAAATCGGTTCACGATTCACGGAGATATCGAGTAACATACATACAAAAGAAAACAGTCGAATTGAGAACCTCCTCCTTTTTTTGAAGTCGGTTAAAAAAGGCAAGAAAATCATGTCTGTTGTATGGGAGCCCCCTTAAATATTAAATTAATATGTTTTTTAGTAATTGTTGTTATAGCGACAACAGAAATAAGTATATCAAGTTAAAATTTCAACTGTCTAACTATCACGGTTCATGATACAGCCTGGTGACAGACGGACAGACGGACAGACAGACGGACAGGCGGACAGACAGACAGACAGACGGACGGACAGACAGACAGACAGACAGACGGACAGACAGACGGAGAGACAGACAGACAGACAGACGGGCAGACGGACGGACAGCGGAGTCTTAGTAATAGGGTCCCGTTTTTACCCTTTGGGTACGGATACGGAACACAAAAGTCAATATACGTACCAGCATTGCATTTAATGAGTTATCTATCAACTAGTAGTCCTGTGAACCGTAGACTTCGGAGCATTTCCCCCCTTTCCCCCTCCCTCGAAACTTTTTTTCTTACAACAACCTCTAAGGCTGCCTCTACATGATGGGCCATCATATAGGGACGCAGCTATACGACGGAATGAGATCGCAATATCGTTAGCTCTTTCTAACGCATAGCTGCGTCCCTATGATGGCCCATCATGTAGAGGAGCCATAAGGAAGTGTGGGCTTGACCTTTTACCCGAAAATTATTGAAATCCGTAAATAAATAACGCGACAGCAAACTTCCCCTCTTTTCCCCCCAATCGAAAAAATGGCTCGACAATTTTTGGCAAATAAATCAAGGAACGTACATGCCAAGTTTCATCGAAATCAGATGGAAAATGCGACCTCTAGACCGACACTGACCAACCAACTAATACACACACATCAATCTGCCAAATCGTCGTACCAGTGAAAACGGAGACGTTGGTCGCCTCGCTACGCTCGGCTCCTCAGTCAATAAAAACAAGTCATCTCACGTGGCATAAACATGTAACCTTTGCCCGCTAGAAAAAAAATCATGTCAAACTCTATTCTTGTATTGGCAATTGAACTTTAACTCCATAACACGATCTCATTTTCCTATACACGCTCATAACATAAGGTTATCGCTGGTAATTATAAACTTTGAACCAGTGTATCATGCGAATGAACCAGTAAAACTGGACCTTATCGAACGAGCAGACCGTAAGGGAAATGAGTTCTTAAAAACAACTTCTGGCTCTGGGATGTCTCGGCATTTCGATTGCTTTTTGACTTTGAGAGTTTGTTCGACGATAACTTGAGTAGCGTTTTCTTGATCTTTATGAAATTTGTTGAAGTTGTAGCAGACATACTTACGTACCTAGGGCGGTAAAATAAAGAACGGCTCAGATCGCGGGTATTTGTGGCCCGAACCGAAGGTAAGGGCCATAAACAAGCGATCTAATGCCTTCTTTATTACCGCCCGTGGTGCGTACATAATTTTACGTATTCTCGTGGGTGTGAAGTGAGATTTGCCGCTGCGCCCGTGGACGGCAAATCTCACTTACCGCCCAGAGTGACGTAATAGCACATTACGTATCTAGGGCGGTAAAATAAAGAAGGGCTCAGATCGCTGGCATTTGTGGCCCGAACCGAAGGTAAGGGCCATAAACAAGCAATCTGAGGCCTTCCTTATTACCGCCCGTGGTGCGTATATAATTTTACGTCTTCTCCTGGGTGTGAAGTGAGATTTTCCGCTGCGCGGCGGTAAATCTCACTTAGCGCCCAGAGTGACGTAAAGATATTTATTCCAATAGTCATAAAGCCGAATTTCATATGCTACTTACTGGGAATCTAATTTGAAGACTTTATTTCGAATGTGATAGTGATATTGTGGAATAATGATCATGTTACTGTGATTTTCACGTGAAATGGCGATAATAATTCGATTAATGCGTGTGAGGTGAGAAAGAGTCACACCACACGCATCTTATAAACAAGTACTCAGATTAAAAGGAAGTTATCGGTAAACGAATGGTTCAGGCGACCGACGTCAATTCAGAATAGTCCGTGTCACGGTTTTTGAACAATAATCATCCCCCTAGCGTTTGTCCCGGCTTTTTGCCACGGCTCTATTGAGCCTGGGGTCCGTAGGAGTTGGCGTAGGCACTAGTTTTAACGGAAGCGACTGCCATCTGACCTTATAGGGAAGAGACCTTGTTAGGATTAGCTCCGGTTTCCTCACGGTGTTTAATTCCTTCACCGAAATGCGACTGGTAAATATCAAATGATATTTCGTATATTAGTCCCAAAAAACTCTATGGTACGAGCCGGGATGTGAACCCGAGACCTCCGGATTGAAAGTCTGACATCTTAGGTCTGAGGCGATTAGCACACTAGCGCCGAAACCGCACGCGGCGACGGTGCGCAAGCGTGATAACGCTATACACAAGCAGAGCGCTATCTCGCTCGCGCACCGGCGCCGCATACGGAAACCGCAGCAGTGTGAACGCCTTACTGCCAGGCCACCAGAGCGATTTTTGCACAGTAGATCCAATATCATATGAACTTACAAATATATCGACAATTACAACAGTGTATCATTTAATTTGGCATGCATATGGTTTTGACTTTGTAAACATGGTAAACAAATGTAGAAACAATTCTATTTTCGGTCAATCAACTTGTTTTTTAAGTACAATAATGCTAGTACTCGTCCCGCCTCGAAGGTTATATTTATATGCATTTCTAACATAAGTATCTAAATACATACACTCGAGAGCAAAAGTTCGGGTCACTAGCTTTTTGTTCAATATCTCAAAAGATATTCGTTTTAATGATAGGTATTCAAGTGACCCTAAACTTTTGCTCTTGAGTGTATATAAGTATAACACAAAAATGTTATTTTTATTTAAGAGCGCATTATTCGCCAACAAAATGGTCTCAGTTTGGCGAAAAAAAAAGATGTATACCTACCACTTAAGTTTCACTTAAAAAAAAAAAAATATATATATATATAACAGTCCCGTTAATACCTATAGGCATTTTTGTTCTACGATTATGGATAACAATCGGATGGTATGCAGTGCAGCCTATGGACCAGGGACCGGAATACCCCTTCATTTGATTAATCTTTTCGATCGGGCAACCCTATCATTGGGTTACCTTATCGTTACGGACTACGGTAATCGTTTTAATAGGATTAACCATGTTCAATGTGGTTTCCCTATCGAAACGTCTTAACGATAGAGTTTATAATAGCATGATCGCATTCTAAAAACACTTGATAGGGTAATCCTTATTGGGGTTTTTCGATTCGGTAAGCCAATGATGTGCTTACCGAGTTATATTTCACAATTACAACATAATTATATTCTGTGTTGAAATCATGTTTAACAATAAGCAAGTGCATTTAAATAATGATTAATAAACATGTCAACACATCAGACAAAAGGGTTAGTCACAATCAAATATTATCAGGAGACTACCAAAACTCACTAATTGTTAAAAATAATTAAACGAAAAAGATAAAAGATATTTATGAACGTCAGAGAGAAAAGAAACTACCAACGGTTCTAAGTATACCTCTGACCCGAGAAGTATTTACTTATTACCAGCAAGAAACTCGGCGGGACTTATTTTACATTATATCTTAAAGATAGTATACCTAACCTTGTTTTGTTACTTTTACGGTTCATTATGTCTATAAAATTGTGGTAGTTAGCGAGTTTTAGCTGTCACCTGAAATATTCAAATATTTTGCATATAAAAAATTATTTAAATATGTATGAATTCAATACTTTGTCATCGCTGTAGCATATTATTATTTTAACTGGTTTTTTCTGGTTTCAGCACCAGACTAAAAATACTGTTGACTGATATTTTAAGATTTCGAAGGACATTCTCAATTTTTTGTAATCTTTATTTTTGCTATGTTTTTAGATCAGTGCACAGATTATTTAAAAATGGTTGGAGCGATTTGGAAAATGCTTGTTTTGTTTAGAAGGGTTATACTTGAGTTGGTTACATTGTCATCAAGTCAGGATCTGATGATGAGATCCTGGAGAAATCGAGGGAACTCTTCAAATACTATAGGCGTTTTTCAAGTAGCACGGCCATTTTGCATTTGGGACAGTGGAGTAGCATAGTGCAGTTGTTGTTTTTTTTTTGTTTAAATTATTTATTTTTTATTCATAATAAAATGATATTAATACCTAAACCTTTCAAACATTAGATCTACATCTAAGCTAGATTTAGTTTCTACATATAAGACTACACAATTAAATAGTTGCACATACCTACTCAGATTTTAATATTTAAAAAATTAAGTAGAGAGCATGTTTATGTAAATAATTAATAGTTTAGGACAGTGGTTCTTAACCTGTGGTCTCTGGAAGCATCTCAAATAGTCCACTAATTTTAATGGGCTTCTAGTCTAGTCAGTAGTCCTGCCTACAATGCGGAAGGTCCCAGGTTCATACCTGGTAAGGGTATTATTTGTGTATATCAATTGATTCATCATGTATTCTACTAGATGGGTTAGATTCTAGAACAAATGTCAGTTGTGTGGCATCATGTCAGTTGTCCAAGAGTCTGGACTTATTAATCTGTTATTATGTATGTGTTATTTGACTAATAAGTGGCAGTCACTTAAACTCACAGTAAAAAAAATTGGTAGGCATTGATCTGAAGGCTGAAGGATTAAGTTGGTTTGTGTAAAATTCTGTAGGGCGAGCATAGTAAAGGTCCCATTCCAGTGCGCTGGAGCGACGCTATAAAGAGGGCTGCTAATGGAAGCCTCTACAAGGCAGTAAAATTAGCCAAAACCCGGACTGCATGGAGGGCGATTGCATATGGTCACGATCCTTAGGCATGAGAGAACGACTAACAAGAAGAAGTGTAAAATTCAAGGCTGTCTTAATATGTTATGGGGCCCTTGGACACTTGAAAATCATGGTCCTCAGGCGCTCAATTAGGGACATTGACTGTCAAAAAACGTCATCCCCTGAGCATGGGGGCCCTGGGGCCCCGTGTTCCCTTATAGTAAAGATGGCATTGGTAAGATTTCCCCTATAATATTTATTTATTATTTGACTTTAAAATTGTTATTTCCTTCCAATCAGTTGATGGTTCCTACCAAAACAAAAAGTTGGCAAGTGGTCCCTTAGTACTGAAAGGTTATGAACCCCTAGTTTAGGATTTGATTTCTACATATAATTTTTAACACAGATATAATATAGATTTTTGTAGCAGTTTGTTGATACAACAGATGTTAGGTTACATAAATGTTTCCACGATATTGCGATAAATTATTAATGTACCTACATGTTTTACTATCTGTAAAACATCTATAAATTGCAAGAAAACAATAAAAAAAAGAATGGATAATAAAATGAAACTATAATCTCTTAAATCCATCATAAATAAAGCTAGATAAATATGGCAAAGGCATTCTTAATCTATAATCAGAATGCCAAACTCGATAATTGAAACACAGGGTTCGTATGAGTCAGATAGGGGCCAGTATGGTACGACTTAAGTTCTATCCTAACCTTTCGTAACATCTGATGCCATTTCAAGCAATCAAAATGTAACAACAAGCCAGTAACTACGTCATACCCATCGATTCAAAAATAAAAACACGCAATAGTCTATTTAACCGGAAGTTAGTTCCAGCGTCCTCGAAAATATTAAAAACGCACCGCATTTTTTTATTTTTAAAAACATGGCACAGGCTTACCTCGAAAAGCTTGAGTAGTATGTTCACATACAGGCGACGCACGCCCAGAGATTTCCCGATAGAAGCCAAGAATATTATGCACAGAATGAGAAGAAGGAACGGCGTGTAAAGTATAGACACCGCGACCGACACGAACGACATGATTAACGCCATTTTGACGACTGATTGACTAAATTTCGACGTCATTCATATGCGTAGGGACTGGCTGTCAGAAGAAACCGTGTTATACTTTGCAATTTCTCGCGCTCAATCTATCGTATACTATAGCTTTCCCTAAATACAAGTCTTTGGATTTTATTACACCTCTCTATCGTTCAGATTGAATCCGAGAAATTGTAAAGTATAATACCGGTTTTATCTGATATATGTAATTGCCGTTTACGTTAATTTTAAGTACAATAAATATGCGTATTTACTTTAATCTGATCCTTAAATCAAAAGTGGGAAAGAACATATTTACGGGATAAAAAAAATTACGAAATAAGCGTATACCTAATTAGTATGTGACAAACAATTTTCGTTCGGAATCGTGATATTATTTCATTTCAAAGAATTTAAGATGTACAAAATGCACTATATTTTCATTTTAATATTTAAACTTCATTTAAGGCTTATTTTTGTGTACTTAAATGGTATGAATTTTTTTTTTATAGTTACCTACTTACGTATTATATTTCTCTGAGAATATTTTTTTGCTGTGGCAGGTATCACGACTTCGCAGAACATCAAAAGGGAATCGTCCTGGGATTTTAACAAGAAATCCTATTTGGATTCGTAATTCATTCCCAATAACAAATTCACAATGTCTGCCCTTCCTTACGGACCTCCCGTGCGAGTTTCTCCACTGATCAGGGTATTTATACTTTTTCATTTCAATATACAACCTCTCATTATGTAACATTATGTTTTTAAACGAGTATTCTAAATTCGAAAATCCATATCTTTTTATTTTCCATCCCATATTTAATGGCTAGTACTTTATCCTTAAGCCAGTATCTTATTAGAATAGAATAGATATGGAGCCCTGTAAATTCTAACCTCTGATCCAACCATCACTCAGATTTTTTTTCTGGCTAACCAATAACCGCAAGCAGCAGTAGAAGTAATAAGCTATGCTCATCCCTTTTATAGTGGTGAAGGTACTTAGCGTAAGAAAAAGACAGTATGATTTTCTCGGTCTATGCTTGAAATAGCAGTCCTTGGCTAAACTATATAGGTGCTTTTGTTTTTTTGTTATTTAATCATCATTTAATTTTATTTTTGTTAATTCTACACCAGTGTGGTGATATTTTGATAATTTTAATGTTATATTTTGTGCTCATCCCATTAAGTTCCTTTCAGTTAACTTCTTAACATACATATTAAGAAATAAAACAACTTTGGACGGATTATATCGCATATACTGAATTTAAATTAAGTACGCTGTAAGGTTTTCGAAACGTCGGGATGTAATTTAAATTCATCATCATCATCATCATTTCAGCCGAAAGACGTCCACTGCTGGACATAGGCCTCCCCCACTGAAATTTAAATTCAGTATATGCAATATAATCCGTTCAAAGTTGTTTTATTTCATGAATAACTATCGCGGAAACCGTAGACAATATTATATACATATTCAGGTTACTACTATTTTGTATTTCTTATTTATTATACTAGTTAGGTACCTAAATGTATTTATTATGAGCTAAAATTGTATCTGGGTTATTTATGTTGGTAAGCTTGTTCACTTTTGGATGAAGTTGGCTCAGGACCAGGACCAGTGGCGTACACGAAGAGAGGCCTATGCTCAGCAGTGGGCGATAAAAAGGCTGAAATGATGATGATGAAGCTTGTTTATGTTGTGTAGATAAACAATTTTTGGTCACTGTTTTAAATTATAATTAATAAATTAAAAAATAAATTGAACAAAACACACTTATTTAATTTGAATCTACATTTCATCATCATCTCAGCCATAAGACGTCCACTGCTGAACATAGGCCTCCCCTTTGGACCTCCATAAGCATCTGTCGGAACGACTTGCATCCAGCGTCTTGTCGTCTGTCCATCTTGTGGGTGGATGTCCTACGCTGCGCTTGCTAGTACGTGGTCTCCACTCGAGCACGAAGTCTCCAATCGACATTTGCTTGTAAATAAAAAACAACTTTTTAGATAGTTATCTATAGTTTCGTATATGTTTTACCGTTTCGCATTTACAAAGCTTTTAACCAACATACACCTGAATTACAGTTCGGCCGCTGGTCGCTCCTCACCGTCGGCATTGCTTACGGAGCGTTCCACCAGAACAGGCTCTCCAAGAGGGAGGCCAAGCTCCGGGAGATCGAGGCCAAGGAGAAGCCCATCAGGGATGCCAAGATCGCGGCGGAGAAGGCCCTAGCGGCTGCAGGTATGTGTACAGTAAAACCTGCATCATATGTGACACTTATTTAAAAAAGATACCATTTGGCAGAAGGTGCTTACATCTAAGCGTAAGTGCCCATCAGATGGTACCTTTTCCGAAAAAGTCACATACAGACAGAAGCCACTAAAAGATGTATCCAGATGTTCTAGCTGCTTCGTTCAGCAAACATCCACATTGCGCGGTTGCTCGTAACATACTTGCTCGTAATCTGGACATATCTAACCGATAGATTATGGATGGTAGAAGGTAAGGATGACAATCTCTCTGTTACAAAAGTGTCCACCAAAAGGCGTGGAATTGGTGGCGCCACTTTAGCTTTAGCTAGTCCGGGTTCATACACGAAAGCAATACTAGCGCCACGATGGCGCTACGTGGAGAGATTTAGAACTTTTAGTTGCTGTTTCCCGCCGCTGGACACTTTTTAGACGGTTCTCATATAAGAGATTGTCATCCTTACATTCTACTATCCATACGATAGATTATGAATGCCGCCATTTTAGAACTATTGACTTGACTTCATGTCTAGACACTCTGTACCATAGACTGTATTTGACATATCCAAACCAACCAATACAATTTTTTTTGCATTGCAGACGAGGCTAATAAAATTTGACTTTTTCAAAGAACTAATTCCCAGCAGGCTGGAAATCATTGTAATACCTTCATTTAGTTAGAGGTAGTTTTCGCTATGCTGCCTCTAAATGTTGGAATAATCTGCCGCCACCAGTAATTAATTGCAAGTCCCTGGCGGTTTTCAAAAAACGGTGTAAAGCTTTCATATTGGACCTCCAAAAAGAAGTAACTTTCACTTTTGGTTGACAGATTTGGAAATTTTGAGTTGTGTAACTGAAACTATTGTATACTAGTTAGATTAGATTAATTTAGATTTTAAGTTAGATTAAGTCATGGGGGTGACAGAATAACAGCGTCCGCTGCTTGAAGGTGGTAGGGCCCTAGGGCCTTTATGCCTTCTCGCACAGACATAAGCTGAGCCACTTTCCCTTTCAATATGTTTATCTACTGTACTCCTATTATGTACTTATGTGAACTTATTGAATAAATGTCTTTTATTATTATTATTATTATTATTTAGTCGTAAATTCGCGTAATCCGAGTTTGCCATGGCCGAATCCCAGGAGTTGTGCATTATTTTTGATCCTATCTTGATTCTGAGGACCTCATTTCAGCATGTCGGCCTATATTCACCTAAGCCTAAGAGACAAAATCCGCCATGAGATATTCTTGAAATTCCGCATAAAGCCAATTTTTAATTTGGTCTAACAATGTAGCCGAATTTAACCATCTTTAACATTGAATGGAGTGACTTTCCGACGGACCTACCGTTTTTTGCTACAAGCAAATAACTGAAAAATGATTAAGCATTTCGCAGTTATTTTGCTGCCAAAATATATCCACACCTCCTGGGATTGGGCAAACTGAGATTACACGCATTTAGGACCACATGTTGGTAAAAGGATTTGTAATTGTTTGTTTGTTGTTTGTTTTTTTTTTTTTTTTATAAATATAATGGGACAATCTTACACAAATCAACCCAGTCCCACAGTAAGCTTAATAAGGCTTGTGTTATGGATACTAGGCGACGATATATATAATAGAGAGACATAGATAAATCCTTGAATACATAGAAAACATCCATAACTCAGGAACAAATATCCGTGATAAACACACAAATAAATGCCCTGACCAGGATTCGAACCCGGGACCTCTTGCTTCATAGGCAAGGTCACTGCCAACTAGGCTAAGAGGCTGTTAATAATATATAATAAAATTAATATAATAACGGTTTTTATAGATTTTATTTGTTTGGCCTAGCTAGCTTTATGTAAATAACCTTTTAATATTTGTTTCAGCCGAAATCAAGGCACTCGAAGAGATGGTGAGCAAGAAGTAAGCTAGTTTTAAGCATAATTGAGAAGTTTCCACACATTCGCGGCAGGACACCAGGCCAATCAGTTGTAATGTTATTTAATGAATTATAGGTAATTGTATACAAATGTGTATTATTTAATTCCTGCCATTGACCATCTAGAACAAATTTTGTGCGCCATGTTTGGCGGTTGACAGCTGTGACAGGATCAAGGAGTAGTATCATAGACTAAATAGTAGACGGCCATAGCCTAAGAACTTTTTGAGGCTCCGAGTATTTAGCGCCATCTAGTTCAGAGCCACCTAAACAGAGCCGATATGTATGAGATAAAATCAGCGCCACCTAGTAACGAATAACGTACTAGTAGTACACTAGTCGTTACTAGGTGGCGCTGATTTTGGCTCTGAACTAGATGGCGCTAAATACTCGGAGCCCCAAAATGTTCTTAGGCTATGGCCGTCTACTATATATTTAAGTCTATGGTGGTATAGACTTGTAGTGATTTGTACTAAAACTTTTAGGACAAAAAAATTCTTAGGGATGTCATCAGTTACTCTATGATTCCTTCACTTTTCAGTTTCACCTGTCACTTACCCAAACTCATCATCCTCCTAGCGCCCGATCTTGCCACGGCTCAATAGCCTGGGGTCCGCTCGGCAACCTAAGCCCAGTAATTGACGTAGGCACTAGTTTTTATGAAAGCAACTGCCACCTGACCTTCCAACCCTGACGGGAAACTATCTGTATCTTTAGGTATTGAAATAAAAGTAAACAAACAATTTGTACATTCTAGTTATAACATTTATTGGTTAACCAACCAAAAAGAGTATTATATAACCAAATACAAAAGCGCCTGGATCTGTCATTGAACGAACGACCTGACTTTAACCTACATTATTTGATCATGTAATGGCTTAAGGAGCCATTGGAGGGTAGATTTTGTTTACTTTTATTTAAATACCTAAAAATACAGACTATAGGCCTTGGACTAAGTCTAGTTTCCCCACGTTTTTTTCTTCACAAGCGACCGGTAAATATCAAATGACATTTCGTACATAAGTCCCGAAAAACTCAGTGGTACAGTCACCGGCAATAGCATCTTCCTACTCGAAGGCCGCAAAAATATGTGACACGCTCTTATTTGTAGGGTCATAAGAGCGTGTCACATGTTTTTGCGGCCTTCGTGTAGGAAGATACTATTGCCGATGATTGTACGAACCGGGGTTTGAATCCGAGACCTCCGGATTTTAAGTATTAACGTTCTACCGCCGGGCCACGATAGCAACCCAAAGCCACAAAGTGCAGCGCCATCTAGTGACGAGTAGCGTTGTTACTACGACTCCTCTAAAGCAGAGACTATAGAGATATAGACGATCACAGCCTAAGAACTTTTGAAGCTCATGTCGATTGCGCCATCTATGTCAAAGCCACCTAAAGATACCGAATATGTAAGAGAAATGTCACCTGCACTGCTACTCCACCTAGTAGCTACTAGTGTACAGGTCTATTCACGAGAGTTGGCGCGAGATTTGACAGAATTTCTATGAAAACGGCTGTCACTCAGTAGAAATCTCGCGCCAACTTTCGTGAATATACCTGTACTACTAGTACGCTATTTGTTACTAGGTGGAGTAGCAGTGCAGGCGACATTTCTCTTACATATTCGGTATCTTTAGGGGGCTTTGACATAGATGGCGCAATCGACACGAGCTTCAAAAAGTTCTTAGGCTGTGGTCGTCTATATCTCTATAGTCTCTGTCTAAAATCTACATTTTCGGTTACTTGGGGTTGGTCTCGTTCAGATGGCACTTTCAGACTATCATCTATAAGTCTCTGGTGTCACGTAATTAACGGGTAGACCCTTATAACACCTATTACTTAAGTAGCAATCAGTGGCGGTGGATCAAAAATGTTCTTAGGCAAGCCGGTGGTGTATTTGGCTTAAAATTTCTTCATGAGCTGTAGGAAAACTGCTCAGGCGCCTGAAACTTAGGCAAGCCGATGGGAATCGTGTTCTATGGACGCACCGCCACTGGTAGCAATGCATAAATTGACTGACATAATTTGAAAATGAAACGAATATTATTTATAACAATTTATTAGCGATAAAATATACACACCAGTACATACATAGATATGTATTATAAACATAACAAGACCATATTATTATTGACAGTTTAGAACTCGTCATTCTCAAACGGATGATACTTGTGGCCCAGGGAACTGCAAAAAAAAAGTTAAGGTGAGTTCTGATTTATCATACACAAAAATCTGCCGGAAAGCGGAAATTTGTCTATGGTGGCAAAATTTTTGTATGGAGCCAATAGACAAATTTCAGGTGAAATTTGTATTTTCCTCTTTTTTAAAACTAAATTCCGCTCTAGTGCGAGTACCACATATTATTTCACAATTAATATTGAAAGATTCGAAAGTGATATAACGTGGATATCGAAGCGGGGTAGCTGCTTGTTTTGACACATGTACACTGTATAGTGGTCGCCAAATATATATATACACATTTGCACCTTTCTCCGTTATAATAACTAATAAGGTTCAAAAGTGTAAGTATACATAATATTGGCGTGTAATTATGGAAATTATATAATGTGCAAATTGCGGAAATTTCCAAAAAAACTTGAAAATATCTCGAAGAAATTTCTTCAACAAAATATAGGAATTAAATTTACGAAGCTAAAGAAGACTTCCATCCCCGCATAAAATAATGAAATATTTCCGAAAATTTCCAATACGAGAAACTCCGCAATTTTTGAAAGTTTCCATCGGCACATAATCCCCAAGAACTTTCTCCACCCTGTATAAACCTGTATATACTTACGCGGTCATGGGCACGAAACGCCCGTCCACATTGAAAGAGTTGATCAGGTCCAGATCCTCTTTGACCAGTTTGAAGTCGAACACGTCAAAGTTTGACGCGATGCGCGACTTCGTCACTGACTTCGGGATCACGATCACTCCGCGGTCGATCTGGTATCTGAAAATTTACGAAAAAATTTAAGGAAAAATAAGACCAACGCCCGAAAAAAGAAATACTCAAATCACTGCAGGGTTTTTTTCTATATTTAACCAGGGACTATAGAGATATAGACGACCACAGCCTAAGAACTTTTTGAAGCTCATGTCGATTGCGCCATCTATGTCAAAGCCCCCTAAAGATACCGAATATGTAAGAGAAATGTCACCTGCACTGCTACTCCATCTAGTAGCTACTAGGGTACTACTAGTACGCTATTTGTTACTAGGTGGAGTAGCAGTGCAATTCGGCATCTTTAGGCGGCTTTCGGACAGAGGGCGCAATCGACTTGAGCTTCAAAAAGTTCTTAGGCTGTGGTCGTCTATATCTCTATAGTCTCTGCTTTAACTAATACCTGAGACTATAAATAATATAGACAGCCACATCCACAGTCCTAAGAACTTTTTTATGCTCAAGTCTGAAGTGCCATCTGCACGAGAGCAACCTAAAGATATATATATGTCGCATCCTGGTCATGATTACGGATGATCAAATGGTCATGAGTCCGTACTCATGACTCGCCGGAAGTTGCTGCGGAACGCAAGCGCCCTCTGTGGCGCTGTACGGAGTCTAGGAGAGGCGGCACGAGAATGGCGGCTGGTCATTCTGTTTCGAGCAGTCGTCGAGTGCGCTAGTCTCTTGGGAACTGTACCGCGTTTCATTAGAACCTACTCAATTGTTCTGTGATTAAAATTAAGTTTGATTTAACCTTATCTGAAAAATAAACTACAAAGTGTGTTCTCAAGCTTTGACATTTAATTATGTCCGAAGAAGACCTGGATCCATCCTTTCCTTATCCCGACATATATAAAAATAGTAGGAAAAAAGATATTGCGTCGCAGCGACATCTAGTAAACGACTAGCATACCGTAGTAACGCTAACATGGTAGGTCTCCAAAGGTGCTCTTACACGGGCGATTTTTCGGGCAATTATTGCCCGGCGATACGTTGCCGAAAGTAGTGGAGCAATATGGAGCAATTAATTGAGCAATACGAGGCAATTTCTAGATATTGCGGCAATTATTTCGGCAATCATTTCCCGTATTGCTCCATTCATTTCCGTGTTGCTCTATATTGCCGACTACAATTGCCGGTATATCCAGACGATTGGAAAATTCAAGGCAATTTGTATTTCTATCCCGTACGCACATATATGCATGTCCCATTCTTTTTCTAGTATGGCGAGCGCGGTCCGGGCGTAGGGGGAGGGGAAACGGCGCGATCGCCGGTCGGGCGTGGGTGAAGCGACCAGTTGGTACAGTGCAAGGGGAGGGGAAACGGCGCGGTCGTATTGCTCCACTGTATTTCTCGTGTATGAACGTATTGCCTAGTTTCCCGAGTTGCTGCTATATGGGGCAATTCGAATGGAGCCAGAATGGCGCCATACTGGAGCAATAATTGCCCCATATTGAGCAATATTTCGAATTGCTTGATATTGCTCGATATGGCCGTGACGTCAAAATTGCGGCAATTCGGCAATTTCTATCGCCCGTATAAGAGCACCTCAACTGAACTTTCCATACAATAACCAACAAGCTGTTTGTTTTTTGTGCGATGGCGATAACTGAGCGATCATACTAATGAAGGTTTCGTGAATAGATTTTTGCACCAGATGGCAGCACCGTGGCGAGAGGTCCAGCTGTCAAAGGTGCTCTTACACGGGCGATTTTTCGGGCAATTATTGCCCGGCGATACGTTGCCGAAACTAATGGAGCAATATGGAGCAATTAATTGAGCAATACGAGGCAATTTCTAGATATTGCGGCAATTATTTCGGCAATCATTTCCCGTATTGCTCCATTCATTTCCGTGTTGCTCTGTATTGCCGACTACAATTGCCGGTATATCCAGACGATTGGAAAATTCAAGGCAATTTGTATTTCTATCCCGTGCGCACATATATGCATGTCCCATTCTTTTTCTAGTAGGGCGAGCGCGGTCCAGGTGTAGGGGGAGGGGAAACGGCCTGTTACAATAAATCTGTTAAAAAGGTCGTTTATTAAGGAATATTTTGCGGCGCTTACGTCATTTTACTATATGTTTTTGAGTTATAACTCAAAAACGGCTCAACCGATTCTATTCAAAATAGTTTTCATTGAAAGTACTAATTAAGTCTCACATTCGTGAATTTTACGGATTTTTAGACCCAAGGTTCAAAAGTTAGATGGAGGGGAGGGGGGACGCCCTGTTTTAAACTTTAAAGGGAACGTACCCAAACTACGTGACCAGTTTAGGGGGGGGGGGGGTCGTCAAAATACTACTCTAGGTCACAGGGGGAGGGGGGGAGTCTTAGGTTCTGTCACGTAGTCAATAATTATGCTCAAATATCGCGCTTCTAATTATAGGTTTCCATGCACCTTTGGCGTCACGCGGCCAGTGTCGAGTAAATAAAAGGCAATAAGTAGGCAAAATTATGTTTTTTTGCTTTCTATGTCCAAAACATCACTCTAAACTATATGTGCGAGTTTTACTACGTGACAACTAGGGGGGAGGGGGGGGGGGGCTTGGCAATTACTACGGATGGTCACCGAGGGGGCAGAGGGGGGTTCAAAACTGAAAAAAATGAGTCACGTAGTTTGGGTACGTTCCCAAACCCTAAGAACTTGATACCCATTTGGGCTTTATACTTATATTTCCACTGAATCCAGAAATTTCAGCTATTAATCTCTAACCATTCACGAGATATTGACCTCCGAAAATCACTATTTTTACCACTGACTGACTGGCTCACTGATCCACTGACTCATCATCAAAACTATTGACTACATCCAGATAACCTAGAAAGTTGTGGCATCCAGTTAGGCATTCGTGTCATTCGTGTGTAAACAACAGGAAGAATCTAAAAACTTGTTTCTGAAAATTAGTTCTCTTCCTGCAAGATATGAACGCATCTATTTTTTTTTAAGTCATTATTTTAAATGCACTGCAAGCTTCCGCAGCTAGAATTACCTCGTCCATAGTTCAGAGAGATTCTGATTTTGGGGCGAGTGCGGTGCGGTGTGAGTGCAAGGGGGGGGAAACGACGCGGTCGTATTGCTCCACTGTATTTCTCGTGTATGAACGTATTGCCTAGTTTCCCGAGTTGCTGCTATATGGGGCAATTCGAATGGAGCCAGAATGGCGCCATACTGGAGCAATAATTGCCCCATATTGAGCAATATTTCGAATTGCTTGAAATTGCTCGATATGGCCGTGACGTCAAAATTGCGGCAATTCGGCAATTTTTATCGCCCGTATAAGAGCACCTTAATCCATCAATCATGTTTAAACACACTTTTTTTGATTGGTGGATTTTGACAGCTGCTGTCAAAAAGTGCTCTCGTCACAGTGCCGCCACCTGGATTTCAGGAAACCCTCATTGACCCTCTTTATCTTAACCCAGAGAACAGTAAAAGAACCGTCCTCTTCCAACAAGTAAAATTTTTCACAATGTAAATTATTAATAGTTTGATAGTAAGTGCTCATTAATGCTATAAAAAATCTACAACATGTCATTAGCCAGTTTGCGTCAGGTACAGCGACATCTAACGACGAATTTGGTAAACTTGTACTCAATACTTAGACTTACCCACTTATTCTGAACGTCTCTGGCCTCATTAGTTAAACTTTTTGTCTGGCCTATAACCGCGAAGCACTTCGTTCATCGAATCGAATATTTCCATCACTCTCTTTCGTATATGCAAGAGCGATAGAGATGGGACCATCGTTTTATCGATTTTCGAACTTCGCGGTAGGCCCTCTGTTTCTAAGAAACAACTGTCAAAGTGACAGATAAGGCAATCGATTATTAGTTAAATAAGGCTTGTGGGACGATAAAAAGAGATAAAGATATTTATTCTTCAATTTAGGCACATTACAATGCACTTATGAACGTCAGAGAGAAAAGAAACTACCACCGGTTCTAACCCTACACCTCTGACCCGAGAAGTATTACTTTTATTACCGGCAAGAAACTCGGCGGGACTTATTTTTTCAAAACAGTACTACAAATACATTAAAGATACTATATACAATAATGCGTAGTTCTTCAAGAAGGCATATCAAAACAGCTTGAGAGACAGACATGTACCTGCCTATTGTGTAATTAAAATGAAAAATGACTTTAGTTAGTATATTAGGAATAGACGGGGCAAGATAATAAGATAGAGTAACTTATATAATAGAGCAGCACAGCCTAAGAACTTTTTGAAGTGTAAGTCTATCACGCCATCTAGTTGAAGAGTTGTAAGAGGAAATATCAGCTTCAGGAAATATCAGTGTCGCACAGCTGGGATCGTGACTCTCACAAATGGTTCCGCCGGAAGATCAGCGCTGGCTTCCGGGTCAGCATTATGCTGAGGCGGGCCCATTTCGTGGTAAACTCAGGATTGTTCTGAATTTATACTGTTTCTCTTTATACTTTTGTATGTAATTTAGGTTTATCACGAATAAAACAATTGATTCTGATTCTGATTCTTCATCTAGTAACGACTAGTGTACTACTAGTACGCTATTCGGTACTATATAGCGTACTAGTAGTCGTTACTATGTGGAGCTGATATTTCCTCTTACATTTTGGCAATCTTTAGGTCGCTCTCAACTAGATGGCGCTAAACACTTGGAGCCTCAAAAAGTTCTTAGACTATGGCCGTCTATTATATCTTTACGTCACTCTGGGCGCTAAGTGAGATTTACCGCCCTAGGGCGCAGCGGAAAATCTCACTTCACACCCAGGAGAAGACGTAAAATTATGTACGCACCGCGGGCGGTAATAAGGAAGGCCTCAGATCACTTGCTTATGGCCCTTACCTTCGGTTCGGGCCACAAATGCCAGCGATTTGAGCCCTTCTTTATTTTACCGCCCTAGGTACGTAATGTACTATTAAGTCTATGCTTCAAACCTTGGTTTTTCAGGCAGTGTGGGGTCGACCTTCTCTGGGACTGGGCCCATTTGAGTACAGTCTCCATCAAATATATCAGAGCGGCCAAGGTTGTCACAAATATCTGAACAACGCCTCTATGTCAAGGCGATAAAGTGCTTGCTCAGATATTTATAAGCACGAGACGCAGAGGACGCGCAAAAGAAACGTTCTCGAACAAAAACTGTTTTATTACAATTACCCATTACCCATTACCCATGGAGTATAAAATCATTGCTATTATCAGTCAAATCATATATAAAAAAAAAGTCGCTTACGGATAAAGTTCTACAACGTGGCATTAGCCAGTTTGCATCAGGTACAGCGACATCTAGCGACGAATTTGGTAAACTTGTACTCAATACTTAGACTTACCCCCTTATTACGTCATTCTTACGTCTCAGGCCTATAACCGCGTAGCACTTCGTTCATCGAATCGTCTATTTGCATCACTTTCTTTCGTATATGCAAGAGCGATAGAGACGGGGGCCATCGTTTTGTCGATTTTCGAACTTCGCGGTAACCCACCAGAGGGCCTACCGCGAAGTTCGAAAATCGACAAAACGATGGCCCCGTTTCTATCGCTCTTGCGTATACGAGAGTGATGCAAATAGCCGATTCGATGAACGAAGCGCTTCGCGGTTATAGGCCAGATCTATACTCTGTACTTTTAGGTATTTAAAAAAACGTAAACAAACAGCAGCTGTCAAAAATGACAGATTCAGGGGTTTAGAACCTTTTTCGAGTGATATAATTATTACCTATGTTAATAACCTTAAATATTATAATTACGTATATTATTTAAAGTAATTAATGTACTATTGAAAGACATCTTACCCATAAGCACTGGTAGCCTGGTGGTAACTGTGGTAAGATGTCTTTCAATCCGGAAGATTCGAACCCCGACCGTACCACTGAGTTTATCAGTCGGTCTTTGACTTTGATGAAAGAAAACACCGTGAAGAAACCTGCATACATTCACAAACAAATTCAAAGGTGTATGTGATGTCTCCAGCTACATACTACAATTCAAGCATAGTGCCAGTGTGAAGACTATAGCCCAAGCCCTCTACTGCATGGGAGGAGGCCAGAGGCCTCTCCGATGACGAAAGCTGTCCCGTTTTAGGCCTCTTTTTCTTCGGAGAAGGAAATGTAAGCAGGGAACTAGGCCGGCTACTTCCCGGTTTGTTATCATCCATGTTCACGCAAAACACACAACTCCGTAACAAAACAAACAAGTTCAACAAAAACTTAACAGAAAACCACAAAATTTACAACGAATAACAGCTCAAAAACACCACAAATATCGCAAGGGAATCCGACTATAAAACACAATGCAACAAGCGTCAAGCAATGGCCGCTGTCAAACCGACCAAGTTAAAAAGTGACACAAGGTACGTGTTGCTACACTAAAAACGGTACTCTGTAATCTAGTCGTATTTTATCCTCATAACTATAACCTTGCGTTTTGCACATCTGCAAAATTGGGTGTTTTTTATGAGGCAATTTACTATAAAAAATTATTAATCATTTAATGTGATATAAATAATTGGGTAAATTTATATATGTGTATATATATCATAAAATCCAGCGTAACTACAGGTTGCTGAAATAGGATGGAACGAATCTGTAACCTGTTATTTTTTAAAATTGAAAATTTAACAGGAACCAAAACCTGCCCAATAAATTACCCTTTTAATGGTTTGTTTACGTTTTTTTAAATACCTAAAAGTACAGAGTATAGGTCGGACATTCGTTTTCGTTGCAAAAAATTGTAATATAAAGAAAATACATCCAGTTACAGATTTACATACAAAACTTATTTTTGTATTATTTTCTTTGTATTGACTAGTTTAAAAGTAACGAATTTGACTCCAAATGTACGTCACTTTTGAACCAGTCTGCCGGGCACTTCCGGTCATGCAGAAACTGGCAGACTGGGTTTTTCTGTATTTAAATACAAATTACTATTTGTTGCCACAATAATCATCTCAGTATCAAATGCCGTAGGTAAATACCATCCATTTTTTAAACCGGAAGTGGTACTTTTTTGTGCTTTCGGCCAATTCTATTTTTTTTTTACTATTTTGCAGAACTCAGCACCACTTTTATGAACATGTGCCATGGGGCTTGTCTTTGTATCACGTTACGTAGTAGATCCTACGGCCGCCGCCCGTACTACATATCAAATTTCATAGTTCTAAAGCATGTCGTTTTAAAATGAGAGCTGAACTACGTTTGTATGGGGACGCAAGCGTCCTGGCGACTCTTAAGGGGTAACCCCCTATTATGTATATTATGTATAGTCGGGGCAACATAATAATACGAAGCCCGAACGGGATCTCTGTGTTTTTTATCAGAGTTTTGTAACCAGAAGACGCTGGTTCGATCCCAGCCTTGGAACGGAGGCTTTGGTCACTTTTTCCTTTGTATATGACATCTATATACGTTTATATGGCAATAGTTCAGTATAACCAAAAAACATGTTAATCTCTATGGTGTAACTTCATCTTGATTTCTTTACCAGTCAGCTCTGATGTTAATTTATAATTATAATCGTAGCGAAATAGTTTCATTACCCGAGCGTTTTATTTCAAGCAGTTTATTACATACATCATTAGGCGTGTCCAGACCACGCGCACAGCCTCGCGAGGAAATTGCCGCGCGAGGCAAACGACCAATCGACCATTCCTCGCGCGGCAACGTGTTTGTGTACATTTTTAGTAGGGACGTTTGCCTCGCGAGGAAAGCCCGAGCCAAATTGCTCGGCAAGATGGCGTCCCTCTGTCAGCTGTTCAAAATGGCGTCACATGTGTTAACAGCCGTGGCTTGTGTTGCGTTTATTTTAGTTTTTAAAGCTATACCACAGAATAATATAATAGTATTTCATACAGAAGTTCATCTTCCCTACAAAATCAGTGACACATGAGACAACCTATCATTAAAATTATTGCTAGTGTAAGAAATTAGTTCCAATTAAATTCCGCAACATCGCGCAAGGTCATATATTCCTGGTCAGGCTTTACATATTCTTGTCACATTTAATCGAACGAGCGGAGCGTAAGCGAAGTGAGTTCTTACAAACAACTTCTGGCTACTGGGACGTCTCGGCATTTCGATGGCTTTTTGATTTTTAAGAGTTTCTTCGACGATAACTTTAGTAAAGTTTTTCTGATCTTATTGAAATTAGATGGGGTTGTAGCAGAGTTACATAAAATTTGTGAGTTCGTTTATGAGCTGGATCGATCAAGGGGTGGTGGACTTAGAAGGCGAAAAAAAATTATAAAGTCATATGGGTCTTGTTATATTGGTCATGCAAGTAAATCGCGAGCTCTCAGTTCGAGGCGGACTACTAGTATATCCATATTTTCACACACTTGCGTATTCACACTTTGCGTCGGCATTTGACTACTGAACGAGGGGAGAAATCGAACCCCGAGCGAGCTAGTGTTTAACGTACCTGATTAGCACTTGCGCAGGAGTCTTTCCTAATCTGTCAGCGATGGCCTTGAGCTTAGGGTCCTCCATGAGCAGGGGCTCCCCGGGCTTGGCCCAGGGCCTGTCCGGGGACCCTAGGGGCGAGTAGGCGGTCAGTTTGATGCCCCGGGCTTCGCAGAACTCTTTAAGACGTTGCTGGTTGAGGTATGGGTGGCATTCGACCTGGAATTGACTTTACATTTTGTAGTAGGTATAGACGGACGAGTGGAGCGAGAACGTATAGGAATACGATGCCGAGAATCCGTTTAACGCCAAGGTATTAGCACAGTGTTTTTCTCAGCATGCAATGAAATAAAAAACCTGGAATTTAGAGTTTCACGTTTGTAATATATTAGTAACTTATATATTATATTTTAGTAACTTTTTTATAACATGACGGTGCTATGCATTAGCCATTATGAAAAGTGGTGCCCGTTGTCACTTACGCGTTGCATACAGACCTATTCAATTTACACTCTCCTGAGACATATTAACACTAGTGGTTCTGTGAACCGTAGACTTCGGAGAAGATAAATAACGCGACAGCAAACTTCCCCCCTTTTCTCCCTCATTTTCCCTCCAATCAAAAAAATGGCTCGACAATCTTTGGCAAATAAATCAAGGAACGCACATGCCAAGTTTCATCGAAATCGGATGAAAAATGCGACCTCTAGACCGACACTGACCAACCAACCAACCAATACACACACATCAATCTGTCAAATCGTCGTACCAGTGAAAACGGAGACGTTCGTCGCCTCGCTACGCTCGGCTCCTCAGTCAATAACATGGTTACACTCACGGCACTTTAGTCACGTCGCGCGACATGTTACGAAGAGCCTAGGTCTCCATCTTGTCGGCAACGCGACGTGCAGCAGTGCGCGACGGGCCGGTTCAAGTAGTGCCTAGTGCTTGAAGATGGAGACCTATGCACTGTAGCCGTGTCATTGACTGAGGAGCCGAGCGTAGCGAGGCGACGAACGTCTCCGTTTTAACTGACAAGGAGAGGCCGCACGGGCGCGCGGGTGCGTGTTGGGTCTGGGGTCTCTCACTGGTACGACGATTTGGCAGATTGATGTGTGTGTATTGGTTGGTTGGTTGGTCAGTCGGTCTAGAGGTCGCATTTTTCATCCGATTTCGATGAAACTTGGCATGTACGTCCCTTGATTTATTTGCCAAAAATTGTCGAGCCATTTTTTTGATTGGGGGGAAAATGAGGGGGAAAAGGGAGGAAGTTTGCTGTCGCGTTATTTATGGGCGGATTTCAATCATTTGCTGCTAAAAGATCAAGCCCACACTTCCTTAGAGGTTGTTGTAAAAATAAAGTTTCGAGGGAGGGGGAAAGGGGGGAAAAGGGGGGAAATGCTCCGAAGTCACAAGTTCACAGAACTACTAGTTTTATAAGGGTACAGACCTGGTTCACGACGGGTTTGACCTTGGCGACCTCCAGCACCCTGGTGATCTGCTTCGAGTTGAAGTTTGAAAGACCGATGGACCGGACCAGGCCCTCGGCGACGAGCGGCTCCAAGGCCTTCCACGTGTCCACGTAGTCCACTTCCGAGAACTGGATCTTGCCTGCAGCGTCTACCGGGAATAGCTCACCATCTTCCTGTAAAACAGGTTTGTGACAAGTTTAATTGCTAACTGTACTTCAGTGGCGGCGCGTCCATAGAACACGATTCCCGTCGGCTTGCCTAAGTTTCAGGCGCCTGAGCAGTTTTCCTACAGCTCATGAAGAAATTTTAAGCCAAATTCAGCACGGGCTTGCCTAAAAAAATTATTACCCACCGCCACTGCAGTGTGCTTTTAGTTGTACAGTCACCATGAAATATAACAAAAAAAGCGCTGGTAGCCTTGCGGTAAGACGTCCGACTTTCAATCCGGAGGTCTCGGGTTCAAACCCCGGCTCGTACCACGATTTTTTCGGAACTTATGTACGGAATATCATTTGATAATTACCAGTCGCTTTTCGGTGAAGGAAAACATCGTATGGAAACCGGACCTAATCCCAAGAAGGCCTAGTTTCCCCTCTGGGTTGGAAGGTCAGATGGCAGTCGCTTTCGTAAAAACTAGTGTCTACGCCAATTCATGGGATTAGGTTGTCAAGCGGACCCCAAGCCGGAATAAACGCTAGGAGGAAGAAGGAGGAGGACCATGAAATATACCAGAGCGACCGCGGTACTTAAAAATATCTGAACAAGCACTTTATCGCCTTGAGAATAGAGGCGTTGTTCAGATATTTGTGACCACCTTGGCCGCTCCGATAGATCTGATGGTGACTGTAGGATCGCTAACTGCTCAGCTCGTTCAGATGGCGCTTCAGACTTGGAGTCTCAAAACGTTAGACTATGGTCCTCTATTTAATACATGCTCTCTGTAATACTCATCATCATCATCATCATCATCTCAGCCATAAGACGTCCACTGCTGAACATAGGCCTCCCCTTATAAAGCTTGCCGGAAGACGATGGATGCAAGTCGCTTCCGACCGATACTTATGGAGGTCCAAAGGGGAGCCCTCTAATACTAATTCCATATATATGCCTTATCGTAGCCTCTAACCCTAACCAATCACAGTGTCTTCAAGATTATGCAGGAGGTTCTCAATTCGTCGGGATCTTAGTTTTTTTTTATGTACGTTCACCGATTATTTGAAGATGGCTGGACCGATTTGGAAAATTCTTTATTGTTTGAAAGCGTACTTGACAGTTGGTCCCATTGTCACGAGATCCGGATCTGATGATGGGATCCTGGAGAAATCGAGGGAACTTTTTAAATATACATAGGCACACCTATAGTGATTTCAGTATTTTTTACAGCAACTCGGGCACTTCCTCTTGAAATAGCGGATCCTAAGTGAAGTCGGTTCTTTTTTAGTTTGAAAGCGTACTTGGCAGTTGGTCTCATTGTCATCAGGCCAGCAGCTAAAGATTCTGAAGAAATCGAGGGAACTATTCTAGTATTTTATGCAATAGTTGTATAAGAGGGTTCAAAAAAGGTGAGTGGCGTGTGTAACAATTTGAGGCGAAGCCGAAAATTGTTAATAAAGACGCCATGAGCCTTTTTTGACCTACTTATACAACGTTGCATACATTACTTTTTCTACGACTAGTGATTAAATAATACACAAGATTAAACGCAGTTTGCTTTAGCGAGAAGTTGAAAAGTGGTGGCAAATGACAGTTGAGAGAACGTAATCATAGACACGGTAATTTTTTTTTCAAATGTCATCAACTTACTTGCTTTTTTCCTTATGTTGGCAGCAATTATTTTAGTTTTGTTATTGTTCCAAACCATATGAATTCAGTTGTTTGTTAAGTTGGCAGTTTTGATTTTTTTCGTTGTAAATTTAGTGTTGTTTTTCTTTTTTATCTGTTGGGTTTACAGGGCACCACTGCCAAGCGTGGCGCGTATGGCAAGCCCCCCCTTTATAAAAAGGGGAGGCCTATGTTCAGCAGTGGACGTCTTATGGCTGAGATGATGATGATGATGACCTATAGTGATTTGAGTATTTTTTACAGTAGCTCGTATATTTGCTCTTGTTCAGGTGTAGTAGGCTAACCTAAGGAATAGGGATGTCAAGAATATTCGCATTCGCATTCGTATAATGCGAATATTCGCATCATTTTTGACATTCGTATCAACATTCGCATTCGCATCAAATGATGCGAATATTTTTCGAATGCGAATGTTGGTAGAGCACATCCTGTTTTGACCGCACTGACCCGGCCCATGGTCATATGCTTGCTCATACACAGGAAGTGAAAACGACGGTATCACTTGACTCCTTTTGATCATTAATATAGGACTCCATTACATGTCATGTTCTGTATTTTTGAACTATGGAAGCATAAAAATGAAATCCACTAGAGAAAAACGAAATTCGTGACATCCCTGCTAAGAAATATCGATTCTTTTTTCTTTAAAATTATTTTACACACCTTATAACCCTGAGGCCAGTGGATGAGGTAGAGGTCCAGGTACTTAAGACCTAGGTTCTCCAAGGTCTTCAGCAGGGCTCCGCGCACCAGGTCAGGCCGGTGGAACGTGTTCCACAGCTTGGACGTGATGAAGAGGTCCTCTCTGTAACCAAAAAAATGTTTGGCTCAAAATCCAAACAATTATTCTGTAAGTTGTTTCAAGGGCGGTTGCATGTCAATAAAAAGGTGGCACACCTCCGCGAAACAATAGCGAAGACAGCGCGGATATGTAAACGCGGACTAGAGGACTGTTAAACGCTGTAATGTTTAGTTTCATAGTTGCCCAATATGCCAGTAGATGTCGCTGAACTATCGGCTACAACGCGCTATCGAGATTTCTGTACGCCACCCACATATATAAATTCAATAGAAGGTCAAATAAATACATCTTTACTAAAATAATATATATATAAAGGTACATGTAAATAAAGCTTATTAAATATAAATAAAGATTACCTAATTAACTTATATACTATATGTATACAGGGTGTAATCTAAAACGTGATACAAGATAATCAAACCTAAATCTATTCATGATATTGAACAACTTTTACTATGGGAGCAACTTTGTAAAAAAATAAAAAAATTGAGCTGCTCCATAGAAAAAGTCAAGGATAGGTAGACGAAAATGTATGAGAAGTTTAATTTTTTTTATTTTTTTACAAAGTTGCTCCCATAGTAAAAGTTGTTCAATATCATGAATAGATTCAGGTTTGATTATCTTGTATCACGTTTTAGATTACACCCTGTATAAAAACGAACTATTCAAATAGCCCCCCTCGAGTTGTCCCGGGCGCAAAGCTGCCCATCACACTAGCGGCGTTACCGCGTTGGATGGCGATGGACAACCTTTGCGCTAGGTAACCCGCGCGTACAACCGACCCTCTCTCGGAAATACATCGGCCTAATTCCCTTGGCCCAAATAAATGGGTACTTTGTTGTAAAGTGAGGTGTTTCATTCATCATCATCATCATCATTACTAATAGTAAGTAAGTGCAGTATCGTGAATGAAGCGCGTGACAGACAGCGCGAATCTACCGCTGCGCGTTAGAGCAGTCGGATTCTTTTTATCGCGCTTCATACAACGGACAACACGGAGAAAACGCTCATTCGTTTAGTGAAATTATGTTTGATCTGTTTCTTACAAACACAGATAAGGACAGACGATTATTTAGTTAAATGAAGTTTGTAAGGTGCTATCAAATTTGATATCTAGAACCTAGCAAGTATCTCGTATCAATCCTAGAATCTCGCATCAAAACCTAGTCACAGAATAATGAATAGTACAAGTACAGAAGGTTCTCCGTCCTGAATTTGACATTTAGCTACAGAGATGAAAATGTTATCTGTGCAAAAAATAAAATAGGGTTGTCAACGTGCTTCATTCCGTGCACGTGGTATCTACAGATAAAAAGAAGTTTGATATGTGAACGCAGCTGATGTATTTCATATAAATCAAGGGGTCTACAGATGTAAGCGTCTAGTCAATCTGCCTCAATCTACCTAATCTATCAGTAAATTTAATACAAAACTAGATAAATATCAGATTTGTTACCTTATTTGCCCAATCTAATTATTATTTTAGTACAAAACTACTACTATAAACTATTATTCTCGTACGCACCCATAAGATAATAAGCGATGTGCCAACCCTGCCCTCATTAAGCCGCCGGCACGGGGCGCGAAATTTAAAAAACAGGTACAATGGAGAGAGACATAGTGAAACCCCCCTGACCTAGTATCTCTTATCTTACTAGATCACCTAGTGGTATCAAAGTTCTGTTATCCTCACCTCTTGACCACGCCCTCCTTGAGCTTGGCACTCAGCGCGGACCCCACCTCGGGCTCGTTCCCGTACACGAACGCGCAGTCGATGTGCCGGTAGCCGATGTCGATGGCATCCTTCACTGCTTGCGTCACTTCACCGGGTTTTGACTGGAATAAGAACGTTTCAGATTAATTATAAACTTATATAGATGTCATGGTTGTCTGGTAGAGATCGCTTTTTAGCGATAAGACCTCCTGTTGCTATCTATGTTGATCCTTAACTTTTTATTACTGTACAATTTTTATTTTTGGCGCAATAATAGTAGTTTATGTAACTGTTACGTAATAGCGGTCCTTAAAACACGAGTGTGTTCATAATAAGGTTTTAAGGCCTAAAATTACGTACAGTTGCATACACTGCTTTATCTACATACATATTATAAACCCGAAATGTCGCGTTCTAAAACTGTTAAAATGGCTGCCATTTCACAGATTGCATCGCCATGGCCAACTCGATTGTGTCGGCGGGGCGCGTGCCGGCGGTCGGAGGATCGCGCGGCGCGGCTGTCGAGGGCCGGATTTTCATAATGATATCGAATTTTTGCTTATTATTTGATAATAATAACATCGTTACAGATAAGACATCTAACATTATATAACAACATCAACTTCTAACAAAACAGTCTCTTTTTATGGTGTTCATAACGTGCGGTTTTTGAACGCATCATGAAGGGTTTATGATATGGGTGTAGATAAAGAATATTGTATTGTATTATGTCATATACAAAGGAAAAAGTGACCTAGGCCTCCGGTGCCCAAGGCTGGGACTAAAGTATATATAATACTATATACAAATCAAAATATTTATTAAAAATAATTTGATTTGTTCTTCAGCTGTTTAAGATTAATCTTTGCAGTAACACGAGGTTTTTTCTTTTTTTATGCCACATTGATGGCAAACAAGGAGGCCCGCCTGATGGTAAGCACCATAGCTTATGGACGCCTGCAACCCCAGAGGATTCACGTGCGCGCTGCCTACCCTTTAAGAACCTATACAGTCCTCATACCCTTGGGAAAGCCTCGGCAGGGAGTCCATTCTACATATTTAAATGCGTTAGGTTAGGTTATGGTTACATTACGTATACCTTTTAAATAGAAAAACAAAACTGCCAACTAAATAGTAACAACGCCATCTAGTGAATTGAAAAACCACACTCAAATAGTTTTATCCATTTGGGAGCTATAACACAATAAACAGACATATAAGGAATGGAATTTTGATTCCTGTACAACAATAACGTAAATAATTTCCAAATTTTTCTCATACATACACTCGAGAGCAAAAGTTTCGGGTCACTAGCATTTTCTTGAATATCTCAAAAGATATTAATTTTAAAGATATTAACTTTAAAGATATTAAAGTTTATGTTACTGACCCGACATTTTTGCTCTTGAGTGTATATTATGGAAAATTTCGCAATTTGGTAACATTCCATCGACAAATTAAAGTTACATAATCATTTAATAAACATGTCTTGCTATGGTCATTGCCAATAGGTCAAGAAACCATACATAACATATCCCATAAAAGATACTACAGATAGCAGTTCAACTTAGATAACCTCAAATTATAAGTCTCTGATAAATATTAAATATGTCATGTGAAGTGTTTGTAATAAGCCCGAAATTTGTTGACTGAAAAAAAACTACTGGATTTTTACTCCGATGGTGGCAAACAAGCTAACAGCCTGCCTGATGGTAAGCAGTTAACATAGCCTATAGACGCATGCAACTCCAGAGGTGGTGTATAAATATATATTGCCAACCTTTAAATATACATTCATAATATTACAAAAAAATTTTTTAACGAAAATCAATATTGTTATGTTGCCTATATGGTTTGTATATAAATATATAAATAAGTATCAATTGAAGATGTGTGGGCGAAAACTAGCATAATTACCCTATATAATTTCTGTTTTTCAGAGTACAGGGCTTATCTATATGTGTGTGAAGTGCAGATAAGTAGAGTTGTGAAGTACTTTTATCTATTCCATATCATTATATTTGTTTTGATTATATTAGATTTTTATTGCAAATCAGGTATAAATAATTATTGCTGTTTAATGTAATGTGTTATTAAGGCTCAATTAGGTTTGGTGAGCCAAAAGCAGTAAGGCATGTAATATTGTAAATGAAGTCTGTAGGGTCCAACCCCAATAAAAAGAAATGATTTTGACCCTATAAAATATCAGCAAGAGAACAAGACTGACCAACTGTAAAAGCGCTGTAACCATTGATACGTAATAAATAATGAAATACACTCAGCCCAATAAAATGGCCCCACAATAGTGCTGTAAAAATGACTCATACAGCAGTTTCTCAGTCAGTTTTATTAGACTTCAGTCAGTGATAAGTCTGGCCGGTTACAAATTTTTAATTATATTCGGTAAGTTTTGTTTGAGACTGTACCTCTACTATTATTCTAACTCAATGCCTGTTAACCCTTTCACCGCTCAAAAAGTCATGCCATGGACGCCAACGACGGCAACAGCCGACAGGCTGTGTAGTTGTAGTGCAATAGGGACCTACGACCTACGCGGGCTTCTGCAAAGTTCAATTACACTTGACAAAAGGCGATTACGTGGCGTCGGTGGCGCGTCATTTTTGTTCAATGCTTGGCGGCGAAAAGGTTAAGCTTTACTCTTGACCTGATAATGTCTTATAAATCAAATCAATGAAAACCGGAAGCATGCACGGAAGTGTCTTGTTGTGGACAGATCTCCATGGTAACGTTACGGCCACGTTATCACGCTAAATTATTGTCTGTAAACCGACTTTACAGAGAAAATTTTTTTTCAGTGTTCTATCTCCTAATTAATTAGGATCCTAACTTTACATGCTAAATGCAGTTTCACTTGACTAAATCATTTAGGGAGCTGATTTAGGACAAGTGTAACAAGGCAGCCTAGGTAGGTTCAATTCTAGTTAGTTCAAATGGCAGGCACATGATTATTTACAATTTGTTTAACTATAGTGAAATAATGTGATGGATATTTTATATAAGTATGTAACAATAATATGGTTAAACAACTTTAACAAGTATTAGTAAAACAAGCCCGATATTTATGGAATACTTTGCATTATTATTTGAAGCATTGTTTCAATAAGGAGGGAATTTATAGGTTATATAAAACCGGTCAGAACTCACAGTGCGGTTCTTAAATATACTAATAACTTATAATCACCTAACATACGAGGCATAGTTACTACTTAAAACAGTTTTGAGTATACAATACCTTCCAAGTACCGATGCCAAGTATTGGACATTCGAATCCATTATTAAATGCCACTTTAGGCACCTTTGAAGCCATTTTCGTTGTGAATAGAGTTAGGAACGTGTTCGAATCTTGTAATACACCAATTAGCTTAATATATGAAGGGAATTAAACAAGTTATTTCGCAAAAGTATGACTACGAAAGAAAACTTTGTGGTTTTGATTTGACAAATGACAATTTCGTGACAAAATGCCGGATGCCGGTGACGTGACGTTTTCCATGTTGAATCAATTATGTATTTCTTAAATAAATTCTTTGAAAATAACAAAATTTAAAGAACTGCGACTTACATTAAAAAAGATACTTTAATTAAAATAATATGATTTAAACAAACGAACGATATAAATTAACTAATTAGTAACACATCTGTCCATATTACAAAATCTATTAGCATGCCATCTAGCGTCCAGTAGCTACACTAGAGTCCGTTAAAAAAAATGGAAGGGATGTTCAATTTGGTAAAACGCGGTATGAATTTAAACAATACGGGTCGCCACACACCTAGCGGTTTTCCTCGCGGAATTACCGGAAGTAGCGGAAATTCATAGACAAATTAAGCATTTTGTCTATGAATTTCCTCTACTTCCGGTAATTTGTCTATGGCTTCCATACAAAAAATCTGCTACCATAGACAAATTACCGCTACCATAGACAAATTTCCGCTACTTCCGGTAATTCCGCGAGGAAAACCGCTAGGTATGTGGCGACCCTACGGTAGTGTTAATGAAAAGGCTAAAAATAAAAATATTGTATCATTAAAACGTGGCGTTATTCCAACAGTTATGAATAACATTTTCGTTCTCTGCTTACCTTCCACGTCCCGAGACCGATGGCGGGAATAGTTTTCCCATTGTTGAACGTAACTACCGGAACCTTGACCATTTTTTCAACGCGTCCGACTCGCCGGGCACAGGAACGAGAAGTGAACAGCCACTTACGTTTATCTCGAGTTCATTCTTATCAGTTGAGTTAAGAATATATAATAACAGTAATGTCTATCTGTATGTATGTTCAGTACTTTTAGTAACAAGCAACATGGTCCCGATGTTCTAAAGAACCTTGAGCCAACACATAAACTTTAGGCGTTCTACATAGATATACCACCCATAGATCTGACACGGAACTAATAATACCAAGATAGAACGGGATGGTCTTATTACACTTTCGATAGATACGGCAGAGAGGTGCTATTTTCGTTGGTCCTTGTCATAGTTTCTATTACCCTCCACGCGTTACTTCTAGCAGTGGAGGGTAACAAACAGATATAATGCGCGATTTCTTCAAGAATTTCTGTGATTGCTACGAGAAAAGCTGTTAGTTTTCCTAGAAAGTTGTGTCGGCTAAGGAAAACATTGGTAAATTGTTCTGTTTTATGCTGTAGAAGTGATTATGGGCATCTATATATCTATCCCATACGGGGGTACACGTGTGCGGGCTCTAGTTAATGCTTGCTTTGAGGCGTTCTACTAACCTGGCAATTTCGACGCAAAAATTGTCGTCTCGGTTAAGATGCATCGAAATCAATCGATGGATCAAAAACCGCAATGTATTAAAAATAGCCGGTGATTATATACATAGTTGCCAGGTCAGTAGAGCGCCTTATTTACCTGTCCGAGTAAGCACCTTAGATTCTAGAACTCGATTCCCACCGGCTTACCTACTTTAAAGCGTTTTAATACTTTTATTTCAATATCTATAAATATAAATATATGACAAACGTAACGTGATGTAACAAAGTTATTATTGCTAGCAATGTTTATAATAGTAAGCATCTTTATCTCATACAAATAGTTTAGATATGATCAGTTTTGCCGTAACCGCACAAATAACTTTGTGCGAAAAGATAACATAAAATGTAACCATTTGTTATGTGTATGTCATTGAAAATTACTTAATGATTGTAGTTTTCCAACGGGCCAGTGGTTCTCAACCAGTGGTTCGCGGTCTGAGGTAATCAAATTGCTGAACAAAATGTATGAAATTGAGAGCTACTATAGTCCTAGCGGTACGCCTAAAAACGCTGCAAATGGTGTTAAAAGCATGAAAATTGGAACGATTGTTTTTTCCATATGAATCAATTTGACCCGTAGCACCAAAAAAATAAAAAAGCGCGAGGAGTTATGGCGTCATCTTTTTTTTTGTATGGGGGAAAAAAATCTTCTGAAACCTACCGTGTGTGGTACCAAATGAAAGGGCTTTTTAAGCTGATTCTAAAAATTTTTTTTTCTCATACAAAAAAAGATGACGTCATAATTCCTCTCGGTTTTTTTTTACCGCTACGGGTCGAATTGATCCATATAGCCTAAAGATCAATCATTCAGATTTTCATACTTTTAAAACCATTTGCAGCATTTTACCGAATTTCGAGGTGTACCGTAGTATACTGCGTTTTTGAAACGATAGCTGGCGCTTGTACCGCCATCAGATATATCGGAGCGGCCAAGGTGGTCACAAAATATCTAAACAACGCCTCTATTTTCAAGACGATAAAGTGCATGTTCAGATATTTGTGATTAGCTACCCTGGCTGCTCCGATATATTTGATGACGACTATACCTAGGCCTAAAATACGGGGAACTGATTTTGTACAGACGATTAGATATTGTCTATCCAGGCTTATATCATCCTTATTGCCAAGAAGTACACTGGCGGGCTGAAGGCCTAATAATAGCATTATAGTAATACTTAAGTATGATTTTGTAAGTAGTGCATTCCAAGATACAGGCAGACAGGAGAAGGCTTTGTTTGAATTAATACATTTTACTTAGTTAGGCTCTCTACAGACGTAAGCGACTAGTCACCTGCGATTTTTAATTCATTGCGGTTTTTGATCCATCGATTGATTTCGTTGCACCTACCTAGACGGCAATGTCTCGAAATCGCGCGCGAGTTTTGTGTCAAAATTGCGCCGATTGTAGAGGCCATTACTTAACTTCAAGTAGTCCGTTATCATACTTATCATCAGGCACTGGTCCCACCGCGAGCTAGTAAGCTATGAGCTATCGGCTATCTCTCTGTATAATGGCGTCTCTACATAATGGGCCATCATAGGGACGCATCTATGCGTTAGAAAGAGCTAACGATATTGCCATCTCGTTCCGTCGTATAGCTGCGTCCCTCTGTGATGGCCCATCATGTAGAGCCAGCCTAAGGCTCAAAACATACCTAGCGGAATGGAGGCAGTAATGTATGGAGGCCATAGACAAATTTACGCTAAAATCGACAAAGCTCCATACATTACTGCCTATTATTTACTCTGTGGTTTTGTAAAAATTGCGCCGATTGTAGAGGCGATAAATTGGCCCGTGGGAAGAGGTTTTAAAGCGGTATTAGACATTGCAACCTGCAGGGCCCAATTTATCAGGTTGGAAGGTGTAATTAAAGGTAGGGCCCGTAGGAAACTGAAGGAGGGTAAGGGCCCTGCAGGTTGCAATGTCTAATAGTCGTTTTAGACTACGATTTCCAATATCCAGCTCAATCCAGCTTGGGCCCTAGAAATTGCAACGTCTAATACCGGTTTATGTCGCGATGACATTGACAGTAATGACAGTTTACTAACCGTGACCGGTGCCGGTGTATTAAGTTTGTGTTTACAAGAATTACAAGTGATCATTTGAAAAATGTTTCAAGCAGAAGCTAATAACAACAGATCGATACTAGATTATTTAAACGGAGACTGCTGGAGTATCGTGCTAGACTATGTGCCCGTCTTAGACATAATACGGACCGAGCGAACCAACCGGCGATGGCAAAGAGCGGTGCTGATCTACTTGCAAGGAGTCCGATTTCGTATCACCTCTGAAGAAGAGGAAAATGATGAACAGAAGCAAACACACATTGAATCGCCCCCTAATACATGTAGGCTGTTACGATGTAGTCTAGGTAATAAAAACTATGAGTCATTTGCGTATTGGTTAAACAAACTAGGTCATTTAGTTCTGGCTACTTATTGCAAGGATTTTGAGGATTTTAAAACAATAAGAGCAAGATGCGCAAATTTAGAAGCTTTAACGTTGCTTCACATGTATGATCTACCACTGTCAAGTGATGAATTATTACCACATTGCCTCAAAGAAGACTTCAAGTGCCTGAAAAAACTGTGTTTCTATGGAAGTTATGCGTCAGATGACTTTATCAGCCAATTTATAGGAGAGAGAGCAATAGAAGAGTTGGAATTCCATAGTTGTTATGATGTCACTGGTCAATTTTTGAATACTGTAATGTTATCAAATTTAAAATCCCTTGTCTTCGATATATGCTACAGCTTGCAATCTAAATACATTATTACATCCATCAATGATCTTAAAGAGCTAACAAAACTGGTACTACATGATGTTCCTGGTGAAGTATGTTATGAAATTAATTTAGTGCTGGATAAGATGGACAAATTAGAATTGTTAGAAATAAATCAAACTGTAGGCTGTAGATATAGCATAGTTTCAGCAATTGAGCCTAATATATTACAATTTGAGCCTCTATGCCGACTCAGTCGCTTAAAACATCTGATTATAGGATTATTAGTGACCGATAGTGCAGTAGAAGCCATAACAGAGTGCTGTAAGGATCTAAAAAGCCTCGACTTTAATTGTGCAGCACTTAGCTCACAAGCTGTAGAGGCAATATGCCGCAATGCGGGTATGCATATTACCAGACTCAAACTGTATGACTGCTTCTCGCTGAACGATGATGATGTGGTGGCCTGCATTAGTCACTGTCCAAAGCTCATGTGTTTGACTGTATATGGGCCGCTTATTACACGTGTATTGCCAGAACGTGCATCAGCCGCTCGGCACGGCCTGCACTTGAAACAACCCTTACGACTCGTCATCGGCGGTGCTAATCTGTTTTTTGAAGAGATAGAAGAGGAGTATGAAGACCTAATTGTAGAGCTTGAAGACTGATTGTTAACACTTTCGCAACCGCGTAGCGCTACGCCCTACGCTCGTAGCACGTAGCCAGGTATTCCTCGTATGTAGCGCGTAGTCGCTACGAACAGAGAACCCGACTGTCGGGTCATCGGTGCTGAATGTGTTAATGAACCCTGTTTAAAATGTTGTAAATTGAAACTAAACTTAATTTTCATATAAAATCCTTTAACTTCTCGTTTTATGTTTTCATTACATTTTTAGTATAATTTCCCTGCTTTTATTTTTCAGGTGGTTAGGTTAGGCTCAAAACACACCTAGGGGAATTTTGGCAGTAATGTATGGAGCTTTGTCGATGGTAGCTTAAATTTGTCTATGGCCTCCATACATTACTGCCGTCATTCCGCTAGGTGTGCGCATGAGCCTTAGGGTCACCACACACCTAGCGGAATTCCTCGCGGAATTAGCGGAAGTAGCGGAAATTCATAGACAAAATGCTTAATTTGTCTATGGTAGCGGAAATTTGTCTATGGCTTCCATACAAAAAATCTGCTACCATAGACAAATTTCCGCTCCCATAGACAAATTTCCGCTAATTCCGCGAGGAATTCCGCTAGGTGTGTGGTGACCCTTATACTTCCAATGAATCAAGCCATATAGTTTGGCCAGGATTTGTTTTACTAAGCATACACAGAAAAAATCGTACTGTGTCTTTTAGGGTCAAAACACACCTAGCGGAATCACTGCGGAATTAAGCCAATTCATAGACAAAATCCTTAAATTTGTCTATGGTAGTGGAAATTTGTCTATGGTAGCTAATTTTTTGTATGGAAGCCATAGACAAATTTCCGCTACCATAGACAAAATTTAGCATTTTGTCTATGAATTGGCTTAATTCCGCTAGGTCTGTTTTGACCCTTATACACTACTGAAAAAGCTTAGAGCTTTAAACCAAGCGGAGTGGCCATTGACAGACGTTCCCCTCTGCCGAAACTGTATGACCAGTGGTCATACTCATTGTATGGACTGACGTTTATTTGACGTGGCTATTTTGACGTTTCGCATACATTTGACGTTCCCCTCCCCCGCAAAAAACGGCAGACTTTTTCCGATAGAAATGAAAGCGCGTCTCGCATCCGGTTGGTTTAATAATCAAAGTGAAAAAGGGATGAGTAGGTATAGCTTGTTAAACGGCTATTAGACATTGCAACCTGCAGGGCCCAATCTGTTGTGTACCCTGCCTCTCCATTCCCCTCCTTCAGCTCCCTACAGGCCCTACCTTTAATTACACCTTCCAACCTGACAGATTGGGCCCTGCAGGTTGTAATGTCTAATACCGCTTTTAGCACTTTTTGGCCAGCCAGACTACTATTATAGTTACTCGCCCAGCGGTGAGCTCTTTTATTTACACGGGAGTGCTTATCTTTTGTTCGTGTTTATAACCGATAGCTCATACGCTTACTAGCTCGCGGTGGGACCAGTGCCTTATCACTAGAAGGTTAAGAATCACTGCTATAAGTCAGATAAAAGCTTTTATCACTATTAATATGATTTCAAGTGACCAAGTTAAACAAATTGCTGTAATTATGGTGAAATCCATTCACGTTACTGTAAAAGTTCCTTTAGTTTTTAGGGTTCTGTAACTAAAACGGCTCAAATACTTCGGACACCTCTCACGACGCTCCGCGGATAGCTTGGAGAGAATTATCATGACGGGAAAAGTTGAAGGCACGAGACTTCGGCCCTCCCCCTGCAAGATGGTGTGCCCAAATTACTGCACCCATGCAATTAAAACTGCACGAAGCTATGTGCGTAGCAAGGGATAGAAGCCTGTGCAGGAACCTGATCTTCAACAGAAGGACATGATGTCACGATCCTCAGGTCTGAGGGAACGACTAAAAACGGCAAAAACGGAACCCTTAGATTAGAGCTTTGTTATGTCCGTCTGTCCGTCCGTCCGCATGTCACAACCTCACAGCCTATTCGTAAACTTTAATTGATGACATTTTATCGAGAGATGTGTTTTTGTATTGCTACTTAGTATTATAGTAAAATAATAATAAATTAGAAAGCCTTATTGGCTCCGGATTCCTTACGAATAATATTCTGGTAATTATGAGGTGTTGTGATGTTTCCTCTGGTCAATAAATCTCATCAAAGGTTTGCAACGTAAACAACGACTGTACCAGGGACCTAGAAAACATAGGGACGCGTAATCCCATGAAGACCCAACTGTATTCCATCACATCATAAGCCGATTTCCTCGTGTTTACGCGCGACTTGATGACTTTGCCCGAGGGCCCAATTTGTCGTGTACCCTAGGTCACCCTAACCTACCTTAAACTCTCTAAGTGCCCTAACTTTTATTAATTAAGTACACCTCAATTTGGCCTGAGAAATTGCACAGAATAATACCGGTTTTATCGTGGAGTCAAAGTTATATCTTCGCGGGATTAGCTAGGGATATACCCGGATTCGTCCGGTGGATATGCCTGGCGGACAGATTCGTCCATATATGGCGCTATTGGCTATGTGTCCGCAGACAAATCCGTGTCCAATTCGCGCCATACATGGACGGATCTGTCCGCCGGGCATATATGCCGGATGCGTATATCCCTAGCGATTACGTCCATATTTTATATGTCAATTTACTGTACATTTTTAGTGGCTATCGCCGCCATTGCCAATGCCACATGAAAGCAAATTCCGTCGTTAACCGACTTATTAATAAACGGTTTATGTGTTAACGGCGTGATCGACAGCTTCCGGCGACGTTTTGGTAAGCTTTTGTTGAAATATTACTACTAGAGTCCGTCCGGAAAGAATATGTCGTAGAATGTATGAGTTCCCGTGGAGCTCCCATATAAACCACAACACTTTTCTTTCCGGACAAACTATATACTAACTTAGACGTAAAACACAGCGGAATTCAGTTAACATGGACTGCAACTCGGCAAGCTTCATCGCCTAAACACGGTACTCGACTGAAAAGCTCTTAATTATGTCACGGTTGTATAAAATACTATTGTCAGTTGTCACACCCTGCAGGCTGTTAACTATTAGCATGTCGAGCATTAAGATTATTGCTTTTCGTGCATTTGTAATATTTAATTTACATCCAGTGAACTACTCCGCAGCTATCAGTTTAATTGCAGTTCTATTTCAGTTGCGCCTGCGTTCCATCAGAACTCACATCAAAGTGTCAAGTGGTTTGTATGTCTATATTATACGTCATTTATACATACAGTCAGAGACGAGTGAAAATAAAGACCATTATTAAGTATGAAGCATTTTAGACTTTCAATCCGCAGGTTTGGAGACTTTCAGACCCCGGCTCGTACCACTGAGTTTTACGGAACTTAATGTACGAAATATCATTTGATATTTATCGATATTTCGGTGAAGGAAAACATCATCCGATTGGACCTAGGCCTAGTTTCCCTTCTGGGTTGGAAGACTTGGAAGGTCAGAAGGTAGTCGCTTTCGTAAAAACTAGTGCCTTCGGCAATGCATGGGCCAAATGGGTTGATGATGAATTGATGGGGTAATACGTTGTCAAGCGGACCCTATTTAAGCCCGGGCAAAACGCTAGGAAGAAGAATGTAGCAGAAAAAAAATATGTTGGAAAGTGCTAACAACACAATATGTCTTTCGATAGACGAATGTTTTCGATTTTCTACGCTATTTTTAAGTCTTACGGCAGGTAAAACAGTTTAGTCTACATGAGACACCTTTGAAAAACGGAATACGCAAACAATACTCAGACGCTTTGTATTTTGACGCAACGAAAACAATCTATTGATAATGCACAAAGATATCTAATGCTGCCGGCTAAATTTAGATCCAGTACGAAATGTTCGACTACGGTAGAGCAATACACGGTAAAAATAAGTTTGTATTTGCCGCTATAAAAATGTCAATGAAGTCCAAACGGTCGTTAAATTAACGTTCGAACCGTTAAAAAACGAAGGTAAATAAATAGAATAAATTTCGTCAGCGCGGTTTGGAACGTGTTTACGCGGTTGACAGCGCGCAGTTGGCGGGAAAAATGTGTCATAAAAATCGATATTTGTGGGTTGGCAAGCTTGATTTATGGATTTTTGAACCATGCTTGTTTATTTATCGAATAACGATTTGGAAAATAACTTTTTAATAAACAAATGGAAAATTTTGCAACTAATACATACAGTGTGTGTTTTTTCAATAATTAGCCATATTGTAGATTATGTGTTAAATAAGTTATACTGTACAAATTTTTCTAAGGGACCATCAAGTCCGATATCCCAAAAAAATTGTTGATTCAGTGGCGTAGCTAGCAGAAATGTATGAAACACCCAAAAATGTTTTGTGATACTGATACGAGTAAGATAACGGAGTTGCCGAAGTAAAAGATTTTAGTATGGTCTACCAAATCACCTCGCACAATATGGCAATTTATTGTAAAAAACATTCTGTATTTTTATATGATATTAAATAATTTAATAAGTGCCTTAAATCCGTAGGCCGTTATATCACCAGTAGACGCCGTTTGTCGCTAATTGGGTTTGCTTAGTTAGTTACATGATTTTAAGGGTTCCGTTCCCTAAGGGTAAAAACGGGACATTACTAAGACTCCGTTGTCCGTCCGTCCATCTGTCCGTCTGTTCACCATGCTGTATCTTATGAACCGTGATAGATTACAGTTGGAATTTTCACAGATGATGTATTTCTGTTGCCGCTATAACAAATAATAAAAAACAGAATAAAAAAATTATTTAAGGGGGCTCCCATACAACAGACGTGATTTTTATGTAGTTTTTATAGATAGAGCCCGACTCGCACTTGGCCGGTCTTTAACGAAAGTCGAAACCTCTGAATCATTTCAGCTTAAAATCTAAGCTAAATTATTTGTAACAAAGGAGCAAAAATTACATATGAATATTTATACATAGGTATAATTATTTTGCGAGCTGATTGTAATTGTTGTATATAATGAATTGTTGTATGTCTATAATGGAGTATGAAGTCTGTCCGTATAATGAGGGCTCATCCCTTAATTACATCATTTTACATCACACATATAGGGGGCGGGAGGGGTCTACAAAGTGTGACATGTTGTGACAAGGGGGAGGGAGGGGTCCAAAATTTCGTGACGTCGTCACATACAAAAACATCAATTGTCAACAAAAATGTATTGTATTTCCAACATGCTCTGATTTGTACACAAAAATGTTTAAATGTGACGCTGACGTCACACCTGGAGGAGGGGGGGTTGCCAAATGTCACCCGTGTGACAAGGGGGGACATTAATGGATGAGCCCTGATTTTTTCCATAGTTAAAAGTAACGTAAAACCTAAAGGTACACCTCGATTGTCCAGCATTAGTCATAATATCCAGCAGACCGACATAAATAACACGTTTAACATCAAAGATACGGTTTTATTGACGCACGCCAACACGCCCCATCGATGCGTCTAAAAATACCAGCGTCTTGCAGTCTATCGGTTTCCGAACGTACCTCCAGTCTGCTGGAGACCGCCATTGCAGTCGCAATTTTGCCGCGCTTTTTCGCAATCCTTTTCCGCACTTTTTTTTTAATGGACTGAAATTGCAGTGTAGTTTGGATATTTTAATTTATAAATTTAAGAGTGTATTTTTGAATAATGATGGCTTTAAAAATGGGATTGAGATTACCGCCTTTGATATTATTAGTTTTAATTTGTGCGGATGTCATGGCGAAGGATTCGGCGGAAGTGACTGAGACTGTTGGTGAAACTAAACAGACCGCTAAGGTATTAAATAGTAAGGTAGGCTTAAAATTTAAATAATTTATAATTGAATTGAAGTAATGGTTTAATCGAAATATTACTTTTCGTTGTTTGATAATTTGAATATTACTAATAATTAATATTGCGAAGGATAAACCCTAAACTACCTACATAAATTGTATTACTTGAAATCCAACTAAACATATTTTTAAGGAAATATTTTGGTGAAGACTCACTTACTTCGCTATTCCCGTTAAAGCCTTTTAGAAAATAGTACCAAAAACAATAGTAGTGCTATCTGCGAAGTCAAATAATAATCTACCGTAATAAGACACCTTTTACTTCCCACACAAATCGTAAATCATCACAATATTATCACACATTTTACTCGGCGAACAAAAAAATACTTTTATTACGGGTGTCATAGATGTTTATGACTATTACGCAGACGTAAATAAATAGCAACTCATTTATTTGAAGATTTACAAAAATATTCTTGCAAATAGCACTGTAAAACGTGTGAAGGTGAAGGTAAAAATGCTTTTCACTCTAAAAACCAAAAAGAGTAGGTACCGTTCAGTGTTTATCAAAAAATGACCCTTAACTATTTGAGTACTATTTAATTCTCTTTTATTTATCTTTTTTCTCAAAAATACATCAAAAACATACAAAAACGATAAAAACATTATAAAAAACCTAACCTAGGGTGCCGCCGGCAACGGAGCAAGGCCCAGGCTGCCGGTGGTTAGGGCCGCAGAGTGAGGAACCTTCGGACTATGCGCGCCGTGTCCTGGATTACCGCCTTCTGAATCCTGAATCTGGCCCTTGATCCAACCACAACCCCGTAGCGAAAGTCTCTCAAGATGTTGGTCGAGACTCTTCGCTATGAGACCGTTCGCAGAAACAACTATCGGCGCAATGATCGCCGAATCGACCTCCCACATGGCAGTTACCTCCTGAGCCAAGTCTAGGTACTTGCTGGACTTGTCCTTCTCGGCCTTCACGAGGTTCACGTCACATGGGACGGTGATGTCAACGAGCATGGCCCGGCGTTGCGGTCGATCTATTACCACGATATCAGGCTTATTGGCTACAATAGTCCTGTCCGTGATAATAGATCGATCCCAATAGAGCGTGGCACGACCATTTTCGAGAACTGGCGCAGGTGTGTACTTGTAGTACGGCACTTCGTGGTCCACAAGACCGTATAGGAGAGCAAGCTGCTGGTGTATGATCCTGGCTACGAGGTTATATCTGTGCAAGTACTCGCCGTTAGCAAGATGAGAACAAGCGGAGATGATATGCCTGAGTGACTCTCCGGGACGGCGGCATGCCCGACAAATGTCGACCGTACCGTCCTTCAGGATATATCTCCTGTAGTTATTCGTCATGATAACTTCGTCCGCAATTGCACAGGCAAAACCTTCGGTTTCTCCGAAGACGTCCCCGAATCGTAACCAGTTCACCGACGCGAGCAGGTCTACGTCGGGTCCCGTGAGGGCCCCGTTGAACCGCCCGTGTAGCTTGCTCTTCCATACCGCCTTGCGATCCTATATGATAGGTACCCAATTACTTATTCTTGCTTTTCGTTCCATGGCTCAAAACTACATATTTATAGCTACCAGGGAATTTTAGACACCGTGTAACCTGCTTCTAGATGCAAAGATGTCCAAAAACATACTTACCTACAGACGAGAAAGGTATTAGAAATGAATGTGGATGGATGTAAGAAAAGAGACAAACCGCGGAAGAGATGGATGGACTGAGTGAAAGATGACATGAAAAGGAAGTGCGTGAATAACGAGATGACGGATGACAGAGAAGTATGGAAGGCAAAAACATGCTGCGCATTAAGCAGATGAAATAAATAATAAAAATAAAATAAAAAAGCATTCTCCACACTCATTAAGATATTTCACAGGTAACCTATAATTATTAACGTGCCTAATTTTAACGTTGGACATGCTGTGAGCATAAAAAAGGGCTTTACCTACTCGATCTTGACCTCTTAATTTAAAGCATATAATATGTAGTTATATTACGCCCACATTAGTATAAATGTTTGCCAAATTTCACATGGACATACGAATCTAGGGCATAATGCCGAAATAGTTACATATTAAGGACGATGCAAGACCTATTAACGCGTGCTTCTCATAATAGGGACTCTTTTAATCTCACAGCAAATCACCCGCAGTTTTCAATACATTGCGGCGCTGCATTTGATCTTTCGTTTGATTACTTCATTGCACCTATCTAAACGGCAACGTATCGAAGTAGCACTTGTGTTGTGAATTTAAGCTTCTAGGCGTAGACTACGAGACTCGAATCGTGACTCTATAAGTCTCGAACCAAAGCCTTGAGCGTATAAGCCTCAAATCAAAATGTTCGTGTTGTTGCTTACTACTCAGCGCAGAAACCTGGAGTCTTTAGGCCTCGAGTTTTAAAGCCTCCTAAGCTTTGAAGGTTTAAGTCTATAAGATTCGAGAAATGGCACCATGAATAGACCACGAATAGACATCTTAACAAGGAAGTGAATCACTGACATAAACACAAACATTTGTATGTTAGATGTTGTATAAAGCCAGCTCACTTAAATCCAACCTTTAGCAAGAGCACTATAACAAAGCGTGAATTAAATGTATCTAAAACTATTTGCAAACATGAATGGATACTGTTGAATGCAGATATTAACTAGCGCACCTGTAGCCAGCGATTAATTCACAAATATCACGCTGAAGTTGCCAAAAACAACATCTCTGCTTGAGAGAGTGACGTCAGTGCAAATGGCTTAATCCTTGTACCATATGATATTGCTACATTTCGAACAGCTCATTCAAGTCTAGTAAGGTACAGCTGATGATGAGTAAAGTCAAAATATTGACACAATATGTATTAGTGAATAGTTATGCTGTCAGTACCTATTTTACGAGAAAATAGGCACCCCAAACCACAGCCAAATAGCACTAGACCCTACTCATGGTGTTGTGTTCCTGCTGGTGAGTAAAGTTGCCAAAGAGCTCAAAGAGGACCCAGTGTGTTGACGACGAAGGGACCTATCTTGTTCGACCTTTAGCCGTCAACGCAGTGAATCCTCCTGTTTTTAAAGAGTCGGCAATGCGCATTGTGACACCTCTGGAGTTACAGGAGTCCATAGGCTACGGTAGATGATTACCATCAGGTGGGCCGTAAGCTTATTTGCCACAATTGCCACCGTCGTTGTTAAAAAAAATGTATGAACACGTTGGAAGTTGCATTGCATGCTTTGAATCTTTATACCATCTTGCCAACATTTTTGCAATTTGAAAGTTATCCACCAGAAGGTGGAAAAATCCACCTTCCAGTTAATTTTGCCAAAGCTGCGGAGATGAGCGAGTGCTTTTGACTTTTACAACCGTAATTTAGGAGGCCAAGCCAATTGTTGTCATACAAAAAAAGCCCGACGCTTGTCACTATTTCAGTTGTACGGTATAGTTATTATCCTCAAAGCAAGTATTAACTAGAGCCCGCACACGTGTGCCCCCGTATGGGATAGATATATAGATGCCCATAATCACTTCTACAGCATAAAACAGAACAATTTACCAATCTTTTCCTTAGCCGACACAACTTTCTAGGAAAACTAACAGCTTTTCTCGTAGTAATCACAGAAATTCTTGAAGAAATCGCGCATTATATCTGTTTGTTACCCTCCACTGCTAGAAGTAACGCGTGGAGGGTAATAGAAACTATGACAAGGACCAACGATAATAGCACCTCTCTGCCGTATCTATTGAAAGTGTAATAAGACCATCCCGTTCTATCTTGGTATTATTAGTTCCGTGTCAGATCTATGGGTGGTATATCTATGTTATTATCGTAAAAATACTAACGATAAATTGCGGTGACAGCGGCAACGCGGTGACATGACATGATGACGCGAGGCGATGACAATTTTAAATCGTGAGGGGGCGTTCCAAAACTAGTGCCACCCTTTTTTTTTGCAAAATTGCCCATAAAATCCATAGTTATTCTAAGTATTACGGAATGAACTGTTTTTTATCTACGGATTCTTTATACATACAACCAAATATGTAATAACAATAGATAAAAAATCCTTAATAGTCCAGTTTTGTATTGTTTTTTTACCTATGAATTAATAGTTGCAAAATTGTGAATAAAAATCCTTGTTACTCGGACACAGTTATAACAAATAGATCACGGCCGAACTCGAATCTCTCTGATCTTCTCCCCTCCTCGCCTCTTGGCATTAAGTCTGCCTTCTGTACATTAAGATTTTCTTTTATGCAATAAAGTTTAAATAAATAATGCCCTCAAATGATACCGTGCTATAAACCTTCGGTATTTTAAATGAAAAATAGTAGGTACCGGGCATCTTTCGCGCTTAAAATATTTATTGTTTACGTTTACATTATAATTATGGATTATTTATATTAAAATGAAATAAAATATCGACTATTTGTTTTAAAATACTCGACGCGTATTCAGAGTTCAGAGCTAGTTTACTTTGCTGGCCTAGACCGAGAATGTTGTTTCGCGGTTCAAGTTCTATTATCACGAAATAGTATCCACTCTTTGATCACCAATCTTGTAAATATAGACCGTGTTGCCTGGCATGTTTGAGAAAATAAATTAAATCTGTCTATGACTCAATTGCGTCAACACTAAACACGAAGGGGTATATTAAAGTAATGTTTACAAATACTGCATTAAACCAGTAATGTAAATGAGTGATCCTGTAAACAGTATCCACATGTGTTTATCTAAATAAGTATACTACTTACTTTAGGATCAAAACACACCTAGCGGAATTTTGGCAGTAATGTATGGTGCTTTGTCGATGGTAGCGGAAATTTGTCTATGGCCTCCATACATTACTGCCGAAATTCCGCAAGGTGTGTTTTGAGCCTTATACAGAAAATCATTTTATGTAGATTGACAGACAACCTTGACTTTTAGGATAATTATGTATTCTTCAAATGTCATAAAGCTCCAGTAAGATATTATGTTTTTCGGAAATTCATTTAAGTTTGCATGCACTTTATACATTACGTACAAAAGCCGCAATGTTTTATTTTGGAAATGTTCGCATGTTTGCGACTTCCACGAAACAGGCCAAGCCTAGTGTGGGAGTCACTGATAAACTGTCAATCTTATATAAATAGTATTTTTGGTTAATAAATATTTTTACTTTTTTTTTTACTTTTTTACTCATCCATTAAGAATAAAGTGAAAATGGAGATGAAAGTTTTTAAGATTTTTATCTGGTTAAAGTCGCGGATTTAGATTTGTAATAAAATCGGCCAAGTGCGAGTCGGACTCGCGCATGAAGGGTTCCGTACCATTATCTATAATAAAAGCTAGCTAATATCGAATAAATTAATATCGCAAGGTCGTATCTGCCTAAGTACGTACCTAGTTTTTGGAGATAGGTAACTCAAAAACGCCTAAACCGATAATGTTCAAAATACTTTTCGTTGAAAGAATATTCAAAGGTGTATCTTTTTGAATTTTCCTATAATTTTTGGACTTACGTTTCTGAATATATATCCACTTAATCAAAAAAATTTAAAGAAAAATGTTATTTTTAAAGACCTATCGATTGATGTGCATTATTGGGATTATGAGCTCAAAAGGAAATACATGAATATCAGTTTCAATAATTATATATTGGAAACCATACACAAGGAAGCCAGCACCGTCTGACACCTAATACAGGAGTGACAGATCTAAAGAGAAAATAAACAGATCAGTAAAGAGGCTGAGTCTTAGGTTGAATGTAATATATAACTATACATCCTTTATATTATTTTTGTACTATGAACCTATATTTCAACACGCCCCCTCAAAAATAATCACCATGTATACAATCAAAAATATATTGTCCCTAACAGACAATGTGACTTCCAAGTGTTTCCTGGGAATACAATGCCATGGTCTAACATTCGTTCTATAGGATTCTTAGCATTCTATAGGATTAAGGAAAAACCCAAAAACCTCAATCAGACCAGTAAAGTCAATAAGATACTTTAGGATTTATTTCCATTGATGAATCTTTAACAAGATAGTGTACTTATTAACAGTACAACTAAACACATATATATATATATTTATATATATTTTGAATGATTATTAAATTGTCAAATATATGTGTAAACGTACATATTTAATTTACTTAATTCAATTTGTTCTTAAAAGAACATTAAATTAAAATATTAATTGAACATAATATTTGAATAACTATCAAGTCAATTCTAAACCTTCTACTTGACATCATTGGATATTATTTATCATAATAAATCAGTTTGTAGTTAAAGTTTCAGATGTATCAGGAGCGCTATATTTTTATGAACGCTGTAGTGTTTTTGAATATAAGAGGTTTTTATGGTTCATGGGACAACAGTCACATTTTAATTTGTTAGTTAATTAACTAGTTAGGTTCCTGAGACAAGTAATCTCTATTACATACAAACTTTTATGTATACCTCTTTTGCTGACTGTACATATATATGCACTACATTTAAACTAAACTATAACTTTATGTCATTAAAATCTGACATTTAAATTCATTTACTAAGAAGATACTAGTGCCAAATATGCCATCGATTTCTGCATGATATTATATTACAGACTTATCACTTGAACAAAACCGATAAGAGTTTTTATAAACTCATCTTTGTATAAAATGTCAATGGGCGTAAATGTCTGTTTATAGCGGTTCGATAGTAACTAGACATAACTTGTATGTTATTGGCTTACTTACCAATTTTAGCTTTGTTATCACATTCATTCATTGCCCCCGACGCACATGTGCGTCCACCGTCATACAAGTTTGTTCCGAGGCCACGCCCCCTGGCAGTGAATGCGTTATTTGAATAGTTACATTCAATAAGATAAGCATGAAATGATCGTAGTGATCCCTTATGGGTATACACTATTGAATGGTATGTATGTAAAGAGTGGTTCCAGGAAATAGTAGTTTAAAAATGAGTGTATAGGTTTAACTTGAGTTTAACTAATGTTTATTGACAGCCCAACCCAAACAGTAATCGTTGAATTATTTAATTAATGAACAAACTTCAAGACAAATATTGCACTACTTATTGCCGTTATTCATAAATCTCTGTCAAATGTATATTTACGTCACTTAGGTTTTGTGTTTTAAAAGAGACTCAGTGTATAGAGCTCAGAGCCATTTTAAATATTATGAATAGATAACAATTTGAAAACTGAGCATGTTGGCAAGCCTCTGTTAAATTCACACAAGTTAAACTCCCTGTACACTTTTAAAGATTCTTAGTTTCCTTGGTTCTAGATTCACTTCTCTAGTAACTAACATATAAGACATACGTCTATAGTCAATTCTAAACCTCGAAAAGTATACAGTGTTTATTTATACTTCTTGAACTGTCTGTGAATCCTATACTAAGTAGACTTTAGTTACCTTGCTACCTGTATGAACCACTTATTTATCATTCATTCTGAGTTCAACTTCTGCATTTTAGTATTCTGTGCTTTATATCTGTTTTGACGTACCGTACTTCTTATCAATTGAGTTTTGGTCAATAACATTCATTCTCTTTATAATATACATTATTCATTTAAAACGAGAATTTAAACTTAACTTTTGCCATAACAGTACCTACAAGTTGCTTTGTAATTTCGTAGTCATCATTTAATGGGAGTAAGGTTGTCATTCGTTTCGTGGTAACAATCTATCATGGTTCAACATAAGAATTGTAACTTCGTTTACGTGCACACAATTATTAGATACATTGTGATTTTTCAGACTAACTAGATTTTGTACATATCAGATTTAGGTAGCTATCTGATTTCTAGTCGTCCTCAGACAGTTGTTGCACATATCAGATTTAGGTAGCTATCTGATTTCTAGTCGTCCTCAGACAGTTGTTACAGTATATCAGATTTAGGTAGCTATCTGATTTATTGGCCTCAGTACAGTTGTTGTACATATCAGATTTAGGTAGCTATCTGATTTCTAGTCGTCAGACTTTCGGGACTTTTATATATACTACTGATTTAGACGCATCACTATGGACACTACTATCAGTTTATTACGACAATTACCAATTTACTGATTTCAACACACGACATATATCAGTTAATTATTACTACGAGAATTTCCACTATTCTCTTAGGCTTCTGAAGAGGCCTAGACTGAACAAGGCAGTCTCGTCCACGATTTCATTTCTGACTGAGTAGGTACAACAACATCCAAACTGACTATAGTCCATATTCTATTACAAAATACGTTTTACATTTGACCATAAATAAAGATATTCATCTTTTACGTATTTAGTACATAACAAGTTACAAAAGTGCTAACACTTGATTCTCCATGATTTATTTCCCACTTTCTCCCTTCATTTGCCAAAACAACTTTTATCATGATAAGTTTGTGTAGTATTCTATTATGCTACAATATACTTATTTACCTTAAGAGCTTTAATTGTGTTACCTTATGAGCAACTTATTTTGACAACGATATGAATAAGTAAATATTTTTCTTTCTATCCCGCAACTACGAGCGCTGGAATGGGGCTCGAAACGTCGGGATTAATATTTACAACATTCCAAAACAGCAATACATATACATAATCCGTTTAGTTGTCATAAATTATAAATTAACTACGTTGACGTTGTAAGTCGTCAAGAGATACCTATTTTAACTACGGCTCACAGGCACACAGATCGCTATGTCTATAAAACTCTAAGGTATCTTACGTACGAGAAAGTAGACTTTTTACTGAATAAATGCTCTTTTCCTTGTCGTGTCATCACAGTACACATTAATAATATTTGAAATTAACATTATCAATAATGTTTGACTCAATTTTTGCATAATATTTGTAGCACAGTTATTACTCAGTTATCAAATAATTGGTCGTTAAATAGTACCAACTAGGCAATTGTATATATCAATCAATAACAATGTCCAATATCCACAATATAATTGTGATCATGTTGCCTTTTCAAAATGATACTCAACTTTCTTCTTATCCCCTATTTGTATGCTATGCTATTTTGTATGCTTCGTATGCCCGATTTGCATAAATCAACAATTACAATATAATGTGGTGGTATTAAACATGTTCTTGTTTATCATAGATAGGTACAAGAATTTAACGTTAAAGTAGCGAGCATTTTATAAGGTATTGCATACGTGGGATTTAGTGGTAACATGTATCATATTATTTACATTTGCTTTAAAATTTATAGCAATTAAACAATTATTCCACCTACCTTAAGTGGTAGTTTACCTCCATTTCTTTACATTTAAGCACCTCGTTGAAATAACAACCTGATTATCAAACAGGACTGTGCAGGACCGATTAAATTCGTTGGAGACATGTCGACAGTCGACACGACATAACATAAGAACACGTATCACGTCCTTCTCCTCCGACCTTCTCGAATATAGATGAACGAGGTAGCTGAAATTAATGTAATTATTAGCAATTGAGTTTTAAGGAGCGTATAACAATTAATAGCATGAAAAAGAGATCATCCCTTTTCACGGCGAAGTCCGATGATCATGCGTCCAACCAAGTAGAATAATGTTTTGTTCTCTCTATTCTCCAGCCATGAATACTAATCCATCGTTTGAATAGATGTATGGATTCAAGCTAAAAGACTGTAATGTTATCTTTCTTTCCTTCTTTTCGGATGGTTCACCATTCTTCACGGTGATAATCCTTCTTATTATTAGCATTCATTTAGTAATCTTCCTTCTCATAACTGCTGTTAACCATTTTTCGTAACAGTGAGTGGTTTTTTTTTTAATACCTATGTAGAAAAGTTGTTACTGCCAACAAAGCTAATAAACTTTGAAGCTTTTCTTCGAGGTAATCGTAATTACGAGTAGTCACGTAATGGAGTAAATGTAAAGCATCTTTCATCAAGCATCATCAGCAAGCAAAGCCTAAAGATTAGTTGGTACAAATCTGTCGCTGTCAAATCCAAGATCAGCTTTTTGAAATACACAGCATTTGATTTAGTCCATCATGGCTCAACTTCGTGTAATGGTCACTGGTCTTTCAACAGAAAATCTCCAGTGCAAGAGATGGTGTAAAAAACTGGTAGCCCTTCCAAACAACAGCTTATAAATCTAAAGACAACTGCTTGACAAATCTCTTTGGCTCGTAAACAGCGCCGAAATTCTTAAAATAATCTATTTGGCGGTAAGTACTCTCTTTTTGTAAGAGCAAGATAGGAATCAGATAAATACTTTACTCTCATACTTCTGTCTGGTAACTGTGTTGTATTTCTTCCACTCGCTTGTTTGCAGTATGAACTCTTGGCCAATCTATAGCTTTAATAGAGTACAACTCACGTAATCATGCCATGATCCAATACTTTAAATCACTATATTTTTATTTATAGCTAATTTTAATTTCTGACTTCAGAAAATTTTCATTTTGTTTTTCAAAACAAAAACGTTGTCTTTCACTGTCAAAAATTTTTCGGTCTTTCACTTCGTAATTTATTTTTACGAATTATTAATACAGATATCTAGCAGAGTCCTCAGGGTCCATAACCTATTGGGATTATGAGCTCAAAAGGAAATACATGAATATCAGTTTCAATAATTATATATTGGAAACCATACACAAGGAAGCCAGCACCGTCTGACACCTAATACAGGAGTGACAGATCTAAAGAGAAAATAAACAGATCAGTAAAGAGGCTGAGTCTTAGGTTGAATGTAATATATAACTATACATCCTTTATATTATTTTTGTACTATGAACCTATATTTCAACATGCATCATGTTGATATTTGGTAAAAAAATATTTTTTGACAATTACTTGCATGTATGGAGTGCCCCCCTAAAAATTTTTTTTTCAGAATTTTTACTACATAACTAAGTAGCAACACACACAATACACTTTATGTAAAAAATTGATAATGATACGTCTTATAGTTTCCGAGTAAAATGGCTGTGACACGGACGGACAGACACACGGACAGACAGACATGACGAATCTATAAAGGATTCCGTTTTTTGCCATTTGGCTACGGAACCCTAAAAAAGAGCGGAAGGCGATAATCAGACTGGCCCCGCAACCGTATGCGGCTATCTCGCGCTCCGCACCGGCGCCGCGTGCGGAAATCGTAGCACTGTGAAAGCCGCCGAAGGCGTAGGTGTAAAATTAAACTTGGACGAAATAAGAAATGTTTTCATTCATTGTGTGTTCCGTGTTTTTAGGTACTGGTAGGTAGGTCGAGGAAATGCAAAATTTACGAAAACCTTGCTTTAAGTATATCTTACATTCAAGAACAAGACGGACGTTAATAGCTAGAATTTGGTGGTAAGAGAAACTATATAAAATACAATAGAAGGTAAATTAAATTGCAGTAATTGCTAATATAAGAATATAAGTTGTCTACACTCACGTAACGTACCCTTATATACCTAGCTGCTGGACGAGAGAGGGGTCAAGCGCGGGCGCGCGGGAGGAGGACACATTTTTGCATATCATTACCGATCTACCTACGGCACGATCAAGCGCTGCCTTGTTAACTTGAATATTTACTTAATATCAAAATCCTGAAAATTTAAAAAAAATATAACCCATGTTAAGATATACTGCAATCGATTCTGCTCTCGATTCTGAACAAACTGTTTTCTGGTTTTAAGTGGGTCGGGTAACACGTTGTATATACCCATTTGTGAAGATTCAAAACCGTCTACTTTATTGAAGAACACCGAATTATCGCACATAAGTAAATGATAATGTGATATTTGAAAACATCTACTGATACCAACATATTTTGCTAGGGCTGTAGAATGCACTCCCTGCCGAAGTTTTCTCAAGAGACTACGACATAATAAGAGTTCTGCAAAAAATTGTGTTTAGGGCAGGTTTTTAAAGGGTCGATAACACGAATGTGGCACTCCTGGAGTTGCAGGCGTCCACTGGCTACGGTTATCTCTTCCCATCATGTACACACAATCAGGCCAAGTTCATTAACGAAAATGTTTCCAAACACTTTTCCAGTATCCAAATAATATTGAGTCATATCATATCTTAACTCTCTCGATAGGTAATTTCTGCGCCTCGATTTCCTGGCCGCCGGCCAGAAACATTAATATTCGCATGTTCTGCCGACGTTAAAGATATGTATACAGTTTTGAAGCTTACTCCTTTGAAATAAGGTGCAAAAGTGTAAAGGTATTTTTGACGTCGAATGTATGTGTCTGCCGCGCCGAATTAAACACGTTAATATGACTTTTTTACCGTAGATAACAAATTTCAATGATTCAGTAACCTAAATTTGCAATTTTGGGGTTATTTGTGCATTGTCGGTGGTTTGGGATGATTCCGAAATAAAGGGTAAACAATCTAGGCATGTTACTCACAGTTTTTTTCGCTTTCATTAAAAATATTAAAAATACAATTTGCTTTGCACCGAAATTAATATGCATATATTAGTTTCTTTTCGTGAAAAAGTAAACATTTGTTATATACGCTTAAGATATGGTTAAGAGATTATATTTAACATCTGCGCATGTGTTAATATTTTATTAGAAAATCGAGGTCTTATAATTATGCTTTTATCTTAAATTTTTAAATGCACCACCTACAATTCTCAGCTTCGCACTATGGTTGACTTGTAGAACTCGTAGAGAATGCCTAATAGCATTAAGTCCACCATACATTACATTACATTAAGCTTGTCTTTGGTGTAATCAGGTATAAATTAATGCATAGTAATTTTAACTACATATTTTACAATGGTCTTGCAAATGTTTCAAGTCCTCCATATCCTGCCTTACAAAGGCGTACAATATTGGTTCGTTATATATCTTAAATAACTATTAGTGACTTACTTAACACTGTACTTCAATATTACTAATTACCTAACAAATTTCAATACTAACTCTGTAACAAGTCATTTATACTAAAAAACATTGTAAGCCAATTAAACAGTTTTTTTTAATGGTACTTGTGGCAAATTTTTAAGTTCTAAGGAGCATTCAAAAGAATTCATGAGTTTGGAATTGCCCCGAGGCACCACAGCTAGAAGAAGTTATTACTTTCCCGAGAGACATAAAATGTTTATTTTTGATTGTAATGTAACGGAATTGCTGTCTAAATTTATTTTATTTTAGAATTCCTTTATTTCTAGATTATGTTTTGGTAGGTACCTATTCGTTTGCTATTTTCACAATTTATATTTTCTGAATTAAATTACAACAACAGTACAGTTAATTTATAGGACTTTTCATTTATTATTTTAGTAAACTTATCTTCCAAATTTAAGAAATTGAAACATAATACATACATACTTAATTATTTTCATTACAATTTTGGAATCAGTAACGTAGGCTCCGTCAGGTGCATACAAAATTTAAAATATTTAACAATATCTATCTATGTATAGCTACTACTCCAATATTAAAGCGGTATTACACATTGCAACCTGCAGGGCCCAATCTGTTGTGTACCCTGCCTCTTCCTACCCCTCCTTCAGCTCCCTACGGGCCCTACCTTCAATTACACCTTCCAACCTGACAGATTGGGCCCTGCAGGTTGCAATGTGTAATACCGCTTTTACTCGCATAGGTACCTGTATTCTGTAAAGTAAGTGTCTAAAATTAAAAAAAATCAAAAAATAATATATTAAAAAACACCAAACCGAATACAGAACCTTCTCCTTCTATGAAATTGAAGTCGGTAAATAAACTAATATTTATAAGACATATTGTTTTTATTTCAAATATATTTAAATAAATGGCGAAACTCTAAAAAAATCTTGATGAAACCATGCATTCTTCAGGTTAAAAATGAGTAAAATTCGGATCCGTATAAATTACCATGTGCCGTAAAGCGGGTCGCACCGGCAATGGATTGTCATGCAACATTACCGGCCTCGGCCGGAAAATCCTCGCGCCGCAGCGAATAATTCGTTAACGTTGTACCTATGTACGGTGTGGTACGTACGCTAAGGTTGTCTCGAAGAGATCGCTTGTTAGCGATAAGACCGCCTGTTGTTTGCCTCTTTTTTTGTTCATTGTATTTTTCTACTGTGCTGTAATTTTTGTGGTGTGCAATAAAGCATTTATTCATTCATTCATTCAATACGCAACCAGATCGCAGCTACCAATAAAATGTAGGTATACAGAGCTCTGTGGAGAGTTTCTCATCCTGTGCCCGCCTGGACCGCCTGGTGGCGAAACCAATATCCCAATGAAACAAAGGCCTAAGTCTTGACGTAGGTTTTTAGAAACAGCCGGTATATATACCTACATAATCTCATACAGCTTAGATAAACATTGTCGGCCTAGTACCTTAATAACTATTATTTATTCGCAGGTCAATAATGGGGCTCCGCTGATGTTTGCCGACGAGCTGAAGCAGACGTTGGAGAAGTACCTCTTCGGGATGTGTCCAAGCGGCTACAAGGTAAGCTTTTATTTTAACGGCCTCTTATAGTGACCCTGCCTATGAAGCAGGAGGTCCCGGGTTCGAATCCTGGTCAGGGCATTTATGTTTGTGTTAATCACTGATATTTTTTCCTGAGTTATGGATGGTTTCGTTGTATTTAAGTATTTATCCATATCTGTCTATTATATCGTTGTTACAACAGAAGCCTTATTTGCTAGGGATACACGCAAAGATCTGCTCGCCGGATTTATCTGGCAGATATGCCCGGCGGACAGGTCCGTCCATAGGTATATGGCCAAATTGGACACGGATTTGTCTGCGGACACATCTGAATAGCGCCATTCACAGACAGATGTGTCCGCCGGGCATATCGGCCGGATAAATCCGGCGGGCACATGTGTGCGTGTTGTGTGTGTATCCCTAGCTATTGGCTGTCAACACTTTGTTAATCGGTACATTAGTTAAAGCGGTATTACACATTGCAACCTGCAGGGCCCAATCTGTCAGGTTGGAAGGTGTAATTGAAGGTAGGGCCCGTAGGGAGCTGAAGGAGGGGTAGGAAGAGGCAGGGTACACAACACATTGGGCCCTGCAGGTTGCAATGTGTAATACCGCTTTTAGCCTGGTCTAACTACTGCTATAAACGACTAGTAGACATTGCAACCTGCAGGGCCCAATCTGTTGTGTACCCTGCCTCTCCCTTCCCCTTCTTCAGCTCCCTATATACAGGGCCTGTAGGGAGCCTGGGGTGTAATCAAAGGTAGGGAGGGCCTGTAGTTCAGGCCCTACCTTTAATTACACCTACCAACCTGACAGATTGGGCCCTGCAAGTTGCAATGTCTAATAGCCGTTATAGTCTTAAGCACAAAGCACTCTATGTCGCTGTATCACTCTATTTTCACATATTTCTATCGTATTTTAATAAAACCTTGCACAGCTTGTTACTCTAGAAATAGTTTTAATATCGTGTTTGATGGTTTGCGGTCATTTAGAAGTGTATTCTCACATCTTTATAACATTTTAATGGCCGTTTACGAGTATATTTAATGTTTTAGCACTAGTTACGGTTCTTATGCGTGGTTTTAGTATTAAATATTTACCGGAGCCACCAGTTGCGGGGCATCTATATGTAGAACTTACCCCACTGGCTGACCTAATTAAAAAAAAATAACCCGTTGCGGAGCGTCTATAGATTATGCCCCACTACCTAATTAAAAAAAAAATAAGCACTTTTCTTTGAGCTGGTGAACGAAAGGAAAGCAGAAGTAGCTCCGGGTTGCCTGCGAATATTTCTGACTCGCCATTTTTTTTAAATATTACAAAGCGAAAACGATTTTAAAACTCGCCATATTTTAAGCAAATAAATATGGCGCAAATTATCCTTAACTAGGGCGCCGGACCCACTATACTCTCGTTTGTTTTTAACCGACTTCAAAAAAGGAGGACGTTCTCAATTCGACTGTTTTTTTTTTTGTATGTTTGTTACTCGATATCTCCGTGAATCGTGAACCGATTTTAATTTTTTTTTAATCGAACGGGTATATTAACCTCTAGATGGTCTCATTGTCACCAAGTCGGGGTCTGATGATGGGATCCTGGAGAAATCGAGGGAACTCTTCAACTATTATAGGCACACCTATAGTGATTTCACTATTTTTCACAGCAACTCGGCCACTTCCTCTTGGAATAGCGGATCCTAAGTGAAGTCGGTTCTTTTTTTGTTTAAAATTATTATTTCTCTGATATGTTGAATAAATTAAAATGAATGGGCGAAATCGACCGTTATTTTTCTAATCCAAAAAAATGAGGTACCTACCTGTTATAAAATTTTCTAGAAAAATATGTCTAAACACCTCCGTTTAATAAATACAACAACAACTAGCCACACTGCACTCTAGCCCTTACCTCTCCTTCTTTCTGTTTCTTTCTTCAGTAGCGCTAAATAACCTTGCGTAATGTAGTATCTTTCGCAGATGCCGAAGCCAAAGAACGCCACTGCAGTCAGCTGTGACCTTGACCCGGAGCAGCAGGACCTGGCCGGCAGGTACGTGTCCTTGGCGATTATCACACTCTACTCTACCATCATCGAACTAGCGGAGCCTAAGCGAAGCGAAGTTCTAACAACTTCGGACACAACTGTCACGGCTACTGGGACGTCTCGGCATTTCGATGGCTTTTTGATTTTGAGAGTTTGGTCCGCGATAACTTTGGTAACCTTATATAGATGTCATATACAAAGGGAAAGAGTTACCTATTAGGCATCCGGTGCCCAGGGCGGGGATCGAACCATCAGCGTCTTCTGCATTCGCGGCAGACGCGTTCAACACTTCAAAATATTTATTAAAAAATAATTTGATTTGTTCTTCAGTTGAACTTTAGTAACGTTTTTCGCAACCCTGGGAAACATGCCCATCGCTCTGAGGCGTCACCCTAAGACGCATATATAAATAAAGGATATGGTGGAGAAATTCGCCGCCTCAGTCTCAGTAGCTCGTTGGTGATGGGCATGTGCCCCAGAGTCGCGAGTTCGAGTCCCGTCTGAGGCAGTGTATTTTTCTACTTTTTTGTTTTTTTTTTTCAACAGATTAGCAGCACTGGCGCTGCGAGCGCATTCGGCCGGGCGCAGCGAGTGCTCGCGGCTCGGCGTGGCGCTCGCGAACACGTTCGGCGAGCTTGCTCGCACCGCCGCGAACAGACATGCGCTGAATCAAGGTATAGTTCAACGCAAACACTTTCTTTCTATAGGGAATTCCCCTTGTAACATCTGACAATATAGGTACGTGTAATTTCAGATATTTGCATGTTGTGTAAAGGTATATCAAATCAAATCAAATCAAATCAAAATACATTTATTTCAAAACACTAAGGCTTCATAGAACAATACAATACAATTGACATAAATAAAAAGTATAGTATAGTAGAGTAAAGTGTAGTGTAGTAGTGTAGTAAAGTGTAGTGTAGTATAGTATATATTATAGTTTCAATTCCTACCGCAAGCGGCAGCAACACGTTCCGTTGCACTCTGAATCTCGTGAATATTCGACCTCTAATAGAGTCCAAGAATAAATAACAGAGCTTATTTAATTTACTTCAACTATTTAGGACAGGTACAGCAACATTCAAAATTGAATGGACACTATATATAATTAGGTATGAATTAATTTATTCATTGTCCATACAATTTTGAATCTGGGCGTAGTACCTACTTAAATGAAAAATTGACGACCGTCAACCATATTTGTAAGCTATAAATAATGTGTTTGTTCACAGCAGCAACAAACGAAGCGAACAAAAAACGCAAGCTATCGAAAAGCCAAAAAGCGAAGATCCAAGCGAAGCAACGCACCGCACTCGCCGTTAAGAAGAAGGCTGCTGCGTTAGCCGCGGCCGCCGCCGCCAAAATGTCCGCCTAGCTCTTTTACTATTTAGTACAGTCAGCATCAATAGTACCTGTATAAAGGCCGCAAACCCTACACGAAGACCCTACACGAAGGCCGCAAAAATATGTGACACGCTCCTTTGGCTCTACAAATAAGAGCGTGTCACATATTTTTACGGCCTTCGTGTAGGAAGATGCTATTGATGCAAGGACTAGCGTGAAATCGGGGGAAAAGGGATGGTTGGGTCATAAATGGGGAGAGTAGGGATGACAGAGGGGTGAGTTGGTTTTTATAGGCTACTACCAAAATAATATATATATTATTTTTATTACAAATTCAGCTATTGTATTTTCATTATACAAAAGTGTCGATCTAACAATTTACCAAAATCACATTAGTAGAAAATCTTAGGTGACATTTTGTGTTTATCGTTGAAGTTATGAAATGGAACTACACAAAAAAAAAATGTATAGGCCGGAACATTTTTTATGTATAAAAATCAACGTGCCATATGTAAAAATACATTTTTGTTCAGGTTTGAATGTCTGTTTTGACCCAACTCACCCCATTTTACGGTAACTAATTAAAGAAACAACATAGTTTCTGAACTATGCCTACTTTAAAAACATTTCGTCATTTGTTTTCGTCGTTCAGGCGCGGTCGCAGCCTGAAATTTTGGGAGGGTCACTAAAGCAAAAAAATTTTTTTTCAATTTTTGAGTGGGTCTTTTTTCAATTCGACACGTATGATTTTGGGGGGGGTCATGTCCCCTGGGACCGCGCCTGTCGTCGTTAACTGTCTCACCTCGGATAGTTAAGGGGGTATAACTAGAAAAGTCCCATTTTTTCATGTTTTTATATGTAAAAGGCGATAAATGCTATTTAAACAAGCTTTAACTTAATATTGTCTACGGTTGCCGCGATATTTATTCATGAAATAAAACAACTTTGAACGGACCCGTGACCACGAACGCTGTAAAGTGTTTGAAACGTCGGGATGTAATTTAAATTCAGTATACGCGATATAATCCGTCCAAAGTTGTTTTATTTCAAGCTTTAACTTAATTTATCATCTTCGGATCAAATCTTATATGAACTAGAAATGGCAAAATGAAACTTGAGTTATTTTGGTAGATAATATTTATATTTATTTTTCCTAGAGACACCCTGATAGATAACCAGCAGATGGTAGCTTAGCTAATTAAGAATACATTATACACAAGTATTATACATATTTAGGTAATACTTGTGTATTGTATTATACATATTTAGGTGCAAACGTAGTGCCAAACTCACTAAGCGGAATTCAGGAATCATGAACAAAAATCAGCCGGAAGGCTATGGAGCTATGGTGACTGAATTTTTGCCACTATATCGGTACAAATTGAGTTTCACAAAATGTTGTATATTTTACCATAAAATTATTAATAATAATAACTAATTTACAATTGTAATTTTAATTTATTGTAAGTATTATATTAAATTAACTACCTAATTAAATATTGTACAAAATACAGCGATTGTTTCATTTTTACCCGACACTATTAAGTATAAAGGCCAAAAGCAAAGGGAAGGAAAACATATAAATTTACTTATCAACCCAAAATGTAGGAGGAACTGTAGTAACGCTAATCGTTAGTAGATGGCGCTGCAGCACAGATATCGTTTCCTCCTACATTTTTAGTAATTTTGGGATGTTCTCGTTCAGATGGCGCTTCAGACTTGAAGCCTCAAAAAGGGTATCCTGCCTTTTCGCCGAAAATTGTATTGCCGAATTTCACTTGCCAACCAACTTTTCGCAGAAGTTTCATTTGGCCGAATAACTTTTGCCAAATAATTCTTTCGCAACCATTTCATTTCCCAACCCCTGAAACTTGCCTACTAGGTTCGGTTAGGTTAGGTTGGATTATGTAAAGTTTGGAAATGAAATTCGGCCAAATGAAACTTCTGCGAAAAGTTGGTTGGCAAGTGAAATTCGGCAATGCAATTTTCGGCGAAAAGGCAGAGAACCCTCAAAAAGTTCTTAGACAGTGCGTCTCTATAAAATAGATAATCTCTGTATGTTATTGTATATTGATTTTACAGTAAAAAGAGCTCACACGATTCAAACTTACCGCCTGATGCTTCAGAAAATCGTAGTAATTGTTCTAATTTTGGGCTGGTAGCACCTACATAAGTCACGTCACTGTACATTTAATGACTCCGTCTGAAGCACTTGTATCCATGGTCCCGAATAAATTAAAAAAAAAATTATCACGTCACGTCACTGTCAGTGTCAGTGACGTCAGTGTCACTCAGTTCACGTAGATGCAGTGACGCTATCTTATTTTATTTACTATTTAGTATTTATTTTATGTTACCGCGTTTTGATACTGTTTAATAGTTATTCACATTAAGCATAATGATCTTATCAATAACAATGAGGCTTAGATAAGTCTGACAAGCTATTTTACAGTACTTTTTTATACAAGGCATTCTATCACTTTCGTAAAATTGTTTTACACTACGTTCTCGCCTGCATTAAACATTGGCATAATAAAGCTACTTAAGACAGCTTAAAGCCATTATTAAAAAAAAAAGATTTAAAAAACCAGTGTAACCATGGAAGTACGCGTTACGGGAGACCCTTTGAACCAAGACAGCTCTTGCCCAGTAGGTGGCACGGTAGCTGGTGGATTATACGAGATTCGAGAGGTTATCGTAGTAGAGCCTGAATTGTGTGGCATGCTTGCAGGTCAGTAACTGTTTATATTTAATTCATTCGTCTGCTTAAGGGTCACAACAGACCTAGCGGAATTCCTCGCGGAATTAGCGGAAGTAGCGGAAATTTGTCTATGGCTTCCATACAAAAAATCTGCTACCATAGACAAATTTCCGCTACCATAGACAAATTTCCGCTACCATAGACAAATTTCCGCTACCATAGACAAATTTCCGCTACTTCCGCTAATTCCGCGAGGAATTCCGCTAGGTCTCTTGTGACCCTAAAACAATTTGCCTCTAATTTTTGATGCAGACTGCTAAGTAATGGAATGCGGGAGCGCATTCTGTATCCCGGTTTCTTGAAATCAAGAGTGAATAGGCTATTACTGAACTAGTGTGCTCCACCTTAGGTTGTCTTCAATTTCTATCAGGCCTGACATCAATTGTCAGTCAGTTTCTTAAAAATAAAAATGTATAGTTACTATTAATGCCAGCCCCAGCTATTCATCCGGGAAGAGCCCTTCTAGTTGGCACCCAACCCTTTAACCCTTTAACGGGCAAGACTGAAAAAAATCCTCAATTCAAGCCTCATCGCCAATCTATAGTCCTAAAATTTCTGTACAAGAAAAAAATACAAAAAGATAATGTTAAAAGTGGTCTTTTTTGAGACCGTTGCCCTATAAAGGGTTAAATTGCATTGGGCAATTTACAGCTTCCATATTATTGTGGCCTATGACTATATATTTTGTGAATTCATAAAGGTCCATTTCATAGTCCCTGTTTAATAGAACTATGTTTACCAACTTTGATTTGATTGATTAGGATCGAAAGAATTGTGGAAATGAGTCAAAATCGTCTCAAACTTTCCAAAAAATAAAATGAAGTATACAGAGTGTAACAAAAACACTGGTGATCCATTTAAGGGCATAATTGGTATTGTATTGTATTGAAACTAAACTAACAAACTAAAGCTTGCGTTTGTCGCTTCACCTCGTTTTGAGAGCATTCCTCTATCTGCCACAGCCAGTATCGGAATCCTTGGCGTCGACATCTCGAGTGAAGTCCAGTTCCGCGGCCATTTAGAGGGTAAGGCCAAGTTGGCCTCGAAGAAGCTCGGTGTGCTCAACAGATCGAGACAGTATTTCACTCCGGCCCATCGCCTCCAGCTTTACAAGGCACAGGTACGCCCACATATGGAATACTGTTCTCATCTATGGGCGGGAGCACCTCAGTACCAACTTCTCCCCCTGGATCGCATCCAACGGAGAGCGACTCGAATTGTCGGCTGCCAGGATCTTACAGATCGGCTTCAGTCATTGGCGTTGCGTAGAGATGTAGCCTCGCTCTGCATTTTCTATCGCATTTATAACGGGGAGTGCTCCGAGGAATTGTTCGGATTAATCCCTGCCGCCTCTTTCCGCCACCGTCCTACGCGACAACATTATCACCCTCACCACTTAGATGGTTGGCAGTCCTCAACTGTGCGTTTCTCCAGAAACTTCCTGCCTCGCACAGCAAAACTGTGGAATGAATTGTCGCCTGCGGTATTTCCGGACCGATACGACCTTCAAACCTTCAAGAAAAGAGCGTACTCCCATCTTAAAGGCCGGCAACGCGCTTGTGACCCCCCTGGTGTTGCGGGCGTCTATGGGCGGCGGTAATTGCTTACCATCAGGCGGTTCGTCTGCTCGTTTGCCTCCTATGTCATAAAAAAAATAAAAAAATAAAATAAGAAAAAGAAGGAGAAAAATGATTTGATACAAAACGAAATTTTTTTTCGCGCGAAGAATATTTTTTTTCTGTTTTCCATAAAATAAAATATGATGCCAATTATGCCCTTAAAAGGATCACCAGCATTTTTGTTACACCTTGTATACAAGGTGATTTCTAAATCGTAATACAAGATAATCAAACCTGAATCTATTAATGATTTTGATCAACTTTTACTATGGGAGCAACTTTGTAAAAAAAAATGAGCTGTTCCATAGAAAAGGTCAAGGATAGGTAGATGAAAATGTATGAGAAGGTTTATTTTTTTTGTAAATTTACTTAGTTAAGCCCATAGTAAAAGTTGATCAAAATCATTAATAGATTCAGGTTTGATTATCTTGTATTACGATTTAGAAGTCACCCAGTATAAGTAAATAAAATGGACTAACTGCTACATCAATATGATCACCATTGATAACTGAATTAGAAAATTTGATTCCTGATCACCGATTAAATTTCACTGTGTTTTAACTGTAAGATAACTCAGGATCAATAAGTGGACGAAAACTAACATAACTACTCTTTTTTCTTTTTCATTTTCTGGTTCGTGTCATTCATTCCAGGGTGTTTTCGTTTTCTAGTCTGGCCGGTATTTAGTCCGTCTTTTTTATCCCTTACAATTTTTTCCAGCAAGTTGGGATCTATACCGGAGTCACTCAATTCAGTTTTGCATACATTGATGACCTTTATGGTTGTTGCCAATTCGTTATCTGAAATGCCCGTATTTTCTGTAATTTCTGTAATGTCCAAGTCATTTAATCTTTCCATTGTGTTTTTTATGCACTTTGTATAATCCACGGCGTCGGCATTGAAAGGATAGAGTCCACATCTGCGGAATCCATTCACAATGGTTTGTGCTGTAACAGCTTTTAAAGCGTCTTCCAGCAACGGGCAGAATGTGATTTTGGTGAGCTTTTTCGAATAGTTGTTGCTACATTCTTGCCATTCTTTCACTGTTTTCTTCCATTGTAGTTTTAATGGCCTGAACACACTTACATCAGCAGGCTGCATTATGTGTGTGGTGTTGGGTGGAAGTGCGTACAGAATGATTCCATTATTTTGACAAAATTGGCTCAAATCCTTTGTCAGATGTGATTTGTGACCGTCGACAAAAAGCAACACGGGTTTACAAATTCGATTACTTTCCAGCCAATCATTGAAACCATTGGCGATATATTCGAAGAATAGTCCAGCCTTCATCCACCCGCTATCGGATACACCGATAAACCACGATGATGGTGCACTATCTGTAATATCCTTTGGCGGTTTTTTGACGTACGGAAAAATCACTAAAGGTGGCAGGGTCTCGCCACTAGCAGATACTACTAACAGTACTGTGATTGTTTCTTTTTCATTTCCTTTTTTTAATTCATAGATGTTCTTCCACCCTTTAGGACCTATAACTTTGCCCGATTTAGGACAAATACTAAAACTTGTTTCATCCCCGTTAAAAATCCGTTTTGGGTCTTCCAATACCTCGAGCATATCGATCTCCCTTAAATATGTTTCCAGGTCACGAAACCACTTCCTCAAATACTCTTCGGTGACCACAGCTCTAGCAGTACCAATAGCCTCTGGGGCTCTTTCACTTAAACATGGGTGTCGATTGATAAACCCATTATACCACTTGACCCCTGGTCTTCCGTTTTTAAATGTATTAGGTCTGCCGTCATCAGCAATTATTTTTTCCACAGTATTTATAAGGTCTGTACGTTTTCGCGGAAAACCACATTTCGCAAGGTTTATTAGCCAATTAACTAATGCTTGCTCCTCGACTTGATTCAGCACTGTTTCTCTACCGATAGATAATTTGTCTTCTTCTACCCGTCCATGTAATCGGTCCTGGAGAGTCGCCCGGGGAATATGATACAGTCGGGAAGCTGCTCTGACGCTCAAGCTATTATCTTTTACGAAATTGATAGCTTCGTTGATCTTTGACCTATCACATTTGAGGCGTGTACGTTTGTGCGATTTTTGCTGGGGCTGATGATCACCCATCGTCACATCTGTATAGCAAAATATTGAAATTAGTCGTAATAATAGAGGAAATATACTTCTATGAATACTGGTTAGTTTGAGGAACTACGTCGCGTTTGAAATTCAAACTGATTTTACTGGGGGGAGATTTTTTATGATCTAATGTACATTTCCATCAATTTTAGTGTAAATAATAAACTGCATGTGAGCGAAAAACAAAAAGCATATTTTGAAGTAGCATTAAGGCTGGTTCTTTAGTGTTTAAACAAGTATCCTTTTGAGTTGAAAGCAGTTGGTCGCATCGCATTGTATTGCAGCCCTATTGTTTGTATCTTTGTATTCGCCGACGCGCGGCCGCCGTTTACAACCCGATCGCTAACTTTTACGACCCGACCCGTGCTATTTCTTAGACTGATAGGATTGTTTTTTTTGTTAATATTTATTTAGCTCATTGTTTTCATGTGAGTTTTACTGGCATGAGCAAAACATTTCTTTTTTGTAATCAATCATCGATGATCGTTACTTCTTTTAGGTATCTGAGGTAGGATTGTTTATGATTCCTGCAAATTATATTAGTTGTTTCATTTCAAATCGCTTATCTTATCCGTTTCCGCGGCTCATTCAGTCATGGGATTACCTAGCCTAGTTGCTAAATGTTTATTATGCCCGTTCTGTTGGAGAAACAGTACAAGCCTTAGATATACCTTCCTTCCTCCTAGCCTTATCCCCGTGTCTTAGATATACATAATGCCGCTAAGGATCTGAATGCACCTTAAAAAATGGTTTTAATTGAAAGAGAACATTACCTACAAGAATAGGCCTAGATCCAAGAGTGGATAAACAACAAGCCGCCATGATGATGATTACCTACTCCGTATTGCGTTGGTACTATCAAAATTATCAATGCACAGAGAAGATATTAGGTTTGAGATTTTTATTCATTTATAAATTTTGTAAAAACCAGCAAAAATTTTTTGTCTAGCTTTGATTAAAATTTGAACACATAAATTATAAAATAAAGATACAGTACGATTATAATGACTATAATGAGTTTGGTCTTCGGCATTTCTCGTTTACCTTCGGGTGTGATCGGAAATGACACGGCCTACATTGTGCCACATTTTCTAGATGGTCGTTTTCACGTAACAGTTTCTAAGAGGCAATGAATATCACCCGCCATGATGACAGTTGTTTACAGTAGACCTTTTAAAAATCACACAGATTAGACTTTTAAATTTTATTGAGCCATTTTCAAATCTAACTAATATTATAAATCGTAAAATTTCAGAACATAACCTAACAATGTATGGGGGCGGGGTCATGATTACAAGAAAAATCTTGATAGCGTGATGTAATGTAATTGATAGCCAGCGCCATCTATCGAAATTTAGAAGCAATGTTTGGATGTTTGATCCTCAATCACGCGATAACGGCTGAACGGATGTCGATGAAACTTGGATACAGATAGACAATGATATGGATTGAAACAGGATACAACGCGGGCGAAGCCGCGAGCGGCATCTTGTCTTTAATAAATATACAATTGTTTGTTCTTAGTAGGTACCTAATTCAAGGTAAGGGACGGATCGGCAAGCGCAGCGTTACGTTAAGTGAAAACAAAAAAAAAAGTTGAAAACTTATATTAACCACAATTATCTATTTTTAATATTGTTTTTTAACGTTACCAAATAGTATTACTATTAAACAAAGATCTTGTTTTTATTATTTTATTTTACAGCTAAAGCATACAAATCAATATAATGTATCTAAATCAAATTCATTACATATTGTATTGTAACCCAAAAAACAGCAACGAAAGAAGAAAAATATGATTTTGTCCTCAAGTATTCACTTTGACCCACTGTGCATCACAGCTGATTATTATTGCTGTCAAATATCAAAGGAAGCCGCCCCTGCCGGTTTTAGGAATCGTGGGAAAAATATGAATTTCTAATACCGGCCGGGGCGGCCGATAATTAGATTAAGTACCAAAAACCGAGGCCTAAACCCGGCCCCTTAAAAATCACCATTTAGCATGAACATTTTAATGAATTTAGTATGTCAAATGATTCTTTGTTTCAATATCTATCGAAAACAACCAATAAACACCACGTCAAAAGAATATAATACAGCCAAATCGCTTACCCAAGAATGTCCTGCGCAGTCGGGATAGAGGTAAAATTTTGGCGAATTATGACATGTACGCACCGGTCCACGTTCAACGGCCGACTGAAGTGTCGTAAGTGCACCGATCGGCCGCCGTGCCGGTATTGTCTATCGCGTATGAAATAAGGTCTATTTTGGTACATTAATAGCCTAACATTATTGGACCTTTTATAATTTATGCCACGATTTGTGAGACACGGCCGGTATTAGGAGGGGGCTGGATTTAGGGTGGTTTACCCTATCATAATAACAGTATTTTTTTTAATTAATTTATAATGACCGCTGCAATTGTTAATTGGCAGTTGACGATGACACAGAGGAGCCCTGTGAAGATAAAATCATCCAGTTACCCAACCACAAGGCTAAACGAAAACCGAGGAAGCAGAGTACACCACAGGCTTATGTTGTCAGTAAGTACCTGGAAGTGATCCCTTAGGGACTAGTTCGCCTTTGTACAAATTGTATTATTTTGTACACCAAGCATACGGCCCACTTGATGGTAAGCAGCTACCGTAGCCATTGGACGCCTGCAACTCCAGAGGTGTCACATGCGCGTTGCCGACCGTTTACAAACAGGAGGATTCACTGTGTTGACGGCTACAGGAACAAGAGAGGTCCCTCGTTGTCAACACACTGGGTCCTCTTTGGCAACCTTACTCACCAGCAGGTCAACAACACCATGAGTAGGGTCTAGTGCTATTTGGCTGTTTTCTGTGTAGTATTTGTTATATGATTACAGGTTACAGGTTAACGCGGGCCGTTTTCCGGAATTCGATCCTCGACTCCATATTGTTATATGTGATTTTTTGGTGTACAATGTTTTAGTGCAATAAACTGTTTTACTACTAGAGCAGGGCTCTCGAAACCCGGGGGACGTCGCGGACGAATGCGCAAGTTATCCCGTGACGTTCCCCCTTAACGGTAGTGCGGACGACGCCGGTGTCGGTAGGCCTTTCCCCTCCCTCTGGCTAGCAGAGGGAGTTGCGGGAGAGGAGAGTCCCACATACCCCCCACTATGGGCCGTCTCCAGGCCCCGGGGGGATGCGCAAAGCATTTTCACACTGACACAAAAAAAAGGTCTCTCTAAACTACAGCCATCAGGCCGGATAAAAGAGAATCAGATCATATTGACAGGAATACAATGTTGTTTTCCTACTGGTGAGTAAGCTAATCCCAATAGGGCCTAGTTTTCCCTCATGGTTGAAGATCAGATTGCAGTCGCACCCGTAAAAACTAGTGTCTACGCCAATTCATGGGATTAGGTTGCCAAGCGGGTCCCAGGCTCAATCGGGCCGGACAAAAAGCTGTACTGTTATTACGGTACGCTGATCGTTACTAGATGTCGCTGCGACGCAATGTCATTATTTCCTTTTAATTTTATATCTATCAGCCATCGAAATGCGTGGACATCTCAGTAGCGAGCTGAAAGTTCCGTTGTGTCCGAGTTGTCTGTAAGAATTTCGCTTCGCTTACGCTCCCCTCGTTCGATGATATTTAAGCGCACCTACTGTTTCAGAGTTACTGCAACAGCAAATTGAACCAAAAAGCGCCCCACAAAGGAAACAAAGGAAGCAACCGACAACAACACACACTTGTGAGACATGCCATAAAGTTTTCAACAGAATCAACAATTTGAAGAACCACCAACAGACTCACAAACAGAATACGTATTGCAAAAAGTGCCGCAAAGATCTGGTGACTAGAAAGAAGCTGAGAAACCATATGAGGCGGTTTCATTCGGAGCAACCATATTCCTGCAATGAATGTAAGTGTAATGGCTCCTCTACATGATGATGGCCCATCATAGGGACGCAGCTATGCGTTAGAGGGAGCTAACGACATTGTGCTCTCGTTTCGTCGTATAGCTGCGTCCCTATGATGGCCCATCATGTAGAGCCAGCCTAATAGGTTTTTTTCTAGTTAATATTTTTACGGTGGCTATCATGTATATAACCAGCCGAATAGTAAGCTTGGCCGCCTGCAACTCCATAGGTGTCATATGCGCGTTGGCGACCTATAAAGGAGGATTGTGTTGACGGCTAAGACAAGAGGGTCCTACGTCGTATGATGATTTGGGTTTATGTTTTTTTTTTATAATGCGTCCTCTGAGCTCCCTGGTGACCTTACTGGTGAACACAACATTGAGTATAGTATATAGTATGGTCTGTTTTGATCACGATTCTACTATTAAACGTATCTCAATAAAACTTTAACATAAGTTGAAGGGTACACGGAAAGAACATGTCTGGTCACTTTGACAACATTTTGAGTTATAGCGGTTTTAAAGTTTGGAACGATTCAATTAACCATACTATATTCGTAACTAGATGGCTTTTATGAATTAAAAAGTGGATTTATGGTAAAAATTCCAGATGTTACAGCAGTTGTTGCTAATAGTTCATTGCAAGCTCTACAATTTGATACAGAAATCTCATTTTACGAAAAAAGGGACTAGACATGTTCTTTCCGTGTACCCTTCAGTTGTATTTTGTGTGCCGCAACTTAATTTAGTAGTAAAATAGCTGAAAAAAAATCATTTCCCAAATATCAACCCTTCTTCTTTCATAGAGGGATACGACGTTTTGATATTAATTTTCAATAGTAGGTACCACAGTAGGTACGGAAACAGCGGCGTAACTATAGGGTGACAGAGCTGGCAAAATGCCACGGGCCCCCGGCTCGAGGGGCCCCCACTACACTTAAATTTTATACTGTTAAATACATAAAATATGATGTTAAATTATTATTATTTTTTTTTTAGGTAAAAAGGAATTTAAAGAAGCCTACGAGTTAAAAAGACATATGAGAATCCACACCGGAGAAAAACCATATCTGTGTGAAATGTGCGAAAAGGCCTTTTCCAACGCTGGAGCCTTAAAAGAACACAAACACACTCATAACAACGAAAAACGATTCATATGCGATTCTTGCTCGAAACAGTTTAAACACAAATACAGTCTAAAAATGCACTTATTAACTCACACAGAGAGATCATTTTCCTGTGAAATTTGTAACAAATTGTTCTTAAAATCTTCAGATTTAAAAGAGCATCTGCTGTCGCATGGCCCCTTAAAACCATATGCTTGCGATAAGTGCGGAACGCAGTTTACTAGGAAAGATACTTTCTATAGACATACGAAGAGGAAGTTTTGTATGAGTGTGTCTGATGAAAAAGCGCGGCTGATACGTAATGAAGGATTCAGTTGGAGTGGAGTGGAAAGTAGTTGTGAAGTATTGGAAATCGATTTAAATAGTGATTGAATGTTCATTTAAGATACTTAGTAGATTTATTTGTGAAATTAGATCTGTAAGTCTATTTAAAAGTATTAAATTAATATCAATAAGTAATGAAAAAATAAATATATTTGTTCTTCAATTTAGGCACATTACAATGCACTTATGAACGTCAGAGAGAAAAAAAAAGAAACTACCACCGGTTCTAACCCTACACCTCTGACCCGAAAAGTATTATTTATTAACGCCAAGAAACTCGGAATGAAAATATAATTGCAACAAAAGCTAGAAATTTACATCTAATGGTAGTTGTGTATCGCTGTGTGCATGAGTGTGGCGCCATCTCTTGAGCAGGGGGTTAAAAGGTTTTTTTTTTCTTTTTTATTAATAGCATATACTCCTTGCTTGAATGAAATGTCACTGGCTGATTCACTATTTTGACAGTTGACCGTACAGGCGATATCAAATATGTGACGTCCAGGGGGGTAACATTACGCACACATATACACTGATGAAAGAGATGTGCGCATACACAATCGTACGCGTGCAAATGAGATGCAATGACACATTTTCCCTCCCTCATCGCGTATACGGAAATTGTTGTTTGTCGCCCTTTGTTTGTCACACTTCTGTCATCGTCACCATGGCAACAGAGATATTTTAGGGTGGCCAGTGACTTAAAAATCAATTTCCCATAAAGCTGGGTAAATATTGACTTACGTAATATGGAAAGTTATGTTTCAAGAGAGGAAAAAATATTACTTCATGAAGATTTTGACAATACGTTCAACAGATATGGCGTTTTATACTAAAATAGCTATTGAATTAGGCAATCTGGGTCGTAAATTAGATATTAATCTTGATTTTAATAAAAATGACATTTGGATTGCGCGGATTAAGATAGATTGTTGTAAATATAGAGCTCATGTTATAATTTGGAGATTTTTTCAAATATGAAATGGGGAAATTTCTATACATGTGGTAACTCTAACCCTATCTGTCAAAATATATCTGTCCCTTACCGGGTATACGCTGATCCTCTGTCTATTCTATAGTAGGTCTATGGTGACGTCCCACGGGTGAAAGTACCTTATGGCGGTTGGCGCTTACGTTGCGAATCATCGCATTAGTATTGCAGTGTCGTTAGAAATAGCGTAAGCCCCAACCGCCATAAGTTACCTTTTCTCGTGGAATGTCACATATTTTGAAATGTGATATTGACAAGAGCGGTAAGAGCCGAATTTCTTGTTACATTGTGCGCTGCGATCGTTCACGTTACCCCCACCATGCACTTCGCACATAGCGATTACGTCTTATTTATTATTTTGACACTAGTTTTAAATATGTTTACGTCACTCTGGGCGGTAAGTGAGATATTACGCCCACGGGCGCAGCGGCAAATCTCACTTCACACCCAGGAGAAGACGTAAAATTGTGTACGCACCACGGGCGGTAATAAAGAAGGCCTCAGATCGCTTGTCTATGGCCCTTACCTTCGGTTCGGGCCACAAATATCCGCGATCTGAGCCGTTCTTTATTTTACCGCCCTAGGTACGTAATGTACTAAAGTAGGTATTGTATTTTTTTTATAATGATGATTTACATTTATTTATAATTGTAAAACCTGATTAAAGTGATTAATGATAAATATATAAATAGGGACAAGAATAAAACTATTAAGAGTACATATATTGTTTAACTACAAGGTGTGATTTAATTACGCTTTTTTGACAGGTACGCTACTCGTTCATAGATGTCGCTGCGACGCAATATAAAAATAGGAAGAAAAAATTACATTGCGTCGCAGCGACATCTGGGAACGAGTAGCGTACCGTAGTAAAGCTAGCCTTTTTCATACTTACGTCCTACCAGAGACTATAGAGATATAGACGACCACAGCCTAAGATCTTTTTGAAGCTCATGTCGATTGCGCCATCTGTGGCAAAGCTACCTTAAGATACCGAATATGTAAGATAAATGTCACCTGCACTGCTACTCTTTCATATTCGGTATCTTTAGGTGGCTTTGACATAGATGGCGCAATCGACATGAGCTTCAAAAAGTTATTAGGCTGTGGTCGTCTATATCTCTAATAATCTCTGGTGCTACCTTTAGGTGACTCTGGAGTAGATGGCGCTTTTAGACATGAGCTTCAAGAAGTTTTTAGACCGCACTGCTCCATTATACAGTATACGTATAAGTTACTCTATGGTAATACCTATACAATTACAAATTTAAAATTTTGTAATATTACGCATATAATCTAAAAAGTGTGTCGGAAAGAGAAGTCTCGTGGCTTATGTGTGTGCTCATACATACTGCGACACTTTCCGGATAGTATTTGCTGCAGGTGATCATATGAACTTTTATCAGCGTGAGGTTAGTGTTACTACTCCCCACAAGATGGCAGTAGCAGTACTTGGATTTTGCACGATTTGAATGGCCTTATTTTTATAAAATCTCCCATTAACATTATTATCATACGAATACATAATCATAAAGCAATCGCAAGCGGGGAATCAGTCGCCGATCGCAAGTTACCAATGCAGGCTATCACAACCACCCATTTTCTACCACTATGGTAGGAATACAAACCTGGCAATACACAATGCGTTCAAATTACGCCAATTAATTGACAATTTTTGTAAGACAATCGGAAACTTCCGATACTAGTGTAAAAGGTTTCTTTTATTTTTAAAACTTATTAATAACTAAATGAATAAAAAATACTTTTGAACGATATTCTTTGATCGATTCAAATTTTATAATACGAAAATTCCTTTTCTCAGATTACATATTCAGCAATCCGAACACTACCCTCATACTGTCAGTGTCAAGTCAATGTCATTCATGTCATCAAAATATAAAAAAGAAAGATGGCTTTTATTTTATTATTTATTTAGCATCGTCATTATCTTAACATATTTTGAGTTCCAATATTTATAAAAACAGCTTATTTCAATCTTAAACCACCTTTTTCACAAGGGATCTCAGAAATATAATCTTCTTTTCGACAGTTAGCAGTTTTCTTACGTGTAAGAACACTATTCGTTATGGAATTAGAAAACCATGTCTTTTTCTTTGAAGAGGTGTCTCCGGACCAGATTGAGGTGGAAGTGGAAACCAGCGAAACCTTCCTGCTGGATCCTTTATTGGACCACAACTATAAGTAAGTACGAATAAAGTTTTTGTACAGAACACTGCCCCAATTTGGCAGTTTTGTACTAAGCTCCTGCGATCGACTTTGTCAGTCCGTAACTGTCTCTAGACATATTTATCTCGCTACAGCTACTTTTTGGTCTGCCTATTTGGCACACGGCTTGCCTTTTCTAGCTAGATAATTATACCTAAGGTCAATAAAAATAGCAAATATCGTAAACAAGCAAATTCACCTTCATTGCTTCACAATCATGCAGTTTTAAAGAACACCTAGCTATTGTTCTGTTTATTTGTTCACATAAACATGATATTTACATATTTTTAGTAGATTATCGGTTAAATTTATATGATGGCTTTCTCCCTTTGTCTAAAGCAATGGGAATTTTGCCAATGTCGAGTATGTTAATCTCACTTTTATTACTTTTAATAAAAAATAGGCAATGTTGTTCGGTAGAGCCATATTTGCCGTATTTGGTTATGTCAAATGCCCTGGCTGGTAGCTATATTTGTTTACATTATTTGCACTACTGTTGACCTGATGTATACTAATGATGTATTTTAACATTTTAATCGCCTTACATCAAAATGTTAATTTTAAATTTCGAACTCTGTCATAATTAATCAAGTTGTCATTCATGTTACAACTTTGTCTCATATATCAGACGGCGGTCAAAAGGTTAACATGAAAAATACTTTAATAACCAACTTTCTATAATTCTAGCTTAACAGAACCAAAACCACAATCCCACATACCGCACAACCTCAAAATACGGGAGCTAAAAGCCCTATACCACTGCGGCAAATGTGGCTACGCAACGCTAAAGAGAGAAGCGATGCAGGCTCACTCGCTCACACATGAGAAGACTGTGAAACCGGTAGAGAAGAGACAATGTATACCGTGTCCGAGTTGTAATGTTAAAGAGAAGCTTGTCAGGTGTACGGAGTGTAGTTATACTACAAAGAGGAAGGCGAGTTTGAAGATACATATGAGGTAATTTTGCTGTTAATTTTCATTGTCTATAGCTGTTTTGTTCATGGACGGTTTGGATGAAAAGTACCGTCAAGTCTGGCGACTTTGCCAAGGGTTACTAACTTTGCCACCAGCAGAGTGCATAAGGTAATCCTTTCATAACACCGACAACGTATATTTTTTAGTGTTGTGCCTACTTTTAGTAGAAAATATGGTTATCAATTGGCAAAATTATTATGAATGAGACAACACCACGGCAACCATTTTCTTACCATTTCAGTTCCAAATTCGTCACTCACATAATCATAAAAGTTAGTGCTCAAGAACTTTAAAAAGTTTAGAGTATAAACATCGCATCCAGGTACGTAAATTTTAGATATTATGTTATTTAAATGGTAAGGAATGAATTGATTACCTTATAAATGCCGTAGTGTTTGAATTGAGTCCCATAATTGTTTTGGCAAAATAACCAGACCACACCGACTAATATGGGAGGGCATCTTTGCCATGTTTTGTAGCGGCCTAGGGTTGGTACACAAGCAAAAAATTTAAATTACATTTTTCATAAGATAGATACTTTTTAGGGTTCCGTAGCCAAATGGCAAAAAACGGAACCCTTATAAATTCGTCATGTCTGTCTGTCCGTCCGTATGTCACAGCCATTTTACTCGGAAACTATAAGACGTATCATTATCAAATTTTTACATAAAGTGTATTGTGACTATTGTGTGTGCAGCTACTTAGTTTTGTAGAGAAATTGCTAAAAAAAATATTTTTAGGGGGGCACTCCATACATGTAAGTAATTGTCAAAAATATTTTTTTGCCAAATATCAACATGATGCACATCAATCGATAGGTCTCTAAAAATAACAATGTTCAAATAACTGAGGTTTCTTTGAACATTTTTTGATTAAGTGGATATTTTCAGAAATAATCGCTCCGAAAGTCATAAAAATTGTGTCCCCTCCCCCTGTAACTTTTGAACCGTAAGTCCAAAAATTATGGGAAAAATCAAGAAGATACACCTTTTAATATTCTTTCAACCAAAATTATTTTGAGCATTATCGGTATAGGCGTTTTTGAGATATCTCCAAAAAACTACGAACTTAGGCAGATACGACCTTGCGATAATAATTTATTTATTCGATATGGTCTAAGAGCTGGCCACGTCAGATGTGACACAATAATGAGAGTTTTGTAACCAGTCCAATCAGATTGCATAACAATCCCTATTGCTAGAGCCGGGCATCTGGCAGCTTTTAATGGGTGGAGCACAGAGTGACAGACCAACAAAGATTTAAGTTGGGAAAAAGTTATACCGAAACAGGTAAAAACTGCTGAAGTTGTATCATTTATAGAGAACAGGGCCTATATTTTAACATTAGAATCACAATTATTTGTGATTGGTTTTGTTGTTAACAATTGTATACAGAGTGTATGTTTTGTTTAAGTAAAAAAAAACACAAAGTTAACTGTGACATACATACTTATTTTATTGGTAATAATTACTACATATAAGTGTTTTGTTTCGATAATACTTTTGTTAAGAGGCGACGAGGCAGTTCGTGACGAAGCCCTTTTTTAAATATCTATCGTCAAGTTTAAATAGGTACCTAGGTAATCACAATTATTTACGAGTGGACCTGTGATAGGCCTCTTAAAGAGTTTTCTATGTTTCGTTTTTGATAATATTTTAATTAAGGTGTCTTTTATGTTTTTCCTGAGTACTTATGTAACCTGATTACTCGTATGTAACAAAATAAATAATTAATATTTTTTCATTTGTGTCAACCCTGACCACATTCACTGACTTTCTATGAAATTTTCTTAAATGGGTGATCAACTTTGCCACTTTTGCTGTATCTTTTTTTGTAATAATATATCATTAAGGATCAAATTCCGAAACTATTGTATCCTAAATACTGAATATTCTTTACTAATATTGTAAATACAACTAAATTACTATACAACGTAAAAATGCAGTTGGCAAAGTTGCCACATGGTATAGGTAACTTTGCCAGTTTTTTTTTACTCGTAAAGGCTTATTATCCGTCATTTAATTTATAAACCATCTTATTTATGCACTCGTTGATAAATATATTATGAGTCGCGTCATTCATACTTCAGTGGTTTCATATGAATTTTGGTTAAAAATGTACTATGACTTTTCAACACCTGTGAAAAGTGGCAAAGTTGCCAGACTTGACGGTACCCTACATGTTGCTCTGAGGTTTGAACAGTTACTATACAAAATATCATGAAATTCCATGCAGTTTTTGTGTAGTTTGCGAACAAACAGATTTCTCCTTACACATTTACATAGATAGTCTCCTATTTTTTTTTTAATGACAATCTGACTTTGTCAACTGCCAGCTGCTAGCAATAGAAAGCCAAAATTACGGACACAACACAAATGAAAAAAAAATATTATTCCTAATTATTGGACTATGTGTTTGCTAACTACATGGTTCAGTTGAGGAGGCTAGCTCAATTGGTCTCGGCTGGAAAGATATTTAAAGATAACAGGCAGAAATCATCATCATCATCATGTGTTTGCTTTTTTGCGGCAGTCTGAACACTGCTTTAGACTCTTTGCTTATATTGGATTGATAAAAAAATTTTTACTTATTTAGATGACTTCTAATTTTCTTTTCTTTTCCATTACAGCATTCACATGAAGGACAAACCGTACAAATGTACAGAATGCGAACATCGCGTCCAAACACTGAAGGAGTTAATACAACACTATAAAACTAGGTAATTGACTAACTTCGCAATTTTTCAAGATTAAAATAAATAGGCGGACCCACACTGAGCGGCCTCGCGAGGAAATTGGCGCGCGAAGCAGCTCTGTTAGTGTAGTAGTGCCTTGTCCGAAGCAAACACACGCGCGGCCGCGATGCCTCTTACACTGGCTGAACTTGGCGCGGCAATCCTTGCGAGGCGACTCGTTCAGTGCGGCCCCGCCTAATGATATTTCGTACCTAAGTTTCAGGTAACTCAGTGGTACAAGCCGGGCTTCAAACTCGTGACCTTCATATTGAAAGTGACTTTTTTCCACTAGGCTACAAAGGCCCTGTACTTTAACCCTTTCGACGTCATGACAAATGCGCTAAACCAATAATGAGTAAAACCTATGGTATCTTATGATTATGACAGATGTATCCGACGACGTAGGGATTGCCCTCGGCTCGGGTCAGGTAGGGTTAGAACCGGTAGTAGTTTCTTTTTCTTTCTCTGACGTTCATAAGTGCATTGTAATGTGCCTAAATTGAAGAATAAATATCTTTTAACCTTTTGAACGCCAAGCGTTGAACAAAAATGATGCGTCACTGGCGCCACGCAAGCGAATGTTTAAGGGAAATGGAACCTTGCGGAATTCCGCGTTGGTCGCTATTGAACTAGCAAAGCTGTCGGCTGTGGCCGTCGTTGGCGTCCATGGCGCGACTTTCCGATGTCGGCCACAGCAGACTGTGGCGGTCAAAAGGTTAACCAGCGGTGCGGATATACCCGTCGTTGGCATTTAAAAGGTTAATATATATATCAAATATTTTTGTTATGCTTTCAGATGTCACATCTGCAATTGTTCGACGGCAAAGTTTAAAGGCGGACTGACGCGGCACTCGAGGCAATGTCTTAGGAAAATATACGAATAATTTAAATTTACCTGTTTCATTTATTATTTTATTTATTTATTTTATTATTCAAATAAGTTACACAGCTTTACAGTTATACAACCAAAGCACTGTGCAGCACTGTGTATTAGGCTCAAAACACACCTAGCGGAATGGAGGCAGTAATGTATGGAGGCCATAGACAAATTTAAGCTACCATCGACAAAGCTCCATACATTACTGCCTCCATTCCGCTAGGTGTGTTTGAGCCTTATAATACCTCAACCAGTACGTCTAGCATGACTTACGTTGTCACGCGACTCCCCATACTTCAGGCGCGATTCGAAGTATGGAGTCGCACGCGACAACGCATGTCATGCTAAGCCGCCAGAGAGTAAAATCAGGCCTATGAAACTCGCCCGCGCTCTCTCGTTAAATACCTAATCTGTTCGTAAGAACTATTATATAATCTGTGGTAAAGTGTTTATAGTTGAATAGCGAGCGTAGCGAGTGGCTTTAATTTTTCACTGCTATGCTACGCGCGTATCGCTACGCCGTAGCCGATAACATGGGTTTCCCGCTATGTAGCGAAAATGCTTCGTAGAATCGTGACGACAACGTGTCGTCATATAGCAGTGAATGGGTTAAATGTACGCCAGTTACATACTAATTACAATTTAACCATTTCACCGGGGTTTGAAGTTTTGAACCCGAGACCTCCAGATTGAAGTCTGATGTCTTACCGTCATTAATTCCTTTATTAATATGGCAAAAAAATTAAAAACAATGCTTGTATTAAAATACTGTTTATTTACAAAAGTACTTGTACAAAATGTAATCCATTTCAAATGCAGAGTATTATATACGTCTATTCTATTATATAATGGCAACAATGCCCAGGTGGATATTATAATGAGGGTAACTTTGCCATGCGGGCAAATTTATAGCATATTTTTTAGTGTAGTAAAGAGGGCAATGTTACCCTCGTATCGGCCAAATATTAGTTACATTTACACGCCTTATATAAAGCTCTAGTGATAATTAATTTGACCTGGAATTATCACGTGTTTTATGAAAGCATTCTGACCAAAAATAGAGTTAATATTGTAAAGTCCAACCACAATCATTTTATACAGCGGCAATGTATGGCTACCATTATGAAAACACTTGGAGTAATAAATTAGTCGGACTAGACACTTAATTGAAAAGCTAAACAAACGATTCAAATTAAAGTATAAAGTGTACAGTCGACATCAACTATATCAGAGCGGTCAGGGTACTCAAAAATATCTGAATATGCAATTTATTACCTTCACAATAGAGGCGTTGTTCAGATATTTGTGATCACCTTGGCCGCTCGGATATATCTGATGGTGACTGAACTTTCGTAATTTCAACGTAACTGCGTCATTTTGTTTATTATTATTTTATTTGTAGCTAATTAAACGCATGTCTATGCGATTCATGGATATCATATTTCTAAAATCCAAGATATTTATATGAGAGTTTCCGGAAATCCAGGTGGCGGCACTGTGACGAGGTCTTTTTGACAGCAGCTGTCAAAATTCACCAATCAAAAAAAGTGATTAAACATGATTGGTATAACAGCTAGACCTCTCGCCACAGTGCTGCCGTCTGGTGAGAAAATCGATTCAGGAAACCCTTGGGAGATTTATCGAGAGTTATTTAACTTTTCAACTTTTGTAAGCTGTCCTATTTGTGTGGTGTTTAAGTCAATAGCCATAAGGCACGTCTAACAGGCGATTATGCTATTTCATAAATATTGCTCAAATCACACTTCAAAATAAAGTTCCATGGAAAAAATCTATAAAATCATAAATAGACATTTGATCATAATTCCATTTTGCGACAAACTTACTATTAAAATGGCTCATAGTAAATATATACAGATAAAAACTTAGCTAAAATCAAGTCTAAAATTATTTTATGTACACTAAGATCTGTCGTTCATTTAGTTTTAGGCAATACAAAGACTTCAAAACTAAATGTAAACAAGCATACAGTCAATTTTTTGCAACGAAAACGAATTACCGACATAGATCTGTACTACTAGAATGCCCATGCCAAATTTCGTGGTTCTAAAGCATGTCGTTTTAAAATGAGAGCTAAACTACGTTTGTATGGGAATGCGAGCGTCCTGGCGACTCTTAACAATAAAGTCGTTAAGCTCATTTTGAACACCTCGCACGCTTAGCTACTTCTGCTGCTGACTGTACTAGAAAGCTATTGCTCTAGCCTTATAAACTTATGTGTCATACAAACAGTTTAACATTTTCAGTGCCAAGTACTACGGAGTTCTCAGTAACTGCTCACATGCCGCAAAACTCCCCAGGGGAGTTCAGTCTACTAGCTAGACTACTAGAGGCCATGCCAACCGACTCCCCGATCGAGTCCTTTCGGAGCATACAAATACTGGGCGATTCAGTAGACGTGAGCAGGATTAACACTACGGATTGAGTCAATAACAAGCTATTACGTCACTCTGGGCGGTAAGTGAGATTTGCCGCCCACGGGCGCAGCGGCAAATCTCGCTTCACACCCAGGAGAATACGTAAAATTGTGTACGCACCACGGGCGGTAATAAAGAAGGCCTCAGATCACTTGCTTATGGCCCTTTCCTTCGGCTCGGGCCACAAATGCCCGCGATCTGAGCCGTTCTTTATTTTACCGCCCTAGGTACGTAATGTACTATTGTTTGATATAGTATTAGTGTAATGGGGTTGGCCGGTCGAAAGTATTTACAGATGGCGCCAGCATAGCTGGTACCTGTCCGTCCTACAGTGTCAAAATCTTGTTTTTTTTTTAAAAATATTTTTCCTGGATGGGCTAGCCTTTAAGCCAAATCCCATACAACGATACTAGTGAAAGCTATGCTGGCGCCATCTGGCCAAACCGTTGACAGTTGCCAACCCCATTAGCGCATTTTTTTTTGTTTTTGTAGGGTGACCATGATTACAGAGGACACAATTTCTACGTAACTAAGAAAAAAAACCGTTAGTGCTTCACTTAAACATGATGGCGGCCGATTCATTATCATTAACTAAGTATGTAGGGTTGTTCGTTGTTCCTGCTCACGTCTCCTGAATCACCCTGATATGAACTCCCCAGGGGAGTTCTCGGCGTGCAGCGTTGTTTACGCATCTGTGCCTTTGGACTCCCCTAGCGAGTCTTATGTAGCTATTTGTCTACGCTGGTATTGGGCGATGGTCTTGGGGTTCGGCGTGGCAATGAAAGTGTTAAGATTTTTTTTGGTACTAATATCAGAAATATAGTGACAGTTTTTTTTTGTATCTTCATTGTATTGCCTAAGTAAACGACTAGTCTTTGAATCTCTAACCCGCATTTGGAGAGCGTCTTTATGTCGTTATCTCCTGAAGCCCAACATATTACTAAAGATGATGATACTTAGATTATTTATGAAATTTTCGTTTTAACTAAACATGAATAATATCTCACTAAAAACATTTTAATTTTATTTAATAAAGTATGGACCTTTAGTATATATGCTAGGGTACAGGTAATAGTAAGATGTGTTTGTGAAACAAAAATACTTGGTTCGATTTTACTTGGAATACTTGTCATAGTAAAATTAAAGTCTTAATATAATCTCAAAAATTACAGTACACATGAAAAACCAAATAGTAAATATCAAATAGTTTTGTAAATGTTGATTTCCGAATGATGAATGATTGTATTTATAAAAAAAATATGCCGGATTTAATATTTTACGTAAGACAAAAAAAAGACAATAATTTTTTTTACGTTAGTCATAATCAAGTTAGGATGATAATAATACAGTAATTTAAATACTTTTCCTAAAATAAGACGATGAATGTACAATATTAATGATTGCAACTTTGTCAATAGTCAAAATATTTTATTAGATTTTTTGTCACTGGAAAAATGACATTTCATGTACGAAAGAAAGAACTAAGTAGAGTTAAATAAAACTTACCTATTTAAACCTAGTGCTATTTCTAAAATGGTCGTGGAACATAATACTGTTTGGTTTTGGTCTCTACTGCAGACTTAAGGTCTAGAATCGTATAAAATAATACTAAGTAAATGCGTATCGTCCAATACTGTTACAAAGCTGCTTAGGAGTTATCAAAAATACATACATTAATACTCTAGAATACGTCTGTGAGGTCGGATACAATTTAACTTTGCCCACTTCGCGAGCTATTAAATATCTATACTGAATGAATCCTTACTTGTCTTCGTGTAAACAAACGTGTATCAACCTGGACATCAGTTATTTTTGATGTTATTCGTTCGTTACTTCGATTATGAAAGAAAATTTGATTACACTCAATTTGATCACTGGTTATTTTTGAATTCAATACATTGTGAGGTTCTTTAAGTATACGATGACATTATAAGTTTTAATGTCCTGAGAAATATGTGAATTATGTGATATCTTTGAGAAGTGTTTGTGTACAAATAAGGATCAGTTTAGTATAGAGCAAAATAGGTATTTTTGTAGCAATCAAACCACGTTTTTTATTTATATTTGCCCATGAATTATTTTCTCAACTGGCAAATTTACCGTAAAGTATCTTAAAAGGTGGCATCTTTGCCCAACTTGAGATACAATTTATTAGTGTATCTGAAATACTATACGTTAGAGATTACAATTACGACTATATGTACGATAATACGAGTACAAGGCATTTATCATAAGAAGCCTGAGGAATGTTATTTTAATCGAAGGCACGTTTAGTTATTATTCAAAAGAGCAGACTTCGCATCATATACAGTTTAATGGCAATGTTACATTTTCGTCTAACTTTGCCACATCATGCAGAGATCTGTCAGCTTTGCCATTTTACTTAAAATTTGCTCAAACTTGAGCAGACTTTGCATCATATTCAGTACAATGGCAATTTTGCTATTTTCATCTAACTTTGCCACATCATGCAGAGTCAACTTTGCCATTTAACTTCAACTATGCCCAAACTTTTTTTTTCTGCCTTTCTTCACAAAAAGTGCCTTTATCAATAAATACTTCAAAATGTTACATTACTTCACAATGCTAAGGCAAATCTTACTACACCTAGATTCCTACATAGTTCAAAAAATATACAAATAAATTCTACCATGCATTTCTAATCAGCTGAACAGTTGACGTCATATTTATACTGGTTTTAGATACAAAAATTATTCATCCAGGCGACTCTGAAAATATGGATACATTAAATGTGACAAAAATATGTAGTCAAGCCTCTATTACCAAGGCGTAAAGTCGTGGATACATGTTTTTGTCACATTAAATGTATCCATATTTTCAGATTGTAGTCACCTGTCAAAATATCTTACTCAACGAGGGCTAATTTATTAGCTATTAGCCCGGGCGCACACAGGAGGCGGTCACCGGAGTTCTGCGTATATGGAACGCGAACGCAGAACTCCGGTGACCGCCTCCTGTGTGCGCCCGGGCTTACAGCTATTAGTGTTTTCATAATATTCCAAAAAAAAGACCAAAAAACTCTCTCTCATTAAAAACTACCAAGGCGAGGACTAATTTCAAAATTAAAATTAATTAAATATTGCCTTGAATTAGGAGATAGAAGAACGTACGACTGGACTGTATTTTTGATTAAAAAGTTTTCAGTATAAAAATTAAAAAAACACTACTAAAATCTACCATTAAATGGCGTTTCACTGATAAATTATACTTTTAAATTAGTCCAAAAATAAACGTTCAAAATAATGATTTCCATAAAAACCATTGTAATATTATTACAACTAAAAATTCTACTAAAATCTACTGTTCCAGTATCAGAAATACCAATGCTGCCAGCTGTTAACTAAAAATCTACTAAACTACTGAATAATTCTACGATCAACATTTTAAAATATTTGACAAAGCCGAACGCAGCCGAGTTTGCCAACTGTCAGATTGCCAAATGTAAAATTCGGCGCCATCTTTATATTATACATTTTTGTGGCCGGTTGCACCACTGTTAAAGTCAACATCATCGTTAAAAAAATCTTGTATGAAAAGTTTGACAGTTTGAAGGATGACTGCTCAGTCACCATATTTAACGTTGACCAGTCCGTTAGTTATTCGTTGGCAACCCACCCTTAGTCCGATTACGTTAAAAAAGGGCCACCTAGGGCAGGGCTCGGAAACCGGAATTTGCACCATAGTAGAAACCGTTTTTTTTTTCGTTCTTTCGTAACTGTTTCATATTTAATCGAAAAATCCCATAATATTAAGGGAAAACCTAAATACAATGTAGGGTTTTACACAAAAATCATAAAATAATTAAATATCTTGCGTTATTTCGGCGTTTTTTGCTTTAACCGGTTACGAGCCCTGGTCTAGGGTTTCTCAAAAACTAGGTCCTTATCATCGATGTTTTCGTATTTTTTAAATATTTTCAGTGAACGAAGGAACATCAGAGTAACCCCTAAACTCAGAGTACCTATCAGTGAAAATTGACGCCATCTTGAACGTTCTCATTTATAGTCCGATAACTTTAATGAGGTATGATCATAGAATTATCCGTCTAACTTAACCTACATTAACTTACTAGCTGTTCGGCATGGCGTCGGTCCACGTATTGAACCAGTTGTTATTGAGCATGCCGGAGTACGGGTGTTTCCTTTTTTTGTGGAGTCGGAGGGACTCTTCGGAGGCATACCAGTACTGAGGGAATTTGTCGAACGGGTACTTCTCTGACTCTTTTACGTAGGGCTCTGATGGGTCTCCTGAAAAATAAGAACATGTTTTTTTTAGTGGAACATACAAATAGGCAATCAACCGTAGGATCCTGCTGTTATTAAATTAATTTATTATTTTTAATGGCCATCCGTTTCCAATTTGTAACAGATTGAATATTGCAATAATGGTTATAGAAGAAAGTCAACAAAAATAATAATAACAAAATAATTCAAAATTTTGGGGGTACAATTGGATATTGTATCCAACATTTTAACAGTACTTGGTTTTTTTTACAAAGAATCTCGAGCTCTTTCGATTGTAATCGAGAAAAGAATGTCCTCACAAGTTTGTGTCCGTTAGTTACGCTTTTTATTTACAACCTGGCGACAACCGTAACAAAAAGACCGTACCTAATACTTAACAATTTTATAGAATTTTAGGGACAATTTTTAAGTTGCTTGAGTCTGTTATTCTGAGTAGGAAAAGATATAAAAATTTCAAAATATTTAAAAAGAAATACATTCATGTTTAACGCATAATTGATTACTCACTTGGCGGTAAACAGTATACACAGAATATCCTCCGCCTCTTTCCCTCGTGGGACTCCAAGTGCTTCTTATGCAGCTTGCGTCGGGGGCTCACGTGCGGGCAGCAGGGGCAGGGGATGGCCAGGGCTTTGGGGACGCAGCCGTGGCGCTCCCCGGAGTGCTGGAGGAGCGTCGAGGCCACGCGGTAGCCCTGGAAAAGGAGAAGCCTCGTGTTACTAAACGACCTTGTTTAAGTTCGTCCGTTCAAATAATACTTATTTATAATTCCAAATAAAAATATATGAAATAATATTATGCCATCTGATGATTCTGTCCACATTCTGTCTCTGAAACTATGGGAAAAGTAGTTAACCATACAATTTTCGACCACCACCACACCAACCAACCAAAAGCCGATCTCTACCCGTCTGTAATGTGCCTACCTTAAAGCAATGTTCACATCTGTACGGGAAAGTCTTCCATTTGGGGTTCTTCTTGCGGCTGTACGACATGCGGTAGGGCTCCGCCGGGAACCAGTCTTCGGGGTCCAAGTTCATCTCCACCAGCTCGACACCTGGAAAATTCCATTTAAATTATTAATAAAGCTATAGCAAAAATAAGCTATGCCATAAATCAGGACGCGATAACCATTTTTTAAGTGACTAAATGGCTGTTTTTCAACCCACCAACGGAGCGACGGCTGACCTTCGAAAAAATGCTCCGATGAAAGCGCTCGACACTCCCGTTGATCATCGGATGCAATGGTTAAAACAAATAAATGACGATCGGCGGGAGCGTCATGCGTTTTACATAGCCCTCGGGAATGGGTTTAACCTTTTGGCCGCCAAGCGTTGAACAAAAATGACGCGCCACCGACGCCACGTAATCGCGATTTGTCAAGCGAAATTGAACTTTACGGGAGCCCGCGTAAGTCCCTATTGGACTACAAAGCCTATCCTGTTGCCGTCGTTGGCGTCCACGGCACGACTTTTTGATGTCGGCCACAGCCGACTGTGGCGGTCAAAGGGTTAAAAATATCTGCTCATTGAATACTTACCATCGGGCACTTTGATTTGCGGCACTATAGTGACTTTAGGCGCTATGGGCGCCGGCTTTGGCTGACTCACGCTCAGTGTAGTATTGGTAGCTGCGAGCAGGCTTGTCAGTATTGTGTTTTGTGCCTGAAAAAAGTAGTTCTTTAGTTAAAATCAGAATATTTTTATCAGATCAGGGATTGGGAGATCATCCAAGATTTCCTGATGAGGGAAAATCTCCCGACAATCTCACGATAAGCGCCCGTCCTAACTGGATCACACTCATCTATGGAGTACACAGACTACACAGACACCTCATCATTAGGCTTTTACAGGGAGCACGAGGTCACCACACATATGTGCAATTTTATTCGTAAATTTCTACGATTTGAACAGCACATCTCAATAGTATTCTACACCAATTTGTAGCATAATAATCCAGGTGCACCCCTGTAACTTGATTTTTGTGGATATTTTTAATTGACATGAGTAATGATCAAAAACGTTAACTCAACTGAAATAAGCGGTCACGCTCTCATACAAAATTAGTACGGGAGCACATATGTGTGGTGACCTCGAGTTGTACTTATGATCTATCTAGTGGTTGAGGTTATCTGTGATGGAGTATCACCAGTCAAACACCCGTACACAAGGAGATCCAAGTACAGAAGAGGCAGAATGGGCATATCCTCAGGAAACCTGACACTCACTTATCCAAGATTGCCTTGAAAGATGCCTGGCAAACGGAATAGGGGTCGTCTTAATTCTACTTGGCACCGTACCGTGGAGCAACAGATGGTGTATTGGGGATGGGAGGAGGTGTCCCAGACCGCGCAGGATCGTAATTAGTGGAAGAATTTAATTCCAGCAACACCCCAGCAGTGGGTAAGAAGATAAAGAAGAAGCTCTCCTGTCCGCCAGTTTGCGCAGGCCTATATCTTTTGTTCAAACATTCACTCCTATCTACATCCGTGGTCAAGATATTATAAGTAGTTAACTAGTTACCTGTAATAATGCCCCGTTATTCAAACTCTGCGACAGATCCACTTTCGGTTTCCTCTTGTACCCTTTCGGCGGGCCTCGTTTCTTTGCGATTTCACCATTTTTCTTATATCTGAAATATAAAACAGTGTGCTTAGTTATATACTTAATATTGAATTTGAATTAATGAATTTTCTTCAACACACAGGTTTGTGGGACACAAACCTGTGCGTTGAAGATCATCTTCATATAAATACTAGTAGTCCGCCTCAAACTGAGAACTTGCGATTTATTTGCAAACAAGCTGACCAATATAACGAGACCCCATGTCATGATTTTTTCGCGCCTTCTAGTTCCATAACCTCTTGATCGATCCTGCTCATATAAGAACAATAAATGTATCTCTGCTACAACCCCAACAAATTTCATAAAGATCAAGAAAACGTTACTCAAGTTATCGTCGAACAAACGCTCAAAATCAAAAAGCCATCGAAATGCCGAGGCATCCCAGTAGCCAGTAATTGTTTGTAAGAACTCGCTTCGGTCGTTCGGTTATAGAACTGATGTAGTTTTTTTTCTTTTACTTGTTTAGACACTTGACGTATAAAAGTAGCGCTTCTGGCCTACTTATTGAATTAATGTTTGTTTTCGATTAACGTTTTTCTAATAACGTAAAAGAAATAGAAAATAGTTTACCTGACAATGCCACCCGAATCGCAACTCTTCGGCGTCTGCACCGGCGTGATACTCAACTTGGCAGGCAGCGAATACCTGCTATGCAGCGACTTGACCACATTATTCGCCGCCTGTATACTTGGCAAGGCCAGCGGGTTCGCCAAGTTCAATGGATTATTGACAAACTTCGGAAGCTTGACATCTGGGGTCGGGAATATGGATAGACCCTTGTTGAAGGCCGGTATTTGGTACACTTGGAGGTTGAGGCTTGGTGTGAAGGTTTTCAGGCGTTTCGGGGCTGGCTCATCGTCGGAGGAGGACTGGGCTGCTAGCGGGTCCTTTTCGGTTGTGGCGAATGGGTCATTGTGGGAGTCCTTTTCTTGGACACAAAACATCTGGAAAAGAAAAAAACCACAGGCCCTAATTCAGTTCTGTTGTCATATTGATAAAAATAGTATCGTAATTTAGCTGGTACTACTAGTTAAAAATATAAAATAAATAAATAAAATAAAATAAAACTTAAAAATATAAAAGATATTTATTCTTCAATTTAGGCACATTACAATGCTCTTATGAATGTCATAGAGAAAAAAGAAACTACCACCGGGTCTAACCTCTAACACTACACCTCTGACTCAAGAAGAATGACTTTACTACTGGTAACTTAATAACAGTAATACATTAAATGTTAAAGATGCATAGTTCTTCAAGAAGACATATCAAAAGAGCTTGAGAGACAATGTACCTACCTATTGTGTAATTAAAGGAAAAAATAAATAATAAAATCCCAATTTGACAGCTTCACAAATGCAATGAAAGAAACAATGATGAGGAATGGGAAAGGCCAGTGAAAACTTATTGTTAGAGGGTGCTGATCCAGATTCCTTAGAACCAGAGAAAGAGACAAAAGATTAATGTGCCTTAACAATTTACTGAAACTATAACATCCAGAATTTCTTCAAGAAAAATCCTTCTGGTTGCTTTAATTTTACACCATTTTAATGTAAGAGTATTTCTAGAAGAGCCAAATTTCCCTTGGGAACAAATACCAGTGAGTCATTTTCACTAAAGTAAGTAAAACTACTACTTCCCGTCATACAAATGTAGCTTTTTTTTTATATATATATAATGGCTTTTTCCCTTTGTCTAGAGCAAAGGGAATTTTGCCAATGTCGAGTATAAACGTTAATCTTACTTTTATTACTTTTAATAAAATATAGGCAACGTTGTTCGGTAGAGGCCTTGTTATTTGTAAAGTGATAGCTATTCTTTACAAACATGTGGCGGCCAGCCAGGATAACTGTACGTCTAACTAAAGAGTTGCTACACGCGTTATGAGACTAATTCTTCATAAGCTGCAGATTTGTTTATAGATCACCGCACAATATAGCTATCAATATTACACACTGAACTACTAAAATGAGCAAAATACAAAAAACTGTTCTCAAGACGTCCACACTACCCTACGTCTCGGACGGAAATCGCCTTACATTTTATTACAGTTTTAAGAGCACTATGACAGGTGTCATCCCAGGAGTACATATGACTCCCTAAGTTCCTAACATAAAAATTGGGGTTCTGTTACAAAAATAAAATTAAATATAGAAATTATGATCAACTTACTAAATTTATGATCATCAAATTCAGAGACATCATTTTTTTATCAACTATTCATATCAGCATTAAGTTATATCCTAAACTCCCCCTTGATGTAAAAATTTTGACAGTTGTGTTAACTAATAATGTGAATAACTATGAGAAAAGCCAATTTAATTAAATAAATGCCATGTCATGTTTGATTTAGTCTATTCTATACAAATATAAAACTGGTTAGTAACAAAAATGCCACATGGTAACGAAACATCATTTACATATGATTTGTATAAGTAACAGTTATAATTGTTTGACTTATTGATTGACTAAGATTCACTAACTTTTACAATATTTAAACAAACAACAGCATAAATAGCTTTAAAATATGTTTATTCTTAACAAATTAGCTAAATGCCGAAACTAAAAATCGTCACTGATAAAAACAAAAGCCTACTTACGATTCCAAATTTAAAACATTCAACATCCAGAAATGTTCCATAAAACAAATGAACGACGAAAATGGATTTAAAAGCTTCGGAAACGACAAAATGGCGTTATAAATTGTTAAAAGTACGAAACAATGAGGATCACATGAAATAACTGCACATGCTATGCTACTAAAGAGCTACGCGTACTTGATCTAATTATCTCATACCGATAATATCTTTTATATTGAATGAAAAACATACCTTTGCACACTTAATACGGCACAATTAGTCAATTAATCATTTAGTTTCAATAAAAACGGTTAATTTGTGAGGATTTGCACTGATTCTTGATTAAAATAAAAGCGAAAAAGAATAAAGGTTATGCCCACTTATAATAATAACAAATCGTTCCGTTCGTTCAATCAGACGCTACGTTTTAAGTTGTTATGTTGGTACTAATCATGCAAACATTAACCTCAAAGACTCAAACGCTTCAACCAATAATATACTCTATGACCATGTAATAAGGTTTAATTTTTAGAGCTGTAATTTTGAAAAAAGTAGCTATTTTGACGTTAATTGAGCATAGAACGAATTTTCCATTGTTTGACACTTTGTGGGGTGGCACGTCACAAAATAATGTTACCCAATTTCGCAATCATTTTAAAATATGACTCATTTGTTAGTTCCGGATATTTCTTTTAAAACTACTAATAACGGTGCTCAATGAATCATTACTTATGTGCCAGTTTCAACTTTTATCATAAGGTATTTTGAATAGTATGTAATTTTTTGATATGATTTCTACATGATCGGAAGTAGATGTTACCCTTTCATCGCCAATGACAACTATACGTGACAACACGTTCAGCTTGAAATATACTTTCATTCTAAGTATGGATAGTAGAATGTAAGGATGACAATCTCTTATATGAGAACCGTCTAAAGTGTCCAGCGGCGGGAAACAGCAACTAAAAGTTCTAAATCTCTCCACGTAGCGCTAGTATTGCTTTCGTGTATGAACCCGGACTAGCTAAAGCTAAAGTGGCGCCACCAATTCCACGCCTTTTGGTGGACACTTGTAACAGAGAGATTGTCATCCTTACCTTCTACCATCCATAATTCTAAGATATAATTGGTTTCTGTAGAATTTACATATAGTATGTCCACACAGTGGGCCAACGTCGGCTTATTTTGTTGTTGGTTTAAAAAAATAATAATCTAAGGGACGACGGAACGAGATCGCAATATCGCTTGCCCTCTCTAACATGTAGCTGCATCCTTTAGATTGGCCGAAGTCAGTATCAGTTATCAGTTAGAATGCGATCATTCTAGCTAGTCTGACATAGCAATAAGAGATCTACTTATTTTTGCCTTCAAAAAAAGGATTTGTTATGGTGGCATTAGGATTAGGTTTATAAGTTTCATGGTTTATGGAATTAAAAATACGAAAATTTGTTCAATAATCATTTTATTCGAAAACTTAATCTAACCAACATCGTAGCAAGAACGCAGTTAAAAATAAATACACTAACGACTAGACGATAGCTGTACAGGCGCGAGCCGTAAAGAAATAATCATATCACATACACCTAGATTTTCTACTCTACAAACTTCAAAATATCCAACAAAAATGCTTGTGAGTATTCTATATAACATATTACAACTATTCATGGCCGCAGTCACACCACAAAAAAAATGTGGGTAATTTTTCTCGCGTGAAAAGAAAGTGATGAGAACTACCCTCTATTTGTAAGTAAATTTGCGCGGTGCAAGGTGTAACAAGTGCGCCGCCGCCGCAGGAGTTTTGATCGAGGATTTTACAAAATCGTGCCATGTTTATGATGAAACCTTTGAGTATTAAGCTCAAAAGATGAAACTTAAATTCAAGGTACGTGCAGCTAACGATATTTTGAAGTTTGTACACCAGTAAACCTTGGTTACGCGATGATGGTACATGTCCAATTGAATAAAGAACTAATAAGAACAAAACTGCCAAACAACGACTTTGTAATCAAGGACAAAAGAAAGTTTTTTAGTTTTTCCTCTTGATAACACTTAACCAAGAAAATGCCCGTTACTTTCAGTTGGCAGTATTGGTGTAGTGTTGCCAAGTTAAAGATGTTACCAATTTTAGAGAAAAATGAAAAAGTGAAGTAAATAAAAGGAAAATCAGTCAGACATGTACCAACATCCAAACATCTTAATTTCAATCAATATTTACACATTATAACGCTAACTTATATAAAGATTTGGCTTGAAACTGTGATAATAATCGAAAACTGGTCACACTATTTTGGTATGTTGAATCAGCGTCTTATTATAGTATTGCCATACAAAAATACCTGAGGCGGCGGCATTTTTTGTGCTATAAATTGACTTTATAAGCAGTCAGTAGCGTGTTTAAGCGTTTATTTATTTTTGACTTGAAACCAACGCCAACTCAGATATAATTGTATTGTGAAACTCTAATATCGTATTCAGTCTCTGTAAACTTAGAATTCCACAGATTAATAATATTAATTAAATAAATTAAACATTACAAATTAAATATTAAAAACTGGCTGCAAAAGTTTGGTCTACACAAAATTAATGGTAATCTAAAAATTAAGTGTGGTTCTACTCAAAGACCTAATTAACTTAAAAATGCCATAGCATAATTTTTAGTCTCTAAGTAAAACCACACTAAGGAATGATTATTCAAATATATGTACAAATTCAAAATGGATAGATATGTCAAAGTCTAGATATGTCAACTCAGTATTGCCATGAAGAAAATCATTTGAGCAAGAAAGGAATGGTACCAATAGAGATTTTTAAAGCTTATAGGTTAACTATTGTCTTGAAGAAAACGTTTTTCGGGTAAATTTTCCCACAAATTTAGCACTGGCAATAATGCTCGGTAGCTTTTTATCTACTGGCAACTCCGCTTTTCTGTCATGGCGCTTGTCACTTCAAAAGTCATTTTGACGTTACTAACCTCACACCAAAATTAATTAATCTTTACTATGATAATGTTAGTTTTGTCTTTACCTTAGAAATGTCGTTTTGAAGTGTTTTTGAGCGATCAAAGAGAAAATTTACCTAAAAATCGTAAATAGGAACTCCCTACCCACCGGCCACACACCAACATTTACTTTTTTATATTATAATGAATATGTTATTCTACTATAGTAAATGTAGGTAAATGACCCCGGTAACATGTAGAAACAATGATATGATCATTAAATCATTAAATGCGATTATCATCTATTATTAATTTATAATCAATATGGACGTACGTATTTTCGTAGCCATGTAATCTTTGCGTATATCGGAACGGACCATAAAAAAGTTTTAGTGTCTATGGAAGATTATGAATTGACATTTTATTGATTTAATCCATCGATCCAGCAAACTTACGTAATTATTAAAAATACTAAGGAATTGTATCGATTTTTCTATGTAAGTATATTTTTAATCTATGACAAAGATTTTGGCAAAAAGTATTGCCACATACATAATTGATTCATTATACAGCTTTAACTTTTTAACTTCAACGGTAATGGTACATTCCGATATACGCATCCACAGTGAATATTGTAAGCTAGGAACCCTATCTGCTTATTATAACACCTAGCCGTTACTACCTCTTTCATACATATTTATATCATTACCATGTAATATTATATAAAACTTAAAAAAAAGTGTCGGTATCGGTTCAACTATTAGTGCTTTTAAAAACCAAGGCTGTGTTTGAATTGTTATTTTATTATATAAATTTCATATAATATTACAAGTAAACTCCATACATTAAACTATCAAATATTCATTTGATTTAGCTACATTCAAGTTCCTTTAAAACAAGTCTCTATATTTGACAGTCAATCCAATTTCCAATGTGGCAACATTGGCTAGTGCGAGTTTTCAACTTGCAACACAGTTCATATTTGAAGTTTTGTCGAAATGACAGTTAGGTTTTTAAGTTGCCCACATTGGAATAGAAGACTGTTAGTAAGTTTAAAAAACACTGGCAGCATAAATACTTTTTTAAACTGCCAGCATTTGTTACACATACATTTTTTCCATTAAAAAAACAGTAACCATTATTCGAAATAATAATTTTGACCTTACAAAGCAACTAATATACCAATAGTTACATATTTTAGGTTATATATTAGGTTTTCCATTATTATAAATAGTTTTTTGTCATATATAAGTCCAAATAGTGTACAACAAAACTCCAAAATGTTCAATATTTTGGAGAAATGTAAAATTTCTTTAAGTGGACGAAATAGGGTCTTATATCAATGTCATGTCAGGCGTATACTAAACTAAGTGTCAGTGCCTTAACTAAAATTGACAGCTCAAACTCAACTTTGACATTTGAAAAGGCAACTGACATTTCCAAAGCAAAGTTCGAGCTGTCAAGTGCAAATGTCAAAATAAATAACGTCAAAGATATTTGGCAATTTCTAAACCGAATTAATAGTACAATAACTAATATTTACGCAGGATTGCCAGTTAAAAACTTATTTATTTCACCTGGCAACACCATGCGGCCTAAAAATAAAATTAAATCAAGACTTATACGTACGAATTACATCTTTGATCTGAGCCCTACAAAGCGGGCATTGACCACCCCCCTTCCCCCTCCACTGTTGCACCGCACATCTATAGCACATACACATATGTCCGCACATATACAGCACAGAGTCTATAGGATTCTCGTAGCAAATTGTACACTCTGTGCCGGTCAGGTTCTGTCCCTCGCCGATGACAGAGTATATAGGCTGTGTTAAATGGTGGTTAGGTTGCCTGCTTGTCGATGGCCGTTCCACTCGTTCTGGTTGAATGTTGACGAGTTCGTTGCAGCTGTTCTGGCTGGCGGAGCATTGGTCTGGTTGGCTGCGGCGCGGGTAGGGGGGAGGGGTGGGGTGTGCGGGGTGCGGGGGTGACATTGGGGGGAGGTTGGTCAGGCAGAGCTGTGATGACTGGATTGGCTGGAAAGAAAGAAAATAATTGGTTAGTTTTTTATTACAAAAACGGTGTCTTCTTCAAAGCCTGAATAGGGCTGTTTTATTACCTATTTTCTAATTAATCAAAAGAGGTTTTCTTTTACATAAGGTAAAGACATTTGAAACTTGTGACGTCATAAGATGGAGGCCTGAAATTGTCTCATCTACATGAGAATCCAGCAGAGAAGTAGCATCCAAATTAAGTTAAGAATAATGATTAGGTTTAAATTCCTAGATGAGAAAGGAATCGTCTGGAAACTACTTATTTCGACCACGACATACATAACAAATTAGCTTAACGATTAAAGTATTACTTAAAGGGACTTTTATTTGAACTCACCTCAATATAATGCGCACTGGCCAACGTCATCTGCTGATTAGCAGCGTTCTGAGCACCATTCTGCGGCGGCAGGCTCACCACCAGCACAGTCCCGCCAGCACTCGTCTGGATCGGCTGCGCTGAGCCCGCCAGCACCCTCAGCTGCTGTGGCGGCGTCTGGGCCGTCTGCGAACTGAGCATCCTCACTTTCTGCGTCGCTCCGTAGATATCCACAAACGCCCATAACCTCAAAGTGTGGTCCACGTGCATGACTGTGATGGGATTCGATCCGTTTCTGCTCACGCGCACTTCGCCGTCGAGCGTTAAAGTGACAGCTAGCTCATCGCCTCTTCGCAAGCCATTGGCGGCGTCTCTACGCACGACCCAGTATTCTGGCCTGTCTAGTAGCTGTTCCGCATCGTCAGGGAGATCACAAGGTCTTAAGGTTGCTGGATCGCATGAGGTTAGACCGATAGCTAAGCTGCCCGCGTAGGCAACCTCAGTTGAGAGGATTTGGACAACGATAGTTTGTCCTGGACGCATAGGACGCGCTGTGAAGACATATCCTTGGCAGAATTCAGCTTCAATTCTAGCTGCGACTCCTCTATCATTAATAAACTGGACGTTCCTCCCTTTAGTCCTATGTAGACTTAGAGGCACTAATGGATTCTGGTATCTAGGTTGCGGAAGGGGCTCGTCAACTGAAAGCGAGCGCATTCCACTGATAAGTCTGTCTTCTTCTACAGGACTTTGATTCGGTCTTCTAACTTGGTTTGGTACCCTTGGATCAGCGAACTGTACTGCTGTGCAGTTTCCGTATACATCTACCAGCGCCCAGAGAGGCGATCGAGTATCTACTCCAGAAAAGAACAAGCCTTTGTCCTCTCCATTGACACCGAAGTGTACATCACCGGCGGAATTAACGTAATAGTACAAGATATTGTCTTTCTCGCAGAATCTCTCGCCCAAGGCCTTGGCCCAATTGCCTGGCTTGTTGGTGAGATCGGGGCAGGCGTACTTGGGGAGCGAGTGGGACAGAGTCGTGGGGTCGTGAGTGGTGAACCCGAAGCGGATGACGCCGCTCCAGCTGTTAGAGATCTCCACGAAGCGAACGCAGACCTGGAAAGGGAAATTGTTTCGTTAGCTAATTCAACAGACTGGAAAGCAATTCGTCTTTAAGAGGTGTCTAGGTTATGAAAAATTACTTATTTCTAGGATATTTTGGAGAATTTGTAGGATTATCCTGTATGTTTGCTGGCAAGACTCCCATCTAGCCACAAATTTTGGTGATTTGCTTATTCATTTAAACATTTTGTAATTCCAGTAGACACACCATCAACATCAAAATTAAGAAGTGATTTTTTATCTAATGAATTCAGAAGTGGGATTAACATTTTCAGAAGTGGGATCTCACCTTCTCATTGACCCTGACAGGCCTCGCGCTGAACGCGACGCCCTTGCAGAAGCTCTCGACTCTTCGCGCCACGGAGCCATCCCTGGATATCCTGATGTTCTCTCCGTGGACGCTGTGGAAGCCCAGCGGGGGGAGGTTGTTGGGAGCTCCACCGGTGCAGGAGGTGCGGGGCGCTGGAACAAAAGAGGGGGATGGTTAGTTTCTGTGAACATTCTATAAAGGGAGGTGTAGATTTCATAGTTTTAGAATTGTTGCGATTGATACGATAAGGGAACGTAAACTGAAGAATAAATTAAGGGGTTAAACCAAATAATAGTTTTTTTTTTCTTATGGACTTTAGGCTGTATTGCCTGTAGCCAATGTCAAGTATAAAAAGGCGGGAAATGAGAGCTTGTAAGATTCAATCTTTAGGTACAATGCATGGTACAATGTCTTCAATCGATAAGTATTTTGTTTAATCAAATAAGTTTTAGGCAACGTTGTTCGGTAGAAGTGGCATAAGCCTTGTTAGTTGCTATTTGTAGAGTGATAGCTACTCCCTACAAAAGGCTCGAGGAGGCTACAGATTGTTCTGAACCAATCAATGGTTACACGCCTTTTAAGACTAATTCTTCATTATCCGCACACTTGTTCGTTAGATCACCGCACAATAAGCTATCTATATTACACACTGAACCACGAAAATGAACAAAAGACAAATAATTAATCCCAACGAGCTGCGACCATGATGAGCTCAACCCATAGACTCCCAAATAATAGTTTCAGTCGCGCTCATATAGATCACCATGAATTAATATAATATTGTGTTAAAGATCAAAGTTGTCTCAAAACTTGGTTTTATCCAACGAAAGAAGGTAACAAGGCTACTTGGGGAGAAAATCTAATGTTCTATTTTTAGAGGCCTGGCTTAAACTGAAGAAACCGATCGTTATTACATTACTTTCTGAAAGTATGCATATACTTAAGAAAACCTTATATTATTTGAAACATAAATCATAATCAATTTGCTCAAAACGTCTATAAAATCACCGAGTGTATAACGACATTTCACGCACAAAACCCTATACGTAACACAATCCCTTGCCCCCCAATAGTTCACGCCATTGAACAGAGGAAGTACGCTACGCACGTGCACACTGTACCGAGGGGTGTTCCGGCTCGTCGGTTGCGTGGGGGCTACTTGTTGCTTGTGCCCTTAGGTTTTACAGTACAGTGGAAGTGACGGAATGACCTATACTGAACTTACTACTGTACGATTCTGATAGCCGCCTACACGGAAAAAAAGGATATCTTCAGCCAAGAATATCAATGCGAGAAATTAATTGTTTAAACATAAGTATTGTGTTGGATCTTTAGCTCAAGACATATTTTACTTGAATAGAGACATTTTACTTGAATCAAAACCAGTTTCTAGGCAAATTATTTCCACCGATATACCTAGGAAACAATATTGTCTTGACCAAGGGGATTTGTCTTCGACGAAGATATTTTTTCCGTGTAGATAGAGTAGAAATGTTTCTTATGAATGATTATTTATTTTATTCCCAAAAACATGCACACGAGCTCTGATGAGCATTAGGGGAGGTTGTACCCTTTGGAATGTCAGCAGAGAAGCAGGTGCATTCATTTTGCTGTGTTGGCAGCGCAAAAATATGTGACTCTAACTAGTAATAATTTTCAAAACATATCAATATCACGAATGATACTTGATATCCTCATATCCTAACCCCGAGAATCAATGTTGAAAATAATTTCATGCTAACGCTGTACAAAATGTACTGAAGTAGAACTCTGGTAGAACTCTACTTCAGTACATTTTGTACTTGCAGAGTACACGACAGATTCGACCCGAGAAATTGCAATATCTAACACCGGTTTAATTTAAGGTAGGATATGTTCAATTTCAAGGTAGGGCAATAACCATATGTGTTAGGTATTATCTAGTAGAAGCATGGAGTACAGTCCGCGTAATTGTGGCAAGCTGCGCGCGCATCTGCCGCGCAGGTGGCCATCTTGTGGGGTGCGCGCGAGTCTACAGGGGAGCGTCTTGAGTGCTCGGACTGAGGCACGAAAATGTTTGTAAAGGGCACGTACTTACGTAATATCAGTTTATTTTGTAGGTTAAAAATGAGAGCAATTTAGATCGATTTTTCGACCCCGTAAGCCCCAATAATTTTGTCCAACAAAATCAAAAAAGCATTTATGCGTTTTAGGATAAATAATGGACAGTCTAGTTTTCAATTGTCATAAAATCTAATAGGCCAATGCAGCCAACCATTTTAAGGTATCGAAAAAAGCTGAAATCAGATATTTAAAAATTAAGTGGATGTCATTACCGTTACACACAATGTTATAGGAATTTGAAACTGAAATAGCTGGAAAAGCTATGATTGTTTGTAAAAAAATATGAGTGAAAGTTACCTTTATACCATAATACAAGTTTGATATAAAATCGATCTAATACTTTTGTAATGAATGAATATAACACGATAAACGCCCTATCGTTAAGATAATACAAAAACTATGAGGGTACTCCAGCCAGGTGGCTGTCACAGGGGCGGCCATTTTGAATTTAGGCACATCCGCCGGAAGCAGATCGATCTCGTTTTTCTTTCAAATTCGGAATCGGGGGATGAATCGGAAATGGCGTAGGAGTCGGAAGTTTGATAAAAACATGATTTTTGGGCGTGCGAATTGTATATTTTGTTAATACACTTTTTTGAAGTTACTTTTTTAGAAAACAATTAAAAAAATGGTAGGTAATAATAACTTATGCAAGCACTTTTTAAAGTTCAGTTGTGCAAGATATACATATTCATGTAATTCATATAATGTAAGCTTAACGCACATAATAATGTTAATGTCCTTTATATAGGACAAAATGTTAATATATTACTAAAAGTTCTTAAAGGGTCGGCAACGCGCATGTGAATCCTCTGGAGTTACAGACGTTCATAGGCTGCGGTAATTACCATGGTATAAAAAAAAATTTAGTATTTCCGTGCTCAAAAATAAATAACAAAAAATAAATTTCTTTAAAATTTTAGATTAAAGAGCTTCAATTCCTTAAAATATTTAAAGTTAAAATATTATAATTTATTCCCTTGTCTTTGCCTTGCTTGGATTAAGGATAATAGTGGTTCTCATTTAAGTAGCCATCTTTATACGCACCTGCGTTTAGTTTCACCTGTTTTAAAGATCGCTTGTTAATGTCAATTAATGCCGGTGTTAATGTCAATTAACCCGGACAATGTACTTTCTCCAGGACAATTATAGGATGTCGTCATTAATTTGAAGCAATCTTCTTATTCGTGTACCTAACTGTAAAGGGATCCAATATTTTGCCACTATTTAGTGTAGCTCTCAGGAAATTTGAAGTAATAAAACTAAAGTGTTTTTTTTTTATAAAGTGCATTTAACCACTTCTCAAAGCACAAAAAAGGCCAACTAATTCTTTATAATATTTTTTTATACAATACCGTAAATTGTATGAAGAACATTTAATCATAAACAATTAGCCCGCAATTCTATTCTTTGTCAAGTGATTAATCGCATTCATTATTCACAAATTAGCCCATGTTTTTTTATACGTACTTATTACCTACTTTAAATTGAAAGATGACATTCTAGATATAACGTAGAATAATAAAGGAAAAGTTAAATGCTATTTCGCATAAAAGAGGAAAATTTGTTTACTTAGAAAAAAAACTCATGGTTTGTGGTAACGAGTTATGAGTCAAAATTACTTTTCAGCACCGCACTGTCTCAAAAACAACTCATTACTTGTGGTTTTTTCATTGCGTTAAATTGCTCTGTAATGAGTCAAAACTTTTGACCGCCATTTAAGAAAACATACTAAACTTTACACTTAGAAAGTTGCCTTGCTACGAATTAGTCAATGTTTCGCTAATACCAAACATCTGTCCCGTAAATCTAATTATAGAACCGTCGCGTGCTGTCAATTAATGTTGACAGGGCTGTAAATATTGACTAATCCCATGAGCTAATTACTAGAGGGTGTAGGGCGTAATGTAGGGGTGAGTTTCGTATTAGACACGTATAGCTGTTCCAACTCCTATTGTTTCGTTTGATGACAATGGTATATCGCTTAGCTCAGCTCGAGGGCATTTGTGGCTCGAACCGAAAGTGTGGGCCATAAACAGGTGACCTGAGGCCTTTTTTATTATTACTTGTGGTGCGTGATGATGATGATGAATTAATAATGAATATGAAGTGAGATTTGCCGCCGCGTGCGCAGGCAGTAAATAGCATTTACCGCCCGGAGTGACGTAAAGGTATATTAGAGCCATGAAAATGTAAACTATAAAAAAATCTATATCTCATTGAATTCACATATTTGACATATTACAGATTATTACAGTTAGCATTCGCTCAAATCTCTTCAGCAAAATGAGTCTTATAGAACCCCTATTAAGTTCAATGTTCAAATAAGATTTTTTTTGCATTTTTTTGTATTCAAACCTTGAGTTATATTATTATGCTCAAAAATTTTAGTGAATAAAAGTAATTTTAGAAATTTTTTACATTAAAAATAGACACTTGATCAAAGTTCAATAGACTAATTATCTATATTATTTAACCGCATCGATTTTGCAACATATGTCACTCAAGCCAAAACATTAATAGCAGTAACGAAACGCACTTCTCAGAACGCAAGCGCACTAAATGTCACTACGTGCGTCATGACGTCTTCCTGGTGCAATCCCTACGCTAATTCTAGCCGTGACGTCAGTACTGGTCTGATTTGAAAATAGAACCTTTGTTGTGCTAATCGTGGAACGAAACGCAATTAAAATATACAGCGTGATGCAGTTATGATTATAATAACACTGTTGTTATTTTACTAAATAACCCAAAGTAAATCAATAGATAGGCCTTCTTGTAGACTGGTTTCAAATAAAAAAGGCCAAACAATTTGATGAATTTTTGCTGGTTTAGAATCTTGACAAAACATAAACATTCATTTAAACTTATAGGGCGCATATTCAATAATTTTACACACATATTTCTGGAATTATTACGTCAGTTATAAATAATATCAAAAGAATAAACAATAAAAAACGGGAAGTTTACTTTTTCTATCTATAGACCAACAAAATCAACGGTCTAATAACCTCAAAACTCCCCCTAGTGTAATTATAGAGAACTATCCGATTTCCTTTTTCGAAAAAGGAACTGCGGGTCGCGGGCGCATCGGCGCGCATCTCCGAGTGCACAGAGGCCCGTGATTGGCGGAGAGGCGACCAATCAGGGATTTGTATATGCATTGTCTTGTCAGTGACGCAATGCTGTTTACATAACTTAATTTATGTTAGTCAAAGTTTCGACTTTGAAACGTTTTTAGTTATGCCTGTATTGCACTTAGATTAGAGTGAATTAAAATCCACTCCACCTCTGGACTAATGAGAAAATAACCAAACAAGATAAAAAAAAAACTAAATTGAATTGTTGCCAACAACACAAACATCATCCAACATCCAACTAAATTTATCGTTATAAAAAACTAGCCAATAATTGTCACTGTATGTTAGAACTAATAAAAAAACCTGGCATTATTTGGCAACAAATTACCTATTAAATGTTTAAAAAGGTTGCTAAATGGCAATCAGGCAATCTTTCAGTTGCCAACTTTAGCACTTAAGTTGCTGATATTGGTAACACTGTAAATACGTGGGGATGTATTATATTCTTAGCAGCGTGTCAACTCGGAGGGTCGAATCCCTCTTGCAGCTGTGGGCATGTGTCGGATCTCAAGGGGATTTCGTAATGAAAAGGCTATTGTTGGAGCTCTTTGCGATCATGGCAGCCTAGTACTTTTGTGCAATTAAAGATGGTGTTTTATGTTTCTTAAATAAATGGTAAAAATAAAAAGTAACAAGTACTAAGTACCATATCAGATTTAGTAAGTTTATTGTTAAATAAAAATATAATGTCTTAGACAATTTAGACTACTTACATAATTTATATGTATTATAGCCAGAGATCGGCCAAATGGATGTCATTGTTGGCAATAATATAGACATGACTCCAAAGATCAATTAATTATTTTTACCTGTAATTTAATTTGTATACTTCGTAAAATATTAATCAATAAATTAAACACAGACTTATTGTTTAGATTTATTAAACTAAATATAAAATATTTTTTCTACATTTTCAGGGGTAAGTCTGTTCCTTTTCACATCCAAAATATATGAGCTGAAAAAATACCATTTCGACGTCATATTTTATTTATTTCAATTTTCGCCATGAGCTCTGTGGAAAATTGACGATATTCAAAAGGCGTTAAAAAAACCATGGCTTTATTTTATTTGTTGAATGATATCTTTCGTGATTCACATATACCATAAAATGAAAGAACCACAAAGAATGTCAGTATATTCATGTCAATGTCAAAAAAATAATTGTATTTTAAAGAAGGAAATCAAAAGAGGTATAATATCTTTCTTTTATTATCCAATTTTGAAGTCTTAGCAATTGATCTTTGGAGTCATGTCTATATTATTGCCAACAATGACATCCATTTGGCCGATCTCTGATTATAGCATAGGATAGAGAGCTTTAATTGACTAAATTGGAGGCATTAGTTTTAAAACCACTATTTCACATACAAAATAGGTAATGGAAGAAAATAGTATCGTATTCTCATTATTACGAAAAGGTGTTTCGATATCCTTGACATGAAACAAATCTTCTAACTCAGTCTTAACCTCAAACTTACCCACTTTATTTTAAATCTTCACCCCAAATTAACCTACAAACTTATTCAAGCGTGAAACTACCCCGCCATCTGTGCCTATTAAAAGTAAATCGAATCCACCCCCTCAGGGACTCAGGAGGAGGGTCGCTCCTTACTGGGTTAATGTAACGCTACCGATTTAATCTTGTCTACCCTTGTGTACTAAATATAGGACGGATTAAGGTTATCCTATACATAGTACAAAATAAATTGTTTTATATATCGATCTAGTAATTACTTTAGTGCAGCAACTTATTAAGATTTTTACTTGACTGTTGCCGAAAATAATTAAATTAATAATCAATGTATTTATTTCATCCTGGACACGGCACCAAACTGTAACAAACCCTGAACTAAAAACTAAAGTTTAGAAGCATTTTTGGTATAAAGAGTATAAATACCTAATTAAGTATAATGACTACTGGAATGGAACATAAAACAAAATAACGTCATATAGTAAATGTCTCTACGCTATAGTTCGTTTTTTTCGCGGTTTTCAAAGGTCAACTGTACAATTTCTGTATTATTTAACGGAGTACCTTGTAAGTCGTAAATCCTTGACCCGAATGTCCGTGTTAAATAAATAATAAGACCGCCATTGCTACGAAGCATGTCGGTCGGAGCATGTTCCCTACTTTATGTACGAGTCGTAAGATTTAGGTGCTAATTTGTCTTTCCTGTCGGTTTTGTAAAGGTGTATTAGGTTAGGAGTACTTGGGAGCTACTCGTATAGTAAGTAGGGCATGCAATATCGGTATTGTTTGTATGGTCTAATAACGGAATTCCGGGATTGCCCATCCAACTACCGGTATTGCATGCCCTAATAGTAAGGAGGTAGGTTGAACATTTACAGGTCAAAACTAAATTGTACAAAGGTACATACATAATGCGTACTTCACAGAAATAAAGCATCTTAATCCTTAACTTTTGGGTCATTTTTTGACTCGGTATTCGGTGTTTCTGTGTTACGCAAATAACCCTGGATGTTTTGGTTTTAATTTAGAGATCCATCCTATGAAAAGAAGATCAATGTTATAGTTGCTAGACTCTTGTTTATGTTCCAATAATATTTTGTTTATTTTATCATGAGCACGTGGCTTGATATTAATAACTTTTATAATAAATTACGTTCAAGCTAGTGTTCCAGAAAAATAACATTCTATATTTGGATGATAACACTATGGACCAGATATATCCGGATATTTAGGAAGCATTTCGGAGAAAACTAATGGTTAAATAGCTAAGCGGACCGGAAAGGTAAGATGAGGAGGACAATACCGTAGGCTGCGGTGTCCGCTTACAATTAGACGCGTCTCAAAAATGTTTTAATGACGTCAACCATTCGGTATTTGACGGAACCATGTTGTTTGTTTGGTAAACAATGATCACCAATGACGCGTTTGTATGACAGAATTTACAAACAGAAACGGTTTGGGCAATCAGTTTATATTGTAGTTAACAATATTAGCTCTCCAGGACGATGAAAACCGGTAACTTTGTTAGGAAATTTATATATAAAGTTTTGATATATCAAGTAAGCGTCCCCATACATTTTTACATACATACGTGGGCTTCTTGGAAGCGGTGACTTTAAACGTATGCAAATATATCCAAATTAGGTTGAAAACAGCTATAAACATTTTAAGATCTCGTTAAAGATTTTGGTTCTATGAAATGATATAAAATTTGTTGGGTTGTATCTGATTTTATTCTAAGACAGGGAAAACGTCGGTAGATAAATACGTATTTATGGTCAAAGTATATTTTTTTTATTAATCTTTTTTAAAGGTACACAGTTATTAAGTTATTATTACTAATTAATCAGCCGTTCACAAAAACAAGACATTAACGGCAAGCGAACATAATATTTCAACTTAACACTCAGTTAAAAACTAATTAAATTACCAACACATGACCATAACTCCACAAAACGGGGAGTTTTTCTCGAGTGGCAACACCAGTTCATTGACCGTCAGTTCAAGACCGTGACGAACAAACGTTCCGATTCTTTTTTCGAAATCACAATTAAATTATAACGTTGGCAACGCTTTGTAATGGAGCGCGAAGGAGTTTTGAATTTGGAACGTGAAAAGTGATTTGAGAAGTACAAAATGCTAACGGCCGTGAATCTAACGATTTAAAAAGATATAGTTATCGCTCGTGCGGGTATTGTAGGTATACGAAAAGCGACCATGTAGAAACGATTTTAAGTTGCAATCGTAATAGCATGTTTTTAAGCGCTTAGTATGCCTTTACTAATTTCGCACGTTATCCGTTCACACAAAAAACCCCGCGTTTATTAACTTGGTAACTTACTGTTATTTCTATTAGCTGCAACGAATACCGCCGTTAAAATATTGAGTACTTTTTGAATCGCAAAAAGAAAGGCGAACTAATACGTGTGAAAGATGCACGATTTAATCAAAGATGCCTTTCTGTAAACATAAAATGTAATCAAAATTTTATTAATAGGTCAATTTGTTCTTTATATAGCACAGCTTTGAGTGCAAAGTCATTATTTCTTTGATTTGGGATATAATTGAAACAAAACGTGTGGTAAACAAAGAAATCAAAGATGGCGTCTATACGAAAGTAACGAGTGTAAACATGATTCGTTATAAACAAAAGGGTTAAACAGAGGGATGAATCATGTCTTAAAACTTATTATAAGTGTCCTCGTCCTGAAAAACCAGGATTCTTTTTCAAAACAAGCTTATAGTCAGCAGCAGAAGTAGCTAAGCGGGCGTGATGTTCAAAAAGATCTTGACACTCGCTTGTCTTAACAATCAAGATGTGCTAAGATCATTTTGAACATATCACCCGCGCAGCCACTTTTAGTGCTGACTTTATAAGTAAGTTTCTTCAGCTTTCTTGTAATTGAAAGTCTTGTAGTTTGACACATGTCACTGCGAAGGCTTTGTCCTTTTTAAAGGACATTTTATCTTGTTCAAATACTTATAAATTTTGTTTGTTAATTATAATGTAATGAAAGTCTGTTCGAGAAGTGTTTTACAAGAAGACAGGCTTTGTCCTTTTCAAAGGACATTTTATCTTATTTTGTTCAGTCTTGTAAATTTTGTTTGCGGTAAGTAATAAAATAACAACAAAGCGAATTGTCAAATAATGTTTTTAAAAAGTATTTGATACTTTATAACATCAAAGCGATTTTTAAAAGGGTTTTGACTCCATTTGAGTGTTCCCTTTGGCCTTTTGATAGTTAAAAGCGGTGGAATTTTTATGAAATAAGGGGTCCGTAAGTACCTCTGACCCTCCTGTATCCCTTGTGTATTGGATGGTTCGCGGGTCTTATCAAAATAACATTTTATGCGACCACTTTTAGAGAAACTATTGTATCTAAAATCTAATGTAGGTAAATATACATTTAGTTAGTACCAAGTAAGGCTTGAAATTGCGGTATTTTTTGTATACAAATAAGTATCTTCCAATTTTTTTTGGTACACAGTTTTATTACTGACTATACCTAGTAGCATAGTCATGTAAACTACGGAAGTATACCAAATTTCAGCTCAATCAGACACCGGGAAGTGGTTGAAATTTAACTTACATTTGATGCACATAAATAAATAAACAAACAAATATACGGGGTCAAGCTAAATATAAATAATAATAAATCATTAATGAACAAATCGTCTTCATGTTAAAACTGATAAAAGGCCTCCTCAATAATCTTACGCCGTTTTAAATAATAAATTGATAACGGTATTTTACAAACAAGATAATTTCAATGTAGATATAATTACAATAAGGAAGATTATTGTTTTCCGAAGAAATAAAAGAATACCTGTTTAAGATGATATAATATGTTTCAATTTAATCTCTTATCAATTTATATCATTACACTTATGTTATGTAAACAAACATTATATGAAACCGAGATTTCAATAATAATGCATAAATATTTATTGGAGTAGACACGCAATAGACTAACAGTAAACAATAAACAACACACAACAACAAACTAACACACACAACACAACACAACACAAACAATAAACTTAAATATAAATTAAAACTAGTCTTAAATAAATATATTATACTAAAATAACCAGTCCCCCCGCGGCATGGTGCCGTAGATGCTGGCAGCATTCCCTCTCTGTATGGCAATGCCAATACGTTGAGCCAGGAAGCTGCCAGCTCTACGGTCACCGGTGGAATCCACTAACCACTTTGAAATCTCTTTGAAGAGAACATGTGCATTAGGACCCCAATAATGCATTCAATATGAGCACTCTACTATAAAAAAATCAACAACAAAAAATCTAGCAATCATCATCAGGAAAAGTGAAATGAACTCAAGTGTTGAACTACTTGTAGCTTGTAGTTATGTTCGAGAAAAATCATGAAAAACCAACTTTATAACACTTGGATATCATAATTTTGAACTTTAAATACAATACAGTAAGGTAAATGCATATGAATATTATGAATATTACTAATACCTGTTAAATTGGCTAAAAGAAACTTTGATGTCTCAAGAACAAGGCTCATATGTGTAGGTTCTTATTTGTACAGCAAAATGTAGCAATCTATGATAATAAGAACAAATTTAACTATGCGTTTCTGACGAACGAAACTGCACCTAAATGCCAAGAAAAACCGACTTCTAAAGTCGATCTAAGCAATATAATTTGCAAGGATAACATTGCATTTAAAATACTGAAAAAGATACTTTAAGTACAAGCGAAAAGGTATGATATGTGTGAAAAAAGCTCAGTAAAGCGTGGTGTTCTAAAAAACCGCGGCGCGTGACAGAAGATCACGCACCTGTGGCTTGGAAATTACCTCCCAGCAGTTGAAACGACGTTTTTACATGCGTTAGTAAAGGCAGTTAAGACGTTTTGGTTTTGAGTATAGCGTGGATGGCGAGATGATGTTAGAGCTGGCAACTCGCAGTCATAGGATTGTCTGTGGAACGGTTTCTGAACGCTTACTAAGAATCAAATGATTCCAAATTCAAAATTTAAATTGGTTTTAAATGCAGAACCTGAATCTGGAACTGTTTCGGGAAATTCTTTTTAATTTTCGGGGTCCTAGTAAGTGGCCAGTTTAGAATCTATTCATTTGTCTCCTATTTTACAGTCTGTCCGGAAAGAAAAGTGTCGTAGAATGAATGAGCTCCCATATAAACCACGACACTTGTCTTTCCGGACAGACTCAACGTCAGAGTTTGGGTGGAAAGAGGAGTCTCGTGGTTTAGATGGGATCTCATGAATTCTACGGGACTTCTCTTTCCGCACAGACTCTAAGATTGATAAACTTAGAATCCAAAACTACCAACATAGACCAACATTGTACGACATTTCTCAAGTACACCCTTATATTTTTATACGCCATATAATAGCATTAATAGAGACCACGGCGCGGGGGAGTATGCCAACTGTCACACACATGGCGGTACCCATGGGGGCCGGGGACTATTTACGTTAACACACGCGTGGTCTATTTTCTCATGTTTTCATTGTATAATGTTATTCAAGGGCAGCTTAAAAGTTTCTTTGTAATGTATAGATAGACGACTTCAGATAGATCGGAGCGGCCAAGGTACTCAAAAAATATCTGAACATGCACTTTATAGAGGCGCAGTTCTGATATTTGTGACCACCTTGGCTGCTCCAATATATCTCATGGGATATGCGCCTGGAGCGGATAAACTGCTCACATATATCTGAACAGACTATGATGGTGTTGGAGTGCATGATTAGATATTTTTGAGCGACTTGGGCGCTCTTATATATTTGCTACTGGTAATTGGTATGTAGATAAAGAAAACAATGTTATTTAGTTACGACCTAAAGTACTAAGTAGTTTGCGATAGATTTCTTTGCTTTAATTTTTTTTTTTCAGCGCTATACACACGCAGACTAACAAGCACACAGCACACACAACATGACACCTATACAGATCTTTCAGACAAACATAGGTAGATTGTAAGTAGCTGACACACCCACAGGTCGAACACACCACCGACCTGATGGACATAATGTAACATATAAACTAGAGAAATAAACACCATTCTATTCTATTCTATTCTACACACGCAGAGCGCGATCTCGCTCGCGCACCGGCACCGCATCCGGAAACAGCAGCAGTGTAAAAGACGCCTTTATTACCCTAAACCCTTTTGGAGCCCACTCACTATCAGTCGGCCTGACGATATTGGCCTGTCAGTTGTTCGGAGCTGTCAAATTTTTGTTTTAACTGACAGGACAGGCCGATATCGTCAGGCGGACTGATAGTCGGTGGGCCCCCTTACAATAGAGTAACCAGGCCAAGCTTTAAAAGTTGTCATAAACAAGTTTTTTAAAACATTGGAAACCTGAACGGTTTTCACTCGGCTTGCCAGCATCCGGGAGATCCGGAGGGCCTTCCTGTGTGGCCGATTCTTGTTTATCTTTCCGTTTTTATATCATGGTGGCTATCAAGTATACGGGCCAACGGGTTTAGCGGTGCTCTTATAATGCCAGAGTTGTCACATGCGAGTTGCTGATACCTTAAAAGTCGATGCTGTGTCTGCTAAATGTATTTTTCCAATTTGCTTCATTTTGAAATCTAGCAACTTAAGATTAAGATTAGATTACATACTATAAGTAGAGTTACTTTACAGTTGAGTAGTTTTAATCTTCTATTTAGGTAGAGTTACTTTACAGTTGAGCCACTTAGCATTTAAGCGAGTTAGTTTGCTCTTTACTAAATTAATTTTATAATTAATTTGACTACTCTCTCACGGGATCACGCCTTCAAACCAAAACGTTCCAAATTTGAAAACAAAACGTGATCGGCTCATTAAAAAGAATGATGCTGGCCACACAGACACTCCAAACCTGAGCCAAATTAAATAAACCCCTATTACAATTAAATAAGGTCCTTGATGAGTGTCACGTTAAGTTGGTTGATCCGCTAAACGAATGAAATAAGGTTGGTATTTAATTGAAACGGCGAGTTGACCAATCATTACCCGTTGAAGCCGTGGGAACCATAGAGAAAACGAGTTTTCCTTATATAATCTATGGTATGGAAACGATAGGATTGGATGTTAAGATGTTTCTAAGCTATTAATTTTATTTCGTTAGGATTAATTTAACTGATGATAAAATTGATATAGTTATGTACTTTAAAAGACTATAAGCCTTCATATTTTATTAAAATCAAAAGTATTTTTGGCAATATGTACAGTTTAAATTGCATGGTCCGCTCGGCAACCTGGGGGTTCAAGTATTAAATCATGCAATTGAGGGGAAAGGGCGGAGAGGGTCAAAAAATCTTCAAAAATTGCTTTAGGTAGGTAATTCTTCAACGCCCCCTCACCTATACATATTATTATTAATAGAAAAAAAAACATGGCTAATTAAAAAAAATAATTTCAAAACAAACATAACATGTTACTTAATTAATACTCACATCCTTTTTCATAAAAACTACAATATAAAAACTCGATTGCACAATGTTGCCATACTAAAATGAATATTCCACACACGTGCAATAAACATAAGATCTTTTTACTTCAAAAGCATGTTGATGCAATCGTTCATACAAGAAACATTCATTCAGTGCATTCAAGGGCATTTTGTATTTCTACTTCAAGTTTAATATAACGATATAAGATATGCGAGTTTAATTGTTAGTTAAGTTTTAATCGCAATTGAAAGCAAGGTTATTTAACCGACTGCGCGACGGAGAGGGTAATGTGTTTGGAACTTGAATCACTAGAATGTGTACGCTACGTTGACAATGTCAAATGTCACCCACCTAGGTTAAATGAGTCTATATTTTGGTCCTAGACTAGGGCTAGGGGGCCTAGGGGCCCAATAAAGCGTAGTCTAATGGGGTCCACCCAGTATCAGTCTGCCTGACGATATTGGCCTGTCAGTTGTTCGGAGCTGTCAAATTTTGTTATGACTGACAGGCCGATATCGTCAGGCCAGGGGGGGTAACATTACGCACACATATACACTGATGAAAGAGATGTGCGCATACACAATCGTACGCGTGCAAATGAGATGCAATGACACATTTTCCGTCCCTCATCGCGTATACGGAAATTGTTGTTTGTCACCCTTTGTTTGTCACACTTCTGTCATCGTCACCATGGCAACCGAGTTATTTTAGGGTGGCCAGTGACTTAAAAATAAATTTCCCATAAAGCTGGGTAAATATTGACTTACGAAATATGGAAAGTTATGTTTCAAGAGAGGAAAAAATATTACTTCATGAAAGTTTTGATAATACGTTCAACAGATATGGCGTTTTATACTAAAATAACTATTGGATTAGACAATCTGGGTAGTAAATTAGACATTTATCTTGATTTCAATAAAAATGACATTTGGATTGCGCGGATTAAGATAGATTGTTGTAAATATAGAGCTCATGTTATAATTTGGAGATATTTTTTTAATATGAAAACTACAGTTATGATAAAACAATGGGGAAATTTCTATACATGTGGTAACTCTAATCCTATCTGACAAAATATATTTGTCCCTTACCGGGTATACGCTGGCCCTCTGTCTATTCTATAGTAGGTCTATGCGTCAGGCGGACTGATAGTCGGTGAGCCCCCTAAAATACGATATGGACGATGGTCAGTTGTTTCCCACGGCGGCGTTCGAAAAATTCGATTTTTGAAATTGAAAAGTGTTACCACATGATTTCAGATGTGTTTGGTAGATTTTAGTAGTTTTTCGAGCTATGAGCTCAAAGATATCCAGTTTCCATAAAACTCGTTTTGATGTACATCAACCGTTCCAGTCTCATATATTTTTACTAAAATTGAACTTTATCGCTATAGTAATAGTGACTCGCTTGTGGGTAGTCCAGTTCTCATGGTGACAGCGGATTCTTTTTTTTGTTGTATGTCATGTTTACAAACAAGTATAGATTACATCGTACTTAAGTTGTTTTATGAATGAAAAATTATTGGGTTGAAAATATTTATTTTGATACCGTTTTATGTGTTCCTATTTTTTATATTTTTGTTTTACAATTTAGATGAGAAAAAAAAGAAAAACACAACATTGTAATTAATTTTTTTTATGCCTGATGCATTCTAATTTTTAGGTACCCCAAAATTCGGGAAATATTTTGGAGCGGTCCATTTCCACAATAAATAAAATTTTAAGGTTTTCTTATTGCCACATATTAAGATTATTCTTCTCAATCTAAATTTGCTAATAAACTTAGTAACTTCTATCAAGCCAATCTCTTAATTTTATCTCTCGCCATCTTTATAGATCTGCAATTACCTATTTTTAAAAGCAAAAATGGAGCCCTTCATAACGGTCCACATCCCGTTTCTCACCATTAATTCACCTCGCGTAAGCCATTTTGTTTTTACTTTTTAATAGCGGTTACAATTTTTTTAATCGACACATCCGTGGGACGCGGGACATGGCTTTTGTTCTATTTTTGAAATATTTTTTTACAGAGTTACTTTTGCCTTTGCTATGCCCTAGATTGCCTAGAAATTATTACACGACAGTTTTACGCAGGCTGTATGATGTAAGTTGGTAGCGCCGTGCACTCGATTTCAGCCAGTATGACAGGTTGTTTTTTTAAAACTTGGTTGCAGTCTCAAGGCGTGGGAAATCGATCGTACAGCCATTTGTTTATACTTTTTATAGACAACCTATTTTCTTGCTGTATTCTGACCTAGTTTTAGGTAGATATTACAAACTAGTAAGTTTGGGATATAAATACGATTTGTTTCACAACTTGCCGCTGACTTGGTACAGGTTAATTAAAAAAAGCTTGCTGTAAATTACATGGCCATTTAACATCACCATAAACACCATAGATATACCTACACGTTTTCATTTTAACACGTAATGTTGCTACAGCGGCCATTTATTTTAATAACGGCGTTAAAACGGAGTTTCGAAACTTCGTTAATTACCAAATTGTAAATTATTAATTTATGGACTCTATATGAAGCACGTTAGAATACAAAATAGAAAAAAAAATGTAAAACTTATATCACTTTTGGTTACGGCAAAGGTTTGTTTACGTTTCTCAGTGTTGAAGAGATGCTTGTAACGGATGTTATAGCTATCTTACTCTTTCAAAACACATATCTATTACATTTCTAATGGTTAAGTGCATCTGAAGACTATTTTGTTTGATCAAGTACCTATAGTTTCTATTCTAATTGCCAGTAATGTAATTAGCGCCCGAACTCTTTTTAAACGCATCCCGTTTGCAGTTTGCCAAAAGACTACTAATAAACCTAAAAAACTATATATGAAGGGTACACGGAAAGAACATGTCTAGTCACTTTGACAACATTTTGAGTTATAGCGGTTCTATAGTTTGGAACGATTCAATTGACCATACTATTTTCGTAACTGGATGGTTTTTATGAACTAAAAAGTGGATTTATGTTAAAAATTCCAGCTGTTACAGAAGTTGTTGCTAATAGTTCATTGCAAGCTCTACATTTTGATACAAAAATCTCATTTTACGAAAAAAGGGACTAGTCATGTTTTTTCCGTGTAGCCTTCATCTACATTCCTCTAGGTTCTCAACCATTTTATAGACTCATTGAATTCGAATTTCGAATCCGAACACCCGAATCGAACGCTCCCATTGTCCAAAACAAATATGAAATGACTTTACATCACCGCTCTTCATCACCTGAAGGGCCTACCGCGAAGTTCGAAAATCGACAAAACGTTGGTCCCGCCGTCTCTATCGCTATTGCATATACGAAAGAGAGTGATGCAAACAGACGATTCGATGAACGAAGTGCTTCGCGGTTATAGGCGTCTAAACTCCTCATTTGTGAACTTATTGACTATATAACGGTTGCGTTATAGTTTTTAACACATTGACATAAACGTTATTTTCACTTGCGTTTCGTCTTCGCTTGTACTGTGTCTTCACAGCCACATTAAAACATGCGTTCGATAACACTCTTAATAACATACAGATACGGTTTGTTTCAGTTTGTATCAGCGCTCTCATAATTTTGTATAACATCGAATGGTACAATGGTATAATATATATTATAGCACGGTTAGCCTGCGGTTGTAGTGATACTTATGATGTTGTTTTAAGGTTTATTTTGGCTTGTGTCAGTTGTAGATAGTTGTTGATGTTGACAACGAAAGGTGAGGTTCCCACGGAGCGTGAGAGCGTTGCGACAGAGTTAATGAGATTTGATTTAGGATTTATATGTCGATTTAGGAGATCTAGAGTTTAGGGAACATCTTATATTATAGAAACTAGCTTTAGGTCTTTGATAAAAAAAAGTTGGATTCATATACAACCAATAAAGTTAGCAATAGGTCTATAAAGTAACTTGTTAGGTACAAAACACACCTGAGCTGAATTAAGCAAATTCATAGACAAAATGCTTAAATTTGTCTACGGTTGCTTAAATTTGTCTATGGCCTCCATACAATTTTTATTTTGTCTATGAAGCTGAACTCAACTCAGGTGTGTTCTGTCCCTTATCTGTCTCTAAATTAAAGAAAATTCCTACCATACCAAAACCAAAAACAGATATTTAAAAAAACAACAATTGCCTACTATATTGAAATTCTTACTAAACACATGTATGTGAACGGAAACGTCAAAAATGTACTTACATTCACAAAGGACGGTACTTGAAAAACGTAATTTGCACCTTGTATGGTAACATTTGTAACAATACTGGCAGTACAACCTGCCTTTCCAAAAAGACAGGTGACGAAATAAAAATACCGGAAGGATTCGTCAAATTCAAGGAATAATTTTCAAAAACTCACATCTCTCTAATTTATGTCATTGCAAAAACAACCTCTACATCATAAAAATAAAACTCAATTTCAAATCTACACGGAAGCCATTATTCGCGGAAGCTATCGATTTTCATTTCACAATGTGTCAAGAAAAACTAAGTTATAAATTGCAGCGACTGTCAATTGTTTCTCTATGTAATAGAGTCGATTATTCATTAGCTGTCTGTAAAATACGATGGTCAATTGTTTCCCACGACGTTCGAAGAAATTCGATTTTTGAAATCGGAAAGGGTTACCAGATGTTTTACCAGCCAGATGTGCTTAGTAGATTTTGGTAGTTTTTGAAATTGCAGGTGATAATGTTATTGAATGAATTGTTGATGTGAACTGTTAGTTTTTGTAGTTTTGTTAATTTTTGTTTCTGTGTGAATTTCACACGGGGTATTTCCGGGGGTTGATAAATTGCTTTTTTTCTACCTACCCAAGTATCAAAATATTGAGTACTTTTTGCAGTAATATCAATGAGTTCTTTAAGTGAATATTAATTATATAAAATTAATTACTTGACAACTTATTGTAATGTTGATGTTAGGCGGCTTTCACACTGCTGCGGTTTCCGCATGCGGCGACGGTGCGCGAGCGAGATAGCGCTCTGCATGTATATAGCGCTGTCACGCTTGCACAACGTCGCCGCATGCGGTCGCGCCGCCAGTATGATAATCGTCTTAGTAATAAGAACGAAAACCCTCGCTTTAAAAAGAGACATAAGTACGTTTAAAACTAAACATACTAAAATATCGTAAGTACATTTTCTTAGAAAGACCTTGTGGTAGAACACAATAAGGTTCTTTTTTAAATAAATGTACAAATAAAAGGCGTTTCGGCCTCGTCATGTTGGATCATTAGACGCTCGTGATCAAAATTAATCGGATTACTGCGTGGGCGCAAGTAAAAAACAGGCCAAGTGCGAGACGTTCTTTAAAAGTCAAGTCGCATAAGTTGCATACATTTTATAAGAAGTTCTTAAGTAGATAGAAAAAAACTTTCAAAAGCCTTTTCCCCTCTCCAACTCCAATGGTCATCGGTATCGCTTTCGTAAGAACACTAAGAACTAGTGTTAAAGCATTATGGGATAAGGTTGCCGAAAGGACCCCAGGCCCTACAGCTAAATGTAGTGTTTTGTCTAAAATAAGAATAATATCAAAAAACCTGAAAATTCTATATATTAGTTGCCAGGGGACTTACATTTATCCATGTCAACACGACAATTTAAAAATTTCAAAGTTCTGAACCAGTAAGTAAGTATGTTTACCAGCGTCCGTAGGCTACGGTGAATTTTAAGCACTATTCTTTAATTTGTATTAGAAAAAACAAAGTCCGTCTAAGCGCGTAAAAGGGTTTTTCATATAAGGATCCCTAATAAGGCTTTTGTCATATTTTCTATAGAGAACCATAATTAGTTTAGTTACGTGCGTGGGAAAGATTGTGATAGTTCTTGATACTTGATATGAGAGATTAGATATGACACTTAACCTACATTTTATCTGTTTTTGATAGTTGTTAAAGGATTACCTGTTATTTTTAAGTTTATGGATTTATAGTCTTAAAAACGATAAAATTACTTCCTGCTTTTACTTAATAGCGGAAATCTCACACTCTTACTAGTTTACAGTATTTTCAACTTTCATTATACTAGAAAATTGGCAAAAACGAGCATCATCATCATCATCATCATCATCTCAGCCATAAGACGTCCACTGCTGAACATAGGCCTCCCCTTTGGACCTTCATAAGTATCGGTCGGAAGCGACTTGCATCCAGCGTCTTCCGGCGACCTTTATAAGGTCGTCTGTCCATCTTGTGAGTGGACGTCCTACGCTGCGCTTGCTAGTCCGTGGTCTCCATTCGAGAAGCATACAGCCTGCTAATTAGAAATCGGACTAGAGTCAATTGTAGTTGTAGCCTATGGTCGAATACTTTATATGTAGTATCTTCTGCGTCGTTCTTATAGGTAGTTACGAGAATTCACCAAAATGTTATAAATTATAAAACGCGTTACTCTTCCATTTATATTCTAATGCGCAATCAATACGTTACTATAAAATCTAAATATACACCTTAACATTCATTCTTAATCTACAGCATTAAACTCATCGATACAGAGACCCTTATTGCCAACCGATCACATCACTACCAGCATACCTGACTCCCGACCCCATACAATTCCAACGAATCTCGAGACCAAGTTACACTAGTGATGTGCCCATAGGTACCAGATGCCGATACCGGAACGGTAACGTTGCGTGCATCTCCCACGACCCGGTGACCTCTAGTGTGGAGAGCATAGACAAGTGGCATAGAGTTATAGAGTACTATAGAACAGCTTAAATTTATGGAACGCTTTTGATTTATTGTGAGTTTCTGATGTACCTTGCAACGTGGAGACCGCTGATATTTGTATGTAACATTGGAACTTAGTATGTAATGTGACATGACATCTTATTTATGACCGACTCATTGCGAGTAACAGGAGATGACATCCCTAAGGAATTCTTTGTTCCAAAAGTTAGTGAAAATCACTATAAATCTTGATTTTTGCCACAACTGTCAACCGCCAAACATGGCGCACATTAGATGTCACATCTAGCAAAATCCATACCTATTAGTCCTATTACATAATAAATAAATGGGTTGACTGGTAGAAGTTAAGTCAGTAGACTGTTTTTATAAAATGACTGGTCGGATGGGCAGAAAATTGGTTGACTGGTAGAGGATGCCTTAAGGCGTTAAGTCCGCCATTTGTACCTTCTTATATTGTGCAATAAAGTTTAAACAAATAAATAAATAAAATTGGATAATCAAATTATCATTTTAGTATTTAGCGATATAAAAGCAGAGTTTGAATGGCTATTTTTTATGACTTATGACAACTAATACACAAACACTACAAATAAAATGATAAATACAAAAGTGAAAAAAATACAAAATACTTAACGAAATTTAAATAAAAAAGCATAAAATAACAGTGGAAATATCTTATTACGCATTCAAAAAACTACCAATTTAGTAATTTCAATTAAAACACGGCAACATTATCAAACATGGAATTGAAATTTTGAATTTGGAATCACGTTCACGCGTCCAATCCAAGATTCCGTTCCCCGTTCTCACGATCATTAAACTGTTGATTCGTGGTTTTATTTCACTCTAACTTTTATCGATAGGAAAATAAAGTATAATTTAGTTTGAATGAGAAATGAAGCTGGCTGGTAGGAATTTTCAAATTTGGAATTTAGATTTACTTTTCCTTTTTTAATAAAATTTCGTCTGAGAACTGTTTTGCCTGTGAATTTTTGTTTTTTATTCGCGATTAGGTTACAAAATGCACTTTTTAGGAGTGGTATTGTTTTTAGAGTTACATTTTACAATTTTGACATTTCAAAAAAAAACTTTTCCCTGTTTTTTCTATGAAAATGGTGTTGGTATAAAAATAGTTTTCAGTGGCGTCGCATCCATATAACTCTATTCCCGCCGGCTTGTCTAATTTTCAGACATCTGAGCAGTTTTTCTACAGCTCATCAAGAAAATTGAAGCCATATTAAGCTCCGGCTTGTCTAAGTAAAATTTTCACCAACCACAGATAGTTTTACAAAATTTTACCCATCATTTACAATACAATTTATAGCAACGTGTATTATGTAAGCTTGACATTTAACGGTCAAATTTTAAAAGCGATAACGTATTAAACGTTTGATAAACGATTCATTCATCCTCGTTCCAAGAACGCAATTCAAAAATATCCGTTGCACAAATTCAAGTGAAACCACACATTCGATTTTCAAAATACTGGCCGAATAGAAAAACACAAAGATGCTGGCTGGAAGGATGGAACAGCCGTTTTAAGAAAAAAATCATCAGCTGTTCTTACACCTTGTCGGGTGCAATTGCAAACGAAATTGATACTTGATATTCAGGAATAAGACTGAAATGTCATCGTTCGATTACCATTTCGTTTACACCTTTTGCCAGTTTTTTGTTAAATAAATTTAAGACTGGTTGCTTGGGTATAAGGTTGATTTTAAATTGTGTTTTGTTGAAGGCAGCTGTTTCTATGGGCACAATAATTTAGTTCGGATCGTTTGGGATTCTAGTTGGGCCCAAATTGTCCCTTATAAAGGTTTTGTGAAATATATGGGTATTGAAGCCCTTACGAGATAATGTTACTGAAGTTTACCTATAGCTCAAAAGTCAAGGGTAATAGAAGAAAATTATTAATATAATAGGTATGTTAGTAATTTTTTAAGACGTCCGAATCTTACTAGAGATTTCTTCCTACAATTCGGACATCTTAAAAAAACTATACTTTTAAAGTCTGAATTAAACTCGTCGATCGAATCGATCGATCTATTTTTAAGATGTTTATTCAACCCTCTCGTTCGTAAATTCGAAGGCGTCCATAGGCTACGGTAACTGCTTTCCATGAGGCGGTTCGTATGCGTGTTTGCCACAGTCATGGTACAAAAATAAACGCGGACGTAATATATTTAAGTATAGAGATGCGCCGAATATAGACTTTACCGAATACGAATATTCGGCCGAACGTTCGGTTCAGACCTTACCGAACCGAATATTCGGCCGAATTATTCGGTAAATCTAAACAGGTTTATGCAGGTCCGCGCGGCTCGATGAACGCGATTTTTTTATTTCTAGTAAAATAATATGTGTATGCGACCTTGGCATTGTCAATGACAATGTCAACATTTGCAATTGTTATTGATAATATTGATGGTGAATTGGTGACAGACGCTGATATGGTGCTTAAGGGGCTACTTTGAAAAATTATAGGTTTTTTCAAACGCTCTAGTGACTAAACAGGAAAAGGGAGTGAATTTATTTTCGAATATATATTATTAGACTATATACTCTTGTTTTTGGCACAAGCCGAAACACGATTGCTGAAAGTTGCCTCGATAGAAAAATAATCCAAAGTTGGGTCCTTTTTCCCCTTATTTTTCTTAGCTTACGTAAACTATATTAGAGATTAAGCAATATAACTAAGTAAAAAATATGGTATTCTGGTTTATCTAAAAAGTCACAGAAGTAAAATTAGACAAAACTTTATAGATTCGCTTATTTATCGTAGTTTGTTCAAAAAGTCTGATCCTTAAGAGCGCTGCATCTCTTTCTTTCGTGCACGGGAGCCATAAACGTGTCTCTAACGGATGGGCGTGGCTTGTCCGAATCGAGGAATGGCCTTAAACTGAATAATAAAGCTTACAAAAATCAAGTTTTCTATATATCTTTTAATAACTTAACTTTTAAGAGCTAAAAATTGTATGAATGATTAATTTATTATCAGATAAATATCATATGTTTATTCGGTAAATATTCGGCAGTTTTACCGAATAATTCGGCCGAATACCGAACATTGAAAAACACGCCGAATATGCCGAATACCGAATAATTACCGAATATTCGGCGCATCTCTATTTAAGTACATTAGTGATACATTACATACTTAATAAAATAAGTCGCCCGTTTTTTTGAAAGCGTATCAAAGGAGCAATAATCTCTTATCAGAAAGCACACAGTTTTTTCCCCGGGATCGATGTCTTATCTCTTTCGTCCCTTTCTATCCTAAAAGGTGCGTATAACGCCATCTCGCTCGCACGCGATCCCAAACGTCAGCTGTTGCAACGGGATCGTGCTCGGGCGCAAGTCAGGGCTGTCGCTAAAGTGTAGTAAGTACATTGTTTTGAAAAAATGACTAATTTTAGAAAAAAATTTTTTTGACCATTATAGTTTTTTTTTTCTATTATGACATTGGTAGGATCGTTTACTTTAAGATATAAGAGAAAGAAAATTAAGAATATAATGAATACAAATTGCAGACAAATATCAAGAATAAGTACAACAATTTTTTTTTAGATAAGTTAATTTGTAATTTAGCAGTTTCATACACGTCTAACTAAATATTAAATATTGATATCGACTTGTCGTACAAAGTGAAAAAGAAACCTAAAATTATAAGTAAAAGCAAAGAAAATTTTGAAAAAAGAGGGGCAAAGCCTACGATTTTTTTGTGTTCTAAGTTTGATACCTTAACTTACTTACATTATCTTTGGTAAAAAGCAACCTTATAAAAATCTTCTAATCAACTCTAATAACACTAATTACTGGTGAAAGCTCTGTTAATAGCCCTTATATGACTAAGTGACTCGATGACTGTCATATGACGTCACGTCTATAGAACTTTAACTACTGTGACGTCATTGATGGGCTATTATCTGTAAATCCCTTCACTAATGACGAGTTCAGTTATTAGTTGTGGTGATTTATACAATAATGGATCGTTTACTAATGATTGTTTTAAAACGTATTATTATGTAGAAAAGGATTTAATATCAGTTATATGAAAGGTTATTTTAATGGATTTTGTAACCAAAGGATTAGTAACTAATTAGTAATTAGTGTTAACACTGGTTAATAGACGTATCTTTCTTTAAGTGGGAGTGTTCATTTAGTCTTAAATTACATACTTAGGTACCTAAGTATGTAATTTAAGACTAAATGAACACTCCCACTTAAAGAAAGATAATACTAAATTGTATAAAAAAATTAATATTTAATATAAATATTTTCAATTGCGTACAATTTAAATTTGATCTCGTCAGCCATGTTGAAAAAAAGTAATATTCATTCTTTTATTTACTAAACCTATCTATGTAATTTAAAAAAGTTATAATCGCATTTTAAAAAACCCCGAAGTTTACTTTTCTGACTAAACTTTTCTAGAAACTTCGCAGTGGCAACCCTAGTTCTAAGGGTAGTCAGCTGCCTTAAGTTAAGAGCCTCGAAACAGCTGGGCATTGTGTTTTTATGTTGCTCGACCTTCAGTAAATAGTGTAGCGAATGATCCCTGCATATGGCTTTGTATATAAACGAGTTTCGCTACATTGTTACCAATATATCCCATTTTGCGAAACGCTGTCACGCGACTATGAAATTCCTTTATAAAATGTGGATAAAAAAGTATTTTTTTACGACATTCGTATCAAACTTCAGTTTTTTAGCTAGTACAGCAGCATAAGTAGCTACGTTGGTGGAGTTTTCAAAATAAGTAAAATAACCATAGGTCTCCAAGTGTATAGTCTAAGTCTGTAAGTGTCAACAGATGGAGCTATATTATAGCATTTATAGCTCGGTATCTTACGATATATTTTACGTACTATTTGACAGAGTCCCCACACGGAGCTATAATATATATTATAGCTCGATATATTTAGATATATTTTGGGTATATTGCATTCCTTCTCTGGTGTGACGTACAATCTTTCTCTCTTTTGATATCTTTCCCGTGTGGGGTGCCGAGCTTTACGATAATATATTTCTCGGTATATTAATAGTACATTACACAACTAGGGTGGTAAAACAAAGAAAGGCCAAGATCGCAGAAGTTTGCGGCCCGAGCTGCAAGCGAGGGACGTAAATATGCGATCGAGGGCTTTCTTTGTTACCTTCCGTGTTGTGTACATCATTTTATGTCTACACTTGGCCAGAAAGCGTCTTTTTCCGTACGCGCAGCGTGCGGAAAAAGCCACTTTATGGCCGGGTGTGGCATAATATATATTATAGCTCCGTCTGTGATGGGCTTTATCGAGTCTTTAGCTATACATGCACGAAGAAACATACATTAACCCAACAGAAAATCATTGGAAAGCTGAACTATCTGCTCTGCAATTAAAAATGTTTAAAGACGATTCAAGGGTTGTTTTAAGTATATAAAGACCGATCGAATGCAAAACGTGAACCATTAACCATTAGTCTATGGTCGTAGAATAGACAATCGACACGTCTCACGAGCCATAGACACGAGCGTCACGCGATCGCGTAATCACGTTTTAAATCGATGAATATACAAATTAATTGTACAGTCGCCATCAGATATATCGGAGCGGCCAAGGTGGTCACAAATATTTGAGCAAAGCCTCTATTGTCAAGGCGATAAAGTGCTTGTTCAGATATTTTTGTGTACCGTGGCCGCTCCGATATATTTGATGGCGACTTTTGTCATAAGGCTTACATACCCTTATAGAACTTGATATGAACTTATAGCATTTTTTCTTATGAAAGACAGCTCGATTCGATTACCTTTAATTTATACCCATTACACTGCAAGTCGCTTCCGACCGATACTTATGGAGGTCCAAAGGGGAGGGGCCTATGTCCAGCAGTGGACGTCTTATGGCTGTGATGATGATGATGATGACACTGTTATATTATATCTGTATTTTGTACTGACATAGCAGCTTTAATGGGCAGATTAGGTAGGTAGTAAATTAGATGTCTGTTTTTTTATTACTTGGATTAAGCCGATTGAGTGCTTGTGGCAGACCGAGCTGTCATAGTATATCTGTAGAATAAATAAAGTTTCGTAATGTTCAATTTGCACACGTACTGCATTCTATTAAAACTAGAGTAAATACGTATGGTTTACCATACATTGTTACAACAACAAAAATATGCTTATAGAGTCTACCTACGGTAAGTTAGCACTAACTTTGCAAGCGACAAAGTGTGTAGACAGCATACGCGTCAACTTAATGTTTGTTATAAAAAAAATACATACGAATATTATAGTGGCATTCGCCATACTTAGTCCCTGCAAAGTCCAAGAGAGGTTACTTAGACTGACTCTAAAAAAAAACAAATGTAGCATAGGTACTCTGTTTTCAGAATTGTACACATTGTAACGAATGCGTGAGAAAAACAAAACACGAATTCAGACAATAACTACCCCTTAAAAGTCAGAACATCTGTGATTTGAAACAAAAGAGCGAAACAATACAATTTAAAAATAACCACCAGATGTTCTATTTTCAAATTCGAAAACGGAACAGAAAGCCGGAAGTCTTTAGTCTATGGACTAACTAAGGAATTGCCAGATGTGTATACTTGTCAAGTCGCTTAGCTACTTTTGGACCGTATTTTGCAATCAATACGGTCGCTTTTACATTATTTTTTTGACGTGAGTTCCGACGTTTGACAGGTAAGCGGAAATTACGTGAAACTTGTGAGTTTCTGGTTATTGCCTTTTGCCAGATGTCGGATTTTTTATTTTTTGTGTAATTATTAAGTCTGGACTGTAGTTGTGAACAATAATGCGTAAGTTTAAAGAAAATAATACTAATGAATAATTTTTACAGTACCTACCTACATACAATGCTTTCAGAATTTACATGTCTTAAGTTCTTTTTTATTTAAATTAAGTAGTAAAGTGACAGCACTCCCTTTTTTATACAATTTTATCTGCTAGGATGAGATGCATGAAGGATTTTCTGCGTTTAGTATAGGTTATTAGATTTTTAAGTGGCTCACGGAGAGCCGTTTTGCTGCATTGATCGTAGCAAATGGAAATCCGTGATCTCTGCCTACCCCTTTTGGGATATAGGCGTCATTGTATGTATGTAGTAGATTTTATTATTTATTATATACAGGCTGGTCAAAAAAAGAACTAAATTCCCGTTGGCTGTAGGGTTTTGGGACGCTACCAATCTTCCCTAGATGGTTTTGGATTGAGATTGAGCGGCGGCGGTGAGTAATGGTCATACAAAAGTCCAAAAATTAAAACCATCTGAGAGTTTCCAAAACCATCTAGGGAGGATTGGTAGCGTCCCAAAACTTATCAGCCAACGGGAATTTAGTTCTTTTTTGGTCACTCTGTTCTCTTAATACTTGCTGATGCATGTAATTGATGTAATTAATCAATGATACATTTCAGCCAAATTGCATAATAAATATCATACTTTCAATATTTAAGAGAGTGGTAACAGTTCATAATTATTAAGTTAAAAATGGTTATAAAGTTTTAAGCCATTTTAAGAACATACCTCAATACCGTATTTTTGCAAATTCCGACATTAATATAAATAACAAAAACGCAAGGTGCATTAACAGCTGTCAGATTAAGACAAAAAAAAAACTAAATTATTACGGGCAGATGTCGCGTGCCGCCTACAAAATTACATTTGCCGGTGGTCATAAATAGAACCGGCTCAACTCCATACGAACAAACGTAAACTTATAACAACTAGCGCCAAACGCGGCTGCAAATATAATATTGTATAATAACGACAATTAAAAAGAACAAATACAGTTCCAAATTTAAATAGGGTGGCAAATTTTGGAACTACAGTTTTCTCTATATAAAATTAAGCACAGTGGCGCTACTAGCGACGGTAAATGTAACTTTGTATTATAATGACAATTAGAACGAAATTTAATTGAAAACACTTACCGGAACGCTTTAAGGAAAGTGCCATAACTATAAAATTGCACTATTTTGTTATAGACACTTTTAATCAAAGTCTAATTGATACTATACTTTTTTTTAATGCATTACGACTGGCGTGCGGTGTCCTCTGATGCAATATTGTTTTTGTAACTGTGAGCTGTGAGGTAGTTTAAAAAAAACTAGCTTTTAAGATAATGACGTAAGTACATGGTAATGTTATTGAAGGTAGATGAAATTATATTTTAATAATGGTAGGACACGAGTTTTGAATAGCTTTAGTTATAGACTTTAAGACTTTTTATAGTACATATATAATTTCCTTTTGAATTCAAATGGAGAAATTAAAAAAATGTTTATGAATATTTATAAACGTATGTATTTTATTTTATTTATTTAATATTCATAATATATTAATAATATTAAATACAATTTTAGGATTATTTGTTTACTTGTGTGTAAATTTATATTGGTGAAAAACTGCACCAAAAAGAAAATATCGCTCACCTAATCCAATCTTCTTCTTAATTTTCTTAAGCACCTTCATCTTGCCCCCCTTTTTGTCTTTCACGGGGGTGGTTTCAGGCTCCATCGCCATCGGGGGCAGCACCAGCGTTTGCGGGGGTAAATGCGAAGCCCTAGGGCACGCGGGGCAGTGGCATGCACCCCTAGCCTGCCGCACGCTCATACAACTGACACCCATCATAGTTACAGATCAAAACATAGGTCCATACGCAACGTCCAAAATTCCAAATCCAAGCGGCACAAAAAAATAACACACTGTATTTTGATTTAAAAAAAATACTAACACTTTTTTTTCTAAGTTCTTAATTCAAAATTTGAATGACGAACGACGAACGCGGAGAAGCTAACGCGACGACGTCCGCTCAGTACGAGCCCTACTGGCGGAGTGACGCTCGCTCGCTTGAAACGTTCAGGGGAGCGATGCGCGCGCAGGACGACGCGACGGTAAAACGGCGTAAGTATGTTTTGTGATATTTTGAGTTACGTCGTTTTTCCATTTATTACGTGTATTCTAATCCCCTTAGTGCATAGTGACGTATGTGCATTGTTGTTTAGGTTGAGATACGACTTTTGTATACGAGTGAGATAATAGCAGATGTAACGCTCCCGTTGAGATGCAAGTACTCATGAGTTATAATATAACATTGTTGATAGTCATGAAACTATTATAGTATGTGTTATATATTAATAATACTATGCTATATCATCCGTAATATCAATATCCGTATCAAATCCTAAACTAAGCAAATAAAATAATTAATAGTATTTAAGTATTTTAAGTCTTGGCAAAATTGAAGATGTGCCCAAACCATAATAAGTGGTTATACTTTTTTTGCTCGTACTCATGATCACCCAGCACCCTCATAATAGCAGAGTTAGTCGAAAAGAGTAAATTTATCATAAAATTTAATGGGATATATAAATCGACATGAAAAACTGACATTTGTAGCAAAAAAATTGTCGAAGCGTTTTGATATGGATTTGGATTTAAAGACTATGTACGTTAAAATCCGGCCACGCATGGTATGGTACATCTTTTTATTGAATGTGCATATTCAACCAACACTTCTAATTAATAATTTGGGGTTATCAAGCTACATAATAAAATTTAAAACATAATATAAACGTTACGTTGTCTATGAGTTTGATCACTATATACTCCACAGTGCCTATATTTTTTTGTCCACAGTGTTCTGACAGTGTTTACCAAATTTTCCTGTTAAAAATAGTTTTTTATTATAAATAAGATGAATCAAATGATACCTTATTACATTCTCTTTTCACCATAGCTAACATTTTTCTTAGTGTATTTAGATTGAAATAGTTCGGAGGTGTTCTAACTTTGGTGAGTTTGACTTTTTGACAAAAAAAATGGCTGCCATATAAAAATTACTTTCAGTGCTTGGAGTAGAAAGTTTTCCTGACTACCTCAAGTAGAATAGAGTTTCAAAACATTTTTTTTTTGTAAGATCACATTCTATTGACCATAAAACCGGTTGTGAAAATATAAATACAATTGTGGTATTGTAGTAGGAAGCGAGTGAAGATTATCAAAAAACGCTGGACAAAACATTAAAGATATGATGAAATACCTTCAGTAAAAACTGAGACAAGCCCATACATTTTTAATATGATTCTATTTTTATTATATATTACTATGATTAGAGATTATTTATAAAAAAGAACTGCTGATGAAATGATTAGAGATTATTTATAAAAATGTGTATCCGAAAGGGAGATGTACCATACCATGCGTGGCCGGATTTTAACGTACACAGTCTTTATTCGCTGTGCGAGACAGTATAGTTAGCAGTGACGGTGGGTGGAATTTTTTCTTAGGCAATCCAGAGCTTTTATGGCTCCAATTTTCTTAATGATCTGTAGAAAAACTGCTCAGGTGTCTGAAAATTAGGCAAGCCGGCGGGAATCGAGTTATACGGACGAGCCGCAGTGGCTAGTTAGGTTATAGTATTTGTTTGGTGTGCCTTTAATTACTACCCAAAATTGAATTACTAACTATGTATAAGAGAAGAGAGCGGCTGTGTACCGACTTTGTAAGAGACAAAGTGTGGGCAGCCAGTTAAAATGCCAAATTTCTAAAAAGAAAATTATATGGTAGCTAGATGTCGTGCTGGTGTCAGAACGTATTTCCGATACCGTGGTTCTAGAGATGACGGAAGGCCTGGTTCCGAATTCAGATGCGTATCATCCTCCTCTGGAGATTTCGGTTCCAACAAATTGTTTCACACGCCGACCTCGGGTTGAACGATTAAATCCTAGCAATGTGGACATGCAACGTGACTGGAACTTCTCTAAAGGCAACTATGAGCTTCTGTATAAATTGGTCTCTGAGATATGCTGGCAGGAAGTTCTTAGTGCTGTGGATGTTGACACTGCTGTTGATACCTTTTATGATTCGTTGTATGGAGTTTTTGACCTATGTATCCCGAAACGAATCCGGTCAAGAAAGCCTAGTAGACGTTATCCTGTCTGGTACACTGCAGACCTCATTAATGACCTAAAACGTAAAGGTGAACTTCATCGAAAATGGAAGGCTACTCAAGATAGAAACGTGTATGATGAGTTTTCGAGGCTGAGGTCTGCAGTGAAAAAACGTATAGCATTAGCATACGAACGCTACCTTGATCGAATTCAGAGTAAGGTTAGAGACAATCCTCGTGCATTTTGGCAATACCTTGACAGTCTTAAGTCAAAGGGTGGGTTTGTCTCTAGTGTGACTTTGGATGGAGAGAAATTTGTAGGAGGTGAGGCGGCTGGTGCATTCGCTGATTACTTTTCTGGAGTATTCTTGCCCGACCATCCGCGTCTGGACTCGGTCGGAACTAGCAATAGGAGTCGTGGAGCTGGTGCTAACCTCATTGATATTAAGTCATTATCGATGGGGGAGGTCGCGTCAGCAATAAAGCGACTTAAGTCCAACTGCTCAGTAGGGCCAGACAACATACCCGCGTATATTGTAAAAGGATGTGCCGAGAGCCTTAAGAACCCGATATTATATATTTTCAATTTGGCACTCTCATCTGGAAGTTACCCTTGTCGCTGGAAGATGTCAAGAGTAAGGCCGATCCCAAAAGGGGGTCAGGGTGACACGACAGCGGTAGAGAATTATAGACCAATTGCTGTTCTTTCCACGTTGGCAAAGCTATTTGAATCTATACTCCATCGGACTCTATCAACACAAGTTAAACCATATTTATGTGATGCTCAACACGGTTTTAGAACCAGTCGCTCCGTAAATACAAACCTTCTAACTTTGGTAGACATCATCTCTGAACATCTTGATAGGGGTATCCAGGTTGATGTCCTTTATTTTGATTTCAAGAAAGCTTTCGATCGCGTAGATAATGATGTGTTATTGGAAAAATTGGACCAAATTGGCTTCTCTCCTAGATTACTGTTCTTTTTCGCGAGTTATCTACGTGATCGACAGCAATATGTTCGACATGGATGCTTTGTCTCGGCCCCATATCATACTCGATCTGGTGTCAGTCAAGGCTCTATATTAGGGCCTTTCTTGTTTGGTATAATGATAAATGATCTCCAGTCGATTCTAAAGTCATCTCAATGTCTTCTTTACGCTGACGATTTGAAGTTAGTATCCGGTGTGGGGCAAAAATCTGACTGCGAATCATTACAAGAGGATATCAACCTGGTTCTCCGGTGGAGTATAGATAACAAACTTCTTTTCAACTATGAGAAGTGCTGTGTCTGTACCTTCAGTCGTTTGCGTGATCCAGTATTGGCTCAATATGTGCTGGGATCTGAAACCATATTGCGGGTCTTTTTTCAGTTAAGGATCTTGGGGTGGTCTTCGATATGCGTCTAACATTCCACGAGCACATAATATCTCTTGCTGCTGACTGCTATCGGAGACTAGGCTTTGTAATTCGCAACATGCGTGATTTCATAGACCCATTGGCGATTAAGCTGGTTTACAACGCCTTGGTTAGAAGCAAGCTGGAGGCTACGTCGATTGTGTGGCTCCCATATGAATCGACGTACACCCTGCTGCTGGAGAAGGTTCAAAAAGCCTTTCTGAGGTTCCTATATAAAAAAATGTATGGGTATTACCCATTCCTGTACCCAACAAAATACTTGTTAGGAATGCTCGGGTACAATTCGTTGGAGGTGAGGCGCAACTTTTGTTTGCTGACTACCGCATGTCGGGTCCTGCGCGGCGAGTCCGACTGTCCAGAGCTGGTAGGTCGTCTGGTGCGACTGTTTGTTCCCGACGTCCCTAGAATGGCGCTCAGGCCTCGGCAACGCGACCTCTTAATGGTACCAGAGGCGCGCACTCAGGCGCGCAAGAACTCGCCACTCCTTCGTGCTCTCACACAACTAAATGCGTTCTTGGCATCAGTACCTGAGTGTGATCTGTTTGCGTGGCGATGGACGACTGTTTTTTGTGAATGTTTGAAATTCTGTGAAGGGATGGATAAAAGATGTTCAACTGTTATGTAATCTGTTATTATGTTGTTGTCTAATGTTATTTTAAAATGTTTTTGTGATCTCATTAGATTATTAGTTTCATGGCGCATTAGTTATACTGTAATGTCATGTAAACGTGTTGTTTGATTAAATAAATAAATAAATAAATAAATGGTGGCAATTCCACAATTTGTAAGTTTTTACAGACTTGTTATTTTTAGCTAGTTATGTAATGAATTAGTTAGGAATACATTGAAAACAGTATCAATTTTAATTAGTGATTTACTCGTAGTATTATGCCGATTCGATAGTTTAAATTGAAACAAAGATGGACCCTCCATCAGAAATTGGTTAAAAATGTGAAACAAACATTGCGTCAAAGGAATAGCCGTAAACAAAACACTGAATTTGTTTTTTTTTCTGTCTTAGAAACCAGGAAATTCCAATTATTGTTTTATTAAGTATCTAATAAAACCCAGTTACCTTCCACATCTTATCATTCGTGTTTCCCCAAACACTCGGTACAGAACCTCTGACCTGCAGGCCATCCATGGTCCCCATTTTATCACTTATCGCGCTATGCGTCACTTTCACACTTACATACTTGTTAGAGCGTGACAGCTATGGTGACAGGCGATAAAAACCCGACCATAGTAGGCTAGCTGGCGATAAGGGGGCCCACCGGCACCGACTATCAGTCCGCCTGACGATATCGGCCTGTCAGTTAGGATAAAAAATTTACAGCTCCTAACTGACAGGCCAATATCGTCAGGCTGACTGATAGTGGGTGGGCCCCATAAGAAATTTAATAGAAACAGACAAAACATACAAGTGGTAGGTGTACCCAAAAAAAAAACCGCAAATCGATGTCGTTTAGCCGTTTGGTACATACATACTAAAGGTCAAAACAAAATTTTTGTCCAGCAGCGCTTAAAAAAATCCCTAAGGAGGAGGGTGCTGATTCATATTTTTTTTTAATGGGAAACATTTTTTTCTTCAAAAACTATCGTGTGTAGTATCACTAGTATCATATGAAAGGGCTTATATAGGTGGTTCTAAAAAATATACCACATCATTACATTTCAGCCAATTTTAAATTAAATCAAAAATAATTTTCAAAACATACCAAGTTTGATCTCCTCTAGATTCTAGATACGATATCACTGGTTTTTTTTGTACAATTGATCACAAATGATATTTGAATAGAAGAGGTAACAGACAGACATACCTACAGAATTATAATATAAAGATTATAACGTCGATGTCGTACAGATAACACAAATATGTTACTAGTGTTAACGATATCTGCATTCTAATTAGTAGATATCATTAATTTAAACACGTGATTATAATTATATTAATTAATTGCAATTAACTTGAAATAAATAATAATATCTTGCGCATAACGGTACATAATGAACCATATTGAATTTTTATTGAATTTATATTTTCTGTTTAGGGTAGTCCTTATTTCATTTTTTTAAGTAAAAACTTTAGTCGCGTTGGGCACTTTTTGGTAGGGGAAAATCTTATGGGTTCGAGGGACCGACATGATGACATCAACGTCACGAAAACGAAACACCATACGATTGAGAAACATGTAAAATAAAGTGAAGTGAAGTGAGGTGTGATGAAAAGTGAACATTTAAATAATTTATTTCCTAAAATAAAAAGTTATAAGTTTTCTTCTTCTATCGGCAGTCCTTATAAAAGTCCATTAGAAGAAAAAAAAAACTGCCGTCTTTTTTTAGCGGATTTCGCCCAGGGCCGTAAGCCAAGACTGAATTTTAATATTGTCTCTCTTTTAAAAACATAATAGAAACTGAAACTCCAAACAAAGGTTATTTCGTTACAATTATTTCTGCAAAAGTGCGAACAGCCGCAAATGCCACCAGATGCGCGCGCACCTTGCCGGAGGCTGCGCGTGCGTGTTTTTGCGCTTTGACAGCTGCGGGGTCAACGAACTCACCGAATTCAGCTTACATGAAAATCTAAATTTTTCTATGTACAAGTGATTTACAGTTACAAAAAAACTATTTTAATTATTACATTTTTTTTAAGTATAAAGTCGTCTATATTGGTTATAAATGCATATACATAAGCAATATTGCTTACATGGATGATAAATATTAATTGATTAACGAGAAAAAAAAAGAAAAAAGAAAAGTGTAATTTTTAAATATCAGTTAATATTTAATTTATACCTGATCGATTATCAATTGTGTGTAATTGTGTATATTGTAGCAAGCAAATAGTACCTACATATATCTATCTACATATCTATCTTTCTATCTCAAATGATATGGTAGTAATGATTAATGTATTAGGTATTAATTTAATGGTGTGTCTCAATAGGCGTAGTTTGTATAACCATTTACTGATTGTTACCTGCATCGTATTTATTTATTCACAAAAAAAAGGAAAAATACAAACCGCAATGAATCATAATCGTATATATTTTTTACTTTACAGCAATATTTTACAAAGAACAACTGAAAAATTTATGCCCTAAGCCTCAAAACACACCTGAGCTGAATTAAGCCAATTCATAGACAAAATGCTTAAATTTGTCTATGGTAGCTGATTTTTTTGTATGGAGGCCATTGACAAAAATAAGCATCCATAAACAAATTTAAGCATTCATAGACAAATTTAAGCATATTGTAATTTTTGTCTATGATTTGGCTTAATTCAGCTCAGGAACACGTACTTGCGTCACTTATCAAGCCTAAAACTTGAGTCACTTATCAACTTCGCTCGTAACGTTTTAACTTCAATGGCTTGCCCCCAGGCCCCAGAGGCCCCTGGACCCTTAATTAGTTAATTAGTTTACGGGCTAAATTGGGCCCTTGATTGGGTTAACTACATCCGCAGTAAGGCGAGAGAAGGAAACTTTTTGTTAATTTTAGACTTTAAATATTTTCTTTCTCAATATGAATTAACTAAAGTATACATAAATATGATGATTCTATCATAAATAAAAGTATAATCTTTATTATATCACCCAATATGAGTAATGATAATGATTAATGAAATAAAATCAGATACCTAAGTAATGAATTGTTTTTAAAGTCATCGACTAGTCGCATTCAACCAAATATGTCTTAAGAGTCGCCAGGACGCTCGCGTTCCCATACAAACGTAGTTTAGCTCTCATTTTAAAACGTCACGCTTTAGAACCACGAAATTTGGAAAACAAAAAAAATTTAATACAAAGAAAATACAGCCAGATACAGATTTACATACAAAACTTATTTTTGCTATATTTTCTTTGTATTACAATTTTTAGCAACGAAAACGAATTACCGACATAGATCTGTACTGCTAGAATGCCCATGCCAAATTTCGTGGTTCTAAAGCATGTCGTTTTAAAATAAGAGCTGAACTACGTTTGTATGGGGACGCGAGTTCACGCGAGCGTCCTGGCGACTCTTAAACATTTTGTTATTTTTATCTCGTAACCATAAAACAATAATTTAAAAAAAACATCTCCAACCATATAATAAAACAATAATTACATCCTTCAAAGAAAAAAACAAATAAACCCTTTAATTTATTTCAATATTCGTATAGCATGGCACGCCGAAAAAATAGAAAAAGTGACATACAGCAGTTTAAAATGAGTACCTACATAGTGAGACTTACTTTTTTTCGTTATTTTTATTTTTAACTAGCGACCCGCCCCGGCTTCGCACGGGTGCAATTATACATATAAACCTTCCTCTTGAATCACTCTATCTATTAAAAAAAAACCGCATCAACATCCGTTGCGTAGTTTTAAAGATCTAAGCATACATAGGGACAGACGGCTGGAAGCGACTTTGTTTTATACTATGTCTTGACTATAACAATCACGCATATTAATATCCAAAAAACTTTAATAATTATGCTCCTCCGAAACATATTGCAAAAATAGGAAAATTGAAGTTACGCACCTTTGACATGTGACTTTTTTTCACACCATCACCAACTGCACACGTCAGCTGTGTACAGTTACGATTTCATTCATATTTCTATAAATCAAGGTGCATATAGCACGTGCCGGTACAGTCAGCAGCAAAAGTAGCTAGCGGGTAGGGTGTTCAAAATGAGCTGGACACGACTTTATTGTTAAGATAATAAGAGCGTGTGTAGGTCATTTTGAACATCCTACCCGCTTAGCTACTTTTGCTGCTGACTGTACTAATAATAATAAAATAACAAACCAATAAAATTTTAACCTTATACACTACAATAGAATTCAATTTAATGGCTGCTCTACATGATGGGCCATCATAGGGACGCAGCTATACGACGGAGCGAGATCGCGATATCATTAGCTCCCTCTAATGCATAGCTGCGTCCCTATGATGGCATTGATGGCCCATTATAGGGTCGCCACACACCTAGCGGTTTTCCTCGCGGAATTACCGGAAGTAGCGGAAATTTGTCTATGGTAGCGGAAATTTGTCTATGGTAGCAGATTTTTTGTATGGAAGCCATAGACAAATTACCGGAAGTAGAGGAAATTCATAGACAAAATGCTTAATTTGTCTATGAATTTCCGCTACTTCCGGTAATTCCGCGAGGAAAACCGCTAGGTGTGTGGCGACCCATATAGAGGTATAAAATCTTGCAGAGGAAGAAAACCAAATTTGTTTGCGGTCACGAATTATTGGTTACAACTTTATTGACTAAGTAATAACGATCCTTTTTAAACAATTCGAATTTTGAAATAACGAAACAGTAAGTTTGTAAAAGTATTGCAAACTTATTTTGTAACATTAGAAAATGATCAACTACTCCTATGTCAATACAAATAACGTTCCTTTTAAAATGATTCGAATTTTGGAATGACGAAACAGTAAGTTTGTAGAATTGCAAACTTATATTTTAGTAACATTAGAAAATGATCAACCCCTCTATATACAAATAACGTTCCATTTAGAATGATTTAGATAAAGTCGGGTAGCAAAATAGAAAAGTACGAATGCAAAATCAAATTTGCGGTTACTGAAAATAAAACGCCATCTTATAACAAAGCAATAAAGATCAAATTTGGAAGAATTCACATTTGATGACTGAATAATAAAATTGTAACGCACGCGACATATGAATGAAGAAGCAGTATTGCTTTTTTTCGACCTTATTACTTAAACACTAAAGTCGATTTTTTTTAAAAGACAGTGGCAGTGGCCCGAAACCTTTTTTTGCAATGGCATGTGCGTATTAGAAAGGTGTTTTTTTTCTTTTTTTTTGATAATTGAAGGGCTTGGAAAGTTCAATAGAAAGGCCTATTACAGGAAAGGTGGTGGTACATCTTGTTAGGGTGGTTTAAGGTCAAATTCACATATGGAGAATATGAACAGTTATGATAGGTTAGTAATAATGTTATTAAAAGGTGGGTGAATAATGAGTGACAGTGACAGGTGCAATAGTTAGGGCTCGTTGCTAGGTCATACAGATGATATCTAATATTGTATAGTTAAGAGAAAATATGGAATGTAACCTACATTATGTAGGTAGCAGTCAGGCACGTCAACATTTTTTGTAGGCAAGCCGCTAATTTAGCTGTCTTTTTTTCCCGTGAGTTGTTAGATAAGTGCTCAAACGTCTGCTAATCGAACGAGCGAAGCGTTAGCGAAGCGAGTTCTTAATTAAAAACAACTTCTGGCTACTGGGACGTCTTGGCATTTCGAAAGTTTTTTGATTATGAGACTTTGTTCCACGATAACTTCAGTAAAGTTTTTCTGATCTTTATGAAATTTGTTGGGGTTGTAGTAGAGATACATAAAATTTGAGAGTTCGTTTATGAGCTGGATCGATCAAGGGGTTGGACTTAGAAGGCGAAAAAAAATCTTCATATGGGTCTTGTTATATTGGTCAACTCGTTTGCAAGTAAATCGCGAGTTCTCACTTCGAGGCGGACTACTAGTCTAATCTAAATAAATATCTCGTGTGTTGCTACTTAAATAAAACACATACACTATACTCGATATTTTGTACCAAGCTATTACTTAACTTACTCAAAGGCGCCGCCGATTCGTATAAAAAATCGTCTCGACATTATCCAGTCTTAGTGACACCGTGATTTGTAGTAGCCATACGTATTCGAAGGCCAGATATACTGGTTTATTAAGTCTGGCTTCCGAAGTTCCTGCGGACATATGTCGCGTGCGCATCTGGCGTCTTCAACCTTTAATGTTTTTTTTTCTGTTTTTATTTTCATCGATTGTTTAAATTAAATGGTGTTTGATAGAAATGTCCAAACTGTAATGCAGAATTACACGCACTGCACAGGGGGCCTACTGCGAAGTTCGAAAATCGACAGTTCGCTGTCCCCGTCTATATCGTTCTTGTATATTCGAGAGCGACAGTGATGCAAATAGACGATTCGACGATCGAAGTGGTTCGCGATTATGGCCCAGATAACAATAATTTCATACATTTGGGATCCGTATAGAAAACCCTAAGGAGTCTCACACTGCTGAGGTTTCCGCATGCGGCGCCGGTGTGCAAGCGAGATAGCGCTCTGCGTGTGTATAGCGCTGTCACGCTTGCACACCGTTATTTTTTAAACACCTATTCTATATTAATACACCTATTACCTACAATGTCATGTCTAATCATTGTGGCTCATAGACACCAAAAAAAAGTGAACACAGATAATAGACTTCACTGCGCATCTTCACAATAACCTTTGTCTAGTAAATGACCTTTCATCCATCTGTCCAGATGACAGCTGTCAGACGTTACGACCTATAAAGAATGCGTCAATTTTTATAATTGCACTCGCAGCTGATCTGTGCAAGTGTTTGACCCAATTGATTGGCAGAAAATGCCAGAATAAGTACAATGTTGCAAAGGTTACCAAGTTGTTAATTACATGTCGTGCACAGTTAAGCCAATGTAAAGGTGCTCTTACACGGGCGATAAAAATTGCCGAATTGGCGCAATTTTGACGTCACGGCCATTACAAGCAATAACAAGCAATTCGAAATATTGCTCAATATAGAGCAATCATTCCTCCAGTATGGCGCCAATATTGCTCCACTCAATCGCCCCATTTGCAGCAATTCGGGAAACTAGGCAAATTGCCCAAAAATTGCCCGTGAAAAGGCACCTGAGTGGAGCAATGATTGCCGAATTAATGTCGCAATATCTAGAAATTGCCTCGTATTTCGCAATTAAATGCTCCACTAGTTTCGGCACCGTATCGCCGGGCAATATTTGCCCGAAAAATCGCCCGTGTAAGAGCACCTTTATTGCACGAGCGGAGCGCAAGCGAAGCGAGTTCTTACAAACAACTTCTGGCTACTGGGACGTCTCGGCATTTCGATGGCTTTTTGATTTTGAGTTTGTTCGACGATAACTTTAGTTAACGTTTTTCTGATCTTTATGAAATTTGCACCCCTAGAGGATAAAAGGTTTACACACTTATTTCAGTCAATAAAGTGTGTCTTGGTGTTGCATGTTTCAATAAAAAAATATTCATCGCTAGAAAGATGGTGGTCAACAAGGCCAAAGAATTATTATAAGTGGCCTTCAAAAAAGGAGTGTACAGGTTCTTAAAGGGTAGGCAACGCGCATGTGAATCCTCTGGGGTTGCAGGCGTCCATAGGCTGCGGTAGCTGCTTACCATCAGGCGGGCCGTATGCTTGTTTGCCGCCGTCGTGGTATAAAAAAAAAAGTCTACGGTCACCTGCCACTGTAATACATTTCCTAAAACTAAGGCTACTTTTAATTCAGATGCAGACAGATCGGCCCATGCGGGCGGAGCTGCGGGATCAGCTAGGTAGTAAAAAATATCAGTTCCTTCTTGTTCGTGGGAGGCCTAGTGTATGGACACAACATCATCATCATCCTAGCGTTTCTCCCGGTTTTGGGGTCCGCTTGACAACCTAATCCCATGAATTGGCGTAGACACTAGTTTTTACGAAAGCGACTGCCATCAGACCATCCAACCCAGAGGGGAAACTAGGCCCTTTTTGGGATTAGGTCCGGTTTCCTTACGATGTTTTCCTCCACCGAAAAGCGACTGGTAAATATCAAATGATATTCCGTACATAAGTTCCGAAAAACTCAGTGGTACGAGCCGGGGTTTGAACCCGAGACCTCCGGATTGAAAGTCGGACGTCTTACCGCAATGCTACCAGCGCTTCAGTCTATGGACACAACAGGTAACAGTTTTTTTACCTCTACGGTAACAAACTGATGGCCTGTCTGATTGACCGCTTACAACTCCAGGGGAATCACACGCGCGTTGCCGAGGCTTGAAGCGTATAATGGGGTGGGCACTCACTAACAGTCGGCCTGACGATATTGGCCTGTCAGTTGTTCGGAGCTGTCAAATTTTTGTTCTAAGTTCTAACTCACAGGCCGATACATAGATTGACAATTGTACAATGGCAATCGATAATTGCAATAAGCAATTGTAAAATAGAAATAGGCTAACCTACATTTTTTAATAAATAAAGAAACAATAAGCTCCGGTCTTACTGCTCAACTGTTCAGGTTCCGTCACCTAAAAAAATCGCAATTAAAACCGAACTACATACACATACCATACCGCTTCACAATTGCCAACCTAAAAATAAAATTCACCCGGCCCGCAAGGACGGTCAAAGCCTTAAAAAAAGAAAATTCTGAATTTCGAACATCTGTCAGCCACGCGCGCGGCGCGTGCCGTCTGGACCAATGAGAGCGAAGCATTTTGCACGGTCCAAATGGTCTTACGTGCCAAGATTACCATTATATGTGCTAAGCGAATTTCAACTTAAAGTTAACTGCTTTTAGTCTTTTAGAGTTTTCACACATGAGATACAATTAGTCTTTTCAGAAATAAACTGTCAATGGAGATTGGAAACCTTTTGAGTTTCGAAGTGATAAATATCTCAGAAAATTTATTACAATATCGACCTTATAGTTTATTAATAAAGGCGAGTTGGTATAGAAAATCGTATAACCTATAATTTTAAAGTTATGACGTTTTAGAAGCACTGTATGAAGGGTAGTTTTTTCTTAAACATTGCCATATTGCGTTTTTGTTTTAGCTTTTTTTGCGAGGAATGCCATTTGGCAGCTTTGACGGAATTGGTCAAATTGTGGCATTATATGAAGTTTTTTTGTTCATAAATACGTTTACTTAGCTTTAGCAACACAACGATGTGTTAGTATGTGACCATGTGGCCTTAAGCAAATCATGAAAAGAGATTTTATTAGTTTTTTTTTTAAATATAATTTTTAGGAGGCAATTAGAACGGACTACTAGGATACAGTCGCCAATCGCCATCAAATATACCGAAGCGGCCAAGGTACTCAAAAATATCTAAACATGCACTTTATCGTCTTGACAATAGAGGCGTTGTTCATGTTCAGATATTTGTGACCACCTTGGCCGCTCCGATATATCTGATGGCGACTGTAGTAGCCCGCCCAACGATGGAAAACTTAGAGGAAATAATTCGTGTATAACCGAATTTTGGTAGTTGACACAAATTTCTTACACAACATACTAAAAGTACCGGTCCCCATCCACCGGTACTTTACCGGTGCCGCAAGGGGGGTGTAAAGGTAATTACTCGTCTTCGTTCGGTGAGCTATAGGATTTTACGAACAGGGGGCCGATTTTTGACAGCCGGACGCTCGACTTCAAAAAATTCAAGCTCGAAAATAATCGCACACAAAAGTTTGTTGCTAATTCTTTCGCATGGAATTAATAGCTTAAATAATCATGATTTTAAATTTCTATCGCTGTTATTTTTAAAATATAATTTCATCGTTTTATTCAGAGTTTTAAATGTCACTTTCGAGTGCTCGAATCTCAAAAATCACCCCCCTGACCTGTACCCACTAATGTATATGTCGGCGGCCGATCATAAGATCAGGCATATCGTGAAATTCCTAGGCATATCGTGAAACGTGAAAATCTTTGACTCGTTCCCAGAGTCGGCGGAGCCCCGCTATCTATTTCTGGGCAGTTTGTTCCTTCGGGCATCTAAAGCAACCTAACGAACCTAACCTACCTATACATTGGTTTAGTGTGACTATCGTTAAAACATTACACAGGAACATTACGATCTGCCTGATTTTACGATCGGCCGCCGACATATATATCAAGATATAACACACATCATCAACTATGTAGATGTTGGCGACATGTCAAAGGAATGAAAGGAATTTATTAATTATGCGATTTGTTCTAAGCCGATTGTATGTACATACAATAAGCCTTTATTCTGTTTGTATGGCTGCACAGATAAAAGGATATCTTAATCCAAGATATTTCATTCTTGTATATAAGGAAAATCGATAATTTCTTGAACCAAGTATGATTTTGTTGAACCAAGTATGATTTTGTTGATCCAAGATAGAACTTACTTGGTTCAAGATATTTTTTACTTGATTTAAGAAATTATCGATTTTCCTTATATACAAGAATGAAAAATCTTGGATTAAGATATCCTTTTATCTGTGTGGAGGTGTAGATAAGCTAGGAATGACGAACCTATAGTCTGGCAAACCAAAAGCGCAGTAACAGTCAGAGTAACATGCTATACCCATCCCTTTTTTAGTAGTGAGAGTACTAGCATTAGAAAAAGATAGTATGATTCTCCCTGTCTATGCTTGAAGTGGAACAAACTCTGGCCAAACTATAATTAAAAACCGGCATTTATAAAATATGACCAATGTACGAAAGGGATCCATTAATTACATCACACCTCAAGGGGAGGGGAGGGGGTCCACAAAATGTGACATATCGTGACATGGGGGAGGGAGGAGTTCCATGTTTGTGACCTCACATACAATTTTTTTACAAAATCTAAGTAAAAAAAAAACAACATTGTACCAAACTAATTTTCTACATACTCGGATTTGTTTGAATACTTTCGTTCCCTATAAATTTGATACAATTTTTCTGGCAATCTTAATAAAAAGCTAGTTTCAATGTGATGTGATGTTGTAATTTTTACCTTCCTAAACTAAAAATCTAAATGTGACGTCACACTAAGGGGGGAGGGTGCAGTTAATTGTGACGAAGTGTGACAAGGGGGGAGGGAGGGGTCAAAAGATCATGAATTTGGTGTGACGTAATTAATGGATGATCCCAAATTACCATCGGGTATCGGGTTCATAATTGCATACCCAATTTATCAATGAATTCATTCATGGTACCCCGAACCCGATGGTACAATGTAGTTATGTAGGTATAATTAGCAATATGTCCGTATTTTACGTTTTTATATTCGGCGACTGTAATACTTGAATTGAGATTGTGTTGGCGGAACTACTAGCGCATACTTTTCGATGGAGTTTTTTGGTCGCATATTGTAGCATCCATAACAATGACAGAAAGGATTTCCATACAATATTGTGACACTGTTGCCGGGCCCCGCGTGTCGGGCGGGCGCGCGCCGGCACATCCACCGGGAGATCGAAGTAACTCCATTATATAGAAGCAGCAGGTTGTGCACGGCATTCGTCGAACTCAATTCTGACCGGCTTGCTTAAGAACTCGTAGAAAAACTATTGTGTGCAACGGTACATAATTAGGTCTTAAAATTCTCGGGTCTGTTTTTACCAAATTCGGCTTCGCTTCATTTTGTAACTTCGACCCTCGAATCTTAAAGAACCCTTATAATTATAATACTATTAACTAAGTATATACTGTGTTCCTGCTGGTGAGTAAGGTTGCCAAAGAGCTCAAAGAGGACCCAGTGTGTTCACGACGAGGGACCTCTCTTGTTCCTTTAGCCGTCAACACAGTGAATCCTCCTGTTTTTAAAGGGTCGGCAACGCGCATGTGACACCTCTGGAGTTTCAGGCGTCCATAGGCTACGGTAGCTGCTTACCACCAGGTGGGCCGTATGCTTATTTGCCACCGTCGTCGTTGTATAAAAAAAAATATCCGGATCTGGATCCGTATCCGAATCTTTGCCAACCCTACTATTGTGGTTCTATGAGGTTGGCAACTGTCTACGGTTTGGTCAGATGAGCATAGTAGTCCTAGCGGTACGCCTTAAACATGCTGCAAATGGTGTTAAAAGCATGAAAATTGGAACGATTGATCTTTAGGCCAAATTAATCGATTTGGCCCGTAGCAGTAAAAAAAAAAAAAAACAGAGTGCAGTTATGACGTCATCTTTTTTTTGTATGGAAAAAAAATAAATTTTGTTCTGAAACCTATCGTGTGTGGTATCAAATGAAAGGGCTTTTTGAGCCAATTCTAAAAATATATCACATCATTATATTTATGTCACTTGTTTCAAATGAAAATAAAAATAATTTTCAAAACATACCAAGTTTGGGCTCCTACAAATACGATACGGTTGAATATTTTTTTGTAAAATATACCTTAAATGATACCTGATATCCTCATTTCAAACCCCAAGAAAGCAATTTTGAAAATAATTTCACTAAGTATTTTTTTTTTAATTTTTCATTATTACGAATGTGGGATCTATCAATCTATCAATTAAATATAAAAAATAATCATAAAACACTGGTGTTTGTGCAATTATTAGTTTTCTTTTTGATTCGATTTTTTATCTTGAGCATGGATTCCGCCCCCGCTCCCTCCCCGCGTCCCTTTCTTGCCCGCTCGGATAATTATCGGAGTAATGAAACTCTGTTTACACGTTCTTTTGATATAACGTGATAGGTGAGCTCGAGGAACCCGGGTTGCACATATCAAGATTTTATTCTTACTTAAAGCGAATTAAGTTTATCCCATTTTTTGCGAACTTGAGGGTGGGTAAAGTTATATCGAGTTTTACCCAACATTGCTCAAGTCGATTTGCGCTTAAATAATGCGATTATAGTATTATTAGTATTAAACAAGAATTACAGCAAGTCTCTAGGGTAATCCTATCATTCCCTTTAGTTCAGCGATAAGTACGTAAACTTTTGTACAAATTAGGTGGGCAATGATAGGTACGCGTTTTTGATCTTTACGGCACAAGGTGCATACAAGCATTCCAAAGTACAAGGGTTGTCACATTTGACTTAATTTTTTTAATTTAGTCATGCATTAGTATGTATATTAAACAAAACATAATTAAATGAGTTATATTTCATTATTTATAATAGAAACAAATCATAACGAACCTATCTTAGTAATGTTTACAAATAAATCGGCAGATCAAAGAAAATTATGTATATATAGAATACTATGGTTTCACATTAACAATTACATTAAAAAAATAAAGAAACAGTTCCAAAACGTCATATATATATTTCAAAAACAATAATCACCTTTTTTCGTGCCGAGTGGTTAATACAAAAAGCTGATAGCCTTAAGATTTTTTTGTCTTGGGCAAAGTTGGCCATCACTAGTTGTTACATTACAACGTAACATTGCCCACATCAAGACTTCTTCATTCATTATCCTTTTGAAATCGAATTACGATATAAACAATCTAGAGTAATGGCAACTGTCACAATACTCTAAAATGAAAATGCTGAAGCAAAAAGCTATAGGGAAACAATTGCATAAGAAAAGCCTTTTAACTGTACATAGTTCCCGTACATTGTTAAGGACCATTCATCTTTTGTTTCTTTTCCTCATTGTATGGAATCTAAAAGAGCACCCTCTACAATAAGGTTTCACTGGCTTTCCCCATTGCCTTATTATATACAGGTATAAGTATAAGTATGGGTTTTACTCACCATGCTTTCCCATTTTGTGAGATTCACATCAACACTTTCCCGCACCAGAATACTATAAAATTACGTAAATTAATGAATTTGTTCAAAATGTTGGGCAAAGTTTCGCCTGGGGGCAAAATTGGAGGATATTACGATACTCGTACTCGTATTGAGTAAAACGACACACTTTGTAAACATTAAAAATCAGAAAAAAATACTAAATGTAATTATTTTCAAAATTGCATTCTTGGGGTTAGATATGAGGATATTAGGTATCATTTGAGATATATTTTACAAAAAAATATTCCTTGGTGTCGTATCTGGAGGAGCCCAAACTTGGTATGTTTTGAAAATGTTTTATATGTTTATTTCAAACATGTGACTGAAATGTAATGATGTGACATATTTTTGGAATTAGCTCAGAAAGCCCTTTCATTTGATACCACACACGATAGGTTTCAGAACAAAATTTTTTTTTTTTCCATACAAAAAAAAGATGACGTCATAACTGCACTCTGTTTTTTTTTTTTTACTGCTACGGGCCGAATCGATTCAATTGGCCTAAAGATCAATCGGTCCGATTTTTATGCTTTTAACACCATTTGCAGCATTATACTGAATTTCGGCGTGTACCGCTAGCACTATAGCTTGTACTCGCTAGTTTTGTTCTATGGTATTTGGCTTAAAGGGCATCCAGGTCAAGACAATATTTAATAATATTCATTGCATTAGTATTCTTGGCTGAAGATATCCTTTTCAACCGACTTCAAGATTTCGAAAGAGGACCTCCTTAATTTTTGGAAGATAGCTGGACTGATTTGGAAAATTCTATTTTTTGGTTGAAAGAGTATACTTCACAGTTGGTCCCATTGTCACCAGGTAAAAAAAACGTCCTCTATAATCTTTCGGGGCCCCCTGATGGTGGGGGCCCTGGGCACGGGTCCCGTGTGCCGTGTGCCCTTATGGTAAAGACGGCATTGTCTGTAACCCGGGTAGCCTAGGGGTTAGGTGTCTGCTATTTAAAATTATAAGCTTATCAATCGTCCGTACCTCTTCTAACACAGTATCATTAATATACTATCCATAGGTACATACAGTATCTTTCATACATTTTAGAACACGTGAGAGGAAATCAGAACAACTTTTTTCAACAATTCCATTTAGAAAGTCCCATAACGTGAGAAATCATATGATCGCCGCTTTCCGATCAGCTGATTATGAAAAAAAAATACAGGTACCAACATACCCCGACTTTGTGCAATAGTCCCTTTGTCAATTAAAAAAAAAACCAAATTGAAACCTTAAACGCGCTAAGTTTAAGTCCGTATTGAAATAACGACATTTCCGAAAATAATAACAGTAAGAAATATAATTACCTTATTCAAATAACAACTTTTTCTCATATGTGGTAGAGTAGAAATTTAAACGGAGCTGAACAATTCTAAAGTACATTTTGCACAACTGGACAATGGCAGAATGCACGTGCGTTTAAAAAAAAGAAAAAAGAACAGGTACTCAGCTGATGCTCAGCTGTTCAAGCGGCAAACTTTGCTTTGCGCGTGGCGAAATTTGGAACTAAAGCGGTCTCGTATTAATCTCTATACAAGTGATTGTCAGTAGCGCTTTTAAAACTGCAAATATAATTTTGTAATTTTTTGACTTACACAATTTATTGTTAATCAAATTTGGTCTTTAATTTCATAACCTTATGGTCTATTTTGAAGTTGGCACAAACGCGATTTCTTTGTTTAAAAACGAACAGAAAATTTGAATTTGGAAGTTTTGTAGACGTTAATTTATTGGTACAAGACCACAGACCTTATTTACACTAACCTTATTTGACTTCACTTATTTAAGCTCATGACATTTCCAATAATGTGATGTTACCATGATATCACCAATTTTGTTATGTTTATGTGTTATTGGCAGGGATCGTAAACCGGTATTATCTCCATACTAAAATACCAGTTAAGGGGCTATTCATAAATTACGTCATTTCAAAAAAAAGGGGGGGGGGGTGTCTGGACATCGGATGATGGTAGCATGAAGTAGGAGGAAACGGGGCCATTCGAAGCCTAATCTTTGGACGATTTTAGGGGGTGAGGGGGGGGGGGGGTCAAACAAAAATCGTCAAAAATCGATGACGTAATTTATGCATAGCCCCTAATTGCATTTTTTTTTTCGTTCTTTTGCTTCTTATTTCATTTTAACGAGGCAATCTAATAAAATAACACCAATACCTAAATACAACATTGAGTTCTACATGAAGCCCATAAAATAATTAAATATATACATTTTCCCATTTTTTTTGTATTAACTTGGCCATATTTTAGCCATGTCACGGGCTGCCGTTAAAAAGGTCGAATACAGCCTAGGCTATTTGAATGCAATTCATATAATTGTGTACAGAACTGACTCTTTTCTTTAATACCCAAAGGATATTTTACCAAAAAAACCTAAATAGTGACTGGATCAATTAAGTACCTAAATACTTTTTTTAACAGCACGACCATGGCAAACAAGCATACGGCCGATGTCGGTGATGTCATGATCATGATAACCAGACATAATAGCTTAAGGGAGTTTGAATTTTTTTAATAACTTGCACACATATCTCCAAATATACCTTTCTTTGTCTAACTAGTAGTCCGCCTCGAACTGAGAACTCGCGATTTACTCGCAAACGAGAAACGAGTTGACCAATATAAGAAGACCCTTAGGAGGATTTCTTTTCTCCTTCTAGCTCCATAACCACTTAATCAATCCTGCTCATATACGAACTTACAAATTTTATGTATCTCTGCTACAGGCCCAAGAAATTTCATAAAGGTCTGAAAAACGTTACTAAAGTTATCGTCCGACAAACTATCGAAATCAAAAAGCCATGCAAATGCCGAGACGTCCCAGTAGTTTTCCAGAGTGTAACAAATACTTTTTTGGATTTTTTTCTCTCCACAGGGTTTTTTAGTTCAATAATAATAAAAAAATATTAACACCGAATCTGAGAACAATCTAGCATCATTTCCAGGTCGCTTAAAATTAAGCAATTCTGCAGAACAAAAATGTATGAAAAGAAATGAACTAATGAATAATTCTTATTTGGAGTAAACATTGACAGTTTTTATAAATTATATCAACTTAATGTAACTAAATAAATAATATACCGCTACAAATTTTCATTTTAGGGTCAGTTTGATTTTCTAATTTGTATGAAATTACAATATTTATCGACCATTTGAGCGACCACTAAATTGGCATCAAATGAGCTCAATTTTAGAACATACATTATTACATTTTCATAATAGAATAAAAGGAGCCCTGTGGAGGTAAGATTTATAAAGTAGACATTTTTTTTCTCCATACATTTGTGGATCACCTTATTGTTACAGTGACACAAAGTCTAAATTTCACTACCCTGAAAATGTAACATAGAACCCTGTAATGTTGGGCCTGCGAAGTGAGTACAGCTACTAGTAATAATGTTTTAGCAGGAAGTCAAGGAACTGGGTCAAAATCAACCTGTATCTTTTGTTTACATTGTCCGTAAACATCTGATAACCACTGTCAAGGATTATGCAAATATTGCTATAAAAACGTAAATTCAACTGTTTCATGTGCAAAAATATACAATATTACACTCCTATATCATAGGAACGCTGGTTATAATACCACAATAGACGTGCAGACGTCTATAAATGAGATAATATACACGCGCATATCACGTGATGCTGTACCACTAATTACATCCGTAAAAAAGACAGGTTATAAAACGGATACGTATAATTTCGGAATTAGAACAATCAAATATCGTATGAACGTGTTATTAGAGCGAATTAGAAGCACTTACCTGGCATAGCACTGCCACTTTGCCCCATTTTTCCTCGTTCGTTACCAAACTTATTATCACTCAATAATCTGTTGTATCAACAACTTATGTCCTGTTTACACGAGCGCCAGACACCGCACAGTCAGAACACACGAGAAACTTGAACTATGAACTCTACAAACGCATGTTTACTATAAAATATTTAATTATATCATCCACGTCCATTTAAAAAATGTAAAGCCAATTCTTATAAGAATCTCGTAACTTATGCACTAGAATCGGTTGGAGTATTAATCAAACGGATGCACATTGTAGTTACAGTGAGTATTTCGCGTGACCGCATTATAATAGAAGTAATTTATTATCTATTTATTATTATAATTAACATTAGAAAAATGTAATTGTGGCTGGTCGTAAAATAAGTTTGACAACTGACATTTAATAAAAATCAGGCTGTTTCAGTCACAGTAAAAACTGTCCATAATTAGTATTGATTTTAGTGCTAACCATTAGTAACAAAACTTGGCTGGACGTGGCTGGATGCCAAGTCTACGAAAAACCGATTTGTGCAGCGCAGCACGACACATCACTAGTGTCAATTATTTAAAAAAAAACTAATCTGTTATTTTGAATCGTGCGTTAGCTGTTGTGACTGCACTCAAATGCTATTTTAATACGTATTTTTTAATTAAATCAGTGGAAAATGTTTGGGAAATCAAAGAAAATTGTGTCCGTAGCATATAAGGAGAAGCTTTTAGCCGAAATCGCTCACTATGAGAAGAGAATAGAAGAAGCGTTGAGCAAGCGGAAGCACAATTATTTCGAGGATGAAAGGTACCGTTTTATCTCAGTTATTTGTGAAAGTCTTTGTAGAAATTACTATGCTCGAATATAGAACATGCTGTCTGAAGTATTGGTGTCGATTAACTTACTTTAATACTCAAAACTGTTCAGGCGAAGAGAAGAGATAGTGTATTTTGTTTGCACTTTGTGTTACTTAAATTAAAACTGCGTGCAGAACGTTATTTTACCTTTTAAATATCCCTTCTTCATGTGCCATCTCCGTCCAGGATGTCGGCGACAATATCTTCCGTCAAATATACTGATACAGAAACAGATGCATTTTAATAAAATGAATTAATTTACAAGTCGCGTTATAGGTATCAGTTATGTTATGAGCTTATTATACAACTGTCTATTAAAACAGCAGTATTTCCTTGTAAAGACTGGACAGTGAATGTCTCCTGCTTCAAATTACATTTTAATTCCTACATTCCTTGCCTAATCTGTAAAAAATCGGATTATATTAAAAACAATGGAAATAAGCAATAGCTACTGTATATGAGCATGCCGTGTTTGCCTGTAATTGGGTGTATACATAAGCAAGCTCATTTTGTACCTAGTTATTAATATGGCTAACCTTAAATAAAAAAATAAATATTTGTCAAAATCTAATTTTATAGTATTAAGTATCTAGCTTGCAGTTGGATACGTAATATAAAGTTCCTCCACTATTTCAGCTTTGAAGAAAACATCACCAATCCATACAAGTTCAAAATCCAACCTTCGCAGTATGAGTTGAAACAGCAGGAAGCCAGCCTTAGTGACCGAGCGAGCATGACCCTCGAGCTGGCCATGTTGACCATCATGCAGTCAGAGGTCAACGTCATGGTCACACCTCCTGAAGTCAGGTAACATCACCCCATACAAGCACTCTAGCCTTTGCAGTATGAGTTGAAACAGCAAGTGACCGAGCGAGCATGACCCTCGAGCTGGCCATGTTGACCATCATGCAGTTAGAGGTCAACATCATGGTCACACCTCCTGAAGTCAGGTAACATCACCCCATACAAGCACTCTAGCCTTCACAGTATGAGTTGAAACAGCAAGTGACCGAGCGAGCATGACCCTCGAGCTGGCCATGTTGACCATCATGCAGTCAGAGGTCAATGTCATGGTCACACCTCCTGAAGTCAGGTATGCCAGGCTACTTTGATTCAGGAAACCTTAATTGAACTGAATTATGTGCCGAAAAATGTCAAATATATCGTGTCTGCACCTGGCGCACGGCCTCGCGAGGAAATTGCCGCGCGCGGCAGCTCGGCTAGTGTGGACGTGCCTCGGCCGAGACAAAAGCACGCGCGGCCGTAATGCCTCGGGCGAGCGAGGCACGTCCACACTAGCCGAGCTGCCGCCGGCGGCGGTTTCCTCGCGAGGCAGTGTGACAGGTATAGTCACGGCTAATTAATTACCCAAAAATCCGGGCAGTGGCATAGCTCGTGACCAAGAGCTCTGGGGCAAAAAAAACTGGGACCCCTAAACTATACACACACACAGCTCTTTATATTCAATAAGAGGTTTGCTGATCAGGTTTTGGGGGCCCCGGGGCAGTAGCCTGTCTGCCCTTTGGTAGCTACGCCAGTGGTTCCGGGGTGTATTTATAAGTGATATGTGCTAATTAAGTATCTGGTGATTTCAGGAAACCAGTTCTGGAGGATGGCGTGTGGCAGGAGGTGGTTGCGGAGTGCAAGATCGATCTGGTCTCCTTCACCATAACATTCTACGCTCACAAGCCGGTCAGTATGTTGCTGACAAAGATAATCTACTAATAGAGGCACATATATGCATTTTAAGGCATTTTGTATGTATCTTAGACCCGCTACTGGTCTAATTCTGTTGTCCGAAAAAGGTTTCTACTTTTTTTCGTAAGCTTTTTACACATTCGGAATCGTTCTTTACTGATTCAGAATATGTATACAAATCAGCTTCCGAAAAAAATGTTATATGCACCTTTTTTCAGTATGACGGCAATGTTCATGTAACCATCCAAATGGTAAAAAAATTGGCCTTCAAGCATTCAGTTTAACCCTTTGACCGCCAAACATCCTTGGAAGAAATGAAAATGAAGCAAAATAAGTAGGTAAACAAGTCTTTATAAAAATCCCTATGCTAGCTGTAGATCGCTAGTCGAATCGGGCCTCTGTAGTCGCAGCACTACGTGAATGACTTCAAATTCAGACGCAGTAGTATATCGGGTTCCGGGTCTGGGAGACCGGAACACTGATGTAGGCGCCGCAGCTTGCGCCAATATGAAAATGGGTTGCAAATCAACCCCAGACTTAATTCCCTAACAAAACCGGATATTACTTTTATTTTTTATTAGCTATTTCATACATTTTATGATTTGATGAGTGACTGCGAAATCCGGATGTTAGGTGATTAGTAAAATGGATAGGTGACTTTAAAGTATTATTTAGTTTTCACGTAGTTCTCGATGTCGAGTTTCTGCTAAGGGTATATACCGAGAAATGGGCAGCAGCATCTTCCGAAAGCCTACAAACAATGAACAAAAAAAAACTGCGCGCTAACCCGCCTGCCAAGCGTGACGCGTATGGCAAACACCCTTAAGGGGCTACTTTGAAAAATTATAGGTTTTTTCAAGCGCTTTATTGACTAAACGGGAAAAGGGACTGAATTTATTTTCGAATATATATTATTAGACTATATACTCTTGTTTATGGCACAAGCCGAAACACGATTGCTGAAAGTTGCCTCGATAGAAAAAAAATTCGAAGTTGGGTCCTTTTTCCCCTTATTTTTCTTAGCTTACGTACACTATAAGAGATTAAGCAATATAAATAAGTAAAAAATATGGTATTCTGGAGTTCGATTTTTGAATCTCACCGGTAACTTTTTTTGTATGCAGCCGATGACTATTTAGTACGAAATAAGTCACCCGATGAGATTCAAAAATCGAACTCCTGGTTTATTTAAAAAGTCACAGAAACAAAATTAGACAAAACTTTATAGATTTGCTTATTTATCGTAGTTTAGTCAAAAAGTCTGATCCTTAAGAGCGCTGTATCTCTTTCTTTCGTGCGCGGGAGCCATAAACGTGTCTCTTACGGATGGGCGTGGCTTGTCCGAATCGAGGAACGGCCTTAATGGGGAGGCGTATGTTCAGCAGTGGACGTCTTATGGCTGATGATGATGATGTCGAGTTTAAATACAAACGTTATATTGACAGCACCGTAAATTCGCGCCGACAAGATACAGGAACGTTGCCGTGGCCCTCGTGAAGCCGGCTCATCAGAAAGAGTTGGCGCAGAGTATCCTGCCCAAGCTGCAGCTACCAAACTTGGCGTTACAGGTTAGTACATACATAAGTGCCGTAACGTCATTGGAATACTGCTTGTCTAGTGAAGTACACTACCAAAAAGTTTAAGAGTCGCCAGGACGCTCGCGTGAACTCGCGTCCCCATACAAACGTAGTTCAGCTCTCATTTTAAAACGACATGCTTTAGAACCACGAAATTTGGCATGGGCATTCTAGCAGTACAGATCTATGTCGGTAATTCGTTTTCGTTGCAAAAAATTGTAATACAAAGAAAATATAGCAAAAATAAGTTTTGTATGTAAATCTGTATCTGGCTGTATTTTCTTTGTATTACAATTTTTAGCAACGAAAACGAATTATCGACATAGATCTGTACTACTAGAATGCCCATGCCAAAGTTCGTGGTTCTAAAGCATGTCGTTTTAAAATGAGAGCTAAACTACGTTTGTATGGAAACGCGAGCGTCCTGGCGACTCTTAAGACCAAACATAATGATAGTTTCATTGTTACAAACTCTTCTAAAAAACATCTAAACTAGTAGTCCGCCTCGAACTGAGAACTCGCGATTTGCTTGCAAACGAGTTGACCAATATAACAAGACCCCAAGGAGGATTTTTTTTCTCCTTCTAGCTCCACAACCACTTGATCGATCCTGCTCATATACGAACTTACAAATTTTATGTATCTCTGCTACAGCCCCAAGAAATTTCATAAAGATCAGAAAAACGTTACTAAAGTTATCGTCGGACAAACTGTCGAAATCAAAAATCCATCCAAATGCCGAGACGTCCCAGTAGCCAGGTGACAGTTCGGTCTGGAGTTGTTTGTAAGAACTCGCTTCGTTTGCGCTCCGCGAGTTCGATAGATTTGCAATCAATTTATTAGTGAGAGAACTAAGTGTCCTTGCAAATCGACAAAGTGGTCCCTTGCACTAAACTTATCCACATATATTGTGTATATTTCCAGGTGTTGCAGAGCTACGCTACAGCGTTCCGCTCCCGACGCACCACACTCCTGGAGCTGGCCGCGAGATACGAGGACAAACTCCAGATGCAGGCCATGGTAAGACATCCTTCTTCCTCCTAGCGTTTATCCCGGCTAGGGGTCCGCTTGACAACCTAATCGCATGAATTGGCGTAGACACTAGTTTTTACGAAAGCGACTGCCATCTGACCTTCCAACCCAGAGGGGAAACTAGGCCTTTTTGGGATTAGGTCCGGTTTCCTTACGATGTTTCCTTCACCGAAAAGCGAACATAAATAATAACTCATCCAACACTTCTTATTTTCAACCGGCTTCAAGATTATGAAGGAGGAGTTCTTCTTTGAAAAATCTTCTTCTCAATGAAAAATGCGCAAATAATTACGCAAATGGCGTCGCAAGCGCAGACACAAACATGCTTAGTTATGGTTTGGAAATCCATTTGAGCGCTGGTGGCCGAGTAAGACGCCCGACTTTCAATCCGAAGGTCTCGGGTTGAAACCCCGGCTCGTACCACTGAGTTTTACAGAACTTACTTATGTACGAAATATTAGGCTTAGTTCCCCTCTGGGTTGGAAGGTCACATGGCAGTCGCTTTCGTAAAAGTAGTGCCTACGCCAATTCATGGGATTGGGTTCCGAAAACTTTTCCGTAAAGAAAAACATGGTTTTTTTCAGCGAAAAGCGACTTGTAAAATATCAAATGATATTTCGTACATAAGAGTCGCCAGGACGCTCGCGTTCCCAAACAAACGTAGTTTAGCTCTCATTTTAAAACGACATGCTTTAGAACCACGAAATTTGGCATGGGCATTCTAGTAGTACAGATCTATGTCGGTAATTCGTTTTCGTTGCAAAAAATTGTAATACAAAGAAAATACAGCCAGATACAGATTTACATACAAAACTTATTTTTGCTATATTTTCTTTGTATTAAAATTTTTAGCAACGAAAACGAATTACCGACATAGATCTGTACTGCTAGAATGCCCATGCCAAATTTCGTGGTTCTAAAGCATGTCATTATAAAATGAGAGCTGAACTACGTTTGTATGGGGACGCGAGTTCACGCGAGCGTCCTGGCGACTCATAAGTGCCGAAAAATTGGTACGAGCAGGGGTTTGAACCCGAGACCTCCGGATTGAAAGTCTGACGTCTTACTGCTACGCCACCAGCGATTTTATTGACTTAAAAAATACGTATACTCCATATTGTATTCCACAGCCGGAGGGAGGGTACCGGGTTCGGTTCCTGGAGCTGCTCCAAGTGGACTGGACCCTGGAGAACCTGTGGTCCCCCGTCGTGCCCTTCTGTCACCGCATGAAGTTCGAAGTCGAGTACATGCGTATGTAACCTCTTTCTTTTTAATTACCAAGATGGGGGCAAACAGGCATAAGTCTGCCTGATGATAACCAGCTACCATTGCCTATGGACGCCTGCAAAGCGAGAGGTGTCACGACCCTTTAATATAACATAAGGAGGCAAATTGATTATTTATGAAAATTTTAAAAATAAATTATTAAATAGTATGGGACAATTTTAAACAAACCGATCTAGTCCCACACAGGAAGCTCATATTTATAAATTAAGATACTAGTAGTCCGCCTCGAACTGAGAACTCGCGATGTACTTGGAAACGAGATGACCAACATAACAAGACCCTTATGATGAATTTTTCGCGCCTAGCTCCATGATCGATCCTGCTCATATACGAACTCTGAAATTATATGTATTTCTGCTACAACCCCAAAAAATTTCATAAAGATCAGAAAAATGTTACTAAAGTTATCGCGAAACAAACTCAAAATCAAAAAACTATCAAGACGTCCCAGTAGCCAGAAACTGTTTGTAAGAACTTCGCTTCGTTGACGCTCCGCTCGTTCGATAATTACACAAATACATGCCCTAACCAGGATTACAACCCGCAACCTCCTGCTTTATAGGCAGGGACACTATCGAATACGTCAGGAGGCTGTTAGTTATCGATAGACCCCGGATTCTTGTCGCGATGACGTCACAATAGGGTAACTTGGGGAGTAAATAGAACGGTGGCACAAAATGATACATAAAGAATAAGATAAGATATATAATTATTTCACCGGGAAAAAAAATACGGTTTTTAACCAAATAAATTTTAATCAATCAGAATTATAATTGCCCAGTGCATTGATCAATATTATTTTTTGTTACATTACTGAAGAACTTAATTTTTTACGTTAAACTACTTTTTGAATTTGAAAAAAAAATTATCGACTGAATAATCATTTCGTTCCTCTGTTCCATTCGGGACATGTAACATGATCTGTTACGGAGAGTGAGTAAACGAAAGAACAATGTCGATAATTTAATCAATTAACAATTGAATTGCAGGAAGTTTCGCAGTAATATACCAAAAAATAATAACTAACAAATTTTGTATTAATTAACACCACATGACAATTTTTTATCTTATCTTATCTAAATGAATCCGTATTAATTACTTCCTTTCTATGTACTCCCCAAGTTACCCTATTGTGACGTCATCGCGACAAGAATCCGGGGTCTAGTTATCGATCCTTTTATACCTTTTATTTTACCTTTTTTAAAATTAAAATTATTTTTATACAGCTAAAGACTACATCAGCGCCATCGGCAAACTGTACAAGCAGTTCAAAGACCCGTCCTTGGAGACCTCTGAACGGACCGTCATCCTCGCGAAGATCTTCGACATCTGCCTGCAAGCTGCCACTCCTGCCAGGGAGATGCAGGAGAGCTTCGAGTCCGACCCTGAAACTGCCGGTATTTCATTTTTTACTACGATCGCTAACAAGCACACCGCCCGCCTGATTGGGATTGAGTTGCGGAGCGGACCTTAGCGAGTCGTAGCAGGAAAAACAAGGTATTTTAGAGAACAAATGATTTCAATAAGGTCTAGTTTGCCGTCTGAGTTAGAGGGTATGTCACTGATAGTAGTCTTTCGTAAAAACTAGTGCCCGCGCCAATTCTTGGGATTAGGTTTCCTATTGGACCTGGGTCTCATTGAACGAAAAGACCAGGATAATGCTACGAAGATGGTGCGGGACATTAATTGTTGGCCCATCAAAGACCTGTCCTTAGAGACCTCTGAACGGACCGTCATCCTCGCGAAGATCTTCGACATCTGCCTGCAAGCTGCCACTCCTGCCAGGGAGATGCAGGAGAGCTTCGAGTCCGACCCTGAAGCTGCTGGTATTTCATTTTTCTCTTTTTTACGACTATTTGCAAACACGTAAACGTCTCGCCTGATGGTAAGCAGCTGCCTCAGCCTCTAACTCCAGAGGTGTCACACGCGCGTTGCCGGCCTTTTAGAAAGGAGGATACACTGTGTTGAGGGCTAAAAAGACAAGAGCCTCCTTTTAGAGGTCTCAGGCGATTTTTGTTGGTTTTCGCGAGTTGCTCGTGGTTTTCATGATATTTTTTGGGGACAATCTTACACAAATCAACCTAACCCCAAACTAAGCAAAGCTTGTACTATGGGTGCTAGGCGACGATGTACATACTTATATAGATAAATACATACTTATATACATAGAAAACATCCATAACTCAGGAACAAATATTTGAGATTAGCACACAAATAAATGCCCTTACCAGGATTCGAACCCGGGACCTCCAGCTTCGTAGGCAGGGTCACTACCAACTGATCTATGGAGGCCGTTATAATCACGCCTATATCCCAAAAGGGGTAGGCAGAGATCACGGATTTCCATTTGATTTATCAATGTATATTAAATTAACTTAGGAAAAGCGCAACCAATGATCGAACAAAATGGTCGAATCTATTTTTTCAATCATAAATAATAATAATAAATAATTTTTATTCACGACCAACTTGGATCATTTTTGTTAGTAACATTTGTGATCTTAATCTAAAAGTTAAGAGTCGCCAGGACGCTCGCGTTCCCATACAAACGTAGTTTAGCTCTCATTTTAAAACGACATGCTTTAGAACCACGAAATTTGGCATGGGCATTCAAATAGTACAGATCTATGTCGGTAATTTGTTTTCGTTGCAAAAAAATGTAATACAAAGAAAATACAGCCAGATACAGATTTACATACAAAACTTATTTTTGCTATATTTTCTTTGTATTACAATTTTTAGCAACGAAAACGAATTACCGACATAGATCTGTGCTACTAGAATGCGCATGCCAAATTTCGTGGTTCTAAAGCATGTCGTTTTAAAATGAGAGCTGAACTACGTTTGTATGGGGACGCGAGATCACGCGAGCGTCCTGGCGACTCTTAATACCACAAACTAAAAAGAAATCTTTTCTTTTCACAGGCCGCCAACACGAGCGTCGAACCACAATCGATCAAGAACCTGACGTACCTCACATAGAACATTCACCGAAAAAGCCTTCCGGCAAAGAGAATAAAGCTCAAAATCGCAAAACTGACATGGCTCCTCCTAAAGCCATCCCTAAAAAAGCTAAGAAAAGTAAACCAAATCAAGATAATACTTCTGAGAGTCGAAAAAGCGTTAAAAGAACTAATGATACTGATAATATTAACGCTAAGAGATCAAGAAATGATGATAATGATGATAGTGATGCGAAGAGATCTAGAAATGATAATAATGATGGCAGTAATGCTAAAAGATCTATAAATGATGATGATGATGACAGAAATGCTAAGAAATCGAGAAATGATGATAACGATGATAGTGGTGCTAAGAGATCTAGAAATGATGATGATGACAGTAATGATAAGAGATCTAGAAATGATAATGATGACGGTAATGCTAAGAGATCTAGAAATGATGACAATGGTGACAGTAATACTAAGAGATCTGTTGATAACAGCAATAGTAGAGCTGGATTGAAAGGTGGAAGTGCTGTCCAGGATAGAGGTGAATCTGTGGGTTTAAAAGCTAATGTTCAAAAGAGGGTTGATAAACAGTCTGTTAATATGGAGACAGAAGTTGTTTTGCAAAGTAATGAACAGAAAAAGAGTTCTAGTAAAGTTACAGCGAAAACGGCGAATGAAACTGTTAAATCTACAGTAGATAAAGATGATGCAGCGAGAAAGGGAGATGGTAAAATACTGAAGTCTAAAACTGCAAGTAACGATGACGTTGTTGGTACTAAAAATACTAATAAGAATAATAATGTAGGTACTAAGGATAGCAGTGAGGCTAATTCAAAAGTGTCTAAGAAAAATGGCGACAAGAATGTTAAGACAAATGATGCGAATACACAAAATGCTGGAAAACCTAAAAAAAGAATTGAGAATTCAGAAAATACTCAAAATTATAAAACTGTAAGCAAAAACACTGTCAAAGAGAACAATGTAATAGAGAACGATATTGTGAATACAAAAAAAGATGCGAAGCCTAAAGCAAATACTCAAAATGATAAACCTGCTGGCAAAGGTACTGTCAAATCTAAGGATATTAATAAGGAAAACAATGATGTAAATATTGAAAATACCGAAACTACAACAAACACTAAGAACGATAATAAAAAAGTAAGAACTTCCAAAAAGGATGATGCTAATGGTGGAAATACAAAACGTGTAATAAAAAAAGCTGAAAACAGTGAAGTTACCTCAAAAGTGAAAAATGCTGTAAGTGATCTTGGTATTCCTAAAACTAGAACTACGTTTACCAAAGAGGCAAATGCAACTAATAAGAAACTTGTTAATGATACAGATGCTGTTAGCAAAGCTAGCTCTAAAACAGTGGTCTCCAAAGATGGAAAAGATAAAGGTGCTACAAAAAATGACAAAGCTGCTAATGAAGTGGGTACAGTTTCCAAAACGGTTGTGAAAAATGCCGATATAAATAAGGAAGTAGGGAAGACATCTGATAAAACCACTGTTGTCAAAACATCTAAAGACAACGCGGTAAAGACAAATAATGATAATAATGAGACCAAGATAAATATGAACAGTGGAGTTAGGAAAGAAACCAATGATAAAAACACTAAAGAAACCGGCAAAAGTTCTGAAAAAAGCAAACCAGTTAAAGAAAAGCAAACTGAAAATATTAAAATTACCGCTAAAATTAATACAGATAAAGGAAAGGCTCAGACATCAGAGAAAAGACAAGTTAACCCTATGGCTACTGCACATACATCTGATCAAGATATTGATACAAATACAGCCGATAAAACATATATAAAAGAAGCAAGCAACCAGGAGAGAACCGACAGAAATGTTGAAGAATTAACTAAGAAAATGAAAACTACAAAACCAGTATCTAAAAACATTGAAAATAAAGCTAATCTACCAAAAAAATCTACTGCAAACAATACGGCAAATCCTAAAAACAATCTTAAACCAACTACAAGGATTCTAAAAGAAAAAGTAAATCGCGATGAAACATTACAAAAGGCTGTTGAACACAATAAAATTACTCAAAACACATATAAACCAAACCAGAAAAACATGCTAAATGTCACCAAAACCATTACTAAACCTAAAATAATACCTATATCGAAGCTACCTACAGAAAAACAGATAAAAATCGCAGATAAATTGAAAACGAAGATACCAATGATGAAGAACAAAATGACGTTTTCCTCACTAAGCAGTAAACTAGGGAATGTGGGGAAAATAGGTGCAGTTGAAAAAAGCAAGATCCCGCAGAAGAGTTTGCCAGTTTTCAAGAAATTTGCTAAAAATCTGCCCACAAGGATAAGCCCAAGTAAGTATTACTGAATCGCGATGAGAATGGGATTGAGTTAGCTGTCAACCCATACAAATTTTGACGTAAGCATATGGAAAATCTGTTAAGTCTAATCCCATTCTAATCGCGGTCCAGTAATATTTTTAAAACGGGGTAATTACGCCTGTAGGGACAAATGTAGCACTTTTGTCGGGGATCATGAATGAAGTTATTTGTTATACAAGGTGTAACAAAAATACTGGTGATCCTTTAAAAGGCATAATTGGTATCGTATTCAAATTAGGAAAAAGTAAGAAAAAAATTTTTTTTCGCGAAAATAGTTATTTGTGCAACAAGAGAGGAAAGTTGGTTTTTCTTGCGAGTGTTGATTTTGAGTCCCGAGTAAGCGCGAGATTCTATAATTGAATCACGAGCGAAGCGAGTGATTCTAAGTTTGAATCTTGAGCGTAGCGAGGGATCTCAAGAACACGAGATGTAAAAAAACTTTCCTCTCGTGTGACACATACAACTTTTAACTTCAGCAGTGAGAACATATTAAAGTTAAAAAAACACATTTATTTACATTCCTGAATGAAAGGCATCAGCATTATGACGAAAAGCTTCTAGAAACAAAATTTCACTGCCTGGAGTGAGGAAAGTCGCAATTTCGTCACTCCCTGGAGTGATGAAAGTCGCGCTTTCGTCACTCCAGGGAGTGAGGAAAGTAGGCTTGTTCGAACTGCTGAGGTGAAAATAATTTTGGTTTAGTATGGAGGGTCGGCCGGCTGGGACCACCTGTCCGCAAAAATTATTTTTTCGCGTCCAAAAATTTTTTCTCCTACTTTTTCTATGTCGTAATACGATACCAATTATGCCCTTAAACGGATCACCAGTATTTTTGTTACAGCCTGTACAAGGGAGCAAAGTTGTATTTTAACCGCGAGTGTGGAATTGAAACACGAGCTAGCGAATGGATTCTAGGGTTGAACTACAAGCTAGCGAATGGATTCTATGGTTCGAAAATAGAATCCTGAGCGAAGAGAGTAGTTCAAAAATATAAGCCTGAGCGTAGCGAGTGTAGCAACACATGAGGCGTAAAAATAACTTTGCAACCGTACAAGGTTACGAAGGTACTACAAGAAAAACAACTGTAAAAAAAATGTGTGGCCTTTACATTAAAAAAAAAGTAACTAAATAACACGTTCGAATTTCAATTATTCTTTGCACTCTTGTGAATAAAATGCAGTTTTGCTTTCTGTTTTTAAAGAACAAAAACGCCTTTCCGAGCTTGGGAGGTTTTTTTTACCTTTTCCACGCCAAAGACGTATATATCGGCACCACAGGTCCAACGCCAAAGACCGATATATCAGTCACCGACCACAGAGCAAAATAGACCTACATGCACACGCACAAAGCTTAACTTCATTTTTGACATTTAGATGTCGTGGCGTCTGAGTGGTAGGTTTTGCGTTTGACATGGCGTCGAAAAGTTAACTTTTCGCATTTATAAATTAATTTGTTTTTCAGGAAAACTGCCATCTATCAAGCCTTCTTCTCAAGGATATTCCAACAAGCAGATAAGATAATTCTCAAAAAAACAGACAAATGTGTAAATAAATCAATTTATTATTATTTCTGTCTAACCCACTTAGTAATGTCTAATTAGTAAGTCTCAATTGTTTCCTGAATAAATATATGTCAAGTTATTTTAAATTAAACAAAAAAAAGAACCGACTTCACTTAGGATCCGCTATTCCAAGAGGAAGTGGCCGAGTTGCTGTAAAAAAACAGTGAAATTACTATAGGTGTGCCTATAATAGTTGAAGAGTTCCCTCGATTTCTCCAGGATCCCATCATCAGATCTGGACCTCGTGCTAATGGCACCAACTGTGAAGTATTACTCCTTCAAAAAAAACTCCTTCAAAGGAACTTGTTAGGCATAGTCATGAACGGCTAATATAATTTAATATTATTTTAATGATTCTCACACTTGTAGGTATTGTTAGTGATGGGCACGTTTCCGCCTTTTGTATGAAAAATGTTTCCATTTGGTAATATTCCCCATCCCCATACAAAACGAGGAAACTTTCGGAAACTTGATCATCACTAATTATTTCGATGACTTTGATTATTAATTAAGATTATGTAATCATTATTGTAACATGTTAACAGCTGTATGAATTTGGTATTAAGGTATTTTTTACTGAATAAATAAAAATAGTTTTCTCGAAAAATGTATTTTATTCTTAATCCTAAGATTCCAATGTCACATTTTAAAATACAATAAAACACACAAAATGCAATGAAATAAAATCAATTATTCAAATTAGAAAAGAATAAAATTCACACAATATACTGGGAAAATTTGACAAAGACATTCTAGATAAACTTATTTCTAACACATTGAAAAGAAATTGGTACAGTCGCTATCAGATATATCGGAGCGGCCGAGGTGGTCACAAATATCTGAACGACGCCTCTATTATCAGGGCGATAAAGTCCATGTTCAGATATTTTTGAGTACCGCCGCTCCGATATATTTAATGGCGGCTGTACAAAAATCAAATTTAAACACATTTTATAATAGCGCTACCAAAAATACATTAAAACTATCATCTTGTACATTAGTACAGTCGCCATAAAATATATCGGAGCGGCCAGGGTACTCAAAAATATCTGAGCATGCACTTTATCGCCTTGGGAGTAGAGGCGTTGTTCAGATATTTGGCCACCTTTGCTGCACCTTTGATGGCGACGTGCAACAAAATTCGATATATCTTAAGGCACTGGTCCCACCGCGAGCTAGTAAGCTATGAGCTATCGGCTATAAACACGAACAAAAGATAAGCACTCCCGTGTAAATAAAAGAGACACGGCGATATTCATAGTTACTCGCCCAGCGGTGAGCTATAAATATCGCCGTCTCTTTTATTTACACGGGAGTGCTTATCTTTTGTTCGTGTTTATAGCCGATAGCTCATAGCTTACTAGCTTGCGGTGGGACCAGTGCCTAAGGCGACTATTTAGTAAATTTCCTTATACAGGATTTTTTTCAACAGCTAGCCATATTGTGTCAGGTGGTTTGGCAGGCCATATTTACTAACCAACCTTTACTATGGGACAAACTCCGAAATCACAAAAACATTTTTGGCTGTTTCATAGGGAGGCCATTTTTTTTAGGATTTCGGGATTAGTTCCATAGAAAAAGTTGTTCAGTGACTTAAAGCGGTATTACACATTGCAACCTGCAGGGCCCAATCTGTTGTGTACCCTGCCTCTTCCTACCCCTCCTTCAGCTCCCTACGGGCCCTACCTTCAATTACACCTTCCAACCTGACAGATTGGGCCCTGCAGGTTGCAATGTGTAATACCGCTTTTACCTAGTCACATCTCTCAGTGTTGCTAGTTAAAAAAAACCCGTATTTATTCCTGTAAAAGATGATAAACTAATGTATTTTTCGTAGGTACAAGTTACAATAATCAAATAATAAAATGAAGGTAAGTAGAGTAAAAATTGTAAAAAATGTCGTAATACCAAAATGGCGGTATTTCCAGACGGTCCCTGGATTAAAAAGCAATCTTGAAGGGATAGTTCTTGTGAGTGTCGCCCATTCTGTAAATAAAATAAATAATATTAAAGATATAATCTTATACAATACAATACAAACAGCCTTTATTCACTGACCGCTAGTTTCATTGATTAATACTAGTAGTCCGCCTCGAACTGAGAACTCGCGATTTACTTGCATACGAGTTGACCAATATAACAAGACCCCAAGGAGAATTTTTTCTCCTTCTAGCGTCATAACCACTTGATGGATCCTGCTCATGTACGAACTCTCCAATTTTATGTATCTCTGCTACAGCCCCAGCAAATTTCATAAAGATCAGAAAAACGTTACTAAAGTTATCGTCAGACAAACTATCGAAATCAAAAAGCCATCCAAATGCCGAGACGTCCCAGTAACCAGGTGACAGTTCGGTGTGGAGTTGTTTGTAAGAACTCACTTCGCTTACGCTCCGCGAGTTCGATAATCTTATACAGTCGCTATCAAATATATCGGAGCGGCCAGGGTACCTACTCAAAAATATCTGAACATGCACTTCGCCTTGATAATAGAGGCGTTTTTCAGATATTTGTTACCTTGGCCGCTCCGATATATCTGATGGCAACTGTACAATAGGTTTAAATCTAATATTTTGTTAGTAAAAAAAATCATCCTCTTAGCGTTTGTGCCTGGCCTTTTGCAACGGCTTAAATGAGCTTGGAGTCGGTTTAGCAACCTAATCCCATGATGCCTGGGCACTAGTTTTTTACGAAACTGCCACCTGTCCTTCCAATCCAGTGGGGAAACCAGGCCTTATTGGGATTAGGCCGGTTTACACACGATGTTTTGGTCCTACCAGAGACTATAGAGATATAGACGACCACAGCCTAAGAACTTTTTGAAGCACAAGTCGATTGCGCCCTCTGTCCGAAAGCCGCCTAAAGATACCGAATTTGTAAGAAGAAATGTCACTTGCACTGCTACTCCACCTAGTAGCTACTAGTGTACTACGCTAGTGCTAGTGTAGTACGCTATTTGTTACTAGGTGGAGTAGCAGTGCAAGTGACATTTCTTCTTACAAATTCGGTATCTTTAGGCGGCTTTCGGACAGAGGGCGCAATCGACTTGAGCTTCAAAAAGTTCTTAGGCTGTGGTCGTCTATATCTCTATAGTCTCTGGTCCTACATAAGTTCCGCAAATTAAATTCATTGATACGAACCGGGGTCTGATCTGAACCTGAGACTTCCGAATGAGGGTTTCCAGGTGGGGGCATTGTGAGGTCTTTATGACTGCTTTCTTCCTCCTAGCGTTTATCCCGGCTTGGGGTCCGCTTGACAACCTAACCCCATGAATTGGCGTAGACACTGGTTTTTACGAAAGCGACTGCCATCTGACCTTCCAACCCAGAGGGGAAACTAGGCCTTTTTTTGGGATTAGGTCCGGTTTCCTTACGATGTTTTCCTTCACCGAAAAGCGACTGGTAATCAAATGATATTCCGTACATAAATTCCGAAAAACTCAGTGGTACGAGCCGGGGTTTGAACCCGAGACCTCCGGATTGAAAGTCGGACGTCTTACCGCAAGGCTACCAGCGCTTCGAGGTCTTTATGACTGCAGCTGTCAAAATCTACCAATAATAATTTGATTAATAATAATCACGATTGGTAGATTATGACAACTGGAGCTCCATAGATATACCACCCATAGATCTGACACGGAACTAATAATACCAAGATAGAACGGGATGGTCTTATTACACTTTCAATAGATACGGCAGAGAGGTACTATTATCGTTGGTCCTTGTCATAGTTTCTATTACCCTCCACGCGTTACTTCTAGCAGTGGAGGGTAACAAACAGATATAATGCGCGATTTCTTCAAGAATTTCTGTGATTGCTACGAGAAAAGCTGTTAGTTTTCCTAGAAAGTTGTGTCGGCTAAGGAAAAGATTGGTAAATTGTTCTGTTTTATGCTGTAGAAGTGATTATGGGCATCTATATATCTATCCCATACGGGGGTACACATGTGCAGGCTCTAGTTAATACTTGCTTTGAGTGGAGCTCTCACCACGGTGCTGCCGCCTGGTGAACATTTATGGAAACACTTATTGAAAGGCTGACTTCCTATCGGCAGGCTGGCAGGGCTTCGAAGCTCCATTATTCTTTAGGCTTGTCGCTTTTACAAAGACTTACCCCACAAAAGTGAAGGTCCTCTTGTTCTTATTGAGCGCGTGTATGGCAATAACTTGCGGCGCGTCGAGCGTCACGTTCAGCGCCTGCAGGTTGTCCCACAGGTGGGCTGCCGACGACGCTTTCACTACCACCGCGTGGCCGCTGTCCATCTGGTATCTGAAAATGTTTCGTTAAACTCGTATCTGAAAATGTTTAAAAAAACCATATCGTCCCGTGGTTGCAGTAGGAGTCTGCCAAGGGAATATACCGGAGGATGGGCAACAGCATCTTCCGAAAGCCTAAACAATAATAAAAAAATTAATAAAGGGTAGGCCTATGTTCAGCAGTGGACGTCTTATGGCTGAGATGATGATGATGATGATGATGAAAACTCGCATAAGGCTGCGTTTCCACCAGAGATGAGCGAGGATGTGTGACGAGCACAGACAACCTCAACCACTACATCTATACATATAATAAAGCTGAAGAGGCTCGAAAGTCTGTACATGGAAGATATTCGAAAAAAAGTTGGCTGGGGATACTTAGAATCGATAATAGAACACATTCCAAAAGTTTTTAGAATTTTTGTCTGTTTGTCTGTTTGTCTGTTTATCTGTTTATCTGTTTGTCTGTTTATTTGACCGCGCATCACGTGAAAACGGCTGAACAGATTTTGATAAAATTTATTACAGACATAGTTTGAGTCCCGGGAAAGGACATAGGATAGTTTTTATCCCAAAAACCAACTCCGGAGGGGGTGAAAAGGGGGTTGAAAGTTTGTATGGAGAATTTTTAACTGCTGAACCAATTTAGATGAAAATTAGTATGGAGATAATTTGAGTCCCGGAAAATGACATAGGATAGTTTTCATCCCGAAAATCAACCCTAGAGGGGGTGAATAGGGGGTTGAAAGTTTGTATGGGGAATCAATAAGCGTTGAACGCTGGGGATAGTTTGAGCTCTGGGAAAGGATATAGAATAGTTGATATCCGGAATTCATTCCTTAACGGGGGATTACTAATTCCACGCAGACGAAGTCGCGGGCAAAAGCTAGTAGAACATAAGTACAACTCGGGGTCACTACGCATCTACGCTTCCCGTATTAATTTTGTATGAGAGCGCGACCGCGTATTTCAATTGAGTTAACGTTTTTGATGATTACAAATATCCACAAAAATCAAGTTACAGGGGTGAACCTGGATTGTTATACTACAAATTGGTGTAGAATAATTGAGAATCGTAGAAATTTACGAATAAAATTGCGCTGATGTGTGGTGACCTCGTGCTCCCTGTAAAAGCTTAATGATGAGGTATCTGTGTAGTCTGTGGTTACGAGTATTACGAGTAATGTGGGCTTAAAAATCAATAGAATCACTTCATTTGTTTATCCTCGCACAACGCAGCTCTAGGATTGGTTCTTAGCAAACACATTCCTCTCAACACATCCTCGTTCATCTCTGATGGAAACGCAGTCTAAGACGATTTTCAAGGGACTTGGCTAAAAACGGGTTTTAAGCGGGAAAGCGTACTATCGAGCTACTTTGTCACCAGTTCGAAGAAATGTCTATTAAGTACCTAATCAAGAGTTGCGCCGGGCTGATCCCCAGGTCTGCAGCCATGACCTGCACCAGCGGGCCATCTATAGCGGCCGCCTGCGAAGACTTCAGGTCAGCCGGGGTCCCCTTGGAGCCCAGGACGCCGAAGCAGCTTAGACGGACGTCACGCGCTTCACAAGTCCAAGAGACGTTGCAGTGCCTCTAGGCCATACAACCGGGTGTAACCCGACATTCAGAGCTCGTTTCACACGCTCTTATGCTATTTTAATTGTTCCTATTTTTTACACGAGAACGATACTTTGTAGAAATGTTATTACCTAATCAAGAGTTGCGCTGGGCTGATCCCTAAGCCTGCAGCCATGACTTGCACCAGCGGGTCATCTATAGCGGCCGTCTGCGAAGATTTCAGGTCAGCCGGGGTCCCCTTGGAGCCCAGCACGCCGAAGCAGCTTAGACGGACGTCACGCGCTCCGCAGAAGTCCGAGAGACGCTGCTGGCTCAGGTACGGGTGGCACTCCACCTGTTACACCAAATTAGATATAGTGTCCGGTGTCCGCTTCGAAGTGTGAACATATTAAAACGATACGCATTCTCGCACAGCTCTGTTGGAAATGCACCCTCACAACATTCCACATCCTCACTACGCATGGAAACATAACCTGAGTGTTTCCACCAAAGATGTGCGAGGTAGCTGAGCGGTGCGAAGATGCATTGCGCGGGCGTGTATTAGCCTCTGAAAAACGCCGTCTGCGTCTAGTAACTAATAGTTTAGTACCTCGCAACACATTCCTCGCACACATCCTGTCCTTCCCTTGTTTTGTATGCACAAAAACCTCGCTCCGCTGAGCTGCTTCCACTAGAGCTGTGCTGAGCGAGGATAGCGTTTCTACTGGTTCATTAGGCATTCTATCCCTAGACCTGCCATGGTAACAATAATAAGATTGAACGGGATGGTCTCATTACACTTTCCATAGATATGACAGAGAAGGCGCTATTATCGTTAGTCCTTGTGATTATAGCTTACTTCCAAAAGGCCCTAAGTACAATAGAAACGTTTATTACCCTCCACCGCTCTTTAAAGGGTAACAATGAAACCGACTAAATTATGTAGGTTAGTTACGGTATGCTATCAGCCATCTTGAAACGTGTTTTAAAATCACTCGCCTTGGGTGTATTCTGTCCTTTTTGGTGGGACGCGTGTTTTAACTCTAGAGATATACTGCTTTCAGGGTTCATGACAAACACATTCGTCGCAACGCATCAGCGCTGGTGGAAACGCACCCTTAAGGGACAAGAGCCATCGTTAACACAATGCACTCGATTTGAACCATCTCGCGACCTTTAATTCTCACTGGCAGGAACTCACCACTGCCCACTATGAGTAGGGGTAGTGCTATTTGGCTGAATACTTGTATGCCAATCTTCTTCTTCCTAGCCTTATCCCATTTATTTGGGGTCGGCTCTCCTTATACGGCGTCGCCAGGAGTGTCTGTCCTGGGTCGTCTCGGCTGTTAGTTTTGCCTCTTTAAGGTCCTTTTGGACAAGCCCCATCCACGTTGTCCTGGGTCTCCCGCGTCCCCTAGGCTTCTCCTCGTCTCTAAACTTGTATGCCAGTGATGTGTTAGAATTTGTTACCTGATTGACAACTGGTTTGATCCTCCCCTTCTCCAAGATCCTGGCGAGCTGAACGGAGTTGAAGTTGCTGACTCCGATGCTGCGGACCAGACCCTTGGACACCAGCTGCTCCATAGCGAACCAGGCGTCCAGATAGTCAAACTCCGAGAATTGGAGGACGTTGGCGATCTTTGGGAGGGGGTCGCCGCCTTCCTGTGGGGTTGTCGCATTTTAGACTCATGTGTAGGATAACGAGGGTAGGTAAAATTCGAGGGTAGAAGTTACAAAACCATTTAAAAAGTAAAAAAATTGGAGAGCTAAGTAAGGGACTTCGTTTTGTGAAACGGCTGAAATGATTTTGGTAACATGTCTAAGATTTGCTAGAAAACCTATTTCAAATAAAAATTGCATTAAAAAACTATATAAAATTGTATAAAGCGTCACAAGTGTGGGTATCATACAATTACAATACAATTCTCGGATATATTATTTTAATTTCGGTCACTTTTCTGCCGTAGTATTGTTCTGAATCTGGCTCGTAAAACGTTAGCAAGCGGCTATTATCTAATAAAAGAACACCAAATCTAATACTGAACCTTCTTCCTGCTATGAAATTAAAGACTGATAATAATTTTAAACAAAAAAGATCCGACTTCACTTAGGATCCGCTATTCCAAGAGGAAGTGGCCGATTACTGTAAAAAATAGTGAAATCACTATAGGTGCCTATAATAGTTGAAGAGTTCCCTCGATTTCTCCAGGATCCCATCATCAGACCCCGACTTGGTGGCAAATGGGACCACCTAGGGGCTATACCCGTTCGATAAAAAAAAAATTGTAAATCGGTTCACGATTCACGGAGATATCGAGTAACATACATACAAAAAAAAAACATTCAGTCGAATTGAGAACCTCCTCCTTTTTTGAAGTCGGTTAAAAATACGGGTCTTACAGCGTCTCTTGAAGATTTTCGACCGTTAAACTAGATCATGGAAATACCTTGAACGACATGGGGTTGTGGATCATGTACAGGTCAAAGTAGTCCAAGCCAGTAGCTGCCAGGGAAGCGCGGCAGGCGACCTCCACGAGGTCCGGGCGGTGGAAGGTGCTCCACATCTTGTTCATGATGAACAGGTCCTCACTGGAACAAGTGGAACGGATAGATCATACGAATTCTTGATTTAAGTCACGAGATCCCAGGGCCCAGGACTATGGGCATTTATAAAAACCCTTTAAAGGCCTCACCAATGTAGAAGATATTAGAATACCAATTACGTTTTGGCATAGACATAGAAGATAATATAATAAATTAAATTCACCGAAAATATGACTCGCGAATGTGTGACTAGCATAATTTAACTTGACATCTGTATTCGTAGCATTCATGCTTATTCAGTAGTTCTTTGTGACCAGTACACAGATAACCTGTACCAGTACCATGGCGTATATGAACGCCGTGTCTATGGTAGTCTATGCCTACAATGGATTGGCGATGTCTATATTAAATCGCGTTCCTTCAAACTTCAGGTTATACGACTGTTTTCGATATTAAGTGCCGCAGCGCCATCTGTCGAGTCTGGGGTCGAGTTATTCTGTCGGCGTTAATCCCCGAACAAAACATATGACAATGGGACCTAGTGTGTGTGGTGACCGAGACATGGCGCTAGTGCGTTAGCCTGAAATACGGGAACGCTAGTTTGTATGGATATTGTCCATCCATATCTACATTATCCTTGACCTACAAATACTTCTTTAACCCATCTATTGCCACTATAATTATTGCCACAATTATAGTGGCAATAGATGGTGCCATCTTGTATCTTAGCTCGTATCCCCTCCTCCTTCTCGTTGTTATAGATGTACGCACTGTCTATGACCCTGTAGGTCTATTGCCACTGGGCTACGTAGTCAACTTACCGGCGTACGGTGCCATCTTGTATCTTAGCTCGTATCCCCTCCCCCACTTCCTTCTCGTTGCCATAGATATACGCCGTGTCTATGGCCCGGTAGCCGAGGTCAATGGCCGCTGCGACGATGTGTGAGGCTAGTTTGGGGTCTAGCTGTAACATATAACATTTTATTCTGTAGGGCGTTTGGATAGATGGCGCCAGCATAGGTTGTACAGTCACCGGCAATAATAACTTCTTACACGAAGGTCGCAAAAATATATGACAAGCTTTTAATTGTAGGGCCATAAGAGCGTGTCACATATTTTTGCGTACTTCGTGTAGGAAGATACTATTGCCGGTGACTGTACCTGTCACTAGTATAGTATTGTTCTATGGGATTTGGCTAGATGGGTCGAACTAGGTGGGTAATTCCACGAGACTGTAACGTCAGTTACCAATTCTTTCGTGTGGTTTTTGATTAATTCAGCAAAGGTAAGCATTCATATATCTTCCCTATGCCTACAGGTAGATATAGGGACACTTAAATTTGCTTAGTTAATCAAAAAACACACGAAAGAATTGGTAACTGACGTTACAGTCTCGTGGCATTACCCAGGTCAAAAATGGGGAAGGCAACGGCAAAGTGACATCTCCAATATTGGTCCTTAGAAAAGCTAAATTTGTATGGCGAGAAGCAGTTTCCAGTGTCTCTTTTTCTTATTGTACGGTACGGAATCTGTAACAGCGACCTCTACAAAAAGTGAACGCTTAGCTGACAGTTCCAAACGTCAGCGTAGCGTTCGTAAATTCTTTGGTCTTAACGTCCCGAACGCTAACACCGGCATCTTCCTCCTGTCCCTTAACTGTATATAACTCATATTGCTGACGCTCCCTAACGTCAGCTTAGCGCTCGTCAAGTCTTTGATCTAAGTAATTTGTCAAGTTGACACTATACAAAATATAAATATCTTACCAAAGCAGTCCCCAGCGCTAGTACAGGCATCTTCCTCCCGCCCCTCAACTGCATATAACTCATATTGCTGACGCTCCCAAACGTCAGCTTAGCGCTCGTCAGCTCTTTGATCTTAACGTCATTTGTCAAGTTGACACTATACAAAATATAAATATCTTACCAAAGCAGTCCCCAGCGCTAGTACAGGCATCTTCCTCCCGCCCCTCAACTGCATATAACTCATATTGCTGACGCTCCCAAACGTCAGCTTAGCGCCCGTCAGCTCTTGATCTTAACGTCATTTGTCAAGTTGACACTATATAAAATATAAATATCTTACCAAAGCAGTCCCCAGCGCTAGTACAGGCATCTTCCTCCCGTCCCTCAACTGTATATAACTCATATTGCTGACGCTCCCAAACGTCACCTTAGCGCTCGTCAACTCTTTGATCTACGTCATTTGTCAAGTTGACACTATACAAAATAGCAAACATATCTTACCAAAGCAGTCCCCAGCGCTAGTACAGGCATCTTCCTCCCGTCCCTCAACTGTATATAACTCATATTGCTGACGTTCCCAAACGTCACCTTAGCGCTCGTCAACTCTTTGATCTTCGCGACGTCATTTGTCAAATTGACAGAGTTGTCTTTGACAGTCGGTATGGCGTTGACGTTCTCTTTGACGGGTTTGCTGTGTGTGTGGGGGTTTAAAGAACGCGCGCTTGCTTCAACTTTAACGTTGTCCATTGTGACTGGTGTCAGTTTTCTCTGTAAAAACGTATACAAATTAATTTAAATACCTATTTAATAGTAAGAAATCGTCTACAATGTTTTTTTTATTTAATTTTACCCGAAAAAGGTTAAAAATAAATGTTCCTCCGTATTTAAACTTAACAACATAAAAAAATGCCACTAATTAGTACCTATTTAACCTTTAAATGCATACCGTACTGCTAGCAATAAAATAAAAAAATAAAAATCGATCCAAAATAAAAAATAAATTAGCCAGGATAATAGAGATAAATTAAGGAAAAATAGAAAAATCAACCCGAAATAAAGTCAAACCCGCCAGTACCTACTCTTCTTTTATTTCTAAAAATTTTGGTATCGTTACTGAGCAAAACGTCTGTTGTTCTGCTCAGTAATTGCAACGATATCGATAATAAATATATTTTCTGAATAATTAAACAGGTGTTTTTTTAGTAAGTCCCTAAGTAGGTATATACTTGCCTTAATTTCGTAAACAAACAAATGACTTTTCAACGTGAAACGTCACATTTATAGGTACAGTCGCCATCAAATATATCGGAGCCCAAGGTCACAAATATCTAAACAACGCCTCTATTATCAAGGCGATAAAGTGCATGTTCAAACATTTTTGAGTAGGTAACTACCCTAGCCGCTCCGATATATTTGATGGCAACTGTGAAATCGAATCATGAATTTAATAGTTCAAGTAACCTCGCTTTTAGAAGAACTGGCACAGATTGGGTAGGTGCCTAAAAATGGGTACTTTTGATGGTTCCAACCGCTATAAGTAGTTTCAGTAAAGTGTCGGAAGTATTTTTGACGACTCCCGGATGATTCAGTCTTCGCAGTTCTAGCCTACAATATAAAATAGCTTTGACCAAAAATTTCGGAATCAAAAAATACTTTGCAGTTATTAATTTATTTTAATTAGGTAATTTCGAATGGGTTTATACCTGGATAAATAATTTATTTTAAGGTTTAAGTCTGTGTCAGACAAAATAATGAAATACCTTAAAACTATTAATCATCATTCGTGTTCTAAAAAAGCACTTAAGGACTAAAAATACGTTAAAAATGTTTTTGATACACTTACAGTAAGTATTGGATCGCATAGTATGCGTCAAATCAACCAATAATCACAATCATCAAGATTTGAAAACCGTTGGCGAAGACCATGTACAATATAAATCAATTTGAGTACTTATAAGACTTTAAAAACTTTCAATTTTTTATACCTACACACACTTTCAATAAATACGTAAGTTGACTTTATTTAAAATATACTTACGAATATAAAAACACACAATAACAAATAAAACTTCATTTTCCAAAATTATAGTCACAAAATAAGTACTAAACCGATATTTACTCAAATAGCCTCCGTGTTTTTAAATAGAGGGTAATTGTGGAAATACTTCAGTGGCAAGGTTTAAAACGGCTATTAGACATTGCAACCTGCAGGGTCCAATCTGTTGTGTACCCTGCCTCTCCCTGCTCCTCCTTCAGCTCCCTACGGGCCCTACCTTTAATTACACCTTCCAACCTGACAGATTGGGCCCTGTAGGTTGCAATGTCTAATACCCCTTTAATAGCCGGGCTCACCACACATTTGAGCGGAATGGAGGCAGTAATGTATTTGTCGATGGTAGCTTAAATTTGTCTATGGCCTCCATACATTACTGCCTCCATTCCGCTAGGTGTGTTTTGAGCCTTAGGAGACTTAGGGTCGCCACACACCTAGCGGTTTTCCTCGCGGAATTACCGGAAGTAGCGGAAATTTGTCTATGGTAGCGGAAATTTGTCTATGGTAGCAGATTTTTTGTATGGAAGCCATAGACAAATTTCCGCTACCATAGACAAATTAAGCATTTTGTCTATGAATTTCCGCTACTTCCGGTAATTCCGCGAGGAAAACCGCTAGGTATGTGGTGACCCTTAAACGTTTTATTTATTTAGGTGCTACACACAGGTAGCGGAATCCAGCGCTGTATTAAGCTATTCATCGACAAAACAGCAGAAAATGCGTAAATTTGTCTATGACCTCCATACAAAAATTCAGCTATCAGACTTTCCGGCTAATTTTGTCCATGAATTTCTGAATTCAGTACTGAATTCCGCTGTGTTTGGAACGCCTTAAAGCTGGTAATTTTTAATCATTTTTTTTACATATAACTCCTCCATAGATGAACTAGGTACTGTCATATCCGGGCGTAGAAAACAGTGTAGTATAGCCGTATAGAAAACTAACTAGAAGGGGTTCATTGCCCTCGATATTGTCTCATATTTTCATGGTTTGGCTTTCCATCTACAGTCTGTATGGAAAGAAAAGTGTCTTGGTTTATATGGGAGCTCATACGTTCTACGACACTTTTCTTTCCGGACAGACTCTACTAGTAGTTTTTTTTTTCTTCTTATGGACTTTAGGCGGTATTGCCTGTAGCCAATGTCAAGTATAAAAAGGCGGGAAATAAGAGCTTGTAAGATTCAATCTTTAGGTACAATGCATGGTACAATGTCTTCAATCGATAAACAAGTATTTTGTTTAATCAAATAAGTTTTAGGCAACGTTGTTCGGTAGAAGTGGCATAAGCCTTGTTAGTTGCTATTTGTAGAGTGATAGCTACTCCCTACAAAAGGCTCGAGGAGGCTACAGGTTGTTCTGAACCAATCAATGGTTACACGCCTTTTAAGACTAATTCTTCATTATCCGCACACTTGTTCGTTAGATCACCGCACAATAAGCTACCTATATTACACACTGAACCACGAAAATGAACAAAAGACAAATAATTAATCCCAACGAGCTGCGACCATGATGAGCTCAACCCATAGACTCCTACTTGTAGTTTGTTACGTGTCAAATAATCATTAAGTTTATACTTTATTCTATTTCAAATTCACTTACCTCAAACAAGGCAATTTTCTCGGACACCGACCTCTTTCTAGGCCTCTCCTTCGCACTTATCACTTCCACCTCTTTTGGTTTCACATCATCCAGCAGCTCAGATGAATTCATCCTCACAATCATCTCCTTTACCTTGCCTTTCACAGCATCTCCTAAGTCTAGTTCTGCTGTAGATTTGGCTTTCTTTAAATTTGAGTCGTCATGGGATTTTAGTCTGTTTATTTTTTCTTTCACTGGAAGGAATTCTGCGAGTGCGTCTGTGCTTTTCCATTTTTCTTTTGTTTTGTTTTCTTGTTTATAATCATAGTCTCCATTAGCTTCTGAATATGTATCTTCTAATTTTCTGTAGTTATTATGGTTATTGAAATTTGTATTATTATCTGTTAATAAACTCTCATTATTTAAACTCTCGGGCTCAAATTCAATTGGCTCTTTATTTTGTCTGTCGTGATCAAAATTATCATAAGTTACTGTAGTTTCTTTCAAATTTTCTACAACCGTGACTTGTTCCTCGTTATTCGTTACTTCAACTGGTTTCAATAAATCAACGGTTACAATTGTGTGTTTGTCTGTATGTACACCTTTGGAAGGTAGAACATCTTGAATGATTTGATTATTTGCTTCAGTTGCTATTTGGTTTTGTCTAACAGCATCAAAGTTGTCATAGATAACACTGTCTTCTTTTAAATTCTCTACAACTGGTATTTGTTCTTCGTTATTAGTTATAATCTCAACGGGGTTCAAAATATCAATTGTAACAATAGTATGTTTGTCTGTATCTACGCCTTTTGGCTTAAGAACTTCTTGAACTATTTTTGGTGAGTGTTTTAAATCTTCGCTAATAGTTCGTATTGGTTTTGAATAATTGTGTGTTGTTTTTTTGGGTGACGGTGGTTCTGGGTCACCACGCTGGAAGAAGTGAAAGGTTTAATTAAAAGAAAACATGTTCTGTTTAATTGCATATAAATATTAGTAAAATAAAGTACTTAAAATATAATCTTACCTCAAACATAGCAATTTTAGAAAGTACTGATTTCTTTTTGGGAATATAGTCCATTTGTTTCTCTACATGTTTGACTTCTTTATTATTTATATTATTAGTCGCGAAGTTATCATTCGGCATTTCTTGAGAAGTAAGTCTTTTAAGAATTCTACTGACATTACCCTTAACTATATGTATTTCATCTTCTTCTAATTTTGCTTCATTATTTGGCTTTGCTTCGTCTTTTGGTGGCCTATTAATATATCTAGATTTAGTCCTTTCTTCAATGTTATTAGTGTTTTTTAACAAGTTATAAGATTTCAATTCATTGTCAGGACTATTAATGAACATATTTTGTTGCGGTACATTAATATGATTGATTTTATTATGAACATTTGAATCACCCATTAAAGTACCTTCATTACTAATGCCATTTTCAGTTTTCACTATCTCTTTCGTTTCTTCCTGTCCAGTTAAATATATTTTATCTTCGGGTTTATGTTCTATTTTGAGCTGGTCTACTGGAAATTTAACCGTATCATCTTGTACTTTAGGCAAGCTGTAATGATTTGCTTCTTCTAACTCAATATTTTCATTGCCGTGGTTCGATGATTCTTCAGCAGGAATATCTATAACAGCCACTTTGACAGTTTCAAGCTCAGGTGTTGCTACGTTTGGTTTTGTTTCTTCTAATGGAATGTCTTTGGAAGATATGCCAAATATTCCAACTTTTACTAGTTCGGAATCTGGAGTTGCTATAGTATTATAATCTGGCATTGGGTCTGGGGATAACGTTTCGATGTAAGGGTCGTCATTAACTTCATCATTATTATTTATTTCAATAACAGAATCGTCTTCAGCTTTTTCATTGTCAGTTTCTACATATTCATGTTCTTTATCATCTGCCACATTATTTTGTTTTTCATAATCTTTTCTCTTTACATTGCTTGTAATTTCTTTTTGATCGCTTAATGGTGTTGATTTATTTACGGCACCTGTTTTGAGTGATAACCTGCTTTCAAATTGTCTGGGTGAATTTACATCATGCGAACTCCTGCGTCTCAGTAATGGTATTTTAGAATATCTCGCCTTATCAATAGGTTCTATTTTAACCTGTTCTATGGGTAGATCATCATATTGATGAACTATTTCTTCGAACTTACTCTCAAGCTTTTCAGGATCTTTGACTTTTGAGTCTAAGACATCATCAGGTAAGTTAACTGTATCAGTGTCAACTATTTCTTCATAAAGTTTATCAAATTCATCATCAAACTTTTCAACGGACTCTGTTTTTACTGGTTCATCTCGCACATTCATATTTGATGGTTGTTCCTCACTTGTATCCTCCTTTTCGACTTGTTTATCTTGCTTGATTTTATCATCTTTCTTAGTTATTTTGTAATGATCTTTACTCATAACAGGTATTTTATCATTTCTCGTGGATCTTTTTAAATTAGTTTTGACTGGTATATATTTGGCTTCTTGTGTCGGAGGTGTCCCAGGTTGACCAGCATCTGTTGGAAGATTTTTCTTCGCGACAGGTAGTCTCTCTTTCAGTTTGGGGATGGAGGTGCGTCGTGGTTTCTCTGGTGGCTAAAATGAAAAAAAAAACGTGTTAAATTGCTACTACACTGATGTTATAAAACACAGTGGAACAAGGATGCCGCTATTAAATTATAGCAGCATGCGTCTTAGGCTCTACAGACGTAAGCGACTAGTTAACTGCGATTTTTAATACATTGCGGTTCTTGATCCATCGATTGATTTTGTTGCACCTACCTAGACGGCAACGACTCGAAATCGCGCGTGAGTTTTGTGTCAAAGTTGCGACGATTGTAGAGGCCATTAAACTGTGTTGAGTGTTCTATATGTTGATAACCAGCATCTGGCGGTATTTATTAAAATTATAAAATACCTTTTCGGAGTTTTAAAGATTACAAATAATAACGTAGGTAAGTCATGCTAAGGGGTATGATCTAATAGAACGATTTCTACGACTTAACTTTCCAGACCCAAAATTTAAATGTTGCGGATTTGCTGTTTTTTTATACAGGGTCCTAAAACCTTACAGCCAACGGGAATTTAGTAATTTTTTGGTCATCTGATCTGTACCTATATTTCACGGTTGGCTGAACTATAAATTCGTACATTCGTAATAGCCTACTTTATTCACCTCTCTTTTACTCTTCTGTTTGTCGGTATCGGTGGCCTCTCTTTTCTCCTTTAGCACACGTTGGGCCAGGGGCTTGAACCTGGACACCGGTATTCTTGTTTGTGGCTTGGTATCTTCTGGTGCTGGTTTTTCTGTAAACAATTTTTTACAGAATTAAGATTTGGGAACTTGTGTAAATGGTGATGTTTCAAAATTTGTTACTTACTGAAGTTATAGAGTAATATGCTTTATTTGTAATTATTACATTATAATATTTAAAATTTTTTTGTAACACGAAAATTCTGGACATAAAATTGAGGTCGAAAAACGTCAATTCATATCAATCTGACATACACGTATATCCGAGTTTACTGGATGATTCTCTTTGGCCACAGAAGAGGCCGAAAGAGAGGGTAACATAAGGTACTGCGTCTCATTCTAACTAAGGAGGTAATGACATCATTCATAGCAAATTGATAGATAGCAAGCTTAGAGCTTTAAACCAAGCGGAGTGGCCATTGACAGGCGTTCCCCTCTGCCGAAAATGTATGACCAGTGGTCATACTCATTGTATGCACTGACGTTTATTTGGCGTGGTTTATTTTGACGTTCCGCATACGTTTGACGTTCCCCTCCCCCGCAAAAAACGGCAGACTTGAGAGTGCGTGTCGCATCCGGTTGGTTTAATAATCAAAGATAGCAAGAGGAAAATTTTAGCTGAATTTTTGTATGGAAACCATAGACAAATTTCCGCTACAATAGACAAATATTTCGCTTTATTATGAATAGCTAACGTCCGAGCTGAATTCCGGTCAAGTGCTTGAAGCGCCTTATTGGCACGAAGTTTTTAAGTCTGCATTTAAGTTGCCAAATTAGTCCAGTAGATGGCATGCCTACAACGTGCAAGGGTACGTGGATGTAAGTTTAATCAGAGACTATAGACATATAGACGACCACACAAGAGAAATGTCACCTGCACTGCTACTCCACCTAGTAACAAATAGCGTACTAGTCGTACACTAGTAGCTACTAGGTGGAGTAGCAGTGCAGGTGACATTTCTCTTACATATTCGGTATCATTAGGGGGCTTTGACATAGATGGCGCAATCGACATGAGCTTCAAAAAGTTCTTAGGCTGTGGTCGTCTATATCTCTATAGTCTCTGGTTTAATGTTGGAGGCAGCAACTGTCAACGGTTTGGCCAGGAAATGGCCAGGAAAGGCTTTCCACCATCCCTACCAAGGCAGGCCAACCCTATTGGCGTTAAGTGAGGCATTATGTATGTATATAGTTTCAGTTTCCGTTTTAGATCACAAGATGGCAGGGCAGAGAGACAGACCAGAGACTATAGAGATATAGACGACCACAGCCTAAGAACTTTTTGAAGCTCATGTCGATTGCGCCATCTATGTCAAAGCCACCTAAAGATGCCGAGATACTAGTACGCTATTTGTTACTAGGTGGAGTAGCAGTGCAGGTGACATTTCTCTTACTTTTTCGGTATCTTTAGGGGTCTTTGACATAGATGGCGCAATTGACAGGAGCTTCAAAAAGTTCTTAGGCTGTGGTCGTCTATATTCAGAGCGCTCGTAGCCTTGCGGTAAGACGTCCGACTTTCAATCCGGAGGTCTCGGGTTCAAACCCCGGCTCGTACCACTGAGTTTTTCGGAACTTATGTACGGAATATCATTTGATATTTACCAGTCGCTTTTCGGTGAAGGAAAACATCGTAAGGAAACTGGATCTAATCCCAAAAAGGCCTAGTTTCCCCTCTGGGTTGGAAGGTCTGATGGCAGTCGCTTTCGTAAAAACTAGTGTCTACGCCAATTCATGGGATTAGGTTGTCAAGCGGACCCCAAACCGGGATAAACGCTAGGATGATGATGATGATGATGGGGATAAAGCTGTTTTAGTCACGGGCGCGCTTAAATCCCTCACTGCACTCAGGACTCAGTCTTAATTCCCTCGCTACGCTCGGGAATTAACTCATAACCCCCTCGCTGCGCTCGGGAGTTAAATCAAGAGTCCTTCGTTACGTTCAGGATTCAATAGCGCGGCCGTGACATAAAACAGTGCTTTATCCCCTTGGTGTACAATCTACTATTGTTTATGTCACTATACGCATGAAATCTTGTAAGTTAAATTTCAACCACTTCCCGGTGTCTGATTGAGCTGAAATTTGGTATAAATAAGTACATGACAATACTACTGGGTACAATGTAAATGCTGGGTGCAATGGGTGGGTCAGCAATAAAACTTTGTACTACATTACGCACCTAGGGCGGTAAAATAAAGAACGGCTTAGATCGCGGGTATTTGTGGCCCGAACTGAAGGTAAGGGCCATAAACAAGCGATCTGATGCCTTCATTATTACCGCCCGTGGTGCGTACACAATTTTACGTCTTCTCCTGGGTGCGAAGTGAGATTTGCTGCTGCGCCCGTGGGCGGCAAATCTCACTTACCGCCCAGAGAGACGTAAAAATATCTTTTGGGAGTTACTTGTATTAGAAGCGCCTTCTCTCTTGTAGTAGTAGTAGTAGTAGTTAAACACTTTATTGTACAAGAAAACACATCAGAAATATCATCATCATCATCATCATCTCCGCCATAAGACGTCCTCTGCTGAACATAGGCCTCCCCTTTAAAGGGGGGGGGGGGAGGTTTGCCATACGCGCCACGCTTGGGTCGCTTGGCAGGCGGGTTGGCGCGCGCAGTTTTTTGTTTATTGTTATTTAGGCTTTCGGAAGATGCTGCTACCCATCTCCCGGTATATTCCCAGAAATATATAACACAGCAAATACGTACAAAGGCGAACTTATCCCTTTCTTCCAGATTTTAGATTTTAGATTTTTTTTCTTTTTTCTTCTTTAAGGGATTTTTTTTTCTAGTATCATGCCCATTTATAGAGTTCTAGGAAGTGACTAACCTGTCTTGTCGGTAGGTCCATCTCCGTCCCTGGGAGGACGGATGTGATGCGTTCGTATGACCTCTTCTTGTAAGCCCATGTAGATAGGTTTCGTTATCATGTCTCGCAGATCCACCCATTCTATTTGCCCTTCCTGGAATCAGTGAAACAGGGTGACATTAGGCTTTGGGGTTGCTTTGATAGATTCTAGTTGCTAGACCTACATGAATATCTAAATTACCTAATATATATGTTTATCAACCGACTTCTAGATTTCGAAGGAGGAGGTACTCAATTCATCGGGATCGGTTTTTTTTGCATTTATTACACAGATAGAAATAATATCTTAATTCAAAACGCAAAACTCTCTTGCACGCGGTTTCTTAAAGAGAGTAATAAATACCTTAGACCAATAAACATGACTTGAGTTAAAAATATCATGATTTTTAAAAGAAGATTTACAATTATTTAGCTTTAACTTTACCTATTTTTAAAGCGAATAGTAATGATTTGAGTTAAGATAATAATTATTTACGGCAAAAAAGCACCAACATTTTCCTTTAAGAGTTTTATGTGTTTACGTAAGATCGATTAGTTCTTGGTTTGATGTTTTCAATCTACAGCTAAGAGCCAAAGCTAATTCAAAGAAGTAGCACCAAAAGTTAGATTTGAGATTTTTAAGTTTTTAGGCAAGAGAGATTAATTTTTGCTTTGATGATATCTTCTACGGTTGCCGCGATAGTTATTCATGAAATAAAACAACTTTGAACCCGACCCGTCCCACCCGACCCGTGACCACGAACGCTGTAAAGTGTTCGAAACGTCGGGATGTAATTTAAAATTCAGTATACGCGATATAATCCGTTCAAAGTTGTTTTATTTTTTTGCTTTGATGTTTTCAACTTACAATCAAGAGCCACAGCTATTCCAAAGAAGAAGCACATAATTTTTGCTTTGAAACATTTAAATCTTGGACGTTAGTTACCCTGCGCATCAATAGATGTCTCTGCGTGTAGGTTAGAACACGCGAACGTTTGTTCAACGTAACTTCATGACCCTCAGCGCTTTACCCGGGCTTATTTGAGATACACAATAGCAATCTCAGCTCTAGTTAATACGATTATAAATTGTGAGTATATAAATAATCATAATTTATATTTGTATTATCTACTTTTAGTTAAACTTCCTTTCTTGGGATTAGCCCCGAGAAACACAGTTTCTGCTACTAGCTTTTTAAGTAGTGCACTGAGACACTAAGGCGATTATCACACTGACGACGGATCCGCATGCGGCGCCGGTGTGCGAGCGAGATAGCGCTATACACATGCAGAGCGCTATCTCGCTCGCGCACCGGTGCCGCATGCGGATCCGCGCCAGTGTGATTACCGCCTTAGAAAATGTTATTGTTTGTTTCAAGTAATCGATTTCATACGCCAAGAAATTTTAGATCTTGGTGTAAAAAAATCAAATTTTACATCAAGTAACACATGCTCTTGAACTAATGCGTTTTCTTGTTTCCGTGGAGAAATTCAATTCTCAATTTAAACTATGAGTCTTCATCCAAGAAACAAAGTTTCTTGGCTTAAGTTCTTTATGTATTGCACTAAGACAAATACAATACAAAAACAAAATTCAAACGCCCTTCGTGAGAATATTAAGCAATAAACTTTGAAACATTTTATATCTTAAAATAAAGAATTTTATTTTTTCCTTATATGGGAAACTGGATATCTCTTGATTCAAATAGGTTTCTTTGGTTGAAGAGATTTTTTCTATCTGTGTAACCGATTTCAAAACAGGAGGTTCTCATTTCGGTTGTAGGTTTTTTTTAATGTTCATAATTCCGTCATCTCTAAACCGATTTTAAACATTCTTTATTTGATTGTAAGTAGGTACATATGTATATGTACATACCATCGGCTTCATAATTGCATAGCCAATTTATCAATGAATTTATTCATAAATTGCTCATGCACTTTTGAAGTCGATGGTACATTGCAGAAAAAATGTACCTTTACTTTTTTTTTTATTTGATAATTATTTTGAGTCTATCCTATGCAGAATCATGAGCTCATGATTCTGCATAGGATAGACTCAAAATATTTATCAAATTAAAAAAAAAAGTAAAGGTACATTTTTTCTGCAATTTACCCAAAAATGGTTTTATGTATTTTTACCATTTCACCGATTATTCGGCTGGTCCGATTTGGTAAATCATTTTTTTATTTGGGTACTTATACATACTTGACAGTCGGATTCTTTTTCATCAGGTCAGGATCTAATGATGGGATCATGGAGAAATTGAGGGAACTCTTCCAATATTATAGTTACTAGAGATGCAACGGATAGTGGTTTGGCCGGATACCGGATACCGGATATTCGGCCTGACGCTCCGCCGAATATTCGGTATCGGGCCGCCGAATATTCGGCCGGCGGCACTATACCTACAATTTGAGTTTAGCAGGTGCGCGTCGTGCAGGTTTCGACTTGATTCCTACTATTAACATAACATAACATAAATATTCTTTATTGCACAGGCACACCTCAAATTAAAGAAACAGAGTATACACAAGTTACAAACAGAAAAGTAGAGGTAAAACAATTGGCGGTCTTATCGCTAAAAAGCGATCTCTTCCAGACAACCTTCCTAGTGAACGTTCGCGCGAATCGCGCGGACACATTTCTAGGCAACAAAACTAGTTTTATTATGTCAGTACGGACGGAGTAACTTCTTTCAAAAGTACACGCGCGGTCGCGTATTTTTGTGTAAAAAAATAAGTTTGTAGTGTTATCGTGAGTAGTGAGTGACTCTTGACTACATCCGGATAGTACGAAGATATCCGGTATCCGGCCGGATACTAAAATGAGGGCCGGATAGGCCGGATACCGGATAGTAACCGGATATTCGGTGCATCTCTAATAGTTACCTACCTAACCAGGTACATAGTATACAATACAAGTTTATCATCATACATATATCAATTGTATACACAACAACAAGACCGGAATTTTATCTACAGAGGGTTAAATAAAACATAATTTTCTGTCAAATTTTATTATCAATATTTATACTCAAACCGCTGAACCTGAGAAACAACAGTCTTACCAGCCTTGGTCTCTTTCTTAAACAAATGTTGGAAGTGGACAGAAATATCCTCTGTCACCGTCTTTTTCTGATATTTCAAACCATCTCTACCGAAGTTGGATTCCACAGTTTTTACCGTGATGACGGGCGCGTAAGTTTCAACCGTATCCCCTTGTTTTAAGGTTAGTTTTCCGTCACTTACATTTTGGGTGGTTTCGTTTTTGTTTAGCTCCGTCTTGGCTCCATCGAGGATCGGCTCAGTATCTTCTCGGAGTTTCTGCTGCCTTGGTACTTCGCTCTCGATGTCTGATGGCGACAGATTTTCTATTTTGAGGGTGCGCGTCTCCATTTTTGGTCTGTAAATTACAGATAGTCAGCAGGGATAAGTAATTAAGTTTTCACCTCAGCAGTTCGAACAAGCCTACTTTCCTCACTCCCTGGAGTGACGAAAGTGTGACTTTCATCACTCCAGGGAGTGAGGAAAGTTGCGACTTTCGTCACTACAGGGAGTGAAATTTTGTTTTTAGAAGCTTTACGTCATAATTTCGCCTTTCATTCAGGAATGTAAATAAATGTGTTTTGTTAACTTTAATATGTTCTTACTACTGAGGTGAAAAGTTGTATGTGTCACACGAGAGGAAAGTTTTTTACATCTCGTGTTCTTGAGATCCCTCGCTACGCTCAAAATTCAAACTTAGAATCACTCGCTTCGCTCGTTATTCAATTATAGAATCTTCCGCTTACTCCGGACTCAAAATCAACACTCGCAAGAAAAATCAACTTTCCTCTCTTGTTGCACAAATAACTAATGTCTACCCTAAATATTTATTACCGTAAATACAGGCCTCTGTGGCTAATTTTTCCCTTTCCTTAGGGCCGGTTGCACCAAACTGTCTGTGAACGTAAATGTAAAAAAATCTTGTATGAAAAGTTTGACAGTTTTCTACGGGATGACAGCTCCGTCGCCATATTTAACGTTGATGAGTCTGTTAATTGTGCGTGGTGCAACCCACCCTTAATGTAAAAAGTGCGACCAAGGTAAAGGGCATCCAAAGTCACTTTTCGGTGAAAGAAAACATCTTGAGGAAACCGGATCTTAATCACTAATAAGGCCTAGTTTCCCCTCTGGGTTGGAAGGTCAGATGGCTGTCGCTTTCATAAATGGTGGTACCTAGGCCTATTCATGGCATTAGGTTACCAAGTGGCCCCAGGTTCAATTGACCCGTGGCAAAAAGCCACAAAAACGTTAGGAGGAGAATGATCTATGAGTATAGTAGGCAGCGTTGCCGGGGCTTACACTTAACCCGACCAATTATACATTATTAATATTATTATACGTACCTACCAAAGTAACCATCAGAACATATTCTTTTTTAGGCGAATTTTTTAATCTGATCGTTGATTATAATTCTGTATTAGAAGTAATACATAATAATAATGATACTCACTTGTCTTTGACGAAGAACTTCAGCAGTCTACTGTGTCCAATATCCATTAAATTATCAATAGATAACGTATTGCACTCTTATCATTATCACTCACAAGATTAATTCACTCATTTATTTAATTACTCATTTATTGCAAACGCGTCAAATATAGAAAAATTCAATAATCAATCGTGTTTAAAAAGAAAATGTGCCTCTGGCTAGATTTGGCCATTAACTTTACGTATTTACGGCTGAAATTTTAAATAAAATTTATTTTTTGTTGTGCATCTGAGTTTCTACCTTCAAACAAAACAAAATAAGCATTTTTTTGCAATTACATTACCAACTGAAACGGCACATTCGTAAACTAGGTATTTAATAATAACTTTGAGGTTTTTATAAAATCTTTTTGTCAAGAAATAATCGAATTTATAAAATTTCTCCCAATCGAAAAAAATCGAACTGAAAGTTTTCTCACTTTAAAGCAATGTGCTTCCCTGTAACTTTATAACAACTGGTCCAAAAAGACTTATGTTATATATTTTTCACACCACCTGCTCGACAATGCCAAATTATGTATCATGAAAACCCCACCGAAAGCAAATCATTGTAGCCCTTGGCTTTAGCGGGGAATAATATAACATTATAACCCGCCGGGTAATAATGTGATTTTACTTCTTATTGTTATGTCCTTAAAGTCTAATTTCGCAAAGTCCGGACGGCGCCTCAGCTAATCCCCGCGAGCCGCGGCGTCACACCGAACTGATTTGAAAATGGAACACATTTTTAATCCTAAAACAATTGCCGCGAGTGTCATAAGACGCTGCAGTATACGGAGAAACACTTCAGATTCTATTAAAGTAGAAGATAAAATTCTAATAATACGTACTAAATATCCATTTTCTCTTTTGATTTACTTTCATAAAATTCCGTTTCTAGTAACTCATAACCCCCTCGCTGCGCTCGGGAGTTAAATCTAGAGTCCTTCGTTACGTTCAGGATTCAATAGCGCGGCCGTGACATAAAACAGTGCTTTATCCCCTTGGTGTACAATCTACTATTATTCTATAACGGCCTCCATAGCCCAGTTGGTAGTGACCCTGCCTACGAAGCTGGAGGTCCCGGGTTCGAATCCTGGTAAGGGCATTTATTTGTGTGCTAATCTCAAATATTTGTTCCTGAGTTATGGATGTTATCTATGTATATAAGTATGTATTTATATATCTAAGTATAGTTTGGCAAACCATTTCTGTCAGTAGAAAAGCGCGGCAAATTTGAAAAATCGCGGGTTGGCAACACCTGTCTTTTTAATAATTCGAAAATTGTGCATCATATGTGTTTTATCTGTGGCATGTAACTTTTTAATTTTAAAAAGTTAGTTTTGTTTACTTACGTTTTTAAGTTTCAGATGCGTAATTTATTATTTATTAATGTGATGTCTGCCATTTCCATTCAATAAGTGTACTAAAAAAAATCTTAGCTACCTAACTCATGCAGGTCTAATAACATTTGCGTGATAAATATGCGTTTTGAGGTTATGCAGTTTTGTATGGAATTATCATTTGAAGTTTTTTCTTTCAGTGTATATAAAACGAAAAAATCAAAGGGAAAACTGGTGCCAAATTATAAGTCCAAGAACGTTTGTTGCGCGATGTATAAAATAAATAAACACCTAAATCTCACTTGCGTTTATTAACTATACACTTCATACAATAATAAAGCTAAAATACGAGAGTAGTCTTAAAACGAATGACGAAGGCCACGAAAGGGAATCATAATAAATACTCATAGATGTATTACTGAGTAATATGCATTACACTTATATTCGTACAGATTATGCAGTTAATCCGATTCCATTCTAAACTGAAAAGTTGTATTTTCTGGTAGATACGCTCATTTCCTCGCCGGAGCAATGATTTTAATCAATTCAATGTTTGTTTCCTTGCCGGGTTTCAACGCTTTGAACACTTTCAACTGTTGTATTTTGATTGCATCGCATCATCTCTAATCTTCTGTCCGTTTTATATTTGAAGCTTATTTTAATTTCTTCGCACCTTCTTATTTATTGAAAAGTGATTATTATAGGTACACATATCAAAGTTTCCAATTATTTTATATAATAATGTAGAATTAAAATTGAGTAAATTAAATTGACGAAATTAAAACTTCACTGACGTGACGTACGAGAGCCGCGCCAATGCAGCCAACTTGGAAAAATATTGGTTCGATGTACGTTGCGTCTTTTCTATGGAGCAATGCTGCTTTTCGATTCGCCCTAGAGTGTTGCTATATTTTTGTTTGATGTACATTGCTACTGCGTTCGTTGGCTGGCCAGAGTATATGTATGTATATCGTCGCCTAGCACCCATAGTACAAGCTTTGCTTAGTTTGGGGTTAGGTTGATTTGTGTAAGATTGTCCCCAAATATTTATTTATTATTTATTTATTTATAAGTACAGTATCTAAACAATAAACGGACCTAGCCTGGCATTTATTTGGATAATTTAAATAAACAAAAACTATAGCTACTGTTTAGGTAAGAATTGAACTAGGTATTTTGCTTTGAGTTTTCACGGACAAATTTAAAACCTCCGTAAGTGCTATAAAAAAACCTCATTTTCTTTCACAATTCTCATCTATACATGTTTCGACACGCACTTTGTCCTTTTTTTTACTGACTTCAAAAAAAATAGGTTCTCAGTTCGACCCGTATATTGTTTGTATGTATGTTTGTTCGCGATTATCTCGCATTCGGCTGAACCGATTATGATGTGGTTTTCAGAAAAGTATTTTTCATATAGTATTTACACAATCACTTCACATTTACCAACATTTCACAACGTAAACTAACAAATACTTCACAAACTATGAACTGAGTCCATACAACCCGTATCGGTGTTATCATTATCTTATTGATTACTCATTGATATCGTTTATCTGTTCGGAATGTTTGTCTAATCATGTACACGTTAATCCATTGAAATGTGCGATATTGAATTATTGATAAAAATACGAAAACTAAAAAAATGGGGTGAGAAGGGATGGCGATATGGTGAGGGCAGTTGGGTTATGATGGGTAGAGTAGGGATGATAGAGGGGTGAGTTGGTTTTTATAGGCTACTGCTAAGAAAGTAATATATTCTTTTTACAAATTTAAGCTCATTATTTTGATAAAACACGGGACTTAATAGCGTACACTTACTTTTGTAATTTTTTTTTGACGTTTATTTGACGTGGTGATTTTGACGTTTCGCATATATTTGACGTTCCCCTCCCCCGCAAAAAACGGCAGACTTTTTCCGATAGAAATGAGAGCGCGTCTCGCATCCGGTTGGTTTAATAATCAAAGGTTACGACACGTTTTTGTTTGAAACGTCAGGAAAATTACAGAGAGCAGAGAGAGAACAGTAAGTGTACGCGATTAAGTCCCGTGTTTTGTCAAAATAATGAGTGATAATCGTGTAAGTTTAAATTTAAGTTATTTTACTTTTCATTGTCTAAAAGTGTCGATCCAACAATTTTCCTAACTCACATTAGTAGGAAAACTAGGAAATCCCACCTCACCCAGTACGGGGTGAGGTGGGATTTTGTTTTTATCGTTAAAGTTATAAAAATATTTTAATAAATCAATTAGCAAATAAATACATACATAATTATAAATCTATACAGCAGGAAGTTATAAAATGGAAATTTAAAAAAAAGCGCTGGTGGTAGCCTTGCGGTGAGACGTCCGACTTTCAATCCGGAGGTCTCGGGTTCAAACCCCGGCTCGTACCACTGAGTTTTTCGGAACTTATGTACGGAATATCATTTGATATTTACCAGTCGCTTTTCGGTGAAGGAAAACATCGTAAGGAAACCGGACCTAATCCCAAAAAGGCATAGTTTCCCCTCTGGGTTGGAAGGTCAGATGGCAGTCGTTTTCGTAAAAACTAGTGTCTACGCCAATTTATGGGATTAGGTTGTCAAGCGGACCCCAAGCCGGGATAAACGCTAGGAGGAAGAAGAAGAAGTTAAAGTTATAAAATGGAATTACCCAAAATTATTATATAACTAAGATTTATGCGGCCAGAACATTTTTTATGTAAGTATAAAAAACAACGTGCCACCGGTGCGCGGTGCCACATATAAAAATACATTTTTATCGAAGTTTGAATGTCCGTTTTGAACCCAACTCACCCCATTTAATGGTACGCACAGTCAGTGCACTCAAAATATTTTTGCAATTTTTTTATTATTATTATGTTTCGTTAAAAAAGAAATAGGAAATAAAATAACGAAATTAACCGGTATGATTGTATGGAGCAAAGAACGGTTCCCATCGCTGATACAAATTGACGTGTCGGAAGTGTCGTGTAGGGCGCGGAACGCTACAGCGTGAACCATCTTTCAAACCCAACCTCAAGGAAGCAGGTCAAAAGGTCGGGTATAATGAAATATCTGAGCAGGAATGGCGGTAAATATTGCACTTATGAGAATGAAATTAATAAAATTCCTATTTGCCGCCCCGAGACGCGTCGGTTTACATGGCGATATATTCATTCATCATTTTCATCAATCTCAGCTCACTAAGTTTCAGTTATTTTTTTAATGACCACGACGGTGGCAAACAAGCATACGGCTTGAATAAAATAGAATAGAACTTTATTGCATTCATGTGTACAGGTCTTACAATGTATTTTCACAGTTCAACATGATACCGTATAAGGGTATTGCAAATTAAACCTTAAAATCTAGCACAATAAAATAACAATTATAAGTTTCTTTTCACATAATAATTCTAAGACTAAAATTTAGGTATAATGTAAAGATAGGTATGAATGAAATTTATTTGCATCGAAAATTCTTGCAAAGAATAAAAACAGTGTTCTATGAGGTATGTTTTCAGCTTATTGGTCAGCAGATACCGAAGTTTATGGAGGCCTAAAATTCCAGAGGTTTCACATGCGCGTTGCCTGCCCTTTAAGCACTCCTGTTTTAAAGAACTTTTAATAGAAATGTAAATAAAGTGCATGATAAATAGCTATGTTTTCTCGAAGACTTAGGGCCAGTTGCACCAACCACTTTTGACGGACTCATCAGCGTCAACCGGCAGATTACTATGAAAATTTCCATACAATAAAATTTTGCGTACGTTTTAACGGTGACAGACAGTTTGGTGCAACTGAGCCTTAGTAAGAGGGGCAGAAAAAGTACAGGCATTTTTCTATATCCTTCGAAAACCGCTATTAAATGATACTAATTCTTGGGATCTTTTTCAAGGTTCTTACACAATTGGGAACTTGAGGGAAGGACAGGGAGAGACAGGGAATCCGAGAATAAGGGCCCGAGAAGTAGCGACGTCTAAGAGCGTTACATAAAAAAAACTGAACGTAAATGTTACATAAAATACATAAAAGTTTTATAAATAAGTTTAATTACATAAAAGTGGCGAAAATGTGTTAAAAATCAACAAAATATCTTAATGGAGCGAGAAATGAATAAATACATCAAATATGTTTTTAATTAAACTTCAAAAAAAAAAGAAAATATATTAATCATGTTGAGGTAGGGTTAATTCACATTTAGTTGTATGGAGAAAATTGGAAGAGTAAATTTCTAAATAAATTAAAATATTAATACCTAATTAATTTTATGGTGAGAAAGCAACTAACTATAATTTTCTAACAATAAGAGTGACAAAGATGTACCTAATGATTGTCAAAATAGATAAATATGACGGAATCATTGCTAGGTTATGAAATAACTTTGGAAGTATTTTTTACGCACATTTTGTTAGAGTATAACTTAAATATCATTGAGTTCTAGGCGGACTACTAGTAGACAGTTGTTCTAGAACCCCTACGATATATTTGACTAGTGGAGTCAAATATATCGTAGGGGTTCTAGATCCTATCCATACAAATGTCCATATTGCGTGGGTACAATAAGACGTGTTAATAACAAGATGGCGGCGGCATGTAAGCCGATAAGTGCCGACGTGACGCTTGTCCCACATAGATTATGCGACGTAGACTCGCTGAACTCTTCTATAACTTCCGTGAAAAGGAACCCTTATGGTGTGACTCTGTCCGTCTGTCCATCAAACGCAATTTACTCCGAACAATGATTTATTGCTGTCAGTTGCTTGGCATCATGTCTGTGGTCCAAGAACGAATGTCCATATTGCGTGGGTACAATAAGACGTGTTATAACGAGATGGCGGCGGCATGTAAGCCGATAAGTGCCGACGTGACGCTTGTCCCACATAGATTATGCGACGTAGACTCGCCAAACCCTTCTATAACTTCCGTGAAAAGGAACCCTTATGGTGTGACTCTGTCCGTCTGTCCATCAAACACAATTTACTCCGAACAATGATTTATTGCTGTCAGTTGCTTGGCATCATGTCTTTGGTCCAAGAACGAATGTCCATATTGCGCGGATACAATAAGACGTGTTATAACGAGATGGCGGCGGCATGTAAGCCGATAAGTGCCGACGTGACGCTTGTCCCACATAGATTATGCGACGTAGACTCGCCAAACCCTTCTATAACTTCCGTGAAAAGGAACCCTTATGGTGTGACTGTCCGTCTGTCTGTTAAAAATAATGAGTAGTTAGGAAAAAATTAATAAAAGGTTTGCAAACTATACCGCGTTATAGCGAGCAAATGGAAGTGGGTTTTTTATAACTCTAAGAGAATAGTCCATTTCGATATTAGTGCGGAAAGTATGTCATTACTTCACGAGTACCATGATATACCGGGACGAGTGAAGAATGACATTTACGCACTAGTATCGAACGACGTTTTTTAATACAGTTGCGAAAAAATTATAAAATTGTCAATTATTCACTTTGAGGTTACTTTAGTACATGTATCCGAACGCTCCGCGCGGTGCGGTGCGGCGCTGTGATTGGCTGTCTGTCACTGTCATTAGCTGTGATTGGCTGGAAAAGTAAAAAGCACTATAGTGCGCGATATCAAACTTTCCGCACGCTAAACCACTACAAGAAAAGCACTTTTTTGAGCAACTGCATTAAAAATATAGTTACTAGTAGTCCGCCTCGAACTGAGAACTCGCGATTTCTTTGCAAACGAAATGACCGATATGATGTTTTTTTGGGCATTCTAGCTCCATAACCCCTTGATATATTGTATACGAACTCTCAAATTATATGATCTCTGCTATAACCCCATCAAATATCATAAAGATCAGAAAAACGTTACTAAAGTTATGGCGGAAAAAAGTCTCAAAATGAGTTGTCTGTAATAACTCGCTTCGCTTACGCTCCGCTCGTTCTAAAGATATATAAAAAAATAATTTCGTATCTAAAGTTTAGAAGAAATTAGCCCCCTATCACAGAAACGGCTGAGCCTAAAATTTTGACAAAAATGCAGGAAATGGTTCTTTGCCTATACAGATTACAGGAAAACATACAAACATACGAAAGGAAAAAACGGAACCCTTATAGGATCACTTTGTTATTCGTCTGTCTGTCTGTCTGTCAAGATCATTTTTCTCAGGAACGCGTGGAGGTATCAAGCTGAAATTTATATCATATATTCAGGTCTATTGTTCCTTAGAGCTGTAAAAAAATCAAAATTAAAAGCCAACGCAATCAAAAGATACACTCGTTTTATGCCGCAAATTTTAGAGTTTTTCGGCACTCGCAAAACCTACAGGGTACTTCCCGTGAACTCAGAATAGTTATTTTTAATACAGTTGCTCAAAAAAGTGCTTTTCTTGTAGTGGTTTAGCGTGCGGAAAGTTTGATATCGCGCACTAGTGCTTTTTACTTTTCCAGCCAATCACAGCTAATGACAGTGACAGACAGCCAATCACAGCACCGCACCGCACCGCGCGGAGCGTTCGGATACATGTACTAAAGTAACCTCAAAGTGAATAATTGACAATTTTATAATTTTTTCGCAACTGTATTAAAAAACGTCGTTCGATACTCGTGCGTAAATGTCATTCTTCACTCGTCCCGAGTCTTGCCACTCGCCTACGGCTGGTGGCAAGATATCTCGGTACTCGTGAAGTAATGACATACTTTCCTCACTAATATCGAAATGTACTATTATGCTACAAGTGTAGAAAACAAGTAATTTCCGAACGAGTGGCGGTGTGATTTAAAACACGACCGAAGGGAGTGTTTTAACACCGACACGAGTCGGAATTTACTTGTTTTATACAAATGTAGCATACAACATTTTACAATGCATAATGCGAGGAAATAAATAATAATAATTGGATTTAGTGTAGCATATAACTAGCACTGTGCATGCAGACTCGCAGAGAAGTACACCGCGACGCGTGGCGGGCGGGCGCCGCCCGGCCGGTTGTGCAGAAAAGCACTATGCAAATCCTTTGCCGCAGGTGTGCGGTAAAGAATCGCTTTCTATACACGACATTACCCTTTAAAAGAGCACTTTCCGAGCTCATGCATTGTAAACTTGTTTAACATCTCGCTGCTTCTGCTTACTATAAAATTTCCAGGTCAATGAACTTCGCACGGACACAATCAAGTTATCCCGGAGTCTAAAATACGGACATTTCTAAAAGAATTTATCAATAAACGCGAGCGAGGCTCGTACAGAATACTCGGAACGTGCGCTATGCGTGCGCCGTGCGTCGCATACCCAATAAGAGCAGGGTGACAATATTTTAGGGCATAGGTTCCCAAAGTGGGCGATACCGCCCCCCAGGGGGCGCTGACAGCGTCCAGGGGGGCGGTAAAGCCTTTACAATAAATTGGGGGGCGCTGAAATTGTCCAAGGGGGCGCTAGCATTATTTATTAATAAAAATAAATAAATACTTGAAATTCATTGAAAATCTATTAATATATCATTATGTTTTTCTGTGCACTTCTACATTGTACTTCATGTGTACTTCAAGTACGAGTATTTTGGTTTCTAGTCATAAAAGTTTGCGAAATCCGAAGTCATATTTGAAGTATTTGAACCTGTCATACTTTCTGAGGACTGTGACAATTAACAATAGCTCAGCTACTCTAAATATAATATTAAATAAAAGGGCTTGTTATATGATATTCAGATATAGACATTTTCATAATCTTAAAACAGTTAAAACAAATAGTTTTGATGTTATGCAAGAAAAAAGGCAAAAATTTACCATTCCTCCTCTTTTTACCACTATATTGAGAAGAGTTTTTTTCTCTGAAATTATTGGCCCTAAAAATTAAAAAAATACAGAATTTCTTTGCTTATAGATAACAAGAAAACCTACAACAAGTTAACAGTCAAGCGTGAGTCGGACTTAAGAAAACACGATTGTTATAATTGTATAATGTACGAACAGAACCCTAAGGGCGCGAGTCCGACTCGCACTTGCCCGTTTTTTTATATTGGGGGCGCTGAAAGATTTTTGTCCTGCTAAGTGGGCGGTCGGTCAAAAAAGTTTGGGAACCTATGTTTTAGGGACAAGGATATAAATATACAGCGTGTATTTTTGATATCACCTCATACGCCAAAAACATTCTTCCATGATTTGTTACAAATCGATTTGAAGTCGGTCAAAAAGTCTTGAAAAGATTAAATTTCTCTCTTTAGTCAGTGTCTCAAATAATGAAAAGAATCATTCTTTAAATCTTATCTGCTTCTGGACAAAAGTATAAAAATCTCTCTTCAAAGCTTGAATCTTTTCCATTGTTTTAAAATCGCTTGGTCGCCCTACTTATGAGCAGATTAATGTAAATATCTACCAAGCGACATTCAACTCTATCAAAACTAGTTTAAGTCCAATTCAGCTTAACAATTTCACATTCCATATATCTTTATACATGTGTGATGGGGGTACGTGCACCGGGGTGTACGTAGCCTCATACAACTCCCTTAGTCCTGAGGGGACCTCGGGTTTCTCAGTTAGCTCAGAGGAGAGAGGGGTGCAGGGTGGTAAATAGAAACACGGGTCAAGTACACTTTACAAATCGGTGGGCTTTTATGCCAGTTTATTTCTGAACAGGCCTTAACTACTTATCTAGGTATCCTAGGCTAGGTACGGTGCGGGGCGACTCGGGATAGTCGCGGCGGGACGGCGCGGATCCCTACTCTGGTCGCGGCTTATGTCAAACGGGGTGGTACGGGAAACCTCAACCCTTACGACGGTCGTAAGGGGGGAGGGGGTAGTAGGACGGGTCCAGGGGAACGAGGGGTGCGTATCCCGAGTGCATACAACCCGTCTGTAAACAGGCCGGCACAACGGGGCGCGGGGTAGCAACGAGGGGTGCGTATCCCGAGTGCATACAACCCGTCTATAAACAGGCCGGCACAGCGGGGCGCAGGGTAGCAACGAGGGGGGAAGGTAAGCGGGGGAACCGAGTGCATACAACCCGTCTGTAAACAGGCCGGCACACCGGGGCGCAGCGATCCTCACGGCGGAAGGCGGTGAGAAGCACTGCCCCGATGTATGGCGCGCGATCCTTTATATACGGATCGGAGCGCGGGGACGCGGGAGGGGGCGGCTGCTCTCAGTCGGCCGCCGGCCGCGGTGAGGTGCGCTCGCGTGGCGCGCTGGCTCGGTGTGTCGCTCCGATGCATGCATTGCGGCGCTGGCGCGGTGTTGTGTGCGCGCTGAGGCGCGTCATCACATTCCCGTCACCCGTCTGGAGATTTTTACCTGTAGGGGAAAAATCACCGTATTAATACATGTTGTCCTTTTTGTTATCCCCCTACCCCCCTTTTTCCATATTTTTTTTTTCTGATATCATTTTTCTTAATTTTTTTTTCTGGTATCTTTTTTTTTAATAATCTTTTTTTTTTGTTTTTTTTTTGTTTTTTTTTTTTTATTTTGTATTTTTTTTTTGTCTTATTTTTTTAACGTTTCTTTTTCTATATATACATTGTTTTTTCTCTACTGCTGCTGTGTGCGCTTATTGCGCGCGTGTCGCTGGCATGCGGGCGAAGCCATGCTTCTGGCCGCGGTTCCTTCTCCTTCCGGCTCTGCGCGTTTTTTCTGTGTTGCTGGTTCCTGGCTGGGTTCGGGTGTCGCTGTGGGCCGACCTCATTTTTATAGTGTTCAAAAGTGCCGTCTTCAACTGTTGGTGTATCAGCTGGTTTTTCTTTTTCAACTTTTTTCTCGGCCTGCTGTACCTTCTTAGCTTCTTCTAACCTCTTCTTTAACTCTTTATTCTTCTTTCTAATAGTATTTAGAATCTTCGATTTAGTCACCACTCGTTTAACCTTCTTACTTCCTAGATATCTATCTTCCAATGATCCATTTCCAAGGTCACTAGTATCGTTTTCCGTCGGTAAGTTTTCGTTTGGTATGGGTATCGTTGTTTCGTCTTTATGTAAGTCTATTTTATCCATTCTTGCGTAAAATGCTTCTATATCTTCTGGTTCTTTGTATAAAACGGATACTCCTTCTACCTCGTCGCCTGATGAATCGTCTGAAATTTCTAGATATTCATATTCGTCTTCATCGTCGTCATCCATTGTTTCTATCACAGTGGTAGGAATGGTAGGATTTTGTTTCGAGTTATCTTCTCCATCTTTATAATAGTTTCCATTAGTTTTTCCACGATAATCCGATCTCTTTCTTTTTTTCTTAGACTTCTTGTCCTTTTTCTTTTTCTTCTTCTTCTTGCTTTTGTTATCGGATATACAAACTATTTTAGGTTGAATGTCCAAGTCTTCAACTTCTAAACACTCTTTGTCCGATATTTCACTATCTGATTTTGTTCGTCCGAATGACGAGCTTTCAGTTTTATCGTCACTTTTCTCATTATTTGCACATTCATCTGTTTCACCCACTTTGTCAACACTTTTTTCAGAACTTACGTCACCTATTTTTTCTATTGTATTAATTATCTCTGTACTGTTACTAGCATTATCTGCGTTTTCTTCACTTGAAATCCGAGATGTCTCATCACCAACTATACATTTTTCATTCACTTTTTGATCACTGTTCGATACACTAGAATCATCATCTTTATTATCTTCTGTATTTATATTATCATCACTTATAACAGGTAGATCATTAATTTCTACTATTCCACCACTGTCATTAGACACATATACTTTTATCTCATCATCTTTTTTACCATCTCCTTTTTCTTTTGGCTCAAGTATTTTTGTTTCTGTATTAGTTTTTTCTTCAATACTTTTTAAATTAGCTTCACTTCTTTCGTAGATTAATTGCTGCTCCTTGCCCTCCTGCGGTTCATTCTCGCCTGTTGGCCAGTGTATTGACATCCCCAGTCGTTTGAGTACATCCATACCTATTATGATGTCGATTGCTGTTGGCATTTCCCTTAGCCAGTGTTTCATTTTTATATCTTTGATTTCCAGGTCGACTAGCAGGTTTCTATGAGCTTGAGTTCTGGTGCCGTTTGCGAGTACTATTTGCCTCGTTTTTGTGTTCTGTTGATATGCTGTTTCCTTGCACTCGTTGTATGTTTGTTGGTTAATATAGGAGTTTGTTGCGCCTGTGTCTATTAGGCCTCGGTATTCTTTTCCCATGATTTTTATGTCGGTATATATCCTGTTGTCTTCTTCTCTCTGTGGGTTGTCGGCTGCTCCTACTGTTTCGTGTCCTTGCCAACTTGTTTTCCTGCAACATGTGTTGCTAAGCACTCCTAATTTTCCGCACTGACTGCAGAATATCTGACGTCTGGCTCTGCAGGCGTCTGCGTTATGTCCCGGTTTGCCGCAGGACCAGCAGCTGGTTTTGGGATCATACCTTGGGTGTACTATTTGGCATGGCGTGTCACTTTCTTTGCGTCTTGTCTGTTGGTTACTCTGACTTCTGGTGTCTTTGCCTTGACTTGCGTGCTCCTGTGCATTCTCGTCGTTGCTTGCGGTTCTCTGACCGTTGTAGCTGTTGGTGTATGTCTCTGCTTCCGATGACTGTGTTTCCCTATACGTGGGTCTATATATGTTTTCGTAATCTTTCCCGAGTTTCAACAATTCTGGTAGGCTGGTAAAGTCTTGTTTTTTGATGTAAAGCTTGTAACTCCTTAGCATATTCTCGTGAATGCGGTGTAGCCTCTCCGGCTCGCTTTGATTTCCATACCTTCGCATTAGTGTTTGAATGTCCGTGACATAATCGGTGAATTTCTCATTGATTCTTTGTTTTCTAGCGACGATTCTGGCTACCAGGTCTTCTTCGTAATTAGTTGGGAAAAAGTATGACTTGAATACCTTTAGGAATTGGTCCCACGTGGTCCATGTTTCAACATTATTTCTATACCAGAGCAATGCCCTACCTTGTAAGATGCGCGGTAACGCTGGTAATATATCTTTCTTCTCAATCTTGCTCGCTTTGATGAGTTCCTCCAGCCTTTCTATAAATTCAATGGCGTTGTCTGTGGTCCTGAATGACAGGTTCCACTCCTTGATTAGCTTTGTTAACACATTTGGATTGTTTTCCGCCATTGCTGTCGTTTCTTCTTCTTTTATGATTTCTACTAACCCTTTTCGAATTTCTTCCACTGTTAGACCTTCTATCGGGATATTGCGTTCCTTTGCTGCTTGCACAAGTTCCGGTTTTTTCAGTTGATATATCTTTAGTTTTCTTCTGCTCGAATGGAGCGTCGGGCTTTCCAGCGAGTTATTTTCGGGCGGGTGGGGCGCGACTATTCCCCCTTTTTAGGGATGACTAAAATGCCAGATGTGATGTGGGCAGGAGGTGAGTCGTACCCTTATCTCTTGTGGTTATAGGTGAGAATATGTCTCTCTGTAGAACGGTTGGCGTTAAAGAAATTTTTCTTTCCTGTTCCCTCTCCAGCGTCGGTTCCGTTCTGGATACCGCTAAGACTCCTGTGAGTTATTTCGTTGGGCGCCAGATGTGATGGGGGTACGTGCACCGGGGTGTACGTAGCCTCATACAACTCCCTTAGTCCTGAGGGGACCTCGGGTTTCTCAGTTAGCTCAGAGGAGAGAGGGGTGCAGGGTGGTAAATAGAAACACGGGTCAAGTACACTTTACAAATCGGTGGGCTTTTATGCCAGTTTATTTCTGAACAGGCCTTAACTACTTATCTAGGTATCCTAGGCTAGGTACGGTGCGGGGCGACTCGGGATAGTCGCGGCGGGACGGCGCGGATCCCTACTCTGGTCGCGGCTTATGTCAAACGGGGTGGTACGGGAAACCTCAACCCTTACGACGGTCGTAAGGGGGGAGGGGGTAGTAGGACGGGTCCAGGGGAACGAGGGGTGCGTATCCCGAGTGCATACAACCCGTCTGTAAACAGGCCGGCACAACGGGGCGCGGGGTAGCAACGAGGGGTGCGTATCCCGAGTGCATACAACCCGTCTATAAACAGGCCGGCACAGCGGGGCGCAGGGTAGCAACGAGGGGGGAAGGTAAGCGGGGGAACCGAGTGCATACAACCCGTCTGTAAACAGGCCGGCACACCGGGGCGCAGCGATCCTCACGGCGGAAGGCGGTGAGAAGCACTGCCCCGATGTATGGCGCGCGATCCTTTATATACGGATCGGAGCGCGGGGACGCGGGAGGGGGCGGCTGCTCTCAGTCGGCCGCCGGCCGCGGTGAGGTGCGCTCGCGTGGCGCGCTGGCTCGGTGTGTCGCTCCGATGCATGCATTGCGGCGCTGGCGCGGTGTTGTGTGCGCGCTGAGGCGCGTCATCACACATGTATTTGAAATTGAACTCTATATTGCTTGATTTTAGGTTGTGATCTACTTAATTACATTCTACTACGTACGGTGGAGGAATATTCTAATATTCTTTAGCAGTACGGTTCACTTTACATTGGACGTTCCTACCATAAGTATGACAGAACCAAATTTCCTTGAACCGCGAACTAAAGAATCAATTTCCTCGTGCAGTTCGCGGTTCAAGGAAATTTGGTTGTCATACTTATGCTAGGAACGTCCAATGTAAAGTGAACCGTGAACTGCTAAAGAATATATTTTCTCGACTGTACATCACGATTCTAAAACGCAGTAAGTAAATATACCCGTTTATTTTAACTGGACTTTATTTTCGTAGGTTTAAGGTTGTTTTTTGAAGATTTATAAGTGGCTTCTAAGGATGTTTATATAGGTAGTAAATATGAGGCATTATCTATGAAAAGGGACCTCATTGTCGATGGCGTTTACGTCGCGCGGCGTCGTAATTGTATTGCGTTGCTGTTAACAATGGCGTAAGCGCTATCGACCATAAGGTCCCTTTTCATAGATAACGTCACATATAAAGTTGGGGTCAAATTTGTATGAAATGGGAGTAAATGGGTTTAGAAAGGAATTCCCTTTAAATAGGTTACTGGTCGGGACCTTTAGGATCCGGAAATAATATAGGATAGGCTTTTTGAAGTTTTTTACTTTTATGCTTTGTTGAGTAAAAATGGACGTCTGAAGAAAATTGTGCACCATTTTTTTGTTCTATTACGCGAAAGCAAAAACAGAGGGTTGTGTTATAGCAGTCTATATGTGGGAGAGCGGTGGTAACTTGGCGGTAAGACGTCTCTTTCAATCCGGAAGTCTCAGGTTCGAACTTCGGCTCGTACAGTCGCCATCAGATATATCGGAGCGTCCAAGGTGGTCAAATATCTGAACAGTGCCTTTATTGTTAAGGCGATAAGGTACTTGTTCAGATATTTTTGAGTACCGTGGCCGCTCCGATATAGTTGATGGCGACTGTACTAATACGAAGATGTATTTTTGGTAGCGCTCTTTAAAAATGTGTTCTGTTCTGTACTGATTATTCGGAAACTTATGTACAAAATAATAATATCGTTTGATATTTACCAGTCGCTTTTCCAGCTATTTCCAGTCGGACCTAATAAGCCCGATAACCGATAAGGCCTAGTTTCCCCTCTGGGTTGGAAGATCAGACGGTAGTCGCTTTCATAAAAACTTAGTGCCTACGCGATTAGGTTGTCAAGCGGACCCCAAACCGGGACCATCGCTAGGAGGAAGAGTATTTGTTTGTGGGTATTGAAGAGTATACGCGTAGTGTCAAAATTACAACCATTTTTAGGGTTCCGTACCTCAAAAGGAAAAAAACGGAACCCTTATAGGATCACTTTGTTGTCCGTCTGTCTGTCTGTCTGTCTGTCTGTCTGTCTGTCTGTCTGTCTGTCTGTCTGTCTGTCTGTCAAGACCATTTTTCTCAGAAACGCGTGGAGGTATCAAGCTGAAATTTATATCAAATACTCAGGTCTATTGTCCCTTGAAACTGTGAAAAAATCAAACTTAAAAGCCAACGCAATCAAAAGATACAGTCGTTTATGCTGCAAATTTTAGAGTTTTCGGTACTCGCAAAACCTACGGGGTACTTCCCGTGAACTCAGAAACTTGAAATTTGGCACGGAGCAACGTCATATAGCATAGACAAAGGAAAAATTATAAAATGTAGAAATTTTTAGTAAAACCATACAAAAAATATATATTTATAATTTTAAACGTACTACCTTTTTCCTCGTATACGCGTGAAGTTATTAAGTTGAAATTCATGTCAAATACTCAGGGCTATAGGACCTTTCAGATGTAGCAAAACCAAACTTTTATGTCAACGCAATCAAAAGAAATACCAATTTAAGTTGCATATTTTCAAACTGAGTACTCGCGAGAAACTCAAAACCTAAAGGGTACTTCCCGTAAAGTCAGAAACTTGAAACTTGGCACGAAGAAACTTTATATAGCACAGGTAAAGGAAAAATTACGAAAAGTAGAAATTTTTAGTAAAATCACACAAAAAAATATATTTTAAATTTTAAACTTACTACCATTTTCCTCGTAAACGCGTGAAGTTATTAAATTGAAATTCATGTCAAATACTCAAGGCTATAGTACCTTTCAGATGTAGCAAAACCAAATCTTTATGTCAACGCAATCAAAAGAAATACCAATTTAAGTTGCATATTTTGAGACTGAGTACCCGCGAGAAATTCAAAACCTAAAGGGTACTTCCCGTAAGCTAGAATCTTGAAACTAAGCACAAAGCAACGTCATATAGCACAGACAAAGGAAACATTATAAAAGGTAGACATTTTTATTAAAATCATACAAAAAATATATATTTATAATTTTAAACTTACTACCTTTTTCCTCGTAAACGCGTGAATTGATTAAGTTGAAATTCATGTCAAATACTCATGGTTATAGGGCCTTTCAGATGTAGTAAAACCAAACTTTTATGTCAACGCAATCAAGAAATAGCAATTTAAGTTGCATATTTTGAAACTCAGCACTCGCAAGAAACTCAAAACCTAAAGGGTACTTCCCGTAAACTCAGAAACTTGAAACTTGGCAAGAAAAAACTTCATAGAGCACAAACAAAAGAAAAATTACGAAAAGTAGACATTTTTAGTAGAATCATACAAAAAATATTTTTTTAAATTTTATATTTACTACCTTTTTACTCGTAAACGCGTAAAGGTATTAAATTGAAATTTATATCAAATACTCAGGTCTGTATGTAATACCTTTCAGCTGTACCAAAACCAAACTTTTAAACCAACGCAATCAAAAGTAATAGCAATTTAAGTTGCATATTTTGGAGCTGAGTACTCGCAAGAAACTCAAAACCTAAAGGGTACTTCCCGTAAACTCAGAAACTTGAAATTTGTCACGAAGAAACTTCATATAGCACAGACAAAGGAAAAATTACGAAAAGTAGACATTTTTAGTAAAATCGTACATATAATATTTTTTTAAATTTTAAACTTACTAGGTACCTGTTTCCTCGTAAACGCGGAGAGGTATTAAATTAAATTGGAATTCACATATACTCAGCTTTATAATATCTTTCTGCTGTAGCAAAACGAAACTTTCATGTCCACGCAATCATAAGAAATAGAAATTGTTATAGGTTTTTACGGAACCCTCGGTGCGCGAGTCCGACTCGCACTTGGCCGGTTTTTTTTATGAAAGAGATTCCTTATACATATGTCCACATTTGCTGCAGTTTTTAAAAGCTTTCGACTCACATATTTTATCGAACTCACGGAGCGTAAGCGAAGTGAGTTCTTACAAACAACTCCAGACCGAACTGTCACCTGGCTACTGGGACGTCTCGGCATTTGGATGGCTCTTTGATTTAGGTAGTTTGTCCAACGACTTATGGGTCTTGTTATATTGATCATCTCGTTTGAAAGGAAATCGCGAGTTCTCAGTTCGAGGCGGACTACTAGTTTAAATATATTTTGAAGCGATCATGCAACAGGTCTCACCTTGACTTTACCTACAGTACCTACAGTAAACACATAACCACCTTTTGCCGACTGCGCACCAGCAAATTGGTCCAATACTATTTCAGCACGCAACAAGTTGCCCACTAAAAATCATTTTATTTTCTCAAGCGATTATCCTTCTTATTCTGCGGATATTAAAGACTAGAATGGCTTGAAAATAAATGTGGATTTACGTCATTTGGGTTTGGTACGGCGAAAAATGTTGCCAACAATTTCTGAAGTTAAGAAAAGGAAGTCGAAGTTTCAGACTTGATATAATAGCAGTGGCTGGGAGCGACAAAACTCGATTCATACAAGCTTCCCTAATTTTAAAACGCTAAGTACTTTTGCTACGGGTTGTGGAGAAAAAGTCAACTTTATTGCTGCTTTCCTGATACATATATTTATGCCGCTCTACTACATAGTTCATAGGTACAGTCACCATCAGATATATCGGAGCGGCCAAGGTACTCAAAAATATCTGAACATGCACTGTATCGCCTTGACAATAGAGGCGTTGTTCAGATATTTGTGACCACCTTGGCCGCTCCGATATATCTGATGGCGACTGTACGTGTCCGGCCCTGATGGTAGAGAAAGCTCTCGAGTAGGCATACTAGGGGGTAACTACACAAAAGATCCCGCTGGGTCGAATTGTATCCATATGGGCCCCCGAATACAATAAGATAAGATAAGATAAGACGTGTCCGGCCATTGATTAGTATGAAAAGTTTCTGAGTTACATCCGTAGAATATTGCAGTAATAACCCCTATTGTAAGAAGAAATTTCACCTGCTCTGCTACTCCACCTAGTAGCTACTAGTGTACTTACTAGTACGCTATTTGTTACTAGGTGGAGTAGCAGTGCAGGTGACATTTCCTCTTACAATTTCGGTACCTTTAGGCAACTTTCGGACAGAGGGCGCAATCCACTTGAGCTTCAAAAAGTTCTTAGGCTGTGGTCGTCTATATCTCTATAGTCTTTGCTCTAACTAACAAAATGTATAGACCAATACATTTTATAGAGGTGTTCAATTAAAATAAGCTGCACTAAGTACTAATTCTAATACAAAGTCTTGGACAGAAGCTATTTTTTAATATTTCTACCACAAATTCATCACAAAAATCCTCATTTCTGTCCGCCCCACTTAAACAGAACCTCCCCCACCGTCGGGCATCCGAGATCGAATTTCAGCTATTTCCATTATAATTTGCACCCCGACGTCTGTCTCACTCGCACGCGTGGAGAAGAGACGTGCCGTCTCGCTCGGCCACTTAAACAGACCCTTAGGGGTGATGAAATGGGAACAAAAGTGTGTGGAGTAGGTGTTGGGAGTAAATATTTTTAATTATTAAATATTTTCTATGTTTTGGAATTACTTGCAACAATAGGGTACTTTCTAGCAGATAAACTTAATTGTTTCGTTGCATTCATAAAATCAAATTTCAAAAATACACGGGAAAATCGAGGTGTAACATGTGTTTGCGCTTTAAATGATTTTATAATGGTTAAAACTTTGATAAAAGAGATGTATTCATCATATAGTATTGTGACATCACAATATTAGTATCCGTATAAACTTCATATAACAAATCGTTTTGACGTTTCCTAAAGAGTAGCTGATTTTACTTCATAAGGAAGTAAGTGAAGTAACCTATTTATGTTACGTAATTTATGTATTTTACATACATTAGAAGTATCACATTTATAAAAAAAACATTAAATATATGAACGCCCGCTTGGTTTATTCACAGATTAGTAGATTACGTAGTATGACAAATTATTTTTTCTAGCCATGGTTTTCGCATATTGATCACAAGTCTCAATGTAATTGTTTGTAAAGTATTGATTTTACAACAAATTCTGAAGCATAAAAGATCTCACTGACCACTAATAATCATATTACGTTAAATAAATCATTTGAAAATATCTAATAATCACTTAGTTCAATTCTCATGTAATTTTACTAACCTTTGCTTTGATATTCTTGAGCCTGTTTAAAAAAAACAGCAACGTGCAACGTTTTGTAAAGTAAACTATTTATGTTATTAAACTTGTAGTAACACTGCTGACACTTGTTAGTAATCTAATTAATATACCTAGTCCAACAGGTCTCCATCGCAATACAACGCGGCAACGCCGAAGCGGGATGGGGACTTTTGCACCAGAAATAAATAAATAATTTCCTAATGAATAAAAAATATACTTTTGTGTTCAAAGAAAAGTTAAACCAAACATTAAACGTCGACTCCATAGCTCTCGCTGTCCGCGCTACACCGCTCTGCACTCCGCGCGGGCCGCGGCTGACTGACAACTGACCGACTACTGCTAGATTATATGTGTTTCCTTATAGAACGAGCGAGCGCAGCGAAGCGAAGTTCATACAGACAACTTCGGATACATCGGAACTGTCCGCTGGCTACCGGGACGACCGCATTTCGATGGCTTCTTAATTTTGAATATGTGTCCCGTAAGTAACGCTTTTCTGATCTTTAAATTTTTTGTGGGGTTGTAACAGAAATACAGTAAAATACAAATAATTTATTCAGAAAAGTATAGTACAGTGGTTGCTCTTACAGTCTAAGACTTTTTAACTACAGGTGGTTTACAAATGCGTCTAAACTCCAGAGGTGTTACATGCGCGTTTGCCGACCCTTTTAAAACAGGAGGATTCACTATGTTGACGGCTAAAGGAACAAGAGACGTCCCTCGTCGTCAACACAGTGGGTCCTCTTTGAGCTCTTTGGCAACCTTACTCACCAGCAGGAACACAACACTATGAGTACGGTCTAGTGCTATTTGGCTGTATGGCTAAAAATAAGCAGGTTCTTAAGTATAATTAAAAAAATAATCAATATAATTTGAGAGTAATTTTTATGAGCAGGATCGATCAAGCGGTTATGGAGCTAGAAGGCGCAATAGCGATCTTCATAAGGGACTATTTGTCAACTCAATTGAAAGCTAGTGCATTTCGAAGCAGAGGACTATTTAATTCAATTCAATCGCTTACTCATAAAATACTTGTATACTTACATTTTACACGCCAAAACATATTAAACTAGAGTCCGCCTCGAACTGAGAACTCGCGATTTACTTGCAAACGAGTTGACCAATGTAACAAGACCCCAAGGAGGATTTTTTTCTCCTTCTAGCTCCATAGCCACTTGATCGATCCTGCTCATATACGAACTTACAAATTTTATGTACCTCTGCTACAGCCCCAAGAAATTTCATAAAGATCAGAAAAACGTAACTCGTCAGACAAACTATCGAAATCAAAAAGCCATCCAAACGCCGAGACGTCCCAGTAGCCAGGTGACAGTTCGGTCTGGAGTTGTTTGTAAGAACTCACTTCGCTTACGCTCCGCGAGTTCAGAAAAACCCTAAATGCAGACAGTAGTAGTAGTAGTAAACGCTTTATTGTACACAACATAGCAAATAAAAACAAATATTACAACGAAATTGTAGGTACAAAGGCGAACTTATCCCTTTAAAGGGATATCTTCCAGTTAACCTCAGACAGTCTCCGTTCCATCAAGATAAAATACCTAATCGAACCGAATCGGAGCGTAAGCGAAGCGAGTTCTTACAAACAACTTCTGGCAATTGGTGGGACATCTCGGCATTTTGATTTTAGTCTACTCTCAAAGTCGAATAGCCGTCGAAATGCCGAGAGGAGCCAGAAGTTGTTTGTGAGAACTAGCTTCGCTTACGCTGAGAGAAATTTGCTTTGTGAGTCTAACAAATTCGACTTGTTGCGTGTTTATCAGTTTGAAACTAAAGTATTTTAGTAAACGGAATCGATCACCAATATTGATAATACAATACAAGTCGAATTTGTACAAACAACAAGTTTAATTGTTAAAAGATATTGGATTGAATCAGCCAAATATATGTTTAAAACAATATGTGCCATGTTGGTTTTATATGATCGAGTTGTGGATTTAAATAACACTTAAACTAAAATGACAAGAAACTTGTAGAATGAACCAATTAAACTTAACAAAATCGAACTGTGTCACACATTTATTAAAATACAAACAAAAGGACAAACAACAGTGTATAGAAAACTTAGACTAATTAATACTACCTAGCCTGGGCTACGTAGTATTAATTAATACTACCTAGCCTACGTGGTTTAAACTATATGTACAAATGTCCCCTTAGGTAAATCGAACTTGTAGTTTTAACAAAAGAGCTTGTAGGAGCTATTTTAAAATGAGGGTTTGGTTGAACGAACGTGAATTCTGGTTGTTTTTTCTCTCAGTGGATACGCTCCGGTCGTTCGAAAACCCTAAGTGTATGTACGTCTTCGTTCCAACACGGTATAATACCTAATATTATCTAAAACGGCAGAATCTCCAATATTTTTATAAGTACCACCATAAACATTCATGTGCCCTTACATTTTTATGTCCAAAACACGTGTCAATATATTTACAAGGAAAACTTAGCCTTATTGTATATTACAATTAAGCTGTTTTTAACAAAATTCTGGTAGTACCTAATATGACGAACGTTTGAGACCAGAGATAGTTTCGGCTTTGTTGGCATTTGATGTTGGAATAATAGCTACTGCAGGCTTCCTAATATTTTAATGATGGTAATCATGCCTAAGCATGTCATGGTAAGCGTTGGTAGCCTGACGGTAACGACGACTGACTTTCAATCCGAAGGTCCCGGGTTCAAACCCCGGCTCGTACCAATGAGTTTTTCGGAACTTATGTACGTAATATAATTTGATATTTACCAATCGCTATACGGTGAAGGAAAACATCGTGAGGAAACCTGCATACATCCGCGGAGAAATTCAAAGATGTATGTGAAGTTCCCAACCCGCTTTGGGCCAGCGTGGGGACTATAGCCTGATCCCTCTCGTGCATGAGAGGAGGCCTGTGCCCAGCAGTGGGACGTATAGAGGCTAACATATATTATATTATTATTAATCATGCCTGAAATTACACACCAAATTACACAATTACATACCTGGGGATACACGCACAGATATGCCCGCTGGATTTGTCCGACAGATATGCCCGGTGGACAAATCCGTCCGTGTATGGCGCTATTCAGATGTGCCCGCAGACAAATCTGTGTCCAATGCGCCATACACGGACGGATCTATCTGCCGGGCAAATATGTCTGACAAATTCGGCGGGCATATCTGTGCGGGTATCCCCAGCTATTGATATGAAGAAAAAACCGGCCAAGTGCGAGTCGGACTCGCGCACCGAGGGTTCCGTACAAACCTATAACAAGCAAAAGTTCTAGTATGTTTATTACTAAATGAAAATGAAATCCGTAACATAAAAGTTTCGTTTTGCTACAGCTGAAAGATATTATAGCTCTGAGTATTTGATATGAATTTCAATTTAATACCTCTACGCGTTTACGAGGAAACAGGTAGTAAGTAAAAAAAAAAAAAAAAACATTTTTTGTATGATTTTACTAAAAATGTCTACTTTTCGTAATTTTTCCTTCATTTGTGCTATATGAAGTTTCTTCGTGCCAAGTTTCAAGTTTCTGAGACTACGGGAAGTACCCTTTAGGTTTTGAGTTTCTCGCGAGTACTCAGTTTCAAAATATGCAACTTAAATTGCGATTTCTTTTGATTGCGACTAACATAAAGACTTGGTTTTGCTAGATCTGAAAGGTACTATAGCTCTGAGTATTTGACATGAATTTCAATTTAATAACTTCACGCGTTTACGAGGAAAAAGGTAGTAAGTTTAAAATTATAAAAATATATTTTTGTATGATTTTACCAAAAAAATCTACTTTTATATTTTTTTCATTATCTATGCTACATGACGTTGCTTCGTGCCGACTTTCAAGTTTCTGAGTTCACGGGAAGTACCCCGTAGGTTTTGCGAGTGCCGAAAAACTCTAAAATTTGCGGCATAAACGACTGTATCTTTTGGATTGCGTTGGCTTTTAAGGTTTGATTTTTTTACAGCTCCAAGGGACAATAGACTTGAGTATTTGATATAAATGAAAGCTTGATACCTCCACGCGTTCCTGAGAAAAATGGTCTTGACAGACAGACAGACGGACAACAAAGTGATCCTATAAGGGTTCCGTTACTTTCGAGGTACGGAACCCTAAAAATTACTTAGTATAAGTATTAAGCAAGGAACGACTACTTTTCGGAAGAACTAACAACTAAAATACATGTTTTTTTTAAACCCATAAGTTACCGGTCTAGTGTGCAAGTCAAAGCTGTTCGTAGCGAACGCTACGAAAGTTTGGATACAATTAAAGCTACGCTACGCCGTAGGCGCCTACGACGTAGTCGACGCGTCAATTGTGTAGGCTTGACGGTAACAAACGGATTTTATTTGATTTTAATTTGTTATGATATATTAATTGCGAGTGATATCAAAATTAAATCAAACTGAAGTCAATTTTGAAAGTGCGAATTACGCTCTAGGCTTAATTTTTGTGTTAAAATCGGTTTTATAATTTATATCTTTTAAATAAAATAATACAGTCGATCGCATCTAGAGCCAGACAGAGTACTTACAGTTTAAATTATTATATTATTCAAATAATTGTTAATCTACATTAAGATATATTTTTGGATTTGTGGAAAATCAACCCCTAATAGGGTGAAAATAGGGTTGAAAATTAAAAAAAGTCTACCTGAATAAAAGCTCGCGCGGATGCTAGTCGAATATAAAAAATGCTTAGGTAAAGAATACTTCAAGACAACACTTAGGTGACACCCCTTGAGTTACAAATTACTTTCTTCCTTGCCCATAGGCTACGTTATCCGCTAACAAGGTAAGCCATACGCTTATATTAATAAAAAGAATATGCAATAAGACCCATAAAACCCACCCATTTTATCTTATCTTATCTTCAACCGCACTATTCGTACAATGAAATGATGGAATTGTACTTAATGGTGGAGCGAGATGACAATACATTAGTGCACTGGTGCGAGAGAGATGGAAGTAGAAATTAAGGACCAAAGCCGGCTAGGGGCAGAAGGATGGATGTGAGTTTTGTTGTGATTTTTTACAAGTTTTTATTATTCCTATTTGTATGTATTATAGACTTCAATATACCGGGTGTACAATCCAAATGGGTCAGTATGGAGAAGTCGGAAACTATGAGAGATAGCGAGATCTGTTCTTAGGAACCATGACGTCGATTTTAGATTTAATAATAATTACATTCAAACTTTTTTTTAAACTCTCATACATAACCGGGAATCGAACCTGGTCAAAATCAATGTGTATAAATTCTGCAAGTCGCAAGAAGCACAACACTAATGGAATCTTGTTTAAATAATTGAAAGAAAAACCCACCAATAAGATAATTATTTTATTTCAGTAAATGTTCAAAATGATTTTGACCAGGTTCGATTCCCGGTTATGTATGAGAGTTTAAAAAAAAGTTTGAATGTAATTATTATTAAATCTAAAATCGACGTCATGGTTCCTAAGAACAGATCTCGCTATCTCTCATAGTTTGCCACTTCTCCATACTGACCCATTTGGATTGTACACCCAGTATAGTAGACGGCCATAGTCTAAGAACTTTTTGAGGCTCTTAGACTATGGCCGTCTATATATTTAAGTCTATGGTATGATTGGTATGTATGGATCACTTTATTACACATAAACAAGTATTTATAACATTAATACATTAGTAAAATACACAAAAGATATGCACAAAGGCGTTTGTGTGCGTGCGTTTGTTTAGGACAAATGTAAGTAGGTAAGAATTAAACTAGTTCCCGATGTCACGAAAAACCTAAAATTAGTATGATTACGTAACTTTGATGCCTATGAAAATATTTTGAACTAATTTTACTAACTGTGTTTTTGACTATACTTAATACCTAAACCTTTAAACTACATTTATATTGTCCTTCGCAGGCGCGGTCCCAGGGGGGGGGGGGCGGTCACAGGGGACATGACCCCCCCCCCAAAACATACGTGTCGAATTGAAAAAAGACCCACTCAAAAATTGAAAAAATTTTTTTTTGCTTTAGTGACCCCCCCCCCCCCCCCCCCCCAAATTTCAGGCTGCGACCGCGCCTGGTCCTTCGCTGCCTGAAACACAGGGAATCCTAGTTCAGGCATTAGTAAACTACCTGTCGTTAAACAATCTTAGCCTGTAAGAGCAACCACTGTACTATACTTTTCTCAATAAATAATTTGTATTTATATAAAACACGTAAAAATTATCATGAAGTAACTTCAAATATATCAAAAAGGAAAATCATGAAATATACTTACAGCCTTTTCTACGAAGTGCCACAAACGCGCACTTTCAGCGTGAACTTATCGAAAACCTGTAGCTTTTGTCTCTCTCCCACACAGAACTAAACCTTGACTCTCTCTTTTTAAAGTTCAAAATCTAACGCTCCTAGCTCGCTTCAATAAAACCTAATATCAACAATCAAAAATCGACTTTAAAATCATCACTATAAAGTCCATAGTATAGTAGGAAAATGCTTGATAACGGCAGCCATTTTGTCTTGACCCGCCCAGCCTCCCGCTCCTAATGCGCCATCTTCAGTATAAAGGAAACTATCGTACGAAGTTACAGCTCAATGTAAAATAGGCGGAGTCTGGGTAGGATCCGCTCTCGGGCCTCTCGGTATAATTTTCAGTCGGTCTTCGGACCTCGGGCGGTCAAGACGTCTTAGTATTTTTTTTTCTTTTTTAATGGGGAGCTGTTGAATTGTGAGTATTATTTATAAGTACTGTATAAAACTGACGTGTTTTGAGCATTTTTGATTGTGAACATAATAGTTTATTTATTGCATACAAAATGTATACAGCATAACAGTAAAACCAAGACACTGCACAATTCAAATAACTAACAGATACATATTTTAAATTAAACAAACCGGAACATCAACTCACAGTAAACCAGACATGCTCTACAAACACTCGCCCAATTATTCGCAAATACATCAGTCTCTGGTGCCCATGACAGAAGCGAGTTTAAGAGCCGCAAAGCTCGTATTGCTGGAGAATTACTGTATATGTACGATGTATGTATATGTATGTATGTATATCTGTTTGCCGAAAATCTGGCCTATAACCGCGAAGCAGTTCGTTCATCGAATCGTCTATTTGGCGTTCGAATATGCTTAGCTTGATCCGTTTCACCCTGCGATCCGATTCGCCACGGTCTACCCTAGCTTAGCGAGTAAAAGATGATTTACGCTGTTATGTTCCGCGTCATATACAAGACTTCCGACACTTCATTTTGTATAGAAAACATCACCTCCCGACCTCCGAGGATCACATGACGCTTTCTATACAAAATGGAGTGTCGGAAGAGTCGTATAGGACGCGGAACGTAACAGTGTGAATGATTTTTAAGGTGTTATATGAGTGGGGTATCTTCGAGTTACACGTACAGTCAGCACCAATAGTATCTTCCTACACGAAGGCCGCAAAAATATGTGACACGCTCTTATTTGTAGAGCCATAGGAGCGTGTCACATATTTTTGCAGCCTTCGTGTAGGAAGATACTATTGATGCTGACTGTACTACATTTTTTTAAATGACGTTTTTTTAGCAAAAACTCGAAATCTGTATAAAGTAAGTATTAAGTTTTAAATGTATTCTTGATTTTAATAAGTTCTAATCTTAAATATTATTGAAAATAATACTTATAGTCGATGCGGAAGCTTAGAGCTTTAAACCAAGGGGAGTAGCCATTGACAGGCGTTCCCCTCTGCCGAATGAGTATGACCAGTGGTCATACTCATTGTATGGACTGACGTTTATTTGACGTAGCTATTTTGACGTTTCGCATACATTTGACGTTCCCCTCCCCCGCAAAAAACGGCAGACTTTTTCCGATAGAAATGAGAGCGCGTCTCGCATCCGGTTGGTTTAATAATCAAAGTGCGGAAGCGATCTAACTTATTAAAAAAGAACCGGTCAAGCGCGAGTCGGACTCGCGCATGAAGCGTTCCTTGCCATTATCTGTAAAAACGGCAAAAAAATCATGCCTGTTGTAAGGGAGATCCATAAATATATTTTTTTTCTGGTTTATTATTTGTTATGGTTATAGCGGCAACAGTAATACATCTGTGAAAATTTCAACTGTCTAACTATCACGGTTCATGAGATACAGCCTGGTAACAGACGGACAGACAGACAGACAGACGGAGTCTTAGTAATAGGGTCCCTACCCTAACCCTAAAAATTGGCCATGGAACCCTAAAAAAATCCATTACCATATGCCCATTACAATGATTTGAATAATTTCTTCTTAAAAATATAATAGAGATTGAAATCCCGTCCCTATTACTGGCTGAGCCGGAGATAAACGCGATCCCTCGAGAAATCTATCGAAATTGAACGCTTTTATCATTCCTGGCCTAAGCCAGGAAACAATAGGGCTGTCAGCAATTAGGTAGATGACCAGGATTTTTAATATTACTAATGGGGATAAAATACTTTATTTATAATATATAATTTTAAACAAAAAAGAACCGACTTCACTTAGGCTCCGCTTTACCAAGAGGAAATGCCCGAGTTGGTGTAAAAATAGTGAAATCACTATAGGTATAATAGTTGAAGAGTTCCCTCGATTTCTCCAGGATCCCACCATCAGATCTGGCGACAATGGAACCAACTGTGAAGTATACTCTTTCAAACAAAAACAAACAATCCAAATAGGTCCAGCCGTCTTCGAATAATCGGTGAAAATACATAACAAAATAACAAAACAATTTTAAACAAAAAAGAACCGACTTCACTTAGGATCCGCTATTCCAAGAGGAAGTGGCCGAGTTGCTGTAAAAAATAGTGAAATCACTATAGGTGTGCCTATGATAGTTAAAGAGTTCCCTCGATTTCTCCAGGATCCCATCATCAGACCCCGACTTGGTGACATGGGACCATCCAGGGGTTATACCTGTTCGATTAAAAAAAAATTGAAAATCGGTTCACGATTCACGGAGATATAGAGTAACATACATACAAAATAATAATAATAATGAGGTCGATTCGGCGATCATTGTGCCGATAGTTGTTTCTGCGAACGGTCTCATAGCGAAGAGTCTCGACCAACATCTTGAGAGACTTTCGCTACGGGGTTGTGGTTGGATCAAGGGTCAGATACAGAAGGCGGTAAAACTGGACACGGCGCGCATAGTCCGAAGGTTCCTCACTCTGCGGCCCTAACCACCGGCAGCCTGGGCCTTGCTCCGTTGCCGGCGGCACCCTAGGTTAGGTTTTTTGTTTGTGTATATTTTTATTGTTTTTGTATATTTTAGATGTATTTTTATATTTTACTGTTGTAAAAATATTAACAAAGTCTAATCTAAGAAAGAAATGAAATAAAGGGGAAAGATAATTTTAATAATATCTGTCGAATTGAGAACCTCCTCCTTTTTTGAAGTCGGTTAAAAACAAAGATCTCGAGAGAATAAAACCTCCTCCTCCGAAATCTTGAAGTCGGTTGAACATATAAGTTACCTACTAAATGGGGAAGGCAACTGTCACAATGATATTTCCAACAACGGTCCTTAGAAAAGTTAAATTTTTATGGCGGAAAGTAGTTTTTATCGAACGAGCGGAGCGTAAGCGAAGATCGTTCTTACAAACAACAACTGTCACCTGGCTACTGGGACGTCTCGGCATTTGGATGGCTTTTTGATTTAGATAGTTTGTCCGACGGTAACTTTAGTAACGATTTTCCGATCTTTATGAAATTTGTTGGGGCTGTAGCAGAGACCAACAAAATTTGCGAGTTCGTATATGAGCTGGATTGAGACGGGGGTTCTGAAATTAGAAGGCCTAAAAAGGTTTTGTAAGGGGGTCCTGTTACATTGGTTATCTTATTTGCTACTTTTACGAGCAAGTATGGTTGAGTTTGGTATCAAACGAAAGGTATTGATTAACACTCTCGTCAAATCCTTATTAACTGCTTACTGTTTCATAACAATTAGCAACATAAAATTGATTTCAAAAATATTTTCAATTATATTTTGATTTTGGTGTAAATATTTTGACAACTGACTTTTTTTTAATTTATTAGAGCTTTGGCTGCTAGGGCCATCAGCATACTGACATTAGTTAGAGAGAGTTACCATAGACGCATAATGATGGTGACCGAAACCCATATAGGTGCCCACAGATGAGAACGACTTGTCAAAGCATCAGAGTGAGAGGCATGTGAGAGGTGGATTTAAATTTAGATGAGACAAAAACTGTCAAATCTGAAGCGATTTCGTCGCGATAAAATTTTGCGCATCAACCGCACAATTTAATATGGACGTTTAGTTTCACCGTGATGATTAATAAAAAATACCCGATACCTATTTTTGGTCTTTGTAGTAATTCTACTTTTGCACATTTATGGCGAAACACAAGATTCGCGAGTTTACAGTTCAGGGCGAACTACTAGTTTATGTTAGCGAAAAATATAATATGTAAATAAATAAAAATAAGGAAAATTCTCAGATTTCCGAAATAATACACCTGTAACATGCTTACATTGATTAGGACTAGTAGTCCGCCTCGAACAGAGAACTCGCGATTTACTTACAAACGAGTTGACCAATATAACAAGACCCCAAGGAGGATTTTTTTCTCCTTCTAGCTCCATAACCACTTGATCGATTCTGCTCATATACGAACTTACATATTTTATGTATCTCTGCTACAGCCCCAAAAAATTTAATAAAGATCAGAAAAACGTTACCAAAGTTATCGTCGGACAAACTATCTAAATCAAAAAGCCATCCAAATGCTTAGACGTCCCAGTAGCCAGGTGACAGTTGGGTCTGAAGTTGTTTGTAAGAACTTGCTTCGCTTACGCTCAGCTCGTTCGATTATCTGTCAAGTCCAAACTTACTTTGAACGTATTGTAAGTGATATCAATACCGGGTTAAACTTCATCCCAACTTTCAAGTGACAGTTAAGTGAAATATTGAAATTGGAATAATCCGCCGCCTTCCGGAAGCGGGTCGTTACCGCTCCCGCTCATTTCCGCCGTTTTCTATCCATTCAGTCATTCAGTCTGAGATAATTGGACTATATTTTCATAATTTCTGATTAAAAAAGAGTTTAAAAACCTAGGTACATTTGTAAAAAGCGTCCCTTTTTTTTCCCGTAATTTAAAGATAATGGACCAAAATATTTAATTACATTTGCTCATAAAGTGTGCCATTACACGCAGCCGTAGCGGGAGTTATAGTAATATATCTTATTCAATACGGAGTTATAGACTTTTAAAACAATTTAGACACTTATTTCCTATAAAAAACTTTTTTATTAATTTCAACTCGGGCTTATATCGGAATAAAGGGAAAAGGCATTGACGCAAAAAAAAAACGACCCAATTGAACTGAATTCAGCCATCATATCATAGACAATAATTAGACGGAAGACGGAAAAATCCTATTTCCGGCTGAACTTTGTCTATGGGCTCCATACATAAATTCAGCTAATTCTATTACTTACTTAATAGAAAAATTACTGGCTGATTTTTTACTATGGTAGTTGAATTCATTCTACCTTAATTATACACGGTAGACATAGTAGTCCGTAGTCTAACCTTAATGCCTCGCGCGACAATTCAAGCCGTATTAATAATTGACTAGTCTTCCTAGATATTATCTAATGATGATCAATTTGTCTCAATGTCATCATCATCATCATCACAGCCATAAGACGCCATAAGGCCTCCCCTTTGGACCTCCATAAGTATCGGTCGGGAGCGACTTGCATCCAGCGTCTTCCGGCGACCTTTATAAGGTCACAGCAGCTGAAGAGGCAATGGGCAGGCCACATTGCACGCAGAGCAGATGGCCGATGGGGTCGAAAAGTGCTCGAGGGGGACCACGGACTAGCAAGCGCAGCGTAGGACGTCCACTCACAAGATGTCTCAATGCCCAATGTAACATGATATACTTAATCCGGATAACAACGTATCAGAGTTATTATGACGACGTCCACGGGGCAATTTACGAGTTATAAGCCAATTTGAAATGCATTTTAGCGAAGCAATGCACCAAGGAGAATTTTCCAAAGTTACAAAATTTTCCATACGGTATGTGTTCAGAACTTAAATTTTACGAACAATAAAAATTATTCAGGAAGTCGCTGAATACCGCCGTTATCAATTATTTCATATGACTGTCTGATTTAAGATTTTATAAAAATAATCGAACTCGCGGAACGTAAGCGAAGTGAGTTCTTACAAACAACTCCAGACCGAACTGTCACCTGGCTACTGGGACGTCTCGGCATTTGGATGGCTTTTTGATTTCGATAGTTTGTCGGACGATAACTTTAGTAACGTTTTTCTGATTTTTATGAAATTTCTTGGGGCTGTAGCAGAGATACATAAAATTTGTAAGTTCGTATATGAGCAGGATCGATCAAGTGGTTATGGAGCTAGAAGGAGAAAAAAAATCGTCCTTAAGGTCTTTTTATATTGGTCAACTCGTTTGCAAGTAAACCGCGAGTTTTCAGTTCGAGGCGGACTACTAGTTTTAAACAAAAAAAGAACCGACAAAAAAAGAACAACATTGTTGCACTAAACGGCCGGATGTACCAAATGTGATGCGATCATCGCTCCGTGACAGTTTTCCAGATTAAGTAATTGTAGACAACACGTTGTGTTATGTCCTTGTTAACCTAAGAACGATTCATTTTAGACCAAATTTGACCCGCATTAAGTATTCTTGAAAAAAAAAATCGTTGTATATGTTGAGTGTTATTTACAATATTCTTACAATTTTGTCAAATACCTATATTTTATATTTTTGGCAAAAACTCAGTTACCACAAAATGGGGTGAGTAGGAACGAAATCGAAGTTCAAACCTGGATAAAAGTTTATTTTTTCATGTGGCACATTGATTTATATACAAAAAAATGTTCCGGATTTATGAATTTTAATTTGTCAATGATTTTGTGTAGTTCCATTTCATATTTTTAAGGATATACACAAAATCCCACCTCACCCTTTAGTTGGGTGACTTTGGGGTAAGATGTGAGATGGAATTTCAGACTAATGCGAGTTTTGAAAATTATTAAATTGACACTTTTGGATAATAAAACTTACAATAGCTTCATATGTAACAAGAATATATTATTTTAGTAGCCGTAGCTTATAAAAACCACCTCACCTCTCAGTCATCCATAGTCTCCCCATTCATGACCCGACTGCCCCCGCCATCCTTACTCACCCCATTTTACGGTACCTACATATATGAGGTAAATTAATCATAATATTTCGCATCGAGTTTCATAAAGCCCTTACGTTTCAGAAGAGAGAAAATAAAATTGACATTTTTTGTTTGCCAATAGTGTTGTAAGTGCCAAGGTCCCAATTTTAAATCATATTTCCGGTTATACCAATTTAATTTATTTACACATAAACCACAATATTGACACATTTGACATATATTTGACGTTGAATTGGAATGCGACGGCTATAAATAGGTCCCGCACTCAATCAAGGCATAATCTGATTATCTGTTCCATTTTTGGGCTCAACTCAAGTGAGCCGTTGTGTGAAGTGCTATAGGTATAGTGATGTTTACGTGCCACTTAAATACTACGTCGTTCTTAATCGAACGAGCGGAGCGAAAGCTAAGCGAATTCTTACAAACACTTCTGGCTACTGGGCCGTTTCGGCATTTCGATGGCATTTTGACTTTTAGAATTTCTTCGACGATAACATGAGTAGTTTAGTAATCATTTTCTTGATCTTTATGGAATTTGTTGAGATTGTAGCAGAGATACATATAATTTGAGAGTTTGTATATGAGCCAGGATCGATCAAGGGGTTGTGGGACTAGAAGGGGCGAAAAAATCATCACGTGGGTCTTGTTATATTGGTCAGCTGTTTGCAAGTAAATCGCGAATTCTCAGTTTGAGGCGAGCTACTAGTTAACTTAAATTTTATACTATAGTTTACAAATTAAATTAAATTGTCAATAGCAGTAGAAGAAAAAACAATGGTAACTTGCTCATTCCTTTTTTGGGTGACATTTAAACACATATTTAAACTTTATTGCGTTTACCGCCCAAAAGTCCATTAGAAGAAAAAAAAAAACTTTATTGCGGTAAAGAAAGGCAGACATAATGCCATAAGGTAGGTATTCTGTGCAATTCAACCAAGGCACTCTACCGACGTAAGTGACTAGTCTCCTGCGACTTTCAATACATTGCGGTTTTTGATGCATCGATTGATTTCGATGCACCTACCTAGACGGCAACGTCTCGAAATTGCGCCCGAGATTTGTGTCAAAATTGCGCCGATTTTAGGCCATAAAGCAAAGTAGAGGAGATTGTGTAATTAAGTGCAGTTTAATTGAATTACTACAAATTAATACAAAAATCTGTGACGCAATACCAATTAAAAATTAAAAATATATTACATAGATTGGTATTACAGTGGGAGGCAGTACAGTGATCCCCACACTAGGCTGAGCCTGTGACGTCTCTTATTGAAATTATAAATGAATATTAAAGCTAAAATTAAAACTAAGAATTTTGATTAGATGACCGAGAAACTAAGTATCTGAACAAAAAGAACATTATTTTATAGACTCGAAAAATATTTTGTTAAAATGTCTGTAGGTATGTTTGTTTCTAGGCTAGATAAGGCAGTCACTGACATATATTTTTATACATGTATGTAATATGATTTAAAGTTGTATATTGAAATGTATATTTCCATTGTCGGTAGACCACCATGGGCGCCGCATCAGACGGCTTCAGCGCCGGCTGGCTGCGCGCGCAGATCGCCGCGTGCCGCGAGTCGCGCAAGCTCGTGCTCGTCATCGTGGCCATAGCCTTACTGCTGGACAACATGCTGCTCACCACAGTCGGTGAGTACAGTCCATCAGACGCTGCAGCGCCGGCTGGCTGTGCGCGCAGATCGCCGCGTGCCGCGAGTCGCGCAAGCTCGTGCTCGTCATCGTGGCCATAGCCTTACTGCTGGACAACATGCTGCTCACCACAGTCGGTGAGTACAGTCCATCAGACGGCTGCAGCGCCGGCTGGCTGCGCGCGCAGATCGCCGCGAGCCGCGAGTCGCGCAAGCTCGTGCTCGTCATCGTGGCCATAGCCTTACTGCTGGACAACATGCTGCTCACCACAGTCGGTGAGTACAGTCCATCAGACGACTGCAGCGCTGGCTGGCTGCGCGCGCAGATCGCCGCGTGCCGCGAGTCGCGCAAGCTCGTGCTCGTCATCGTGGCCATAGCCTTACTGCTGGACAACATGCTGCTCACCACAGTCGGTGAGTACAGTCCATCAGACGACTGCAGCGCCGGCTGGCTGCGCGCGCAGATCGCCGCGTGCCGCGAGTCGCGCAAGCTCGTGCTCATCATCGTGGCCATAGCCTTACTGCTGGACAACATGCTGCTCACCACAGTCGGTGAGTACAGTCCATCAGACGGCTGCAGCGCCGGCTGGCTGCGCGCGCAGATCGCCGCGAGCCGCGAGTCGCGCAAGCTCGTGCTCGTCATCGTGGCCATAGCCTTACTGCTGGACAACATGCTGCTCACCACAGTCGGTGAGTACAGTCCATCAGACGACTGCAGCGCCGGCTGGCTGCGCGCGCAGATCGCCGCGTGCCGCGAGTCGCGCAAGCTCGTGCTCGTCATCGTGGCCATAGCCTTACTGCTGGACAACATGCTGCTCACTACAGTCGGTGAGTACAGTCCATCAGACGGCTGCAGCGCCGGCTGGCTGCGCGCGCAGATCGCCGCGTGCCGCGAGTCGCGCAAGCTCGTGCTCGTCATCGTGGCCATAGCCTTACTGCTGGACAACATGCTGCTCACTACACTACTGCGGTTAGACAACAGCTTGCTGTCATATTATATTCTACAGTCGTCATTAAGAGGCGTTGTTCAGATATTTTGTGACCACCTGGGCCACTCCGATATATTTAATGGTGACTATGTTTAGATATGCCCTGGCTCCAATGCCATCCACAAAAAACTGGAGTAATTTTTTAGGGCTATACGGGCTAGTTTCCACGCTTATTACCACACAGGCCACTGCCTATATTAGCATGCATCTACATAACATAAAATAGATAGGTGGGGCGCAGGGGCGCGGATTGATGGAAACAGATACAGATAGAAGTATATCAAGACCGTTTTTGCGATCCATGTTTTGTACTGGTGGTATATATGTATGGTGGCCAAAAAAGAACTGCATTCCCGAAAGACGTGACAGCTCATTTCTACAGTGTGTAAATCTAACACGGGCGAATCTCTTAACGGTGATTAGTATAGGACTTAAGAAATATAATTAGATAACTTTTACTTAGAATTGCAATTAAAATTTTATCCATACAAAATAATACGGCCCGCAATGTAATGCAAACACACTCGCGTTAAACGCTTGTTGACAGTTACTTTCAATACGATGTTTATAGTACATTGCTAAATGATAAAATTTTCAAAAAAATATTATTGGGTCATAGTTAAGTGAAGCTTAAAAAAACATATTAAATTAATGATAACACTAATGAGTTCTGTGTCTGGTTCAATTTATCGCCCGTATTAGATTTACACACTGTATAAAACAGGATTAAGTTTGAACTAACGAGATTCTGGGCACAGCGTGTTGTTTGAACTTTGGACACGGAGCTAACTGCATTTGCAACGAATTTGAAACTAAACTGAGCACTAATCTAGTTAGCTAGTAATAGAGCTGCGACTGCTAGTGATGTGCCGTTAATCGGTTTTTGAAGTGAACACTTCTTTAGCCGCGTTGGGCAATTTTTGGTAGGGGGAAATCTTATGAGTTCGCGTCACCGACACCGTCACGAAAACAAAAACGCATCACAAGATTTTCCTTGGGTTGGAAGGCTCGTTCGATATTTAAGCTTATAGTCGTTCAAATTAAGTTTAATTTTGTAAGTAATATTTTTCTCTTATGCTTTTAATATATTAATCATAGAAAATCACCATTCTAAATTAACTGTAGGTACACATTAAGTCCTATATAAACCTTAGGTTAGTCTGTGGTCTAAAAACTGTTAAAGGTAGGTCTACCAAATAATTATGCCGTAATCTCGCAGGGTCTGTTTAGTGGACTATTTGGTTCTCAGTTTCTAGTTAGCTATAGTTTCGGAAAAAAGGCTGAAACAGAGCCAAAATTTTAGTATGAAAAATTGCATTTTCAAATGGGTTAAATGGGCTATTGCACATAAAATGAAGGCAAAATCAGTCAGCGTCCTAATTTTTTGCAAGCTTTCTATTGATAGGTACCCCACACGTGTCATACTATATAGTATAGTATAATTGTTGCTCGGAGTGTCAGTAGATGTGAAAACTAGATTGATGTTGATCATTTTCATTCAAACATTATGAAATTTCAAATTTTAATACTAAAAGTTTTAAGTTTTCACTTCTATCGGCAGTCCCTATAACTGCCATTTTCTTTTTTTTTACTTCAAGAATGTCACTAGGTTTCATCGTAATTATTAATACGCCCCTGGATAAAATGTAATGCCAAACATTTAATTGAAGTATATATATTTTCTTCCTACTAATCACCATCTAAATGGATAATTTCGGCGATAAAAACTATCCTAGGGCCCTCCCCAGGAGTCCCAGGACTCGAACTAAGTACCTCTGTCCAAGTATACATCATTTCAATGTTTTGATGTTTCTTTCTAGTCAATATCGTGTTCTACTGGGACAAAAAAAACTGCGATAAAATCTTTAAATCACTATTAATGCTGCTTTTGCATGGGCACGGGCACTAAAATTGAAAAAGTTCATAATAAAAACTCAAAATTACTAGGTTGAATGGGACACTGGTGTTCTAGTAAAATCAATTCTGTTGTAGTTTAATTATATCGTTACAAATATAATCTTTTTAATATCGGATATCCGTAGAAAATTTCTATTTCCAGATCAGTAGGTACAATTCCCTAATCCTTTATCGAAAACCAAGTCTGCCGTGAATTTTAATATGTTACGATATTCATAATAAAACACACCTTTTGTAATAAAGGAAGACGAAGAAGAGAATAATATGTTTAAGAACGTATATATTTAATTTTTTATCAAAACTGTTAACATATCGGTTAAAATGTGCGGTGGGAGATCTAGAAGCGATGTTTGCGCTTTTCATGCGCATGTGTGAGCTTACATTTTGATGCAGCTTAAAGTAAGTATAAGAAAATACCTAAATATTACAGTACTATAGGCCACAGCGACGATGCGGTTCGCCACCCATCACGTCTCGTTCTTCACGAGGGCGAGAAGTGGCTCACGGAGGGCTGTTTTGCTGCATTGATCGTAGCAAATGGAAATCCGTGATCTCTGCCTACCCCTTTTGGGATATAGGCGTGATTGTATGTATGTATGCGTATGTACGTATAGGCCACAGATATTACAAAATAGGGTTGACATGTAACCTCTGGAATCGCTGACATGCATAGGCTACGTTCTTGACTGCTCAGGTAGGCTGTAGGTTGTTCACAATCCTTATTTTAAAGTGAAACTTTTATTCCATCGCCTCAAAAATTTACGCCTGTCTTCCGCGCGACATGCGTTACATCGGTAACGGTGTAACGCGCGTGCGTGTAAACACAACACGACTAATTTTTTACGTTGTCGGTTTTGTTACATTGCCGATTCTTTAAATCTTTTTTAACCGCAAAAAAGTGAAAACCGGTAACGCTGTGTCCCACCCCTACTCGGCGCCTGTGGCGTTTAAGTGAGTTCCACTTTGATCACGGAAAATTGCGTCGTTTCCCTTCAAAAGAGTCCTAACTCCACCACATTGTAAACTAGGAAAATCAACTTTATTGTAAGGTAAAAATGTTAAATTTCGTTTGAGCATGACGGTCGTAGAAGCGGTAATGTCAAAGCAATTGGGTTACAGCTAGAGGTCTTAAGGGCCACTAGCCACCATTTGGGCCTTGACACTTCATACCTAGCATACCTAGTATTTTATGAATATCTTATATTTAGCAGTACTAGCCTTTATATAAAATATATTATTGCTGAGGCGCGTACAGACTGTTTCTTTGCCATCATGAGAAAGCGATGCGCGTCACTCCTAAGAGCGTTTTCACATTATCCTACCCGATATCGGATGTCGGAAGGGTCTATACTGAAGTAAATATGCGTACTTTTGTATTTTTTCATTCATTTAATTACTAAAATAATGCGTTCACGCAAAAAAGGCGGACTTTGCGCCACAAGGTACTCTCTAACAGCTACCATTCTACTTGGGGCCTTCCGACATCCGATATCGGCGACGCACTTCCAATAGAGATATAACATGTCGGTAAATCGAAGCCGAAGCAGCACGAACAGCATTCTAAGAACGCTGGCGCAGCGTTGGGACTCGCCCCTGGTCAAGCGGTATGTGCAGCTACACTCACCTGTGGCTGTACCGCCACGAAAGTTATAATTGTTTTGTTTTGTTTATTTGTTTGTTTTGTCTAACTGTACATATATAAGTTATTGTAGTACCTCTAACCCAATATGGACTTTTATGTTCGAAATAAAAAAAATCATATAGGTTACTTTATAAAAAACTCAGTCAAAGCCAGCCACACAGCCGAGTGGACTGTACTCAACACAAGTACAGTCGCCATCATCTGTTCGGAAATGTGTAGGTAATGTCTAGATATTATTATTTACGTAGTTATATTTCTCCATTTATTCTGAACAACGCCTCTATTGTCAAAGTGATAAAGTGCATGTTGAGATATTTTTAAGTACCTTGGCCGCTCCGATATATTTGATGGCAACTGTACAATCAAACGGAACACCTAATGAATAAAGCTGATCACTCTGGCCGTTGGACGTTTTTTTTATACAACTGAAGGATTATTTTGACAAGGTCAAATCGCTGATCAAAATATTTAGAACTGACTAGTGTGTTAGTAATCCCATAGATGGCGCGGGTGTATTTGCCAAAATTATTAGATGAGACTACGATTTTTATAGATATTATTTGATCAATGTTCAAATAAGATGAACTTTCGAGCTCGTCACTGTCCCAGTACATAACACCTTTAAACTTAAAGTTCATTATCCTCCTAGCGTTTGTCCCGGCTTTGCCACGGCTCTACTGAGCCTGGGGTCCGCTCGGCAACTTAATCTCAAGTATAGGTAAAGGTGTAGGCACTACTTTTTACGAAAGCGACTGCCATTCTAACCAAAAGAGGAAACTAGGCCTTGTTGGGATTAGGTCCGGTTTCCTCACGATGTTTTCCTTCATAGAAAAGCGATTGGTAAATATCAAATGATAATAAAGGTACATAAGTTCCGAAAAACTCAGTGGTACGAGCCGGGGCTTGAATTGAACCCTCCGGATTGAAAGTCCCTCGTTCTCTCTTTATTTACAATAAATGACTCCAGGGTGTCAACTTTTGGGTATTAGTGTGTCAAGAACTGGGTCGTTTACCGTATAATAGACTTTCCTACTTAAGTTTCTGTCGGAGCGGACTGTACTCAACGCGAGTACAATCAAATCTAATGAATAAGGCATGAGCACTCTCGCGATTGGACGGTGGAGTGCCCATCTTGACGGCTTCCATACAGGGTGGATGAAATCGGGGTTCGTTTTACAAAAAAATAAGGATATTTTTATGAAAATGTAAGTTTTTTTTGTAATGTAATGATATTTAGACATTTTTGGTGGTTGACAATTTGATTTCCAATTTTGTCAGAAGATTACGTTCTAAATAAATACTGTAGGCTACACAGGGTGTTTAAAATAAATATAGTTTTCATTTTTATTCCTATCTAACGAAGAAATTGTATAATATATGGTTTGGATATGCTATTTTTTTTCAATTCTGAAATAGGAAAAGTTCTAAGCAGAAACGTGGTGCCGCGGCATATTATAGTAAATTTCCAAACCTCAGAGGACTACAATATTCTTCGACATTTACCCATCGCTCCAAAAGTTCAAAATGAATACAAATACCAGAAAATAGATTTTATTTTAGCTTATGGGTAATTTGCAGAAAAAATGTACTTTTTTTATGAACGTAACGAATTTTTTGTATGTAAATTTTGGGACAGTTGGGACATTTTTTTTTATTCTATCAGACTCGATAGAGCTCATGATTCTGCATGCGATAGACTCAAAATATATATCAAATAAAAAAAAGTAAAGCTACATTTTTTTTGCAAATTACCCTTTTACAAAATTAGTTAAATTTTACGGATACTTACCTAAATACTCTAATTTTCCGTATACGTTTCTCGGTTATTAGCATATTGATCTAGACCATTATTCATCATTCATCAACGTCAGTACCTACAGGCCCAGCTGAAATACTTTAACAATTATTTATCTGCGTAAACAGGATCAAAAGAAAATTCCTTTGTTTCGTCAAAATAAAGGATGTTGATAAATTCTTTACATTTTTCTTGGAATCTGCCTCCATTTTTTTGCACTTTCGAGTGGTGTTAGGTAAAAAAGTTAATACATTTCTGGAAGTTTATGTTTTTAAGTAAACATAAAAAACTCATCAGCATTTCACCTATACTTAAGTTGCTATATATAGGTAGGTATACCTAGTATATGACTTTTTGTATGGATGTTTCTATACAAATTGTGGGTTTTTTATTTACCAGCCGTAATGTATTTATAAACACATGGGCAATTTCCGTAATAACACCGTAGTAACTAATATCTCCTTCCTCCTAGCGTTTATCCCGGCTTGGGGTCCGCTTGACAACCTAATCCCATGAATTGGCGTAGACACTAGTTTTTACGAAAGCGACTGCCAGCTGACCTTCCAACCCAGAGGGGAAACTAGGCCTTTTTGGGATTAGGTCCGGTTTCCTTACGATGTTTTCCTTCACCGAAAAGCGACTGGTAAATATCAAATGATATTCCGTACATAAGTTCCGAAAAACTCAGTGGTACGAGCCGGGGTTTGAACCTGAGAGAAGACCTCCGGATTGAAAGTCGGACGTCTTACCGCAAGGCTACCAGCGCTTTTTACTAATATACCAAACCTTTGTTAACTAGATCCCGTTGTCTCGCTACATTTGACAGTTTGAACTTATCAAGATAGAAGCTCATGCGGGTTTGAGTAACCTAGTCAAAGGCTCATAGTTATATACCTAGTACCTACTTGGGACTCAAGTGGGTCAAAATTATACAATAAGTAAATCAAATCCAATTAGCGTGTGTCCCGGCTTTGGCTACGACTTGATAAAGCCTGGAGTCAACCTAATCCCAATAATCAGCGTAGGAACTAGTTTTTACGTAGGCGAGGACCCGGAGAGGAAATTAGACATTGTTGGGATTAGATCCGTCTTCTTTACAATGTTTTGCTTCACCGAAAAGCGAATGTTATTTCGAAGCAACATAAATTCCGAAAAACTCAGTGGTTCGAGCCGAGGATCGAACCAGCGACACCAGCGAATGAAAGACACATGCATTTCCACTGGTGATGATGATGATTAGGACACAAGAATAAAGACACAAGAATATATATTATGTGTGTGTCCAATTAATTTTAAATGTAATTTTGATATGAGCGAAAGCTTGAAATAAATGTTTTTTTTTTATATAATATCCAGTCGTCATCAGATATATCGGAGGAGCCAAGGTGGTCACAAATATCTGAAAAACGCCTCTACTCCCAAGGCGATAAAGTGCATGTTCAGATATTTTTGTATACTTTGGCCGCTCCGATATATCTGATGGCGACTATCTACCGATTTTTTTGCAGAAATATCTCAAATCACAAATCACCTATCAAACAGTTTTTTTGAAGAAAATGCTGTCAACTTCTTCTAACAACTTTAAAAAGCAAAATTCAAAACTAAATGGAATCTGTCGAAATCGTTAACCAATCACGGACGAGAACACTCGATGGGAGTTTTGAAAGCGCCAATTGCGGCGCGTGGTTGTGACAGCTCATTTCCCGCGTAATAGTGTTGTGCTAAAACCGGTATTCATCGGTAATGGGCTTCTATAAATATTACGGAAACGGGAGAAATTGTGATTATATATTACTAGAACATATTATTTATTGATACTACTCAATTTATAAAAACTAAAAATCCATAACTTCATAGGAATTAAACTGTTAGTTACAATGCCACGCTTAAAAGATAAAAAAAAAAGATAAAAGATATTTATTCTTCAATTTAGGCACATTACAATGCACTTATGAACGTCAGAGAGAAAAGAAACTACCACCGGTTCTAACCCTACACCTCTGACCCGAGAAGTATTACTTATTACCGGCAAGAAACTCGGCGGGACTTATTTTTTCAAAACAGTACTACAAATACATTAAAGATACTATATACAATAATGCGTAGTTCTTCAAGAAGGCATATCAAAACAGCTTGAGAGACAGACATGTACCTGCCTATTGTGTAATTAAAATGAAAAATAAAAATAAAATCCAAATCTGACTGCTTCGCAATACGTTTGATATTCTTTCTTACTTGAACTGTGTCCTCTAAATGTTAGATGATTTTATAGCTTTATAAGCATGTGGCACCTGTAGGTACCTAACCATTTTTTTTAGTTTTCCTTTTCCATACTTCTACTTTTCTTAATTATAATATACGATTTTAACGTTGAACAGATCACGTACGTAACATTCATTTCATAATATTTACAATTTTATTCATTGTCGTTTTCTATACCAGTCAAGTTAGAAAGAAAGGCAAATAGCGATGTGATACGGAGCCATATTGAAGTTATGAGATACGTAATTACGTGCTTCCGTCGCCCCGACGCGGATTAGAAACGCCATTAAAGTTAGTCTAAAGCCTAGGTCAACCATTACGAGCTAGCTCTTAGAGTGCACTAGGTAAAGATAGCTTTCTCAGACGTGCATTGACTATTAAGTTTCAGGCGACAATTTATTTATTCGTCGTATGGCTACATGTCACTGGACATATGTAAATATTTTTGATATTACCTCATACGCCAAGGGTAGTTAGTATACAGAGTGTTTCCTGTAATACGAGCAATAAATTAAAACGTAGATTCTACTCCTCAAACAACAACACTTTTGTTCAACAACTTTAAAAAAAGATGTGGTTTGTAGATTGCCTCTTTTTCATACAAACTAAATAGTATTTTTAATGTACGTTAAAATCCGTCTGTTTGACACTACTTGTCACCCTACAGAGATAATCAATGTTGGAATACATTGCGTGTTCGGAAAAACTTTAAAGTGTCCTAAAAATCAAACCATAAGTTATTTTTAAAAGTCGCTGAACAAACGTTGTCTGGTTTGAGGAGTAGAATCTACGTTTTAATTTATTGCTCCTATTTATTACAGGAAACACCCGGTAGACCCTAATAAACATATTTCCATATGTTTTATTAAAATTTTACGACTTTTATTTTTCCATATAAAATACATATTTCAGCATGCAATGGGTCGCTACCCACATGATTACTTTGCCCTAAAATGTCACAACGGAAAATGTGTCAAATAAGTGTATACGTTATACATTGCGGTCTGAAGAAATTTAAAAAATCAATTGCTCTATGTTAACTAAGAGTTAACTCAATATTCGAACTCGCGGAGCGTAAGCGAAGTGAGCTCTTACAAACAACTCCACCTGGCTACTGGGACGTCTCGGCATTTGGATGGCATTTTGATTTCAATAGTTTGTCTGACGATAACTTTAGTAACGTTTTTCTAATTTTTATGAAATTTCTTGGGGCTGTAGCAGAGATACATAAAATTTGTAAGTTTGTATATGAGCAGGGTCGATCAAGTGGTTATGTAGCTAGAAGGAGAAAAAAAATCCTCCTTGGGGTCTTGTTATATTGGTCAACTCGTTTGCAAGTAAATCGTGAGGTCTCAGTTCGAGGCGGACTACTAGTTATTACAATATCAATTTATAATTTCAAAACTTGCGTCTGGCTTTCATTTGAGGTAGGGTGCGTTGGGATAAGATAGAAAGGTATTTTTTTAGGGGTAAGATAAAAAGTAGTCTGTAATGCTCCGGAATATGGATGATTTTTTGTCTTATCCCAAAAAAAATACCTTTCTATCTTACCCCAACGCACCCTAATATCAAATAAAGATAGGCATTTATTCTCTGGGGTAAGTAGTAGTGAGAAAGCAGATGATGAAGAAAATCCGGTGAGTGCTGCGAGGTCCAGATGGGACAGTGCAGCTGCCAAGTTTGTTATCCGTAAACACCACCCAGGGATCACGTGTAGGGTTGTCGAAGGAGTTTCCTACGGACGCAGAGTAACATTGATCCACAATGAGAGTGCTTGTAACGTTATGAGGTTTCATACGGTCAATGGCTAGGCATGCACGTGTAGATCTGCCCGCCGGATTTGTCTGGCGGATATGCCCGACAAATCCGTCCATGTATGGGGCGAATTGGGACACGGATTTGTCTGCGGACACATCTGAATAGCGCCATACATGGACGGGTCTATCCATCGGACAAATCCGGTGGGCAGATCTGAGCGTGTATCCCTAGCTAATAGATAGGTATTGCAGTTTTTATTCAAGGTTTTTTGCCAAACTAATTTGAATATTAGTTATCATTGAGTAACAAAGATTTATCGTAATTTAGATTTGAGTCGTTGGCAGTTTCACATTATTTTTAAATGACGTTAATTAAATCGTGATGCAGTTAAGCTCCTAACTTTAAATTTCACTGAGATGATTATTGTGGCAACAAATAGTAATTTGTATTTAGGTACAGAAAAACCCAGTCTGCCAGTTTCTGCATGGCCGGAAGTGCCCGGCAGACTGGTTCAAAAGTGACGTACATTTGGAGTCAAATTCGTTACTTTTAAACTAGTTTGCTGGGCACTTCCGCCCATGCAAGAACTGGCGGACTGGGTTTTTCTATACCTAAAAATAAATTACTATTTGTTGTCACAAGTGCCATCTTTGTATCCAATGACGTAGGTAAATACCTTCCATTTTTTAAACCAGAAGTGGTACTTTTTTGTGCTTTCGGTCAATTCTATATTTTTTTTACTATTTTTCCGGAACTCAGCACCACTTTTATGAACATGTGCCATGGGGCTTATCTTTGTATCACGTTACGTAGCAGATCCTACGGCCGCCGCCCGTACTAGTAGCTTTTTTACATTTAATGCAAACAAAAAGTGAAGCCAAAAGTGAAATTTAAAGTTAGGAGCTTAACTGCATCACGATTTAATTAACGTCATTTAAAAATAATGTGAAACTGCCAACGACTCAAATCTTAGGGCTTATCTTTGTATCACGTTACGTAGCAGATCCTACGGCCGCCGCCCGTATTATACGTAGAATTTGCTATAATTGCTTGCTATCCGATCTTCGCCGACTGACTGTCTTCGCGCAGTTGACCTTAATGCAAAGTAATTAACGAATGATTTTGTTTACAGTCCCAATCATTCCGGAGTTCCTGTACGACATCAGACACCCCGACGCTCCCCTCTCTATGTCCCTGGACACCACCGCAGCGCCCACCCCGTACTGCCCCTGTCTCAACACCAGTCTCGCCGTCAGCAATGCCACGCAAGGTACATTCAAAGTCTCCAAGGTCTCAGTTAATTCTTTTAAAAGATCATTAATATTCATAAGAAAGAGAACAGGTCCTAACATAGAACCTTGTGGCACTCCAAACTTTATTAGATCCAGTTCCGTATACAATCACTTTTTGAGCTCCTCTTGGATTAGATAATTTAACAATGTTTATATCCTTTGTTAACGAACAGTTGTGCTTTAGCTTGTGTCAAAATGTCGTTGTAAATATGATTCTCTACGCAATCAAATGCTTCGCCATGAAATGCAGACACACACTCACAGATATCTGAATGTCGTTGATGAACACAGAGGCGGCATTTATTTCAGTTTATAAGATTAGAAGAATCTTGTGATTTCGGGTGAAATGATTTTAAAACTCGCCATTTGGTCTCTTATTATTGTCTTATACGTATCACTTATTATGGAGACAAGGAGCCTCGTGATACTTATGGCTGAAAAAAGATACATTCCTAGGCGAAATCGTCCGTTATTTTTCTAATCATATAATTTTAAACAAAAAAAGAACCGACTTCACTTAGGATCCGCTATTCCAAGAGGAAGTGGCCGAGTTGCTGTAAAAAATTGTGAAATCACTATAATAGTTGAAGAGTTCCCTCGATTTCTCCAGGATCCCATCATCAGATCCCGACTTGGTGACAATGGGACCATCTAGGGCTTATACCTGTTCGATTCAAAAAAAAATTTTGAAAATCGGTTCACGATTCACGGAGATATGGAGTAACATACATACAAAAAAAAAAAATTATGATAAAAAAAAAAAAAATCAGTCGAATTGAGAACCTCCTCCTTTTTTGAAGTCGGTTAAAAAAAGAGATTATAGGTAAATCCGGACCAAAGAGGAGAACCAAGTAAAGTGAAACTGAATTATTTCTGAACGGTCTATTGATAAGTATAATTTCTTCCAGTCAACATTACTGCCCAGAAAGAAGCCCGTCACCAAGAGCTCGTGCACGAAACCGTTGAAGTTGGAGTGATGTTCGCCAGCAAAGCCATCGTGCAACTACTTACCAACCCATTTGTAGGACCACTGACACACAAGTAAGTTACGGCTTTTTCATCAAATCACACACAAATGGTAGACAAGTATGTTTAGGTAATGTCACCATATTTCTCATTTATTTCGTTAAAACTCAATTTTTTTTCGTCACAATTGTTATGAAAATCATATGAAGGTAGAACACTTCACCATCAGATTTCATTATAAGTAGATTCTCGTTAGCCAATTTTGGTAATAGCTAAGGGATACACACACAGATCTACCTGCCGGATTTGTCTGGCGGATATGCCGGGCGGACAGATCCGTCCATGTATGACGCGAATTGGACACGGATTTGTTTGAGGACACATCTGAATAGCGCCATACATGAACGGATCTGTCCGCGGGGCATATCCACCAGACAAATCTGTGCGTGTGTCCTTACCTTTTGCTTCCCTTTTTACACTTGCTTCCTACTAATATCTTTGGCCTCTTTGGGCTTTATAAGTGCATATACTCGCCGAAAAAAAGACAGTTTAGCAGATGATCCGTTTTGTTTTCAGGATCGGCTACAGCATCCCCATGTTCACCGGATTCATACTCATGTTTCTGTCCACACTGAGTAAGTAAAACGTGTATCTGCTTTAAATGGGGCCACAATAGATGTACCAGAAAGCTGGTTTCGATTTCCGATTCAGCTACTTAATATTTTGTATAATTGAAGCATAAAATTATGACAGAACTACACACGTATTTTTTGTTCCAGTATTCGCCTTCGGTCGGTCATACAGCGTCCTCTTTATCGCACGCGCTTTACAAGGCATCGGTTCATCCTGCTCCTCCGTGTCTGGGATGGGCATGTTGGCAGAACGGTATCCTGACGACAAGGTATACTTTTCTAAATTCAAACTAGTTTTCCAATCCCTACCTACAATACTTTTAAAATTCTAAAACAAAATGTAAAAAATTATATTCGATTCGAACTAGCGGAGCGTAAGCGAAAAGAGTTCTCACAAACAACTTCTGCTTCAGCTACTGGGACGTCTCGGCATTTCGATGGCTCTTTGATTTTGAGAGTTTAATTGAAAAATTGAAATTAATTTTTATTCCAGAAACATGTCCATATGGTTATAACAAATTTATATTAATTCAATTTTTATTAAACGGTAAATTTATTAACATTTTTCTGATCTTTATGAAATTTGTTGGGGTTGTAGCAGAGATACAAAAACTTTGAGAGTTTATTTATGAGCTTGATCGAGCAACGAGTTGTGGACTTATAAGGCGAAAAAATATTCATATGGGTCTAGGGTCAACTCGTTTGCAAGAATTGCAAGTAAATCGCGAGTTCTCAGTTCGAGGCGGACTACTAGTTAGTAAACAAAATATTAGTATAATTTTCCCCTGCAAATGTTCACAGGAACGCGGTAACGCCATGGGCATAGCTTTAGGTGGACTGGCTCTGGGCGTACTCATCGGACCACCGTTCGGCGGCCTCATGTACGAGTTCGTCGGCAAGACTGCTCCGTTCCTCATGCTGTCTGCTCTAGCTCTTGGAGATGGATGTAAGTGTGAGCGTGACACAATCAGGAGACTACAATAAATGAAATTTACTTCGATAAACTATAGAAGTGTTGCGACGCTATTGTAGCCTACGATTTGGTTTTTAGATAAGCATTTGACAGGCTATGTAGGTAGTAACAGTAGGAACGCCATATGCATACCACAAGGTATGGTATTGGGACCAACTTTCGAAGACCTTACGTACTTGTGCGGGATCTCTTTGTTTCTTATTTTAGGATTTTTTCTATTTCTGTCTTTGGTGACTACGGGCTCTACAATTTACCATCGTTTCCCCCAATCACCAGAATCTTAATAATATGAATATGAAGTTGCCATTTTTTATAGACCTTTTATGGAATAGTGCAACGGTTTTTTTTAATACCTTCCATGTTCGCTTATGTTCACAGTATTACAACTGATGATCCTGCAACCTGGCGTAGTACGGCAAGAGAGCGACCCGCCATCTTTGAAGGAACTGGTCATGGATCCCTACATCATCGTTGCTGCTGGTACGTATTCACCATTCTTCGTCTGAATGCTTTACTCATGTAGAGTTGTTGCGCCAACGTTCATATGAAATTATGGCATAGCACGATGTTATATTGTGGCTATTGTGCTGAAGACCTCGACGTCCGTCCATCATTAAAAAACTGACTTGTGTACATGACTGCGAATACTGCGATGGATGATACCAATCATATAAAATTGTATATTGTTTCCTGTTGTTTACCTCTAAATTTGCTGTATTTTCTGTACTGTTTCCTTTTTGAGGTGTTCAATAAAGTGTATTTGTATTGTATTGTATTGTATTGTAGTTATGGATAACAGCGCCTTCCGTTCCGCTATGCCTAAATCACCATGTGATTCGAATTTTAGCAAGTAACCTATGTATGGATAAATAGACAAGGCCATAAGCTTTAAGAATATACATCCTTAAATCGGTCTATAGTTTCCAGAGCTGCATTATAGCGTCTATATTGAAAGCTGAAAACTCTTCTGGTTTAAATTCAGATAACAGCGGCTTGTATTATGGTTGTATATCTGATATCAACTTTAAAGTTCAATTTATAATTCGTATGTGACAGGAGCCATAACCTTCGCAAACGTGGGCATCGCTATGCTGGAGCCGAGCCTCCCCATCTGGATGGTAGACACCATGCAGGCCAGCCGCTGGCAGCAAGGAGTTGCCTTCTTGCCTGCTAGCATCTGCTATCTTATTGGTAAGGAGCTATAGAAAACGGGGCGCAAATTAGCTACGTGGTCACCGTCGACCACTTTTTGAAGCGAACCAGAAATGATGGAATCGTCAGCGATGATGATGAATCGACGAAAGTGTTTACTGCCAGCATATTGATGTCACATGATGTAAATACGAACGTGCCGTTGCGGACACTGTAGCTGCACTTAACTGTCTCTACTTTGACTAAGATTCCTGCTTAATATCTTTTGATTCATATCTCTGACGTTGGACAACAGCAGGAGCAGCGGCATAACCTGCATAACATGATTGCTGCGCCGATCTCTTTTCATCTCTCCCAAGCGTCTATTCGTACTCCGTTTTCATTAAGCATTTACATCGCGATAACCTTGCTCTATTGCCCTACTTAGTGTCGAAGTAAGATTGATTCCAAAATTGTATTGTTTGCAGGGACTAATCTGTTCGGACCCCTCGGACACAAGATGGGTCGCTGGCTAGCCGCCTGCTCAGGGCTTGTCATAATCGGCGTCTGTCTTATTCTGGTAAGCTACATCATTATCTCCTTACGCCCTTGCTTTTTCAGCCACAATGCGTATTTCAGAGATCTGTTCGAATACTCAGCGACGAGATGTGCCGTTGACTAGCGAACTGCTCGGCTAGACGAAGCACTTTGGCAATTTTATGTGTGGGATGGATGTGTTCCATTCTCTGAATATTCCTCAAATTTTATACGGCGACTAAGTTTTGGTAGGCTTGCGGCATACAAGTGAGAAAAGGATTAGAAAATTCTCTCGAAGGAAGAAATAAGCTACCAATATACTTTAATTCAGATGAGCTTGGATTCCTGGCTTCGAAGATCTCACTTGGATGAGTCTTATAGTGCTTACACTTAGTTTTACTGGCATATTTCACTTGTAAACACCGATGATATCTTCCAGATCCCAATGGCCCGTAAACTGGAACACCTGGTCATCCCTAACGCCGGGCTCGGCTTCGCCATCGGCATGGTCGACTCCAGCATGATGCCCGAGCTTGGTTTCTTGGTGGACATCCGACATGCGGCTGTGTATGGCTCTGTGTACGCCATAGGGGACACGGCGTTCTGCTTGGGCTACGCTGTTGGTGAGTGCTTCAATCACTGTCAGGGCTTCCGACCTCCTTGCCAACGAGACACTGACTGACCGACTGGCCGACCGACATACTCTTCTTGAACGGCGGACTTTTAAATTTAAAAGTAGATCCGGCTAAACAACAGACGGGACAAACCGACAGACAGACAATCACACGATAGTGACAGACTCCACGAACCAGACCAGACGGTTCAATCACTGTCAATATAATTTCAAATAATAACGATATCAGATAATCAAGATCGATCAAAACAGATTTGCAGTCTTGTTAAATTTAAAGTACCTTATAGTTCGCCTCACTCAACCCGCGCAATACGGCCGAGCAGTCTAAGCTCGGTCGAAGACTGACACTGCATGCTATCAATCAACATGGGCAGGCCAATTTCAATGAAAGGCCGGAGCTTAATGGTCTTAAGTTCTTACCATACATGAGTTGCGCAATCAACACTCACTGCATATTCGTGCTTCCAAGTGGTAGGCACTATAAGATGATCTTGTATAGTTCATGTGTATTGAGTGATTTTCTAACAATACACACAGGCCCCGCGTTCTCCGGCACGCTGGTGAACAGCATCGGCTTCGAGTGGATGCTGGTCATGATCGCGATGCTCAATTTCGCGTACGCGCCGTGCCTGTTGATGCTGCGTTCGCCCCCAGCTCGGGATGAGAAGCAGGTTGGTTGAGCATACTTGTTGCTGCAAGTGTTCTGGCTAGCAAACTCATCGTTGCTTGCCGTAGTTCGAACCTGAAACCTCAAGTCAATGGCGGACGTGTTACTGCTAAGTTACCAGCGCATAAGAAAGCATTAATTAATTTAATGTTTTTTTCCAGAGCCTGATAATAAGTGACAAGTCATCAGTCCGTTACGTCAGCTACCAGAACGAGGAGGAAGAATAAACACTTTGCCGCCGCCATCTTGACCGCGCCCGCCATTTTGAATATTTTTTTTAATCTGTTTAAACTAAGACCGTAAGGTTTTGGGTATGTAGATATAAAGATTAAAATGTGCCAATATTTATAAAGGCGTTTGCTTATTAGCTTTAGAGGCGTCTAAGGAGTGAATTGCGTATGTAAAAAAGTGTGAATGTGACCAAATATATTGCCTATTGCCCAGAGAAGTAGCTATATATTTCTTCGATTATATATTTAAATTCTATCTTCACAGTAGTTTTGACCAATTTTCTGATTCAAATATGTTTATGTAAATACCTATTGGTATATATTTCGATATATTTGTAGCCTTTTAGTCAGGGTGTCTGTATTAGAAAATATATGCAATACATATCTGTGGGAAATATAATGTATCTACATATATGTATACACTAATAGTTATAAATCTTATAAACAAAGAGATTATTGGCTTTGTCTATAGTTCTGATTTTTTTTATATCCATAGATTACCTGGGTGTTTGTTGATTATGGACCTATTTATATATTATGCTATATATGTCACATAAAATAAAATAAATATATGATTTTGCATATGTGACTTTGACAATATGTTTTTTATTATTCTAAGTATGTATATTATATTTAAATTAATCAATAAAATATGACTTTATGTGTGCGTTTCATAGACAATAAAAACGATTTTTACATAGCATATTTTACTGAAAAGAACATAGATGTCTCCACTAATCATAATAAATCGATTGAGATCACCAAAATATGAAAGTATTCAGTAAAATGTTACTATGATACATTGACAATATTTCTACAAGTATAATATTTTGTAGACAATAATAAATTTACATCATATTCTTTTTTTAAAGAAATGACAATAAATTATTTAGTTCGGTACACGTGTTAAATCGCGCACTTTTTATATTTTCTTTACAAATATTTTGGAAAATATTCGGGTGACGGACCAAAGAAGAGTAGAATTTAATTTTGAGTGATATTTTTTGAGCTTACATAAGATATTTGTAAATAAAAAGTCAGTAAAAGCTTTCATTCTATCATTATATCTTAGTACGAGTAAAATGTATTATTATTGTCACTAAACCTTCATATATGTTTTAAGAGTTTATGTATTTTAACTGAATTTTAAAACAATTATGTTTAATTCATTTGTAGTAATTATAATCATCAAATATGAAATTTATATCAACCATCTAGATACTAGAAAAATATATTGCAATTTTAATACATATACCTAGGCAGTAGATATACGTACATGCAGATAGTCGTATATAATTTTGTTTTATATGTAATATTAATCTAATTATATGGAAAGCTATAATATTTCATGTAATCATATGTATGAGAATCAAAAATGTTTACAGCTCTAAGATTACGTCACTAATAAAATGATTACAAATATTGCAAAACACGTAAAAACAAAACATATTTCTTGATTCCAAATACTCTTAATACTCTCAATACATCGAACTGAAATATAATCAACCGTTTTAAACTATTTCTCAGAAAAGTAGATAAGTAATAATTTAGATATTAAATATATAAGTACCTCTTAGCAGTCTTCATTATCATAAATGGAATGGACTCAATATTTTTTTCACATTTAAGTAAATACACAATGCCACAACAAAGATACCAGATATAAACATATATTATTTATTTATATCTACAAAAATCGGAATGAATGAGGGTTTCCGCGTACGAGTTTTTCTCTAGATGGCAGCACTAATCATGTTTAATCATCCTTTATACCTTGTGCAATCTAAGAAACGGTTTTTGACACCTGTCATCTCAGTACAAATATCGATTTTAGGTTATAAAATGTACTGAGATGACAGGTGTCAAAAACCGCTTCTTAGATTGCACAAGGTATAGGATAATCGTTTGAGCTCAAGATGGCGATGACGCCTTTAGAGTAGTTCTTTGTTTTTTGCTCATTTACGTAGTTCAGTGTGTAATATTGATAGCTTATGTGCGGTGATCTAACGAACAAGTGGCAGTTAATGAAGAATTAGCTCAAAATGCGCGTAAACCTTTATTTGATTGGTGGATTTTGACAGCTGCTCCAAAAAGACCTTTCGTCACAGTGTCGCCACCTAGGAATGATGATAGAAAACTCTAATTTTAAAAGTCTTCAATAATTATTTTAAAGCAAAACTGTCTGTGTATGGCTGCACAGCCAGTTTGAAGGGAAGAGACGAAAATATTGTCCATTTCATTTCTTTATTATCTACTTCATTTTATTTTGTTTAAAGTAATTAATATATAATTAATATTGATTATATAATTAATAATCCTTTAGATTATTTTTTAATAATCTAAAGAATATCTTAAATTGGACACCTATTTTATTAATACACTCGAGAGCAAAAGTTTCAGGTCACTATCCTTTTCTTGTATATCTCAAAAGATATTAATTTTAAAGATATTAAAGTTTATGTTACTCACCCGAAATTTTTGCTCTCGAGTGTATATGTGTCTTTTTCACGTTTAATTAGTTTATGTAGCTTTTTTTTCTTTCCTGTAATGTAAATTATTAATTTGATTAAATAAATATATAATTTTGAATTTTAATATCTTTTCTCATACTATTATTTATATATCGTCATCCAACATCTAACATGTGTCCTCTTATAGTATTCTAGTACTTAGTTAGTATTTAGTACAAATAAGCTGGAAATATAATACCTCAAACATATTTAATCACGTAATCTTCCAGTTTTAGATATAATTCGTAGCTTGCATGCAATGTTAATGTTTAGATTTAGTGTGGTGTCATTGTAGTTCCATCTATATATAATATTTTATTGAAAAAAAATATGATCAATTATTTTTTTATTGATACATTTCGAAAAATAAAAGCCGTGCCGTAAAACCACCGAACTATAGTCCAAAGCTCCCAACTATGGTCCAAAAAAATACATAAATATCTTCGTTCAGGTGTGAATTCTATTTACACCACGCAGTAGACAAAATGTGTGCATGAATGAATGGAAAATCTTAGAAAAAAAGTTGGCAGGTTTTACGGTATTTAATAATTAATACGTTTCAGTTAAGTATGATTGGATTATTTAACGTCTATCATACAAAGTTTATATAATATACACGTTAATTTTAAATGTAACACGATATATGTATTATTATATTTATTTGACAATAATGTCTTCGCTCTTTCACATTAAATCATAAACCTTTCATATTTGATGATTATAAATATAATTTTATTCTCGTATTTAATCACTTACCTAAATGATTAAATGAATAACTTATTAAGCAATAGGCTGGTTTGGGTCCTTTACTAATTGTATATTTAATTTATAATAATTATGACGCTGATGATTATGTCAATAATTTATCCAACCTTAGAGTATTTATAAGGTAAAAATATAATTGTTTAATTCCATTCCCTTCATATTTTTTTATTTATATCATATTTAAATAATTGTACAGATCACATACTTATATCTTCAATATTATAAAAAGTAGTCGGCGTAAAAAATAGTACCTATTTATAATAATAAATTTAATAATAATACCTAATATTAGTACAAGAGCCACGAGCTAAAAAAGTGTATGTTAGTAATAAACGGAAACCTCTGTAAAATATTGCTATTCTATATAATAATCGAAATATATTATGATTATATAATATGATATATTTTACTAGGTAGTGGAATTTTTCGCATCATAATCTCGTTAGAATAAAAATATATGTGATAGATTTAGTGATATTTTGAAGCTTTTTAAATCTAAATAACAGTAGTAGTTGTTTAAGTATACGGCTTTTAAAGTTATACTTTTTCGTCCATTTTTAATTATTTATTATAAGAATAAATGCGTTATATATGTTTATGAAATATAAATTGAGATAATATTTTTGATTGTGTTATGTATTTGTATTATATACTTTTTATATTATTTATCTAGGTTACCTTGACTAATATCTAGTCCTGTCCAGTTCTCTGAACTTGATATCGGTTAGGAAAGAACATATAAAATGAATGTACAAGTTTTGTAGTGGTTATATATTGTATTGAATGTGAAATTGTGTTGGGGTGTTATTTTAATAAAATGTGGGTATATGAACTATAACCTTGTTTTATTCAATAAATAGTATTTTGTGTTTATATTTTTATTTTTTATTATATTTTATTTTTGTTCGGCCCAGTTCCCGCGAAGTGTCCGGACAGCTGGATCCGTAGTGCCTATGTTTTTTTGGGGTAGTTTTTGTGGTAGTCGCCATCAAATATATCGGAGCAGCCAGGGTACTCAAAAATATCATGCACTTTATCGCCTTGACAATAGAAGCGTTGTTCAGATATTTGTGACCACCTTGGCCGCTCCGATATATCTGATGGCAACTGTAGGTACTTGGGTTTAAAATTAAATAGTTACAAATGAAAGACAAGTCACTAGAAATCACAATTTTATTTTAACTAAAATAATCTAAGTACATACAATGGATTGTTCACTAAATATGTACGTACCCATTATAAATTTTAATTTCTTACTTGTTTAATAGAACATTGGCTCTCGAAAATAAGCGAAAAATCATGTTAATATTAAGTTTCTAGTAATAGTATGACTGGTATATTTTAAGTTGTTATAAATATTAAGTCATTTAAATTAATGTTCGAAAAAAACTTTAAATCGAAAAACAGCGTCCAGTCTCATAAAATATTAGAAAAATAGCCAGTCTTGACATCATATTTTAATCGTACGTAAATAAACTCTGACATTTGGCTCTTGGACTATCTCGGAGTTTTGTTACATTCCAAGGCGAAGCTTTTCTGCATAGGGTAGAGACTAGTTTGTATATTTTAAAGATAATCCTATATATTATGGCACTTTGGACTATATACAGGCACAAATATAGCGAATAACGTTGAAAACCAGCGCTTTAGTTAAGGCAGGGACAGTTAACGCCAAAAATATATTTTCACCTCCCTAGCTCGGAAAGGCTTTTTTTGTTCTTTAAAAACAGATAGCAAAAGTGTATTTTATTCACATGACTGCAAAGATTTTTTTAGTTGTTTTTCTTGTACCTATGTAGTATTGTCCCTGAAAAGATTTGTGTTACACACAGTTGCAAAGTAATTTTAACCCTCGTATGTTGCAACACTCGCTACGCTCAGGATTCTATTTTTGAAGTACTCTCTTCGCTCAGGAATTCATTCGATAGCTCGTGTTTCAATTCACACTCGCGGTTAAAATACAACTTTGCTCCCTTGTATAACAAATAACTATTCCACTTTTGCACTTTACTCCTTTGTAGATTCAAAGATGTATACATATTTTTGGCGTTTACAGTACACATCAATTGTATGACATCTGCGCCTGTGATTTTACATATGTCCACATTATCACAGCTTACGTGTTGAAAGCATTTACATCGCTTACATTTAAATAATAATTGTAGTCTACCTAATATCGTAATACGTTCAACGCCAATAACGACACATTGTCGTCACGTTTATTTCTAATTGGTCAACCCTGGAACGAGAAAGCGAAGCCTTCGCCGAAGTTGTGAGGTCCGTTCTGAACTTCATTCTCTTGCGGACGGTACTGAAAAGAAGAATAATTTTAAATATGAATTAATCACTCTTTGCAAAAACAAAAAAAAAACCGAAATAGGGCTTTTTGATTTTGTTTGAGAGTTTGTTCCGCGATAACTTGAGTTTTTCTGATCTTTGTGAAATTTCATTATTTTGACATAAACGGGACTTAATCTCGTACACTAACTTTAATTATTTTCCTCACTTTTCGAGTGTGTTGAAACGCTCGTGGTCGCAAGCAGACTCAAAAAAATTACATGTTTTTGTCAAAATAATGAGTGAAAATCGTGTGAGTTTAGTAAATCAGTTAATGAAATTTGTTGGGGTTGTAGCAGAGATACATATAAATAAATAAAATAAATAGATATTTGGGGACAATCTTACACAAATCAACCTAACCCCAAACTAAGCAAAGCTTGTACTATGGGTGCTAGGCGACGATATACATACTTAGATAGATAAATACATACTTATATACACAGAAAACATCCATAACTCAGGAACAAATATTTGAGATTAGCACACAAATAAATGCCCTTACCAGGATTCGAACCCGGGACCTCCAGCTTCGTAGGCAGGGTCACTACCAACTGGGATATGGAGGCCGTATATAATTTGAGAGTTCGTATATGAGCAGGATCGATTGAGGGGTTATGGAGCTAGAAGGCGGAAAGAATACTCTCAATGGTATTTTGGTCAACTCGTATGCAAGTAAATCGCGAGTTCTCAGTTCGAGGTGGACTACTAGTTTATTGGTTATAAATATAATACCTGTCCATCGTCCTCCTGTCCCTGTCTCCAACTCTGAGGGTAGTACTGCGAAGCTGTCGCTCTTTGCTGACCACCCTCGCCACCCTGGGCACCCTGCAAATAATTTAACTGTTTAATATTTTTTTCCCAAAAAACTGTCTTTACTTAGGCTACACTTTAGGCCACACCTTTTTTTGTAAAATCAGATTTTTGTATCAAAATGTAGAGCTTGCAATGAATTATTAGCAACAACTTCTGTAACAGCTGGAATTTTTAACATAAATCACTTTTTTCATTCATAAAAACCATCTAGTTACGAAAAAAGTATGGTTAATTGAATCGTTCCAAACTTTAAAACCGCTATAACTCAAAATGTTGTCAAAGTGACTAGACATGTTCTTTCCGTGTACCCTTCATTTGCTCTTTCGCATTTTATTGACCCGAGTATTTACTTACCACCCGAGCTACACATAATATTTGAAGTATTTGGTTGATTTCTCCAGAACCCCATCATTAGAGATGAGATGACAAGAGAACCATCTGTCCAGTATAAATTAAAATTTCCCTGCTTACCCCCCTGTCTGGTAAGACCCCTAAATTTTGATAGCATTCGGCAGATCCTCATTTCTAGTGCCAAGATAAAGTTAATATACAAAGTTTCATATTTTGCCTCCAAAATATGCTATTTTTGCTGTATTACCACAGAATAAATAATAGCATTTCATATACCAGCTACGCCCCGCATCGAACAGAATGGGATTGGCAACTGTCAAAGTGACATCTTCAAAATTGGTCCCTAGAAAATTTTGTATGTAATTTAGGTTTATCAAATTATCACGAATAAAACAATTGATTCTGATTCTTTTTTTTTAGAAAAGCTAAATTTGTATGGCGCGAAGTAGTTTTTATTTATTTTCGCGAAAATGACTCAATGTTTTGTCTCGAATTGCTCCGAAATTGAAATCCATCCGTTTTTGGAATACCCTAAAATTAAAATGATGTAGATTAACGCCATAGGGAAGGTTTTTGCCTAAGAAAACTTTATGCCTGCATACAAGTTAGGGACCATTCATCGTCTGTTTCTTTCTATCATTGTTTGTATCTCTTTCTCTTATTGTGGAATCTGGAACAGCGCCCTCTGCAAAAGTTTTCACCGGCCAACCCCATTACCTCGCCCGCGGCGGCCGATTGGTAGGGAACTAGTAGGTTAATCCGTCAGGTTGGCAGCGCATCGATAAAAAGCAAAATGGCGGTGTATTGTCAAACGTCATTGACAGCGGAAACAGCGCCCTAAGACGCACGCACACATTGAAGCGTGTACAAACGTGCCGTGCACACAAAGGCGCTCAAACGAGTTTTGTAGTATGACGTGACCGACCTGTGGTCTTACTGAGATCCAAGAGTTAGTGGCCGACCCCTTAACTATGACTCACGTTATTCGGCTGCTGCGGTGTCCACTGCTGATTTTACTGCTGTTAGAGGTCGTACTGCTGTCTGCTGATCCAAGAGTTAGTGGCCGGACCCTTAACTATGACTCACGTTATTCTGCTGCTGCTGCCAGTTCTGCTGCGGTGTCCACTGCTGATTTTACTGCTGTTGGAGGTCGTACTGCTGTCTGCTGATCCAAGAGTTAGTGGCCGGACCCTTAACTATGACTCACGTTATTCTGCTGCTGCTGCCAGTTCTGCTGCGGTGTCCGCTGCTGATTGTACTGCTGTTGGAGGTCGTACTGCTGTCTGCTGATCCAAGAGTTAGTGGCCGGACCCTTAACTATGACTCACGTTATTCTGCTGCTGCTGCCAGTTCTGCTGCGGTGTCCACTGCTGATTTTACTGCTGTTGGAGGTCGTACTGCTGTCTGCTGATCCAAGAGTTAGTGGCCGGACCCTTAACTATGACTCACGTTATTCTGCTGCTGCTGCCAGTTCTGCTGCGGTGTCCGCTGCTGATTGTACTGCTGTTGGAGGTCGTACTGCTGTCTGCTGATCCAAGAGTTAGTGGCCGCACCCTTAACTATGACTCACGTTATTCTGCTGCTGCTGCCAGTTCTGCTGCGGTGTCCGCTGCTGATTGTACTGCTGCTGGAGGTCGTACTACTGTCTCTGCTGATCCAAGAGTGAGTGGCCGCACCCTTAACTATGACTCACGTTATTCTGCTGCTGCTGCTGCTGCCAGTTCTGCTGCGGTGTCCGCTGCTGATTGTACTGCTGCTGGAGGTCGTACTGCTGCCTCTGCTGCTGGTACGCCTGCTGGTAGTGCTGGTCTGTGGGCAAAAGAAATGCCGGTTAATATTAAGAGCCTAATCTTATGATAGGTTGATCTTCTCAATGGTTGCAAGAAGTGTGGAGGTCTTCTAAAACAGTTGCTAACGTATATAGTCTAAGATGCTCTCTGTCAAGTGGAATGAACCTCTCTTCTACCAATACGGGTATATAAATGGGTACGACGAAATAAAGATATGGACGAAGTCCTTAGTACAATAATGGCTTCCAAAACGGCCCTGTAATTCCCCTGACACTTCTCCCTTCACCCCCTTCCCGGCTTTGGATATGACTCAATCAATACGCAATTTACCGCTACCAAAAAAATTACAATTAAAGTTTACATTGCCTAAAATAAAATTCGGTGAACGCGCGATGTCATATTGAACACACACAAAAACGTGGGGTCACTTTAGAGAACTAGTACGCTTTAGTTATTGCCGTTCCTGATAAATGGCAACTAAATTCGATAAAGGTTTTAAATAGATAACTGAGGTTCAAGCTCACCAGAACTTGGCGGTGCTACTGGTTCCGGGCTCTTCGGGAGGTGACTGCCTTCTAGGATCTGAAAACATGGAAAACCGGTAAATTATACGGAACGGTAAATTAAACTTACGAAAAAATGGGAGAGTAATAAGTCTTTTTATTTAAGTTATTAAAAATATTTGAATTTGAGGTCTTGGGGCCCAACTCGACCAACTTTATACTTGAGTGTCACGAACTGCCCACTTGGATCCTTGTTGTGGTAAGCTCCAAACCTGTACCCATCAGGCCCTATCTGTTTAACTGATACCAGTTCTCACCTGAAAACCATCCTTGCCGGCTCTGTACTTCAGCTTGACGATTTGCCCAGTTGGATCCTTGTACTGATAGGCTCCAACCCTGGAACCATCGGGCTCTATCTGCTCACCAGCGGCCAGGCCGTTGTCGGAGGCGTACTCAAAACGGAAGGCGCCATCTGTTGAACAATACCATAATTTGTTGATTATTATCCGTGCCATCAAACTTTTGAAACATAAAGAATGAGATATAGAGCACGAAAAATCTTATTGACCAAGTAAGTAGCTATGTAAGAGAGATGAGAAGTAGAATGATGATGATGATAATAACAAGTAAGCCTGTCTGTCCTGTTTCTTCGTCAGCTGAGGACTGAAGGCAGGCCGCTAAGACTCCACTTAAATAAACGATAAAACAACTAACGCGAAGAAGTCAGAAGTGGGATTTAACGAAAAATGTCAGTTATATAATACCTGAAGAAAGCCGGTTTGTGATCCAACATGGCGGCTTCCTGTTGTTTCGTCAGCGGAAACCTGAGGTAGGCTACCAAGGCTCCGATTGAAGAAACGAGACAGCAACTAGCAGAAGTCAGAAGTGGGATTTAAAAAAAAAATTCAGTTACGTAATACCTGAAGTAAGCCTGTATGTGATGAAAGATGGCGGCTTCCTGTTCCTTCGTCAGCTGAGGACTGAACAAGCCACCAAGACTCCGATTGAAATGACAAAGCACCTAACGCAAAGAGGTCAGAAGTGGGATTTCACAAAAAAATATGTTAATCCATTAATCTTACCTGACGTTAGAGCCTGTTTATGATGCAAGATGGCGGCTTCCTGTTCCTTCGTCAGCTGAGGACTGAACAGGCTGTCAGAACTCCGATTAAAGAAACGACAAAACAACTAACGAGGTCAAAAGTGGGATTTTTGGAAAAAAAATACGGTAAATCTTTACCTGACGTAAGAGCCTGTTTATGATGCAAGATGGTGGATTGCTGTTCCTTCGTTAGTTGAGGACTGAAGGCAGGCCTCCACGGCTCCGGTTGGAGGATCGGCTGCAGAGGGGCTGCTGGGGCCAGGGGGCTGGGGGCACCTGAAAATAAAATGACAAGTTGTATATCTCGAGAGCGTAGATCTCGTTACTACTTAGTTTTTTTTATACTACTACGGTGGAAAACAATCATACGGCCGGCCTGATAGTAAGCAGCTACCGTAGCCTATGGAAGCCTGTAACTCCAGAGGTATCACATGCGCGTTGCCGACCCTATCGAAAAGGAGGATTGACTGTGTTGACGGCTAATGGAACATGAGGGTCCCTCGTCGTCAACACACTGATGGGTCCTCTTTGATTTGAGCTCTTTGGCAAACTCACTCATCAGCAGGCTTAGTAGGTATTAAATGCTGCAGACGTAAGGATACAACTTTTGGATGGAAATTAGATTTTTATAAAACACAATTCTAAGACGTCCATGTATTTTAAGCACCTCCGTTTAACAGAAATACGTTTTTTTAAACAGGCCTACGGACTCACCTCGCCACTCCCGATCGTTCACCGGCCTCCAATTCTGAGCCTGGGGGTCCACGTCATTATGTAGAGCTGGGGTGAACAGACCCTTCTGGTACGACTCCAACTGTGCACAAATATTTGTCTGTTTTAATAATGATCGTGTAGTAAGGCTTTTACAATACAAATCGATTAAAAAATTAAAATAAGTGTCTATTTTATGCTCAGGACCGTAGCTAGGGAGGCATCCAGGGGGAGGCAATGAGCGTTTTCACATTGTCCGACCCGATATCGGATATCGGATGGCCCAAGGAAAAAAAAAGCTGCTAGAGAGTACCCTATGGCATTAAGTCTTTTTTGCGTTAGTGCTTTCTTTTAAGCAATGTATTAAAAAAATAGAAATACACAAATTTTAAAATTGGTCTTCGTGGTCCTATCCGTCGTCCGATATCGGATCGCATAATGTGAAGGAAAATTTATTTCAGAGGACCCTATAATCCTTACTCTGTCCATTTCCTTGGGGCTGTTCCAGGGCTGGTGCATGGGCTTGAAGAGCGCTCCCTTCACCTGCCACATACATACATACTTACATACATACAACTAAAAAAGTTTATTACTGACGATGTCAACCAGACCAAGCCATTTATTATCTTCAATATCTTACAAATCCAAATAGCTGCAAAGAAACTACAGATAACGTCAACTAACGTGCCCTCAGTGCCAGCACGTGAAATCAACTTCTCGCTACTGGGACGTCTCGGCATTTCGATGGCTTTTTGATTTCGAGAGTTTGTTCGATGATAACTTTAGTAACGTTTTGCCAGGTCGCAGCCTGAAATTTGGGGGAGGGGGGACGCTAATGCAAAGAAAAAATCAAATTTTGCGATTTGACAGACATGAATGTGATCTTTATTAAATTTGTTGGGGTTGATGAGATTGGAGAGTTCGTTTATGAGCTGGATCAATCAAGGGGTTGTGGACTTATAAGGCGAAAAAAGCCGGTTTGCCTTGCGCGCGCGCCCTGTCGCTGAGGGCACGATTTTTCCATGTGCCACAACACAATTATGATCTTAATAGACGTAGCAATCTAGCGTCAACATATCGCTGCTATATTTCAAGGTCAAGCTGCAAAATACCGGCTGAATTTGAACATTCCGTTTCCATGATTTAATTTCATTAAGATTCGCGGTTAAACACAATATGTCTTACGTGTTTGTTGAAGGTCTGTGGCGCGTAGAAGTCATCCTGCGCCCGCGCCGCCGCCATTACCGCGCACCACATACATATTAACTGTAAAAAAATATTCACATAAATTTGATTCAATTGATTGTAAAAAATATTAACAGGCTCGCAGTCCCAGATAATCTTGACCTCTGATCTGACACAGAAATCACCTCTTTCCTATTTTGCGCCACTGTTATTGAAGCGCAGAATTATGGTGTACAGTCAGCAGCATAAGTAGCTAAGCTGGTAGGGTGTTCAAATCGTCAAAATACTACTCTAGGTCACAGGGGGGAGGGGGGGAGTCTTAGGTTCTGTCACTTAGTCAATAATTATGCTCAAATCTCGCGCTTCTAATTATAAGTTTCTACGCACTTTTGGCGTCACGCGGCCAGTGTCGTGTTAATAAAAGGCAATAAGTATGCCAAAATATGTTTTTTTGCTTTCTATCTCCAAAACATCACTCTAAACCATATATGTGTGAGTTTTACTACGTGACAAATAGGGGGGAGGGGGGGGGGTCTTGGCAATTACTACGGATGGTCACCGAGGGGGGGGGGAGGGTGGTCAAAAACTGAAAAAAATGGGTCACGTAGTTTGGGTACGTTCCCTTACCAGTATTTAAATATCTCTTTCTCTATCTAATCGTAAGTTGTTCATGACAGGATTGCACTGCATAGTGTCGCTTTTTTTTGGTGGGCAGAATGTGTAATTATCACTAACACGCTTCGAATAAAAAAAATATAGGGTCATTGTTAAAGCCGTACTAGAAAGTAAGCTGCATTCAAGGAAGTGTTTTTTAAACATAGTTTAATGATGAACTGTTATAAAAATATCTAGTTTTAACTTTTGGTCTCCTGAAAAGTAGAGACATTAGGGTTAGGTCATGCACATGTCACTTCTTTAATTCCAAGCGTCTATAGGGTATTGTATGTTTGTCACCAACATGGTGGAAATAACCATTTCATTCAGGTCGTATTTCAGGATATTAAAAGTAATTTGAGAAAATAGATTCTTATTGCGTTTAGGTCCTAAACGCAGGAGCGCTGGTGGCCTGGCGGTAAGACGTCTGACTTTCAATTCGGAGGTCGCGGGTTCAAACCCCGGCTCGTACCACTAAGTTTTTCGGGACATTTACGGAATATCATTTGATATTTACGGTTTTCGGTGAAGGAAAACATCGTAAGGAAACCGGACCAATTCCCGATAGTTTCCCCTCTGGGTTGGAAGGTCAGATGGCAGTCGCTTTCGTAAAAACTAGTGCCTACACCAATTCATGCGATAAGGTTGTTAAACGGACCCCAAGCCAGGACTCAACGCTAGGAGGACGATATTCTTATTGCGTTTCCAAAACGTTTTCACTTTTTTACGGTGTTTGCGCCTTGTCCTTCTCAGCTGTTCTTAATATAGAAACCATAGATAAAAAATCCACATACCCTCATTATCACTAACACGGCACTGCACAGAATGTGAGCTGGTTATGAAAGGTGCTTATATATAGCGTTGCCAATAAGTCGCTGGACCGAGAACTATCGGGTCGCGGGTGGGGTCGGTGGTGCTATGAAAGTTAACACTGTTAAAATACTTACGGGAATACGGGAAAAAGGATATCTTCAACCAAGAATACCAATGCGAGAATATTATTGTTTAAACATAAGTAATAAATATTGTCTTAGGGTGAGTTGCACCACGAACTAACAAACTGCTTAACGTTAAATATGGCGACGGAGCTGTCATCCCATAGAAAATGGTCAAACTTTTCATATAAGATTTTTTTAACGATGACGTTGACGTTAAAGGGCGGTTTGGTGCAACCGTACCTTAGACTAATTATATACCTTGAGCCCAAGATATGTTTTCCTTAATCAAGACCCCTTTCTAGGCAAATTGTTTCATAATACGAAAATAGTAGTTTATGTAACTGTTACGTAATAGGGGTCCTTAAAACACGAGTGTGGTTTTATGAAACGAACGAAGTGAGTTTCATAATAAGATCAAACGAGTGTTTTAAGGCCTAATTACGTACAGTTGCATACCTACACTGCTTTATCTACATACATATTATAAACCCGAAATGATGATTGAATGACTGCAATTGCACGGATTGCACGCCATCGCCATGACCAACTCGATTGTGTCGGCGGTCGGGCGGCGCATGCCGGCGGGCGGATTTTCATAATGATATCGAATTTTTGCTTATAATTTGATAATAATAACATCGTTACAGATAAGACATTTGTTCTAACTACTAATTTTTACTTTAAGAAGACGTTCGAAATTTGAACGTAATTAAGGTATCGGTTACCGATACTAAAATGTAAACATTAAGATCTGCCACAGATACTCATATCTAAATATAGGGCGTTTGCTCATCGATCCGGACCATAAAATAGACATATTAGGGTATGGATGTAGATAAAATAATGTCTTGACCAAGAGACTTGTATACCTACGTGAGCGAAGCTTGACCAAACTTAAATGATGGGCAGGACGTGTTGCCAGTAGAGTGACGGCATGCGGACTAAAATGTTTTTATACCACGACGGTGGCAAATAAGCATACGGCCCACCTGATGGTAAGCAGCTACCGTGCCCTATGGACGCCTGCAACTCCAAGTTACAAAAAGAAGGATTCACTGTATTGACGGCTAAAGGAACAAGAGGGTCGTCGCCAACACAGGGTCCTCTTTGAGCGTTTGAGTATTTTATTGAGGATTGGTGGCCATCCGTCAACATTTGAAATGACTAAATGAGGATCATCGTCCTCTTTGCGTTTGTCTCGACTATTTACCACGGCTCAATTGACCCTAGGATCCGTACAGAAGCCTAATCTTATTAAATTTAATGGGATAAGGTTTCTATGCCAATGCAATGCACGCTAATTGGCTAAGGCACTAGCTACAAAAACAGCTCCTGCTTCTTGTCCGACCCTGAAAGGAAACATGACCATATTGGGATTAGATCCGGTTTCCTCGCTATGTTTTCTTCACCGGAAAGCGATTGGTAAATATTACTTAATGTTTCTTACACTAGTTCCGAAAAAAATAGATGTAGGTTTACAAGGGGCCTGAAGCTCTTTGGATTGAAAGTCGGGTGTTACCAGCCGGCTACTAACCCTTTATCATCAATACAAATCAACTTAACATAAAAAGCATCAGGTAGCATCTGTCTTAAAATCCGCCGAAGAAGAGAAAAGAAGAAAATACTGCCTGTGAAAAGAGTCACGCAAGTTTCACTCCTCTCGTCACATCCATCGATGGAGTCTTCGCCCCGCAAATGTCCACCTCCATCAAACATCTCGGTGAAGCCATCGCTGACCGGTGGTACAGATCCCTTAGCATTGTATTGGGCTGGCTAAGATCAAAAATCATAATTTCGATAATCCGAACCACCAGCATGTGTATCCTTGGGACACGGCACAGATTCAAATCCACCCAACATTTCTTCAGTTTCATCGACGGTGCTGCCCTACCCAGCCCGTCTACCTCTGCCCTGAACTAGCATCTTTTTTCGGAAATATTAATGTAACGGAGGGCCGTTTTGCTGCATTGATCGTAGCAAATGGAAATCCGTGTACTCTGCCTACCCCTTTCGGGATATAGGCGTGATTGTATGTATGTATATTAATGTAAATTAATTGACTTAACATAAGAAGTGTAAATAGAAATGTTGACCTTGTTACCTCAAATATCTCACGTATGAAGGAACAGCAACATATTTGCATTCAGTCGCTCAATCAGTGCATTACTGTGTTATGTTACACAATGTAGGTAACCTATCGTCGGTACTGTCCACTACACAAGTGTTTATTGTATCGACACATTAAAATAACAGATTTTGTCAAAACGCAGTCTCTTATATACAGAGTGTAACAAAAATACTGGTGATCCGTTTAAGGGCATAATTGATATCGTACTGCGACTAAGAAAAAGTAGGAGAAAAAATTTTTGGACGCGTAAACATTTTTTTCACCTCACTAGCTCGGAAAGCCCTTTTTGTTTGTTTAATATCTATTGTGAAAATCGCTTTTTATCCACATGTGGTGAAAGAGTTTTGACATAAGTGACAAGTGGCTTAAGTGACATTTGACAGCTAACAAAACGTAAAACGTTAAAAGTGCAGAATTTTTAACATCGCAATTAATGAATTGCATCGAGTAAAAACACTTAATACAGTCTTACAACTTTATTTTAATTCATAAATATCAGCATTCAACATTAATCTTCATTCTTTTTGTAAAAACGGATAAATTGTTCTGAGAGCCGAATAAGTCTACGTACGAACAAAACGCATCTGACATTTAATAAAACCTTTTACGTCAAAACTTTTCATTTCAATTCATCCATCATATCAATGTTAAATATTCGCATGTTTTTCTAGGTTGTTTTGTTAAAAATTAGTGATTCGAGTGATGAAGAAGTATTAAACACCTGAGGAATTACGGGAAACCGAGCAAAATGCACCCTTTTTCTTATTTTCCTCGCTGTAGTGAGGTGAAAAGTTTTGTGTTATACACGGGTGAAAGTTATTTTACGTCTCGTGTATTAAAGCACTCGCTACGCTCAGGATTCTATTTTTGAACCACTCGCTTCGCTCGTGGTCATTAATAGAATCCTTTGCTAGCTCGTGTTTCAAATAACACTCGCACGTAAAATACAACTTTCACCCCTTGTATAACAAATAACTATTTTTCTATGGGGCTGGTGGTCCCAGCCTGCCGACCCCCGTACTAAACCAAAAATGTTTACGCGCGAAAAAAATTGTTTGTTAGTTTTTCATAATTACAATACGATACCAATTATGCCCTTAAACGGATCACCAGCATTTTTGTTACACCTTGTATTACATTCTTTTATCTTTAATTTTTTTTTACCAAAATGGTCGTGCCATCGTCGTAAAAAAATATAGATTAGTAAAGGGGTTTACTTATACTGAAAATAGGTAATACAAATTCCATTTACTTTTATATTTAAAATGATCCATTTTCATTTATTTTATTCACCCACCGCATGACAACACTATGAGTAGGGTCGTGGAGGTACTTTTCCCAACTAGGCTCTGCTCCAGACTTGAGCGAAATGATATCTAGGCTGTTAGATCAAGAATAGGCCGTAACAGAATTCGGCTTATGTAAAGAAATGCACTGTAAAATGTTATTTATTTTTATATTAAGCAGAACGTCTGCTAACGATACCACAATGTTTAGAAATAAAGGAAAAGTAGAAAAATCCACTGCCTCAGGCGAGACTCGAACTCGCGACTCTGGGAAACATGCCCATCGCTCTGCCAACTGAGCTACTGAGACTATACCTGATGGCTGCGAATTTCTCCACCACATCCTTTATTTTATATTCGCGCCTTAGGGTGACGCCTAGCGACATCTGCCGACGAAGTCTTACACTTCTTAACCGGCCATCGGAGTCCCAAGTTGTATTGAGAATTCACCGATAACGATGCGCCTACCCATGCAATTTATTTTTATATTAAGCAGAACGTCTGCTAACGATACCACAATGTTTAGAAATAAAGGAAAAGTAGAAAAATCCACTGCCTCAGGCGAGACTCGAACTCGCGACTCTGGGAAACATGCCCATCGCTCTGCCAACTGAGCTACTGAGACTATACCTGATGGCTGCGAATTTCTCCACCACATCCTTTATTTTATATTCGCGCCTTAGGGTGACGCCTAGCGACATCTGCCGACGAAGTCTTACACTTCTTAACCGGCCATCGGAGTCCCAAGTTGTATTGAGAATTCACCGATAACGATGCGCCTACCCATGCAATTTATTTTTATATTAAGCAGAACGTCTGCTAACGATACCACAATGTTTAGAAATAAAGGAAAAGTAGAAAAATCCACTGCCTCAGGCGAGACTCGAACTCGCGACTCTGGGAAACATGCCCATCGCTCTGCCAACTGAGCTACTGAGACTATACCTGATGGCTGCGAATTTCTCCACCACATCCTTTATTTTATATTCGCGCCTTAGGGTGACGCCTAGCGACATCTGCCGACGAAGTCTTACACTTCTTAACCGGCCATCGGAGTCCCAAGTTGTATTGAGAATTCACCGATAACGATGCGCCTACCCATGCAATTTATTTTTATATTAAGCAGAACGTCTGCTAACGATACCACAATGTTTAGAAATAAAGGAAAAGTAGAAAAATCCACTGCCTCAGGCGAGACTCGAACTCGCGACTCTGGGAAACATGCCCATCGCTCTGCCAACTGAGCTACTGAGACTATACCTGATGGCTGCGAATTTCTCCACCACATCCTTTATTTTATATTCGCGCCTTAGGGTGACGCCTAGCGACATCTGCCGACGAAGTCTTACACTTCTTAACCGGCCATCGGAGTCCCAAGTTGTATTGAGAATTCACCGATAACGATGCGCCTACCCATGCAATTTATTTTTATATTAAGCAGAACGTCTGCTAACGATACCACAATGTTTAGAAATAAAGGAAAAGTAGAAAAATCCACTGCCTCAGGCGAGACTCGAACTCGCGACTCTGGGAAACATGCCCATCGCTCTGCCAACTGAGCTACTGAGACTATACCTGATGGCTGCGAATTTCTCCACCACATCCTTTATTTTATATTCGCGCCTTAGGGTGACGCCTAGCGACATCTGCCGACGAAGTCTTACACTTCTTAACCGGCCATCGGAGTCCCAAGTTGTATTGAGAATTCACCGATAACGATGCGCCTACCCATGCAATTTATTTTTATATTAAGCAGAACGTCTGCTAACGATACCACAATGTTTAGAAATAAAGGAAAAGTAGAAAAATCCACTGCCTCAGGCGAGACTCGAACTCGCGACTCTGGGAAACATGCCCATCGCTCTGCCAACTGAGCTACTGAGACTATACCTGATGGCTGCGAATTTCTCCACCACATCCTTTATTTTATATTCGCGCCTTAGGGTGACGCCTAGCGACATCTGCCGACGAAGTCTTACACTTCTTAACCGGCCATCGGAGTCCCAAGTTGTATTGAGAATTCACCGATAACGATGCGCCTACCCATGCAATTTATTTTTATATTAAGCAGAACGTCTGCTAACGATACCACAATGTTTAGAAATAAAGGAAAAGTAGAACAATCCACTGCCTCAGGCGAGACTCGAACTCGCGACTCTGGGAAACATGCCCATCGCTCTGCCAACTGAGCTACTGAGACTATACCTGATGGCTGCGAATTTCTCCACCACATCCTTTATTTTATATTCGCGCCTTAGGGTGACGCCTAGCGACATCTGCCGACGAAGTCTTACACTTCTTAACCGGCCATCGGAGTCCCAAGTTGTATTGAGAATTCACCGATAACGATGCGCCTACCCATGCAATTTATTTTTATATTAAGCAGAACGTCTGCTAACGATACCACAATGTTTAGAAATAAAGGAAAAGTAGAAAAATCCACTGCCTCAGGCGAGACTCGAACTCGCGACTCTGGGAAACATGCCCATCGCTCTGCCAACTGAGCTACTGAGACTATACCTGATGGCTGCGAATTTCTCCACCACATCCTTTATTTTATACGTCACCCTAAGGCGCGAATATAAAATAAAGGATGTGGTGGAGAAATTCGCAGCCATCAGGTATAGTCTCAGTAGCTCAGTTGGCAGAGCGATGGGCATGTTTCCCAGAGTCGCGAGTTCGAGTCTCGCCTGAGGCAGTGGATTTTTCTACTTTTCCTTTATTTCTAAACATTGTGGTATCGTTAGCAGACGTTCTGCTTAATATAAAAATAAATTGCATGGGTAGGCGCATCGTTATCGGTGAATTCTCAATACAACTTGGGACTCCGATGGCCGGTTAAGAAGTGTAAGACTTCGTCGGCAGATGTCGCTAGGCGTCACCCTAAGGCGCGAATATAAAATAAAGGATGTGGTGGAGAAATTCGCAGCCATCAGGTATAGTCTCAGTAGCTCAGTTGGCAGAGCGATGGGCATGTTTCCCAGAGTCGCGAGTTCGAGTCTCGCCTGAGGCAGTGGATTTTTCTACTTTTCCTTTATTTCTAAACATTGTAAAATGTTATGTATTTTAGTACCTGGTAGCCTGAGCCAAAGTTGGAGCATATTGTACAGTCAGCAAACTATGACCCTCATTTTACCCGTGCATTAGTCGATTTAAACCTTATAACATAAAACTTGGCTAAAAAAACCTCCAGATTTTTGTTATTGCTAGGTTGATTAGTACTTTCGAAAGACATAATGATCAATTTGTTATTCGATGAGGTAGGTTTTATAATGAAAATTTTGCTGACACTATAAAATACTCCAAGCTTAGGCTACGAAGTACAAAAACACATACCTTTTTTCACCGTGTGGGCAATACACATACAATAAGCCGAATTCAGTTACTCGATGAGATACGGTTGCCTACTAGACATGTAACGAATGTCGGTTTTGGAACATTCGCGAATGCGAATGCGAATATTTGTAATTAATATTTACGAATGCGAATGCGAATATTTGGGTTTTCATACATTTCGTAATTTCACCACATTTTGCTTATATCGCGGTAACATTTTATTGACGCAGTTCATAACCGGGCGGCGTATCTTAGGCGATTATCACACTGGCGACGGATCCGCATGCGGTGCCGGTGCGCGAGCGAGACAGACATTTATTGCAGGGTTTTAAATGTAAGCCAACCGACGTAGCGGTGGATAGTGTGATACTTTCTTCCATTTTCGGCACAAATAAGGTGCTAAAATATTCGCATTCAATTGTGCGAATGCGAATGCGAATATCTAAAAACATGCGAATATTCGCGAGTGCAAATGCGAATGCGAATATTCGTTACATGTCTATTGCCTACGGCCAACTCCTGATCTGTGCCCTACCACACCCAGATGACATTCGCAGTGCCCATACCATACCTCTTTTTTTAGACGTAGTTTAATAGCTAGGGATACACGCACAGATATGCCCGCCGGATTTGTCCGACGGATATGCCCGGCGGACAGATCCGTCCGTTTATGGCGCGAATTGGACACGGATTTGTCTGCGGACACATCTGAATAGCGCCATACACGAACGGATCTCTCCGCCGGGCATATCCGTCGGACAAATCCGGCGGACACATCTGTGCGTGTATCCCTAGCTATTGACGTACCCTGGTAAACACTATTCGTCTCAACTGTACCCAACAGTAAATTAATCGCTGATATCTAGTAGCACAATTACTCCGGCGCGCGACCGACTTAACGAATACACGCATCAGTGGACGCCATTACAAGTGTTTATAGTTTTTTCCGTACAACATCATTAGTTTAGCAGCGGATGTGGTGAATGCACAGATAACCTCAATCACTAGATAGATCATAGGTACAACTCGGGGTCACCACACATCTGTGCTCCCGTACTAGTTTTGTATCAGCGCAACCGCTTCTTTTGAATGAATGATCATTACTCATGTGAATTAAAAATATCCACAAAAATCTAGTTACAGGGGTGAACCTGGATTGTTATACTACAAATTGGTGTAGAATACTATTGAGATTTGCTGTTCGATTCTTAGAAATTTACGAATAAAATTGCGCTGATGTGTGGTGACCACGTGCTCCCTGTAAAAGCTTAATGATGAGGTGTCTGTGTAGTCTGTAGGTGAATGATATTAGCAAGAAGACCAGGTACAGCTGAGGGTGTTCCATCACTTCCATCTGTGATCGCGCCATTAAATACGTACACTTCAGCTCGTTTGTGGTGCGCGTGCCGCGGCCGCTGCTGGAGACCATCGAGAGCGCGGGCGTCTGGCCGAAGGGTGTGGTGTTTCGGCGGTTCCGGGGGACTCTGCCAATACACCTATTAAAGGGTAGGCAACGCGCATGTGAATCCTCTGGGGTTGGAGGCGTCCAAAGGCTACGGTAACTGCTTACCACCAGGCGGGCCGTATGCTTGTTTGCCACCGTCGTGGTACATTAAAAAAACAGAAATCCGTGGTGTCGCCAAAATTATAGTTATCAGTTTAGCATGCTAGGTTTAAGTTTATATTATGTATGCTTAGTTTTAAGGTAGGTATTTATCATCTCGCTCAAATTTGGAGCCGAGCCCGACTGGGGAAAGTACCTCCACCTTACAGAAAACCACAGCCAAATAGCACTAGTCCCTAACTCATAGTGTTTTGTTCCTGCTGGTGAGTAAGGTTGCCTAAGACCTTGAAAAGGAAACAGAATCTGATGGCGACTTTACGATAATGTGGTAGGTAAATCAACTTACTTGTAGTAAAGAGTCAATTGTCTCAAAGAAATTATCGCTTATTTAAGTCATCGCCGCGCGCGCCGCTCCACCGCGCAATCAGAGCGATCGGTATGTCTTCCGACCCTAGCGAAACCAGTGACCTAAATACTCTACGATTATCTATGATTGATCAACGATACACTGGTGGTAGTGGTGGTAAAGAAGTATACATGCCGGAGTAAGCGGACAGCGCAGCCTATCGACGCTTGTAAGTCCAGAGTCCAGCGGTGTCACAAGCGCATTGCACTTTGTAAGTGTATGAGGATTCGGTTGCTTAATCGAAAACTGAAACTACTCCACGGCAATAGAAAGTGCTGCCTCCAACATTTGACTCACGTACTTGCACTTTCTTGGTATTGCCATCTAGTGGACTAATTAGGCAACTTTAACGTGACGTTTGCACTTCGCGCCATCAAACACGGGTGTTCTGTGCTGCCCTCTTCAGTTTACGCTCGTTCCATATAGACTGATGATGTTTGGGATGTGAAATTTAGGGTAGGGGTAGATCAAGAGATGGTGATTAATTAAAAAGTATAAATTATAGAAAAAACACTTGATTTATACATTTCACATTATTATCACATAAATATTATGTTTTTAACTTATTAAAACTTTAAATATAAAAAAAACACATTCACCGCTCTTTAGATCTGTTACACAGATAACGAGTTTTTAGTACAGTCGCCATCAGATACATCGGAGCGGCCAAGGTACTCAAAAATATCTGAACTTGCACTCTATCGCCTTGACAATAGAGGCGTTGTTCAGATATTTGTGACCACCTTGGCAGCTCGGATACATCTGACAGCGACTGTACTACATTAAAAAAAACTTGATCAAATTTCCAGCTTTCTACATCCAACGACCATTTAGTAAAACGAGCATTATCTCTCTCGTTCTAGCCATTAACTCTATCTTTCTGCCCTTTCTCTGTGTGCTATCGTAAGTAATCCATGACCCATGGTTGCATGTCGCTGGTGTATTTGGTGGGCGGAATGTCGTAGGGCACCACCAGGCGGTTAGGATCGTTAGGGTCTAGCGGGAAGAAATCCTCGTTTATCTGTGAACAAAACAAATCACGTTAATAACTCGTCTGGTACCTAGGGTTTATTAAAACCTAATAACCAAATGTAATAAAAATTCAAGTGAAAATATTATAAATGCATTTTTTTTTCTTCTTCTTGTATAGTGTAAGTAAGTGATTTTGCTCCTAATTTTCTTAGGCTTGCCCGGTGTTGCGAATACATTTATTGTTTTAATTTCTGTGTGTTACAAGTAATAACTTATGAGTTTAAATAGCCTGTTTTGTATCGGATTATTCCTTATTTCCTACTGTAATATTTAAGTCACATGTGCTTTAGTAACAAAGTGTGTATTGTATAAGTACTATCATATCCTGTTTTCTATCTGTGAGTTCCTGTAATTGGCTCTGTATTTCTACCTAAGATGCTTATTGTATATATGTTAGCTGTTGGAACTCCTTAAATAAATATAAATAAATAAATAAATGTAATAGTACATTTAGTACATTTAGTACATAATAGAAACTGGTGGGAGACGGCTCAAGACCGGGACACGTGGAAGGGAAGGAGGGAGGCCTTTGCCCAGCAGTGGGACACTCTTGGCTCCTATAAATAAATAAATAAATAATAGTACATTACGGTTGCCTTATGGTTTGTTCACTTAGCCTAACAAACAACCTAAAGTGATAACCCTAGCGTAAATGTGAATAATCAAGACCAAGTGCGGGTAGTTCGAAAAACCCGCGCGGCTAGGAGATGCTGATACGATTCCTCGCTAGTCTGCCTGTGACTACGAGCGTTACGACACGCTCGAAACGTCAGGAAAATAATAAAAGTAAGAGTACGCGATTAATTGAATACACCCTATAACTCATCCAATTATGAAAATATATGCAGCAAACATCACATCATCCCTCTGTACAAACGGCGTGAAATCGCTGATATTTTATACATTCTCAACATTACTAATGGTAATATTGATTCTCCCGAACTACTAGCGGAGCTTTCCTTTATTACTCCATCTAGGCCTAGGAGATACTTCCCTCGCCTTTCAATCCCGTTTTCATCCCGTAACTATAGAAAGAATAGCTTTCTTTTACGAGCTGGTAAAAGTTTAAATAAATTGACGAGGGAGCTGGACATTGACGTATTCAATAGCAACATTACAACTGTAAGGCGTAATATGACATGTGAATTCTTCAGGTGAGCATGCTTTGTGCTTTGTACTCAAGTGATTTTTGTACTGGTATATAGTTTAAAATAGTTATTTAGATGTAATGTATTAACCATGCTGTTTATGTATAAGTGTCAGATTATGCAGTTTATATTCACTTAGTTAGTAGGTATTAGGTGACAACACGTTGCATAATTTACTGTTTACCACCAATTGTTTCTTGGTATAATGATGCTACTGGTGGGAACCTTTAATTGGCTCTCTGTTACTTACCCATATAGCTACAATATTAGTACTAGCTGTTGGTTCCCCGAATAAATAAATAAATAAATAAATAAATAAATAAATAAATAAATTAAATCCCGGTTTTGTCGAAATCATGAGTCAAAATCGTCGTTTAAATCAGCCACATTCTTAGCAGAATTACGTCAATCGCAAACAAAAATCAGCTAGAATTCGGAAAAAATCATCTACCCGCTGCTTTTTGTCTGCAGTGGCTGTTGACATGTTGTATGTGGCAGCTGAGGAAAACTTGATTCGTTTTTTTTATCTGTATTCTGAATTCAGACCAAGTGTGTGCAGCGCCTAAACTTGTTTACATGTATAAATGTACACAAGTTTACCGATTATATTAAATGATAACCGAATTCAAAAGATTTATTTGCTTTTACGAAAAAATAATAATAGAAAGTAAACATTAGGCCATCAAATATCTAACAGGAATAATTGCATCAATATTTGTTTAATGGGTCAATCAACTATTCTTTGTCAGCAAAATTTCGCATACCTCGACTAATAGTGATAAAAATAAATTATGCGGATTATATTTAACTAAGTTATGCACTTTATATAAAATACAGATAAACATGCTACGAATTGCAATCTCTTCTATCACATTTTAACACGTTATATCTTCGTTAATGCCAGTGACCCAGTGGACATAGGTGTCCCTCACTTTTGTATGAAAATAACGGCTCTTCCGCTGGGTCACCCATTTTTTTAATGAATAATGTGTCGTTATTATTTATTTTCCTGATCTGGTATGCGTGTAAAGGATCTTGATTCATGTTGACATTGTTATAACCCACAAAAGTTAAACTAATAATGAATAAGGGCAATTCTCGCAAAAAACAAGAAAAAGTTGATTGACCCTAATATTGTAAAATATGTGGACGAGTTTAGTGCAAGGGACCACTTTGTCCGTACACTGACACATATAAAGTGTGAGGGCTCACCACAAATCTCGGCATGAACAGGACTCCGGCCTCGTAGCTCATGATCCGAAGCGCCGCGTTACCTTTGTTCAGGTTGCCCCACGCCGCTTTGCTTACGTTTCCTAAAAATATACAGTGTTTCGTGAATATTTGTAATTCTTTTAAGTCTCTTTCTAGCAAACAAATATCAAAATGAAAGAGAAGCACAAACGATTATTGGCACTATCATACAGGATGGATTTCCTTTTTGGGTCAGCAGTGTGGGCAGCTACCGAAAATGGTCTTACAAGATCTTCCCTCAATTTCAAATTAATGAAGATTCGCGTTTACAGATTTTGAAAGAAAAAGGTAATTTTTGACAAACTTTTTTTTGGATGCCATTCGATCCCAGTCCTATCAAGTATCAAAAGTTTGTATGGGACCAAAAAAAATTTCCGGCTAGAAAAGCCACAAATCGAGGAAAATTTTCCCCATACATTTTGTATGAAAATGAAGTTTTATTTTTCATGTGCTATTTTTTTATGTTAGTCAATCTCAATCCTATTTTGTTAACCTGAATCTTCATTAGTTAATTTGAAATCGAGGGCAGATCTTCTAAGACCATATTCCCGTAGTAGCACGGGATCTGTTAGCTGCCCGCTATAACTTATAATTGTTTTTCGACTCGTCGACTATGCTTGATATAACCTTTTTCACCTCAGCAGTTCGAACAAGCCTACTTTCCTCATTCCCTGGAGTGAGGAAAGTCGCAACTCACTCCCTGGAGTGAAATTTTGTTTCTAGAAGCTTCTCGTCATAATGATGATGCCTTTCATTCAGGAATGTAAATAATTTTTTTTTTAACTTTAATATGTTCTCACTACTCAGGTGAAAAGTTGTATGTGTCACACGAGAGGAAAGTTTTTTTTACATCTCTTGTTCTTGAGATCCCTCGCTACGCTCAAGTTTCAAACTTAGAATCACTCGCTTCACTCGTGATTCCATTATAGAATCTTTCGGTTACTCGGGACTCAAAATCAACACTTGCAAGAAAAACCAACTTTCCTCTCTTGTTGCACAAATAACTATTGAACGCTTTCTCTCTCGCATCAAAATGTGCCATACACGCCAACATCTCAACTAGTGAGAAACTAATTTAAACCTTATCTGTCAACAGTAAAATTGCTTTGACAGGCACTGCCATAGCCACTTTAGTGGTCGTTGACGAGGTAGGCACGACAGTACTCGACCACTTTAATGGCTCTTGGCGTTCAAAGGGTTAAGACTAGAGATGCAACGGATAGTGGTTTGGCCGGATACCGGATACCGGATATTCGGCCTGACCCTCCGCCGAATATTCGGTATCCGGCCGCCGAATATTCGGCCGGCGGTACTATACCTACCTACAATTTTGAGTTTCGCAGGTGCGCGTCGTGCAGGTTTCGACCTGTGTCGTAGTGAACGTTCGCGCGGATACATTCCTAGGAATTCTAGGCAACAAAACGAATTTTATTATGTCAGTACGGAGTAACTTCTTGCAAAAGTACACACGCGCTCGCGTATTTTTGTGTAAAAAAAAATTTTTGTATGACTTAGTGGGCGACTCTGACTACATGCGGTATCCGGCCGGATAGTACGAAGATATCCGGTATCCGGCCGGATACTAAAATAAGGGCCGGATAGGCCGGATACCGGATAGTAACCGGATATTCGGTGCATCTCTAGTTAAGACTTTGTAGACCGAAAATAGCACACAAAAAAAATCAAATCACCCGAGGTCAGTAGGTAGTAGGCGGCCTTCTTGTGATCCGGCGATATTCTTGTGTAAGATTTTATATGCGGCATCGCTTTATCACGATGAGATGACTTAGCTTTCCATTGGCTGTAAATAAATAAAAAAAAAACAAAAAAATAGTACATTTTGATGCATGGGTGGAAAGTGTATTACTCCACGAGTTCCGAGATATCTGGGACGAGTAAAGAATAAAATGTTAGCTGCTTTTTGAGCAACTGTATCAAAAATATATTTATTATAGTTGAGTCACAATGGACTGTCTTGAATGCATCACGGCAAAAAAAAACATCAGATATATGGTATGGATGTCCAAATTATAGCTAGAGCTCCTTAGTAAATAAATAAATAAATATTAGGACAATCTTACACAAATCAACCCAGTCCCACAGTAAGCTCAATAAGGCTTGTGGTACTAACTATGTATATGTGATAAGGGTTCTAACGTATGCGGAATGAAATCTGCACAACTTTCTATTTCATATAAAATAAATATAACATAGTTATTTTTATAATCTTTCGTGTAATGTAGAAATGTATTTAATCATATTAAATGCCAGAGTGAGTTTACTCCAATGCGAGGTTTCAAACGAAAGTTGTGGTACTTTATGTCCATCGCTGTCGACAACAACGATGTAAGGATTTTTTAACATCTAAATTTATCTTCCATCGGATAACTTTCTAAGGAAGCTTCGTATACTCGACATTTTTCACATTCTTGTAAGTAAGATTATTGGTGTTCTCTAAATAATAGTTACCTTAGCACGAATTTCCATTTTAAACAACATATTATTAGTCATTCAAAAATGCAAAAACACCTGTTTATTAAATTTTTTGACCAAACGACGGGGCCGTATTTTCAGTTATTTATTTTTATTTTTGGTGACGATGGGCGTAACTTTTCTTAATTGTTAACCGATGCCCATATCTTCAAAATACTTTAACACAGTTTTACTGCCACATTTGAATGCCTTCCTGAGTTCTCTGTAAGACTTTGTGACTCAGCGGGCCGTCATTGTCTTTAATCGATCTCTCTCAGCAAACTGGCAAATGCTGGAATGTTTCCCTGAACCAGAGGCTTTCTTGTGGCAATTTTTGTAAACTAAAACAACGCAAAAATATTGTAAATAGTCCTTTAGCTCTATCCCATTTCCACAAAATTGTCCACAGTCTTCGCTTTCAGCCATAGGGAATTAATACTGTAGAAATTACATACTGTTTCGCGACGTTGTTCTCCTCGATTAACCATAATTTTATGATAAAAAATCTAATGCCCATGAAAATTACGAGCTTAATTTACAGATGTATAAGCTTTCAATTGGCATTTGTATATAATTTCAATTTGTTTATTTACTTAATTTTTACGTCTTCAAAACTTGGTGCAGATTTCATTCCGCATACGTTAGGCGACGATATATATAATAGATAGACATATATAAATACTTAAATACATAGAAAACATCCATAACTCAGGAACAAATATACGTGATAAACACACAAATAAATGCCCTGACCAGGATTCGAACCCGGGACCTTTCGTTTCGTAGGCAGGGTCACTACCAACTGGGCTAGGAGACCGTCAAGATTCCGACATCCAAAATCCTACCTTAATTATGATTTAATTTGCCATTTTTTTTAATAACGTCCGGTTACATCCTACCCTAAACTACATAGTCTACTTACAAGAGGAAACTGTTAAGCCAGGTTTGCTTGAAATGAGCTTCAGCGGCATACGGTAGGCAACCACCTCCTAACAGTCCATCGTGGGACTGTTTCACATTCTCTGAAATATACATGATAATTATAACCCGATCCAAAGTTGGGTAGACAAAAGCGGGTCGGATAGCAGGGCGAAACGGATCAAGTTATGATTTTATCAAATTTATATAGATCGCGGGTAGCAGTGAATCAGCGTTCTGCGTTGGATTTGACGTTCCTGCCAGCCGCGGTAGCGGCTGCCGCGAAATGGTAAAAATGCTTGATCTGGTTCACCCTGCGATCCAATTCACCTCTACCCTATATCACTCAATAGGGTATTTTTATTTATAAAATGTAAAAAATGCAAATCGACATATTTTTCCACTTTGCTTCTTTAAACCCAAATTCGATGCAACGTAAAAATGAAAATTGTATCGATTTTTTTTAAGTGAGTTGTCTGAAATGGAAAAAGATGCTGTGTAGCGAGACTGCATCTTCTTGTCTCTAGCGAGAGGCAGTTTTTTTTCTATTACTTGAGAATAGTAAGATTCTTAATAAAAAAAAACCTGAAATTAGTCCAAAAACTTTCAACAACATTATAGCCTGAAAATAGCAGAAATATAGCGTTAAAACCCTGGAGATTACTTTGTAGCCACCGTCACATGCTACGTGCTACAACTTTGCCTACGATGCACAACTTTGCCTGGCAAAAAAACATGATTTTCTTCACCAAATAGATATTTATATCTTATTTCTGAGATGAGAGAGAAGGATAATTTTAAACAACAAAAGAACCGACTTCACTTAGGATCCGCTATTCCAAGAGGAAGTGACCGAGTTGTTGTAGAAAATTGTGAAATCACTATAGGTGTGCCTATAATAGTTGAAGAGTTCCCTCGATTTCTCCAGGATCCCATCATCAGATCCGGACCTGGTGACAATGGGACCAACTGTGAAGTATATTCACCAAACAAAAAAATAATTTTCCAAATCGGTCCAGCCGTCTTCGAATAATCGGTGAACATACATAAAAATACATAAATTACATTAATTTTAACGGCCTCCATAGCCCAGTTGGTAGTGACCCTGCCTACGAAGCTGGAGGTCCCGGGTTCGAATCCTGGTAAGGGCATTTATTTGTGTGCTAATCTCAAATATTTGTTCCTGAGTTATGGATGTTTTCTATGTATATAAGTATGTATTTATCTATATAAGTATGTATTTCGTCGCCTAGCACCCATAGTACAAGCTTTGCTTAGTTTGGGGTTAGGTTGATTTGTGTAAGATTGTCCCCAAAATATTTATTATTAAAATGCAAAAAAGAAGATCCCGACGAATTGAGAACCTCCTCCTTCGAAATCTTGAAGTCGGTTGAAAACCATGTTTTTCAAGCCAGGCAAAGTTGAGTATCGTAGGCAAAGTTGTAGCACGTGACGGTAATGATATACATTTGACTTACCCAGTGACGGATATATCAGTTTCAACTCCGGGGGCTGCGTCAACGTTTGTGGTTGTTCTTTTAATTTAGTGAAGTGGTGAAGAAAGTCCCCTGTCAGCCATAACTGTCAAAAAATATTCGTTTTGGAACCTGATCAAATAAAAGATGGAGGATATAAAACTCGAGGTCACAATTACTCTTTTCATCTGAATTGAACACTCCACTTTCCATTTTGAATATCGACACTCCCCGATCCAATCCAAGATCCAAGATAAACTACTCCCTTTCAGAGTATTAGAAATTTAATTCAGAAGAGGGAGGGGGGATGTCATCTCGCTCAAATCTGGAGCAGAGCCCGACTGGGGAAGTACCTCCACCTTACAGAAAACCACAGCCAAATAGCACTAGACCCTACTCATAGTGTTGTGTTCCTGCTGGTGAGTAAGGTTGCCAAAGAGCTCAAAGAGGTACCAGTGTGTTGACGACGAGAGACCTCTCTTGTTCCTTTAGCCGTCAACACAGTGAATCCTCCTGTTTTTAAAGGGTCGGCAACGCGCATGTGACACCTCTGGAGTTACAGGCGTCCATAGGCTACGGTAGCTGCTTACCATCAGGCGGGCAGTATGCTTGTTTGCCACCGACGTGGTATAAAAAAAGTAGTGGGAGACTAATAACCTTCTTCTTCCTAGCGTTTATCCCGGCTTGGGGTCCGCTTGACAACCTAATTCCATGAATTGGCATAGACACTAGTTTTTACGAAAGCGACTGCCATCAGACCTTCCAACCCAGAGGGGAAACTAGGTCCTTTTTGGGATTAGGTCCGGTTTCCTTACGATGTTTTCCTTCACCGAAAAGCGACTGGTAAATATCAAATGATATTCCGTACATAAGTTCCGAAAAACTCAGTGGTACGAGCCGGGGTTTGAACCCGAGACCTCCGGACTGAAAGTCGGACGTCTTACCGCAAGGCTACCAGCGGGAGACTAATAACCAATGAAAAAAAAGAAATACTGACCCTGGGTTCCTTGCCGTAGCTGCCTATGCTGCTAGCTTGGGCCAGGAGAGGCCAGCGGGTCTGCTCGGCCCTTGGGATTGCGCAGTGTTGACGTAAAAGGGACCCCACGCGGGTCAGGCCCCAGTCCAGGTCGAAGTGGCCCCCGGGGGCCGAGGCTACGAGGAATACGCTGTTAGAATAAAAAAAGTTATTAGTATCACAATATTGATACTTCATTTCGATTGGTCTAAGAAGAAGTCTTGACAAACCCTGTCAAGTATCAAGATTTATATTTTCAATCGACTTCAAGATTTCGAAGGAGGAGGTTATCAATTCGTCGGGATCTTTGTTTTTTTACAATTTTTTTTTATGTATGTTCACCAATTATTCGAAGACGGCTGGACCGATTTGGAAAATTCATTTTTTTGTTTGAAAGAGTATACTTCACAGTTGGTCCCATTGTCACCAGGTCCAGATCTGATGATGGGATCCTGGAGAAATCGAGGCAACTGTTCAACTATTATAGGCACACCTACAGTGATTCAACTATTTTTTACAGCAACTCGGCCACTTCCTCTTGGAATAGCGGATCCTAAGTGAAGTCGGTTCTTTTTTTGTTTAAAATTATTTTTTAAACTTTGGTTCATAGCATCATCCTCCTCGCATTTGTACCGGCTTTAAACCACAAATCATATTGAGCTATCAGCTTTTATAAAAACTAGTGCCTGACAATTCTTGGGATTAGGCTGCCAAGTGAACCGTAGTATTTAAAAAATATGATGAAGATTCATCTCGAAATAGCTTTTTTTTTTTACTTATGTATGAAATACATTGAGTTATAATATAATAGAGGCGCAGACACAAACAAGATTTTCCGAAAATATAGCACAAAAAAATGTGTAGCCGGCCAGTGCGAATTATTTAACATCGTTAAGGTTGTATTACAAATTAGAAGAAAGATATGATAAAATGTCACCTGTCATTCATCTGGCGTTCAAAAATCACATGGCACATAAGAGCAATGGAGTCGCTCTTGGATCAATTACTTTATTATGTATACTTAATTTGTTTATTATGTATACTTAATTGTGACCCCCTAACCTTTTTAATTCTTTTTGGGGTTCTGTAGACAACTAGGGACATAGTTCCAACAGGTTGAGTTTTAAACCGTTTTTGGTGTATTGTGACGGGCCGGCAAATACGGAACCCAACATTGAGGAGGGCCCGACATGCTCTCGGACGGATTTTCTACCTAAGTTTGTGAGGCGAATGTTAAAAGTTGTAGGCAAACGTCAGGTACCCAGATCGGTTGCCTGATTCGACTCCAGAATGGAATGAAAACTGCACACGGTCGGTTATGTTTACTTGTTTGCGTTCTGACCTAACGTATTCCTGACGGTGTAAATCGTACGGGCACAATGGGTGGCGGGAGAGGGTTATTGAGTTTTCGGCCGCCGAGCGAGCAGAAAGGGAAGCAGGCATGCGGCCCATGCGGGGGCGAAGTACATGCTCAAGACAAATTTAGAATCAAAAGAAACACAATAGCTCGGTAAACATAGTATTTCATGCTTTCTTTTTAAATCTTTAATTCAAAAATTGACAGATCACACTTTGAAATAATGAAAAAATAATAAACGAAAATATTTACATAATTGCTTTCTTGGGATTAGATATGAGGATATTACGGTATCATTTGAGGTATATTTTACAAAAACCGGCTAAAGTTCGTGTCGGACCACGCATAACAGAGAGTTATTTAAAAAAATCACAAGTTATATCACAAGGTCGTATCTGCCTATGTACGTAGTTTTTTGGAGATCACTCAAAAACTCCTTAACCGATAATGTTCAAATAATTTTTTTAGCAATTTCACTAGTGGCGCCTTGTGTTAAAATACACCTTGTGTTAAAATGTTATAAGGATACGTCTCAAAATGTCTGTGGCATACTTACGGAAGGACGGACGGACGGACAGACGGACATGGCGAAACTATAAGGGTTCCGTTTTTGCCAATTTAGCCACGGAACCATAAAAAATGATTCAACATTATAAAATATAATATAATAATAAAATTTACTAAATAAGTTTTAATAATTTTCTGAGTTTCGTAATTTAAAAAAAACAACAACTACTCCACTAGCCTTATGCCTCAATGCTGTCAGTTCGGTTTAAATTTACGAAACCTTTACTTCCTATCGCCGATTGTGCCTATAGTTCGTTGACCTTCATGCTGTAGCATTTAAGCTTAATCCCTAGTCTCACTTACACTGGTAATATTTTAACGAAACGTTTGTTAGTCCTTTGTAAATATACTCGTCGGAACGATCGGGCTTCGCTCGGCTCGGGCTCGGCTCTCTTCGGCAAAATTAGTTGCGTTGCACCGGCTTTTACTGTGCCACATTTGGAGTGCTGATTTCTTATCTAGTATATATAAAATCATTGATGAAATATCATATTTACCAGTTGCCTGCCAGCTTTTATAAGAACTAGCGCTTACGCCAATTCTTGGGATTCGGTTGCCAAGCGGATCACCGGCTTTCTTAGCGAGCCGTGGCAAAACAACGCGATGCATTCTTAATACCTTTTTATAATTTTAATCAGTGGTTTTTATAATATTAATCAGTGATTTTTATAATTTAGTCAGTGCTTTTTATCATTTTAATTAGTTATTTTTATCATTTTATCAAAGATTTTATAATTTTAATTAGTGATTTTTATAACTTTAATCAGTGATTTTTATAAGTTTAATCAGTGATTATGAGTTTGATATCATTTTTATCATTTTTAATCAGTTTTCATTATAATTTTAATAGATAAAACTTACTTGATATGACTAAAATCACACCGCTTAACCCTCTCCACGTATCTCGACAGCATCGGAGTCCTGTACTGCGCCAAGTACTTGAGCAGGTACTTCTTGAACTGAGTCGGGGAGTCCCCGTCGTGGGGCATGGCCTCCGGGGGCAGCTCGGGGCATCGGGGGCTGAACCAAAGCCTGGTGCAATGAAAACAAGTTAATATAACGTGTTTTACGATTAAGAGAACAAATAGGGATGATGACACATGTTGAATTAGGCAATGAAATTTAGTTGATAGGATGCAAAATGATCAAAATATACAAATAAAGTAAACATTAAAAAAATCTATTGAAATGGTGCAAAGATATCAAACTTCAAAATTTCAATTTTTTTCGAAATTTGAAAGTACAAAATTTAAAAAAACCAATGATACCATTCGATTTCTAACATTTTACTGTGAAGTAAATTGTATAGCAACCATATACATAAACGCAATATTTCACTGTAAAAATAACAATTTCATAATTTTTCCATACTTTAAACAGGGCAACTATGAAGCCATGACGTCACGGCTTTATATCGTTTTGTTAGGAGCGTTTTGAGAAACAAAAGCAAATCACAGACTTTAAGTCTCTTTCCTGTCTTTTATGTTGATTTACGGCAATTGGCCCCATATAGACATTTGATCCTCACAACAAAACGAATCGAATGATACCACGCATGAAAAAAATTCATCTAGCCTATTAACATAGTTAGTTTAAAAAAAAATTTTTTTTCATGCTATAACTGTTATATCGGACACTGATGTAACTAGGGTATATTCCGACCAAAAAGTGTAGAAATTAAAAAATGGCAACATCGTAGTGTCGTCCCTTTCAAATCAATCTGAGAAAACGGGACGACACTACGATGTTGCCACTTTTTAATTTCTTCACTTTTTGGTAGGAATATATTAGGGTATTATGATTAATTCAACCAAACAATTGAAAATTATGACATGTCAATGTAATTTCATACGTTAATACTCCGAGATACAAAGGAAGCATTTTTTATACTTTCTAATTTCAATTGCTTCTCGTAGTTTCCTGCTATAACGACGAGGTTCCGTGGAGAGCACTTTTGGATTATGGAGCTCACGCGATTAAGTCCCGTGTTTTGTCAAAATAATGAATTTAATGGAGGTTTACAAAATCATAAAGATAAAATTAACTATAGATTATCTTAGAACTGGAGCTAATTAGCACTGGTGTCTTTAACCTTTTAACCGTGTCGTCTCATATATGCGACAAAGTGACAACGTGAATGACACCATCATTTATGACAGAGTTCAAAATTGATAGTTACATTTTTGACGTATGGCGGTCAAAAGGTTGAGAAATACACTTAATTTAAGCTCAGGAATGTACTCTTGCAATTAAGAGTCGCCAGGACGCTCGCGTTCCCATACAAACGTAGTTTAGCTCTCATTTTAAAACGACATGCTTTAGAACCACGAAATTTGGCATGGGCATTCTAGTAGTACAGATCTACTAGCCCCGATGCAATGGAATTCGTCTAGCACGAAGAATTTTTTACATTTATCGGAATAATTCTTACACGGATGCTTCTGATGATTAATTAATGGGGCCAATAATAGTAGTGTTTAATGTAGTTTATTTTAATTGTATCATGAAAACACTAAGAGACTTTTGTTGCTGAAAAAATGGATTTTCCAAAGCCATTGCCCAAATAAAGTTGGTCTCTCCTCTTGCACATTTGATTTGGTAGACTCATAATTAAACGGTCAATATATAGCTATGCGACGTTGCTTTCCCTAGGAATGACCCTAGTCTCACCATATGTTTTTGTAATAAAAATATTTGGCATACAAAAATCAGTTTTTTTTTGCGTTTTTCAGAATGGTATTACTTGTACTTTAATTGCATTTGTGTAGGATATTTCCATGAATAATCTAAATATTATCATTTTATTATAAAACGGTGTCGAATATTGGTCTAAAACTACTTTTCTGTACAAACGGGAAAACTTAAGAAAATGGTCTGTGTAGACGAAAACATATGCATCGGGGCTAGTATGTCGTTAATTCGTTTTCGTTGCAAAAAATTGTAATACAAAGAAAATACAGCCAGATACAGATTTACATACAAAACTTATTTTTGCTATATTTTCTTTGTATTACAAATTTTAGCAACGAAAACGAATGACCGACATAGATCTGTACTGCTAGAACGCCTATGCCAAATTTCATGGTTCTAAAGCATGCCGTTTAAAAATGAGAGCCGAACTACGTTTGTATGGGGACGCGAGTTCACGCGAGCGTCCTGGCGACTCTTAAAGCAAATCAATAAAAACACGGTGTATTTCGATTATACATACAGGGTATTTTTTCAATAACTAGCCATATTGTGCGAAGTGATTTGGTATGGCATACTAAACAACTTTTAGTATCGTACCAACTCCAAAATCAGAAAATAAATTCGGGTGTTTCATACATTTTGGCAGGTCGACGTTTTCTATGGGGATGGCATTATTTTTTTAGGATTTCGGGGTTGGCCCCATAGAAAAAGTTGTTCAGTATGACTTATATAACCACCTCTCACAATATGGCTAATTATTAAAAAAATGTATTTATCAACAGACTTCAAATTTTCGAAAGAGATTCTCAATTCTTCGGGAGCTTAATTTTCTATTTTGGGGTTTTTTTTATTATATCATCAAAATTGAAGAGCATGGCTCTTGTCGGTGGAGTATGCGCCAGTTTTCGCGGTCCTCGGCTAGGTTTTTTAGGTCCCTGAGACACGACATTTGCTTTTTCTTTTAGTTGTTGTGTACAGCTTGCTCGTGATTTTCCTCTTCCTCTCCTAGATTCAATCTTGCCTTCTAATATAGTTTTAAAGAAAGTGTCGTGTCTTATCAAGTGACCTATCATTTTGCCTCGTCTATTCTCTATGGTTCTCAGTAGGTTCCTCTTCTCTCCAACAATTTTTTATTATAGAAGATTGTCTATTCATACCCTTGTGTTCTGTTCTCCCAGTCGTCCATATAGAGGTTAGCGGTGGACACGACCACGCGTAGCGAGCCATCCTCATAGCATAGGATCATCATTTTACTGAAATATAAAGATTCTGTTGCAGTAAGTTATATGGGGGTTTTCAGAAAAAAAATCCCTGATGTTTAATCCCCCCTAAAAAAAATACAATTTTATGACGATCCAAAAATGTAGCACAGAAATGCCAAATATTTTATAATCGTAAAAATCGCAAATCGAAAAAGTGAACAAGTGGCCTACCGCGAAGTTCGGAAATCGACAAAACGTTGGCCCCGTCTCTATCGCCCTTGCATATACGAAGGAGAGTGATGCAAATAGACGGTTCGATGAACGAAGTGGTTCGCGGTTATAGCACAGAGTAAATAATAGTATAACAGAGAGACCTCTGTAATGTCACGTAACGTCACGAATCATGTTGTCCCTTCTTAACGCATGACAAGTTCTTTTTCGCACTTATGCAAACGTATCGGATACGTCGTGTCAAACTCAAATTTTTTGACAGATTTACTTTGAGTTGTACCCCCCTGGTTATAGGCCAAATATGAGGGACATTGACAGTAATGAGTAATGACATTACCTGTCAATTTAGGGTCAAAACAGACCTAGCGGAATTCCTCGCGGAATTAAGCCAATTCATAGACAAAATGCTTAATTTTGTCTATGGTAGCGGAAATTTGTCTATGGTAGCGAAAATTTGTTTATGGCTTCCATACAAAAAATCAGCTACCATAGACAAATTTCCGCTACCATAGACATTTTGTCTATGAATTGGCTTAATTCCGCTGTGATTGATTAATTAGGTGTGTTTTGACCCTTAGGCGGGAACACGGTAGAACTGTCACTCTTTGCCTTACGACGATACGCGCGTGGACATTGCTTTATATTCTGATCTTGTTATTTAGAGCGAATTCCTGTGATTTTTGATTATAGAACCCAAGTTTGATCTGGAAGTGTTTCATTAGCCGTGTCCACACCAGTCGCACCGCCTCGCGAGGAAATTGCCGGCTAGTGTGGACGTGCCTCGGCCGAGACAAACGCGCTGGCGGCCGCAATGCCTCGGCCGAGGCACGTCCACACTAGCCGAAATTAGCCGCGGAAATTTCCTCGCGAGGCGGTGTGTCAGATGTAGACACGGCCATTCCCGAAAATACAATAAAAAATGATGATGATTTTGCATTTCTAAGTCCACCAAAATTATCATCCTCTTTTTTCAAAAACATCTAAAAGCATACAACACACTTATTAATTCAGATTTGTTGAATTCACATGTTATCGCCCTTTAGTAACGTTTTCTGATCATAATCAAATTTGTATCAGAGAATTCAGAGTTAAATAAAATTTGGTAATTCTAATTATGAACAGGATCGATCAAGAGGTGTTATATTGGTCAACTCGTTTACAACTAAATTCGAGTTCTCAGTTCTAGGTAAACTATTTGTTTAGTTAATTAGAAGGTATAACCCACGTATGGTGTTTCCCAAAAGGTGTCGCCATGAGCACTTTATAGGCTTCCACTTGAGATTTTTTCTTACTAATCACATTTCACTGAAACAGGCGCTTCGCTCGCTTCATTCTAGGCGCGGTCCCATGAGGGGGGGGGGGGGGGTCAATCATACGTGTCGAATTGAAAAAAGACCCACTGTAAAATTGAAAAATTTTTTTTTGCTTTAGTGACCCTTTTTAGTGAATTTTTTTTGCTTTGAGTTGAAAATTTCGGGTCTTCGTCAGGCGCCTGCTTCATTCGCTCGGTCGATTATATTGAAATGGACTTACGTATGATGTTTCCCGAAAGGTGTGGCCATGGGCACCTGATAGGCCTCTACGTGAGGTTTCTTCTGACTAATGTTCTTGAGATCCGCGCATTCTTCTCCGTATAGAATTGTTAGTTTCTTTTCACTGAAAAATGAAGTTTATCAAGAACTAGACTGTGTGTATAATCATGTCTAGTCTTTAGACTAGTCACCCAACCGGACCGGCCATGTCTGTCATTTTATATACAAAGAAAATATGCCATTTTTGCGGGGGAGGGGAACGTCAAATGTATGCGTAACGTCAAAATAGCCACGTCAGATAAACGTCAGTCCATACAATGAGTATGACCACAGGTCAAATATTTACGGCAGAGGGAGAGGGGAACGCCTGTCAATGGCCACTCCGGTTGGTTAAAAGCTCTAAGTGTCTAGTATATTATGAAACTTTGTCCACGCAACTTTTGCTTCATTTATAAAATACAAAATAAGGCTGGTGGAAAAATATTATTATAAATCAATTGAAATAAAACTGATTAATTACAATAGCACATGAACCCAAAACAATAATACTTTAGCGTTAACCCTTTGACCGCCAAAGTCAGCGCCAAGACGTGATATCAAGTCCAAAATATAACCGGTTTGAGGGCACTATTTTTCCGTCCGATGCTTGGCGTTCAAAAGGTTAATGATAATAATGAGTGACTGGTAGAGTTGGGGATGTTTTAACCGACTTCAAGATTTCGAAGGTTCTCAATTCGGGATCTTTGCTTTTTTTGCAATTTTTTATTTATGTTCACTGATTATTCGAAGACAGCTGGACCGATTAAGAAACTTCTTTTTTTGTTTGAAAAAGTATACTTCACAGTTAAATCCCATTGTCACCAGGTCCGGATCTGATGATGGGATCCTGGAGAAATCGAGGGAATTCTTCACCTATAATGATTTCAGTGTTTTTTACAGCAAATCGGGCATTTCCTCTTGGAAAAGCGGAGCCTAAGGGAAGTCGGTTCTTTTTTATTATTATTTTATACTAGCTTTAACCCGCGACTTCGTCTGCGTAAAACAATTGTACATCGCATTCTGACAAAATTTCCAATAAATGTGAAACTTCATTAGATGAGGGATTCTGGGATAGACAATAGGTACCTATCCATGTCATCGTCTGATCATATATTTTGCAATTTGTATTCAAATCCGTTCATACACTATAACAGCCCGTTCACACAGTCTCCGTATTTACGGTACCCGTTTTAATGGATACAACACCAAATTATACTTTGTTCACACATAGGCACCGTATAATGTTCAACGTATCCGGCAATACGTGCGTGTACAAACTACAAACTCGTTTGTCTAGCTGCACCGCTCCTCGCCCTCGCGCCCGGGTGCGCCCCACGCACAGTTTATATCCAGTAAAAACGTACTGATACATGACGGATACGTATTCCGTTCATCCAGTATTTGATGACAAAACGGAATGTCATAATTGTTCAACGTAGCCAGCAGTGCGCGGACCGCGCGCTGGAGCGGCTGTGGACGGCGGCGGTCGGGCTGCACGGGGCCGGCGCCGGAGCCCTGGCTACTCGGCACACGGCCGCGCAGCACCTCACCGGCCTGCTGGCGCGCTGTGTGCGCGTGCCCAAAGGTCAGTACACCGTGGAGCCCTACTGTAGCCAGCGGTGTGCTGGAGCGGGTGTGGACGGCGCCGGAGCCCTGGCCACGCGGCGCACGGCCGCGCAGCACCTCGCCGGCCTGCTGGCGCGCTGTGTGCGCGTGCCCAACACCAAGTCAGTACACCGTGGAGCCCTACTGTAGCCAGCAGTGTGCTGGAGCGGCTGTGGACGGCGGCGGCCCTGGCCGTTTGACGGATATGTATTCCATTCGTCCAGTATTCGATGACAAAACGGAATGTAATAATTTAACGGACCGACATTTTTTACTGTATACTGAATACTGTGTTATATGTGAAGTCGCTCATACAACTCCATACGCCATCAATGAAAAAAAATATATACGATAAAACGGAACAGTAAAACGGAGACCCTGTGTGAACGGGCTGTTAACGGACCGACATTTTTTACTGTATACTGAATACTGTTTCGTATGTGAAGTCGCTCATACAACGCCATACGCCATCAATTAAAAAAATATATACGATAAAACGGAACAGTAAAACGGAGACCCTGTGTGAACGGGCTGTAACCCTTTTCCAGACCGCACCAATCCAGAAGATTATTTCCAAAATCGGAAATGCCTTCTAAATTGTTACCTTTTGATCAGTGTTTGTCGCCATTTCTGGTCAAAACGCAGTTCTGATGATGGGATCTATGAGGAAATGGGGAACTCCTTAAATTTTAAAAGATACTGTGTATAGTTTTTTTGTGTTTTTATCAACAAATCAAGCATTTTCATTCAAAAAAGTGACATTTGATCAAGTGGATCTGCTGATGATGATCAGAACGGAATGTTTAGAAATAAAGGAAAAGTAGAAAAATTTACTTCCTCAGGCGGGATTCGAACTCGCGACTCTGGGAGACATCCCATCGCTCTGACCAACTGAGCTACTGAGACTTACCTGATGGCTGTGATATTTTCCACCAGTCGCGAGTTAAAAATTTCACCTAAGGCAGCGGATTTATCTACTTTTCCTTTTTTTTCTAAACATTGTGGTATCGTCAGCAGTGCGCAGACCTTAGGCTTAATACAAAATTGATCAGAACAGAACTCTTCAACAACACATAGTTCGTTTGGCGATTTGTCCTCTTCGCTGTGTTTGTTAAGAAAGTTAGATTTTCAAGATAAAATATTGTCTAGCTCGAGTTCTGAGGATGGGAAATGGGATCCATGAAGAATCGAGGGAGCTCTGCAAATGTTAAAAGCATACATACTTATACTTAGTGACTCTAGGATTGGAATCAACAAATCAAGCATTTAGGTACATTTAAAGGAGTGATATTTGATGAAGTGGAACTACTGATGATGATCGGAGCGGATCTCTTCAAAGACACATAGTTTCACTGTGTTTGTTAAGCAAATTATTTCATTGTATGAAATCTAAAGAGTGCACCATCTACAATAATCTTTCATCGGCCTCTCCCGTTGAAGTCGGTTTTTTTTTTCTTAAAAAATATAATAAGTCAATTAAGTATTCTACTATTCAGGGCAGAGAAAAATCCAAAAATCGAATATCATTAAAATCGGTTCAGCCGTTCTTGAGTTAGAAATGGTGTAACCGACACGATTATGTTTTAAATATTTATACTTATAGCTATGCCCCCGGTTTCACTCGCGCGTTTCAGTAGGCTTTATCACTTTTCGTTACCATTAAACAGTCCATTGCTAAAAGTAACGCATTCCACATGTCAAAAACTCAGTTCAGCAGTTTAGCTAAAATCGACGAAGGGCGAAAGCCATGGTCAAGGGAAGCGTGTGAGCAAGAAAATCTGCTGAGCTGAAAGCAGAGCTCCTCGTACAGCCGAACGTCCGAAGCGTGTCAGTAGAAAATGCTTCTCTTATCCAGCGGGATAGAGATCAGTGAGAGAAGTGTCTTATAAGCGAACCGAAGGGACGAAAGCCCAACCGTAGGTGGTTAGGTCTGTGAATGTCGAAAGCTGAGCTCTGCGTAGAGTCGAAGACCCGAAGCGTTCCTGTGTAAAGTGCTTCTACGTGTCTTAAAAGCGAACCAGGAGGCCCGAAATCTCGATGAATAGCGATATTACAGTTTGTTTTTCCTATACTTCCTTCCTTTGTTTTTCCTTTTCCCGTTTGTGACGTAGTGAACACTCAACCAATACCTACTCTTTTTGTTCCCGTCTTAGTCGTTCAAACTAACCATTTTTGGTATGAATAGAAATCGTTCAATTCTTTATTTTATGAGGGGGGCCCCCGAGCCCCTGTTCACCCCCTATAAAGTGGTAAACACTACGAATACTCTTATTGCTCCTGTCTTTAACATTCTACCTAACCACTTTTGTTAAGAATAGACTTTTTTCTCCAGTCTTAAATATTCAACCTAAATATTTTTTGAATGACTATAAATCAATCGGTGTGTTTTTTCTTTGGCTCTGCCCTCCGAGCCCCCTTTTTAATACCTTAAACGTGCTGCACTCCCGGACTCCGGAACTTATTGATCCCGTTTTAAACATTCAACCTCACCATTTCCGATATCAGTACAAATTGTATGTATGTTATTTCTTTGATTTCTTCTTATTTCTTTCTTGGTATTAGTGGAAATAGTTCAGTGTGTAATGTCTTTGTGAGTTAAAGCAAGACGCGTTTTAATCCCGCATATAAATACCGGTATAAATAGCGATCACACAGTATGTAGGTATTTCTCTGGCTTTGCGTGATAAGCTTTATTGCTTCCGCCTTCGCGCCTTCATTGGTCCGTCGAAGAAGAGCGTTGAGTTCAAGTTCGGTACCAGCGCTTGCAAAAAAACATGTCTGCAACGCAGCTTCGTTTCCCGGAGACAGAAACTCCGCGAGAAATCTACAGCTTTTCTTTTACATGAATTCTCCAAATAGATTTTTGAGTTAATATTTAAACATTTCCCGCCACCTAGGGCGCATGCCACGAACTTGAGTTGAATTTTGTATGCACCTAAATTACGAATTTTGTAACAATCCTGCGAGAGATAGCGTTGTGGTTCATTTCGCTATGTGTAGCCATTTTTTTCGTTTTTCTATGTTTAAATCCTTTTCTTCCAAATAAACCATAATCAATTTGTCAATTAACCTTAACACTCAGTGTATGAATAATTAATAATTACATTTACCATGCATATTTAAACCCTTCTTTTACCCCCTTAAACCAAAAAGTTAATATTATTTATGGTCCGGCCAGGAGGTATTAAGCGTGCCCGCCACCCAGTACCTTTTAGCAAGGGTGAACTGGACGAAAACGCTGCCTTGGGAATAATAAACTAAAAATAAACCTGTGTAAATGCTGTTTTGCGAGCCACAAAGGCAAGGTTCAGGCTTGGAGACCAAGGGCTGACCCCGACGGAAGGACCCAGAGCCTTCAACGGTCGCTCCGAAATGTGTCAAATCCAAGCAAGGACGCGATTATTTTCATAATAGGTAATTATTTTTAAGTTCTTAAATATGTAGAGGTTCGATCGATTTTAATGCCTTTTGCTACGCTGGTTATGAAGGAAATTTATTACGTAGCATGAAAAGCCGGCACAAACACTTAAAATACTATTATGAGCACCATCTACATTCAGGCCTCTGAGATGTGAAAAGCGGTAGAAAACAATGCAACCTACAGTTCAGTAGGGGGCACTAAAATAATAACGGGAACATAAATTTAATAATCTCTTTACTTTCATTACAATCCGGCCAGCCATAATTGCGTAAAAATATAACACATTAGCATCAGTATGATTTAATGATTTTTATGTTTAGTGGGTCACTAAACAATTTGCTACTAAATACAATACATGATACTAAGAATCTGTGGCGGCCTGCTCGACCGCGCGCGGTTGCCTAGCAACGATACACACAACACTACGCAACCGTTGAATCTGAAAGTCGTTCCACAGATTTTCTCAATTTCAGTTATTTTATTATCGGCGTTGTAATTATTGTATATAACCATTGTGTGAAAAAAATTTGTAAATACTACGCCTGCGCATTTGTTACTTCTATAAACAACCTGCCGCCCAACTGCTGGTAGGTAACTACAACCTCGAAACCTCTCTATCACAAATCTGCTACGAAGTACCACGGAATAACTTCACATTAATGTCAACAGATGGCGTTAGGGCGCTGTGCCATATGGTTTTATGAGTTTTAGAGCGATAATATTATAAAATTTTATTAAATACTGTAAAATTCCATGCTTAGATAGGTTCTAAGCTAAAATGTAGTTTATTAATGCATGTAATAATTATTTCTAGCGTATGCATTTCACGTGAAGAGCTAGACAGCTACAACGCACTTTCGAAGTTTTTAACGTCATTTGTATATATAGAACTTCTAACTAACTCGTATTAGAACTATATATTGCCACTCTCACTAAGGTTGTAGATTTTCTCAACTTATAATATTAGTGGGATTCATATACTTCTCATCTTAGATTTTGATATTTTTTACTCAGCGGTTAAAATAAATACCTGTAGCCGGCAAAATAGTACTGCGCCAACAGCCACGCGGGCTCCACCATGAAATTAATCTGAAGGGAACACTGCAGCTCACCCAAGCTGCGGTCCAGAATCTCTGCAAATCAAGTAATAGGTAGATTTACAACATTTGTTAACCCTTTGACTTTCTGTGCGCGTGATTTGACGTGTGTCGCGTCAAATCACGCGCACAGAAAGTCGTCCCCTCAGCGCCAGCGCGTGATATCACGTTCGGAATATAACCGGTTTACCTTGCCCGATTTTTCCGTCTGATGCTTGACGTACAGACTTTACTAAATGTATATATAACCATGGATACCTTATGAAGGTATCCATGGTTATATATACATTTAGTAAAGATACCTTTAGTTTAAGAGTCGCCAGGACGCTCGCGTGAACTCGCGTCGCCATACAAACGTAGTTCAGCTCTCATTTTAAGATGCTTTAGAACCATGAAATTTGGCATGGGCATTCTAGTAGTAAAGGTCTAGGTCGGACATTCGTTTTCGTTGCTAAAAATTGTAATACAAAGAAAATATAGCAAAAATAAGTTTTGTATGTAAATCTGTATCTGGTAATCTGTATCTGTAGAGGCTATGGTGGTATAGAAGATGTGATAGGGCGCGCTGGCGGCGTGCTTAGCCATCATACTATATACCCCACCACAGTCAGGTCTATGCTGTAAACTATAGTAAGGTCTATATACAGAGTGTTTCCTGTAACATTAGCAATAAATTAAAACGTAGATTCTACTCCAAACAATAAAACTTTTGTTCAACAACTTTTTTTAAATATGTATTTTTTAGATTGTCTCTTTTTCATACAAACTAAATAGTATTTTTAATGTACGTTAAAATCCGTCCATTGACATTGCATGTCAGCCTTGTCACCCTACAGACATAATCAATTTCGGAATACATTGCGTGTTCGAATAATATTTAAAGTGAAATAAAAATCAAACCATAAGTTATTTTTAAAAGTTGCTGAACAAACGTTGTCTAGTTTGAGGAGTAGAATCTACGTTTTAATTTATTGCTCCTATTACAGGAAACACCCGTAAACTCACCTAGGAACGTGATAGAATAAGGCTGGCTATGAGTCTCCTTGGCAGAGGCTATGGTGGTATAGAAGATGTGATAGGGCGCGCTGGCGGCGTGCTTAGCCATCATACCGCCTGCGGGTCGGACCACGGTCAGGTATTCCGTGGCCCGACGAGTCGGAGGCACGATTGGTCGGTAGTCATCTGCCAACAAAAATATTCAAGGAGCTATTTATTTACGCATTTGATTCCTTTTTACGTCAATTTAGACTAATTATAAAAGTTTTTAAATAAGTTAACCACAGCAACCACGAGCGTTAGGACACGTCAGGAAAATAAAGTGGTTTTTTTTTAATACAACAACGGTGGCAAACAAGCATACGGCCCACCTGATGGTAAGCAGCTACCGTAGCTTATGGACGCCTGCAATTCTAGAGGTGTCACATGCGCGTTGCCGACCCTTTACTACAGGAGGATTCACTGTGTTGACGGCTAAAGGAACAAGAGAGGTCCCTCGTCGTCAACACACTGGGTCCTCTTTGAGCTCTTTGTACGCGATTAAGTCCCATTTTTGTCAAAATAATGAGTTAAAATCGTGTGAGTATAAATCAGTACAAGTTAACCTTATACATTATAGAAACGTGGAGACTCTTCTTTAACCTTTTGAACGCCAAGCATCGGACGGAAAAATTGTGTCCTCGATGCCAGCGCCATAAATCATAAACCATATTTTGGACGTAATATCACGTCCTGGCGCTGAGGACACGACTTTCCGTGCACGTGATTTGACGGCTTTGGCAGCTCAAATGTCAGAAAATCTGCTTTTCTTTAGAAATTCGTGAAACACTTATACCTTTAACTTTCACTGCAGAATCTCCCGTCTTGCTTCCCCTTTCATCTTTCTTATCGCTATCCTTTTCAGAGCTTAAAGCCTCCTTATTAACTGGTTTTTGTTCTTTCGCGTCTTTTGTGGGTGGTTGTGACTCTTTACTTGTTGAAGCTCCTAGTTTGTGGTCTGAGGTTGGTTTTGTCGGTGCGGGGGGAGGGTCCGGGGTCTTTGGTGTTGTGGTATTTGTGCTAAAATATTGAATATTAAAATAATTCGGGGTCAATAGAAAAGTGAAAGGTTAACAAATATGGACGACCAACAGCAACAAAATATTATTGGAGAAATTAGTTTTCACTTTAAAAATAAATTTAAATTTAAACTGTTTATTTTAAATTTAAGGTTAGTAAGTACATTGTTCTGGACTCAGTTAATTTCTGAGATTATCTTAACTAACTAGGTATAGCCTTAATTATAAAGGGTTTATGTTAATTAGATAATTAGTGCTATTTTGTTAATTTAGCCTTAGTTAACAAAAAAAAGAAAGCAGTACACTGAAATAGTAAATAACTGATATTTAAAAAGTGAATAACTGATATTTAAATAGTGAATAACTGATATTTAAATAGTGAAAAACTGATATTTAAATCTTAATAGAAATATATGTTATACCTAACAAAGTTTGTGTATAAATTAACAATTAAACCATGGTTGTTCTTTAAAAGTATAAGATGGTTTTTACATTATTTTACTTTTCTATTGAACCTGAATTTAAATGATATTTACATACACTGTTAATATTAATTATTATCCATATTATCATGCCTGTAATTGGAAACAAACTTGATTTGAATTCAGGTTAGACTTCTGAAGCCCAAGCATTTGTCCCAGTTTTTTCCATGGCTCAAATGAGCCTTGAGTTCACTTGGCAACCTAATCTCATGTATCAATGTAGGCACCAGCTTTTTGAAGTCAGGCTTCAGAAGAAGTTCAGAGTCAGAAAATTGTCTTTGGGCTTTATATTACATAAAAGTGGAAAAGAATAGTTTAGAATTTTGAATCTACAGCCTTGGCCAGAAGTGTTGAGCACCAATGCGATTTTCATACAAAACTGGAAAGTTTAGTCCATCGTTTCCATCTTTGTTTAAGTTATTTTGTCAATTAATTTAGACTAATAGGCATGTTTTGTTGAAGTTAGTAGTAACTGCATAGAATATTTGCAATATGTCGCACCGACTTAAATTTACATTTTTGGTACCTTCTGTTTTCATATTTTTTAAGTACCTTGAAAGTGTTATTAAGTGAAGTTTTCTATATTTATAAATAAAATATAACATTTACCGTTACCGTACATTGTTAGGATAGGGAAATAATGCTTAACATCAAAATTGTAAACAAAAAACACCTATGCTCAACACTTCTGGCCAAGGCTGTATACACTAAAGAGAGACTATGAACTGTATGTGATCCGAAATTTTTGGCAATATTTTACTTACCTAGAGGCCTGTGGTTCATAGAGTTTCTTCTCTACAATGATCTCCAACTGATCTAATATCAGTTGTCTCTGTAAACTCAACTCTGGTGGGATAGTGTAGTCGCCTCCATTACTTGCATCAAGGATCGCCTCTACTGTAAATTTATAGAGTTATAATTTCTAGAAATAAAGTAGCAACACATTTTTATTTAGGTTGACCTCATATTTACATACTTTAAATTTTGTAAGTCAAATTTCAACCACTTCCCAGTGTCTGATTGAGCTGAGATTTAGCATACTTCCGTAATTTACATGGCAATGCTATCACAGTCAGCAATAAAAGTGTACTAAAAATATTTTTTTTTTATGTGTTACTTATATAAAACACAACTATAAAAAGGTACACTAGAACCAAAGACATTACAAGAACCATCAGAAAACTGAAATGGAAATTGGCAGGACATACAATAAGAGGAAGTGAAAAATGGTCCAAAAGAGTAATGTTCTGGTTTACAAAACACTTAAAAAGAAAATGTGGCAAACACAAGAGAAGATGGGTTGACGAAATAAAGAAAGAAGCAGGTGGAGGCTGGACGACGTTGACTCTGAACAGGGAGAAATGGAAGGAGTTGGGGGAGGCCTTTGCCAGGAAGGCACACGGACAACCCATTAATATATAATATTTACTTAACTAAGATATAAATGAAAGACTGCATGTAAAAATGTCTGAAATAAAGGCTATTATTATTTATTTATTTTTATTATATAAAACACAGGGTCTGAAGAAATGCCTTTACAAGATTTTTTTGTTGTACATAATCTACAACAGGAAAATGTGTTTCTTCTTGAATAAAATTACTGATTACAAAATCAATAGTAAGTAATCATGACCACTTTCTGTTAATCTGTATCTGATCTTTCTACAAGACAAACTGCATGTACGGTCAATGTGGCTAATTCCGTCATAGGGGCTATTGTATTGTAGAACGGGCAAGTTTCCGCAACTCGACGTCTAGCGCCTATTTTGCGTGATGGGTGAGTGGCTAGTCCAGCCATCCCAACTCCTCAAGGAATCCTATCAAACCTTTTATGTTGAGTAGAGCCTCGGGGATATTACTCGAGGAACCGAGATGTTTAGCCCTGTATCATAGGGGCTATTCCAGCCACAAGCATATATGTCTGTCTGTCTTTGATTATCAATAGTAGGGAAAACAATCATTTGCTTTTGATTACCAAACTAAAATCAATCGCTGATTTGTCAATGAAATTATCAATTTTGTTTGTTGATTGAGAAAAACGCAAATCAACAGAATAGGCTCGGAATTAGCCATATTGACCTTAAATCATGTTACCAGTTCAAAATTACATTGATTTTTATGACGAGAACATATAAAGGGTACGTCAATTATCAGTATAGAACTGTATTGTATTTCCGACTTAGTAAAATAGTTTTAGACTTACAGTGCGGGTGACTGAACTCCCGAAGATGCGCTGGATTCCTCCTGTAGCACTTATCACCGTAACTACACTCCTTTTTCATTCTTTTTGCTTTTTGGTCATCTGAAAACAATATGTTGATAACGTATAATTTACTGGCCAGGTTTCTCTGAAATAGCAAAAATGTAATGAAGAATCTTACCTGTCATATTATCTTTTCGCTTATTTGCAGCGTTCATAGTGTGTATATCTGGTATTTTTAAGTAAGTTGCCTTGAGTTTCAAACTTTTGCTGTAAACGTAGAATTTCAAGATCAAAATGTCAATGTGATGTGATGGATGTGACACTGACAAAACAGAAAAATTTGACACCCCAATCCCCGTTCGGAATATAAAAGTATTTGGATTAAAAACTGTTGTATTTGTAGACTTCAAGTTTATATCAATCAAAAATAATATATTTTTAGAAGAAAATGGATTAGATCGTTAATACTTAAAAGGCTTGTAAAATAAACCTTTGGTAATATTATTTATTTCCTATTTTTGTTATCAATTATGAAAAATCATAATACACACTCTGAGCGAACCTCAAAATGGGTAGGGATTTCGGTATTCTCGATTGTGATAAATTATAATCAAAAATATAAAGCTTCTTTCACACTTTTATAAAAACCGGAATTCAGTAGCTTCTCGCATGGCGCATCTCTAAAAGCGGTATTACACATTGCAACCTGCAGGGCCCAATCTGTCAGGTTGGAAGGTGTAATCGAAGGTAGGGCCCGTAGGGAGCTGAAGGAGGGGAAGGGAGAGGCAGGGTACACAACAGATTGGGCCCTGCAGGTTGCAATGTGTAATACCGCTTTAAAAACTTCTCACATAATTTTAGTGTTACCAGTCTTCACCCAGAAACTCTAAATGAGATTTTTCTCACAATTGATCATAAATATAATTTTATTCATTTACGATTATTTTAAGGAACTAAGGTAATTTTGGGCGACTGTGGTACCTGGAAATTTTCATAAAATTAAATAAAGGCTTTTAATTTTTATTCAGTTCGCTAATTATTAAAAACCTTGTGTTCATAGTTTTTGTACTTTTAGAGGGATTTTGACATTCTGTATATGGTATTACCTTTTCTGGCTTTTGCATTTTGCAAGACAAGTGGGGATTTTTTGTACAAACTATTTAAATACATTTATTGTAACGCTACATTTACCTAAACACACGTGCACTTACAAGGTAAGTATCTTATCATTGCATTACAAGTCATAAAAACAAAGTTCTGAATATTACAAAGCACTGCGCTAAAATTTGTTAATATAAATCTAGTCCATAATTTTCCCATAGCATAATGATTATCTTTAATATCTTTGAACATTCTTTAACACAATAAAATACCAATTAGCTGAAATATTTATTTACTGTAATGTCAAGGTATAAAGCATTTGTTTATAAGTATCATAACATAACCTACATTCACAACTTGAGTAAAAAATCTCGTCACTAAATAGCACAATTACCCTATATATCTACGCGTAAGCTCATAGTCCAAATATCTCTACGGTTTTCCGTTAGATAAGAGTACTACAATAAACTTTTTTTTCTAGAAATGGACGACCCCTTTATCTCCTGCCCCTACGAGCCCAACCACCGGGTCCCCCGCTCCCGCATACAAGCGCACATCGTAAAATGCCAGAAGAACTACCCGGAGCTCGCCATCTGCCCATTTAACGCTACCCACCGATACCCGGCCTCCCAAATCAAACAACATGTAGCGAATTGTCCGACGAAGCAAGCTATGTTTCCGGATAATGTGCCGGCTAAAGCTGCTGGAGCCCTGACGAAGCCGAAACCGATATTGCAGAGGGAGTATTTACCGGAGACGGATCCTAATCATGAGATTTGGGATAATTAAAGTGCCATTTTAAATCTATACTTTGAAAATAACTTGTATCTTGTTCTGGCACTCAAAAGAAAAATGTGGTAACTATGTATGCATATAGAGTTAGTGCATTTCAACTTGAAGAAGTGTGAGATACAAGATTTTTTTAAATAGGTATATATAGCCGTAGATCTGTCTAAGACATTAATGGTATGTAGATTAGAGGCGGATTAGCATATAGCATGCTGACTGTATGGAATATGCAGCGGAAAATGTGACACAATTTTTTTATTATAAACTTGACATCTATGTTGGTTTTTTCAACATATATTTACTTACAAAGTGAGTACAAGAGTTAGCTCTCACTATAATACAATTTCAAAAATGACCTAAGTGTTATACACACCCCGTTTTTCATTTCATTATGTATCAATACAAGTGTGCGTCGATGGCGTGCTTATGTTTGTTTACACCTGAGGAGCCTAGGCCCTAAGAAACGCAGTCGAAACGTTTGTATAGAATATAGGTGTGCAAAGTTGTAGACCTACAAGCCGCGTCTGGCGATTGTATCGATACAAACGCGCGTAGACAGCGCGTTAAGAAAACGCAGTGTCCGTAGACCCTAATTTGCTAATCTCTAAATAAGATATCCATATGATTCTGTTAGGTAATTTGAAACCAAAATAAGTGATATTTTCCATGCATTTGCATTAAGGAATTATTTTTGTAATTAGCAATCTAGATATATTTTATGCTTTCATTGAAAATTCCATGAAGAGACCCTGTTGAGCAACCGAAGTGGCCATTGACAGGTGTACCCTTCTGCCGATATCATATGGCCATTGTTGGTCATATTTATTGTATGGACACCTGGCGCACCGCCTCGCGAGGAAATTGCCGCGAGCGGCAGCTCTGCTAGTGTCGACGTGCCTCGACCGAGGCAAAAGCGCGCGCGGCCGCAATGCCTCGGTCGAAGCACTTTCACACTAGCCGAGATGCCGCGCGTGGCAATTTCCTCGCGAGGCGGTGCGCCAGGTGTAGTTGCGCCTAATAAAAATCGGCAGACTTTTTGTATAGAAAATGACAGACATGGCTGCTCTGGTTGGTTGAATTCTCTAAGTATTGAGCAGAATTCCGCTATCATAGACAAATATCTGATGTCGGATGTCTAATGTTGTCTGAAGTTGTTGTGTCTGTTGTTGTTGTTAGTTGTAGTGTTGTGAGCACTGAGCCCATTGATAAAATTCTGCTCAAAAGTTGGTTTTTTCGAATTCCTACTATATTATGTCTATCTGAATTCCGCTTAAGTTTGTGTTGCGCCTCAGTTATTTTGTTATCTTAGATTTTATAAAGAAAAGAATTTAACTCTAAACAGTATAAATAGTTATAATTTCTGAAGTTTATTGAATGAACTGATTCCATATAAGTAATTTCTTTTAGTTGTAAGTGACTTTCATAAGTTTGAATACTTGTATGTATTAAAACATGATATTTTAATTTAAACTTGTGTTTTTATTTCTTAACTATGATTATAAGATGAAATAAGTTTAGTAAATAACTTGGAACACCACATATAAGGTAAATCGCCAGTTACTGGCCACCTCATATTAATAATTATACTCTGGCCAGCCAACGAACGCAGTAGCAATGAACATCAAACATAGCAACACCCTAGGGCGAATCGAAAAGCAGCATTGCTCCATAGAAAAGCGGCAATGTACATCGAACCATTTTTTTTTATAACTGGCCAAATTATAAATTACCTATACTAAAATGAATTCTGTTTTTAGGTGAATAGAGTTCATTTTTAGTATAAAGGGGCCACTTAGGGACTGTCTCACTTCAACCTTTGGTGCTGTATCCGCAGAATTAAGTGGCGATTGAGGTCATAAAACTTCTCTTTCACACTTGCACCGCTACGGCAAGAGAGAAGGAGACAGCGTTACGAACTCAGTCGCCACAATTCTGCGTACTATAAGTCTCGGGACGCTTGTAAATGTAGCATTAAATCCAGAAATAATGGTCATATCATAGCATTCACTGCAAATTAGACCATCATACCTTCAGGAAGACGCTGGATGCAAGTCGCTTCCGACCGATACTTATAGAGATCCAAAGGGGAGGCCTATGTTCAGCAGTGGACGTCTTATGGCTGAGATGATGATGATGATGACCTTCAGTAAAGGTTTAAATTCACTCTGCAGTAACGATGGTATTGGTGTGTAGTCACCATCAGATATATCGGAGCGGCCAAGGTGGTCACAAATATCTGAACGTCTCTATTATCAAGGCCATACCATAAAGTGCTTGTTCAGATATTTTTGAGTACCCTGGCTGCTCCGATATATTTGATGGCGACTCAGGCGAGTGTACAGTCGCCATCAGATATATCGGAGCTGTGGTGGTGGTCACAAATATCGGAACATCGTCTCTATTGTCCACGCAATAAAGTGCATGTTAAGATATTTGTGAGCACCTCCACAGCTCCGATATATCTGATGGCGACTGTACCTAAGTAATATTTTGACGACTGGCGATCAAAGGCCATACGATAAACTTCGATGACTTATTTTCTGATAATTTATAAACGCGAAGCAAAATACACAACGTTATGTAATATTTAGGTAAGTAGGTACGCCATCAAATATATCGGAGCGGCCACAGTACTCAAAAGTATCTGAGCAAGGCGATGCGATAAGGTATCGCATCGCCTTGACAATAAAGGCGTTGTTCAGATATTTGTGACCACCTCGGCCGCTCCGATATATTTGATGGCGACTGTACTTACCTTATTTAGGAAGCGCTGTTGTCCTGGCGGTAAGACGTCATACTTTCAATCCGAAGTTCTCTGGTTCAAACCCTGGCTCGTACCGTACCACTGAGTTTTTTGGAACTTATGGAATATCATTTGGTAATTACCAGTAGCTCTTCGGTGAAGGAAAACATCGTGAGGAAATCGGACCTAATGCCAACAAGGCGTTTCCCCTCTGGATTAGGTCCAGCCGGTCCAGGTGGAAGTCGCTTTCGTAACAACGAGTACCGTCGCCAATTCCTGGGTTTAGGTTGTCCAGCGGACCCCAGGCTCAATAGAGTCGTGGCAAAAGGCCGGGACACGCGCTCGGAGGATGATGACTTTCAAACCTGCTTGATTTCTAACTAATAGGTAAACTAACTTGGCTGTGGCATGTTTGACGCCATATTTGATGTTGAATTATTTACCTACGTTCTCGTGTGGTTCAATATGTTTATATATTTGGGGTCATGTTAAACTGGTTGTCTCGACACCTAGTTTATCTCGCGAATAAACAAGCACTAAGATATGGCCATGGCCAATAATAATCAAAACAAAAACTTTATCTCAAAAAGTGGCAAAAGTGCGTTTAAAAGTGCAGATAATAAGGCACGGGTCATCTATAATTGCTCAAATCTTGCGTGACTCTCTTCAGATTCAGATGCACTCTTAAGCTCGCCGTGCGTAACTATTTGTATCGAATTCAAGAAGTAACATTAAAGTTTAACAATGGCGCTGCTTTTCCGCTTCGGTGAGTTTTTGTGAATACCTATTAAGAACTTTTTAAGCGATGTTTATTGATGTGCTGGATACCTTAAATTCCCTTCGCCCTTATTTGGTGTATTTTTAACAGACTTCAAGATTACACAGTAAGCTCAATGGCTTGTGTTGTGGGTACTAGGCGACGATATATATAATAGATAGATATACATGAATACTTAAATACATAGAAAACATCCATAACCCAGGAACAAATATCTGTGATAAACACACAAATAAATGCCCTGACCAGGATTCGAACCCGGGACCTCCTGCTTCATAGGCAGGGTCACTACCAACTTTACTAGGCTAGGAGGCCGTCGTATCAAATCAAATATAGTTGAACAAGCACCTTATCGCCTTGACAATAAAGGCGTTGTTCAGATATTTGTGACCACCTTGGCCGCCGGTACTTAATGTTGACGAATCACGTTACCTACATTATAGTTTATTTGCAGGGGCCGCGTCATTGCTGCTACTCCTAACCCTGCTGCCGATTGACGCCGACTACGTCACATGGGCCGAATGCAAGCGCTACGGCCGACGCGAACGCGTCCGAGAATACCCGACCGACCCCGAAGCTACTTGGCTGGACCTCGCCGCTTGTCGTCTCAAAAATATCACTGCTAAAGACTTTGACGGTCTACCTAATGTAGTATTTCTGTTCTTGCAATATAATGATATTGCTAATATTGATCCAGCTGCGTTCAATTCCCTTCCGAATTTAACTAAGATTGAATTAGGATATAATAAGTTGGAAAATGCGCCTGTGTTCCCAGAGAATTCATGCCCGAAGTTAACTGAATTGTTCTTGTGGGACAATCAAATTAAAACCATAGACAATGCCGCTTTTTCGGCTTGTTCGAAATTAGAACGTCTGTTTTTATCGCATAATCAAATCGAACACTTAAATTCGGATTTATTCAAATCGCTGCCCGATTTAAAAGAGTTATTTTTATACGATAATAAAATTGATTTTATTCCTGATCAGATGTTTGGTAGTAAGTTGGAAAGGTTAGATTTACACAATAATAGGTTGACGTATTTGCCAGCTAATTTCGTAAGTAGCGTGCCTAGTTTGAAGCGGCTTTATATTTCTAATAATCCTTGGCAGTGTGGATGCTTGGTCGAGTTGTTGACAGAGTTGAAGAGCGTACCTAAGATCGAGTTAACTAGTGATGAAGGCAAGCCCGAATGTGTTAATAGCACGCAGCCATGCCACAGGAACAGCACTCGTAGTGGAGCGTTCGCTCGTTTGGGTTAAGATGTGAGATGATGGAATGTCTTGTAAAAAAAAATATGGGGCATTTTGTTATTTACACATTTTACAGCTATATTCACGAAAGTTGGCGCGACATTTCTACTGAGTGACAGCCATTTTCATAGAAATTCTGTCAAATCTCGCGCCAACTCTCGTGAATATACCTGTACTTATATAGTTAAAATATCTGTCAGTAGTTGACCCAGTATGTATAGAATTCCGGACGCAAAAAGCTCTTGGTTCCGACGGAATTATTTCGGTCATTTCTACATCTGACAGTTGTGGTCATCTGACAAAACTATTACTGTCAATTCTAATTTTAACACCCGTGAATATTTAATAACCAAATATACTCCGTGGAATATTCCGTACCGTATGTAGCCATACTTTTTTTCTGTAACCATAAAGAACTAAGAATATGTAAAAATAAATGATACCTATTAATTATTTATATTTTTCATTTTACTTGTAATTTCTTTTGAAACTTAACTTCGTTATGCTTAAAAATGTTGGTTCATGATTTTTCTACAAGTAAAAAAACCTAATTTACAAATATGTAGGTAGGTATGTATTTGATTAAATAATGAAATATGTACAATTGTACATTATATTGCACACCGGTATTGCGACTGGCAGCTGCGTGTTGGCGTGGCAGCTCCAAGGTATTGCTCGAAGTTCTCCAGACATGGTGCCACAGGGGCACCAAAATCTTCGTGTCCATTATATTGCACACTGGGCATTCCGAGGTCGATCCTTCGTTTTGCGGCGATGTAGCTCGAAAATATCGCTCAAGGTTCTTCAAAGATAGTGTCACTGCGGTTAGGTCTGCAACCTTCATGTACATTATATTGCACATTGGGCTTCGCTAGGCTAGTAGCTCATTCGTTTTGCGGTGCAGCAGCGCGGAGAGATTGTTCGAGGTTCTTCAAAGATGGTGTCACTGCGGTGCCCAAGTCTTCGACGACGCTTGATAGATACACTGTAAATAGACAAATTAGGTCATGTCTAGGCTACTACAATAAGCTAATTAAGACTTTAGCCTCGGGTGAGATTTCAACTCATACTGTAAGCTCTACCAACTATGGTTAACATAAGCAATACATAACAATACATGCATAACAAGATAGGTCCCTCGTCGTCAACACACTGGGTCCTCTTTGGAACTACATACATACATACAATCACGCCTATATCCCAAAAGGGGTAGGCAGAGATCACGGATTTCCATTTGCTACAATCAATACAGCAAAACGGCTCTCCGTGAGCCACTTCTCGTCCTCGTGAAGAACGAGACGTGATGGGTGGCGAACCGCATCGCCGCTATGCGGATGACTATTAATTAAATAAATCACCACAGCGTTCTCACGAGCAGTAGGGATCAGAAGTTTCCTTATCCTTTATCCCTTAGTTGCCTCTTACGACACCCGCGGGAAGAGACGGGGTGGCACTATTCTAAAGCCACGCAGCAAACTAACTACTACTTTGGAACTATGATTATAAAAGAAATAAGTTAACTTGGAACACCGCATGTAGGATAATCGTCACTAACTGGCCAAGTTATACTAAAATGAATTCTATTATAACTGCATGCGGCTGTACTCACTTGTGTTGTGCAGTGATAATAGTGTTAATATGTCTATGAGGGGGTCCGTTATTGAAAAGAGGCCAGTTACTAGCGATTTACGTTATAGCTTGGTTAGGGACTGTCTCACTTCAACCTTTGGTGCTGTATCCGCAGAATTAAGTGGCGACTGAGGTCATAAAACTTCTCTTTCACACTTGCACTGCTACGGCAAGAGAAAAGGAGACAGGGTGACGAACTCAGTCGCCACTTAATTCTGCGGATACTATAAGTCTATTAAATCCAGGGATAGTGGTCATAGCATTCACTGCAAATTAGACAATCATACCTTCAGTAAAGGTTTAAATTCACTCTGCAGTAAAGATGGTATTGGTGTGTAATCACCATCACATATATGGGAGCGGCCAAGGTGGTCACAAATATCTGAACGTCTCTATTATCAAGGCCATACCATAAAGTGCTTGTTCAGATATTTTTGAGTACCCTGACTGCTCCGATATTGGTGGCGGAAGTAATATTTTGACGACTGCGGTCAAAGGGCATATGATAAACTTCGATGACTTTTATTTTCTGATAATTTATAAACACGAAGCAAAATACACAATGTTATTATGTAATATTTAGGTAAGTATGTACTTATATACTTAACTTATTTAGGAAGCGCTGGTGTCCTTGGTGGGAAGACGTCAGAATTTCAATCCAAAGGTCTCTGGTTCAAACCCCGGCTCGTACCACTGAGTTTTTTGGAACTTATGTATGTAATATCATTTGATATTTAGCAGTCGCTTTTCGGTGAAGGAAAATATCGTGTCCTCTCTGGTAATCCATATGGCAGTAGCTTTCGTAAAAAGCGAGTGTCGTCAACAATTCCTGGGTTTAGGTTGTCCAGCGGACCCTAGGGTCAATAGAGCCGTGGCAAAAGGCCGGGATAAACGCTAGGAGGATGATGACTTTCAAACCTAGTTGATGGTTTCTAACTACCTAGGTAATTTAACTTGGCTGGGCCATATTTGATGTGAACTTAGATATATGGGCGGCTGCCTATTACCAATCAACCTACATTACACAACCTAATAAACAAGCACTAAGATATGGCCATGGCCAATAATAATCAAAACAAAAACTTTATCTCAAAAGTGGCAAAAGTGCGTTATAAAGTGCAGATAATAAGGCGCGGGTCATCTATAATTGCTCAAATCTCGCGTGACTCTCTTCAGATTCAGATGCTCTTAAGCCTGCCGTGCGTAACTATTAAATTTGTATCGAATTCAAGAAATATTAAAGTATAACAATGACGCCGCTTTCCCGTGTCGGTGAGTTTTTGTGAATATTACTTAAGTATTTTTTATAATTATTAGCTAGGGATACACGCACAGATGTGTCCGCCGGATATGCCCGGCGGACAGATCCGTCCGTGTATGGCGCGAATTGGACACGGATGTGTCCGCCAGACGTCTGTCCGTTGTCCAATTCGCGCCATACACGGGCGGATGTGTCCGACGGATATGCCCGGCGGACACATCCGCCCGTGTATGGACACATATGTACGTGTATCCCTAGCTATTGACATGCTGGATACCTTCATCCTTATTTCCTGTATTTATAACCAACTTCAAGATTTCAAAAGATTTATATATTTATATGATTAAGATTGGGCTGTATGTTCTTTTTTAAATGTTTGTTATTCCATAACTCCGTCATCTCTGAACCGATTTTGAAAATTACTTTTTTTGTTATTGTAATAACCTATATATGTATGTATATATTCATATACAGAATGGTCCCGTTTTTGCCAAAACGCAGTTCTGATGATGGGATCCATGAGGAATCGAGGGACTCCTCAAATCTTAAAGGCATCTATAGTGATTTGAGCATTATTGACAGTAAGCTCGAGCATTTTATTTCTCTTGGCAAGGTGGAGAATGCTTGTGATGTGGGGAAGGCTTAATGATGAAGCCTGTTTATTTTTCTTTGAATTATTATTGTATGTATATGTAGGTTGTAATGCCGATTTATACTGGGCAGGTAAGTACAGTCGCCATCAAATATATCGGAGCGGTCACGGTACTCAAATATAGTTGAACAAGCACCTTATTGCCTTGACAATAAAGGCGTTGTTCAGATATTTGTGACCACCTTGGCCGCCGGTACTTAATGTTGACGAATCACGTAACCTACATTATAGTTTATTTGCAGGGGCCGCGTCATTGCTGCTACTCCTAACCCTGCTGCCGACCGACGCCGACTACGTCACATGGGCCGAATGCAAGCGCTACGGCGAACGCGAAGGCGAACGCGTCCGAGAATACCCGACCGATCCCGAAGCTACTTGGCTAGATCTCATCGCTTGTAGTCTCAAAAATATTACTGTTAACGACTTTGACGGTCTTCCTAATGTAGTATTTCTGTTCTTGCAATATAATGATATTGCTAATATTGATCCAGCTGCGTTCAATTCCCTTCCGAATTTAACTAAGATTGAATTAGGATATAATAAGTTGGAAAATGCGCCTGTGTTCCCTGAGAATTCATGCCCGAAGTTAACTGAATTGGACTTGTGGGAAAATCAAATTAAAAACATTGACAACGCCGCTTTTTCGGCTTGTTCGAAATTAGAACGTCTGTTTTTATCGAATAATCAAATCGAACACTTAAATTCGGATTTATTCAAATCGCTGCCAGATTTAAAAGAGTTGTTTTTACACGGTAATAAAATTGATTTTATTCCTCATCATATGTTTGGTAGTAAGTTGGAAAGGTTATATTTACAAAATAATAGGTTGACGTATTTGCCAGCTAATTTCGTAAGTAGCGTGCCTAGTTTGAAGCGGCTTGATATTTCTAATAATCCTTGGCAGTGTGGATGCTTGGTCGAATTGTTGACGGAGTTGAAGAGCGTACCTAAGATCGAGTTAACTAGTGATGAAGGCAAGCCGGAGTGTGTTAATAGCACACAGCCATGCCACAGGAACAGCACTCGCAGCGGAGCAATCTCTCGTTTTGGTTAAATAAGGAATGTATTCTTTACGCCTTGTAATATCTCTGGGACATTTTGTTAATCTTTTCGACCTGATGACAAATATCCTTGCAGATATTCGCCACAAATAAAGTTTATCTTATGACGGATATATACGACGTTGGCATCGAAAAGGTTAATTAGTTATTAAATTATTTTATTAATTGTAAAAATATCTGTCAGTAGTACAGTCACCGGCAATAGTATCTTCCTGCGCGAAGGCCGCAAAAACATGCGACACGCTCTTATGACCCTACAGATAAGAGCGTGTCACATATTTTGGCGGCCTTCGTGTAGGAAGATACTATTGCTGGTGACTGTACGTTGCCCCCACGTCTCTTGTAAGCTCACCGCAGACGCGATGGAGTCCCGGAATCAAATCAAGTTCCGTCGTTTTTATTTCGGTCAGTTCTACTAATCTGACAGAATAATTCCTGTCAGTTCTACTGATCTGATTTCTGTCAGTTCCTTTTGAAAATTCTATTATTCCGTAGCGTGCTGTTGAGCAATTATGTTTGTTTTTACTGTCTATCCCTAAATTAAGTATATATGACTTAATAAATTATATTGTTATACTGTCATTTTATTTGTAATCTATCTTTAAATCTAAGATACAAGCAAACAACCAAATAAAGAATTAATAACCTATAATAACATTATTGCTGTCAAAAAATGTTGGTTCATGTTTTTTTCGAAGGGCAAAAAAGGTAATTTATAAATACTGTAGGTATGTATTTGATTAAATAATAAAATATGTACATTATATTGCACACTGGGCGTTGCGAAGTTAATCATAAATTTTACGGCGTGGTAGCTCGAAAAAATCGCTAAAGGGTCTTCAAATATAGTGTCACTGCGGTTAGGTCTGCAATCTTCATGTACATTATATTGCACATTGGGCTTCGCTAGGCTAGTAGCTCATTCGTTTTGCGGTGTAGCAGCGCGGAGAGATCGTTCGAGGTTCTTCAAAGATGGTGTCACTGCGGTGCCCAAGTCTTCGACGACGCTTGATAGATACACTGCAAATAGACAAATTAGGTCATGTCTAGGCTACTACAATAAGCTAATTAAGACTTTAGCCTCGGGTGAGATTTCAACTCATACTGTGAGCTCTACCAACTATGGTTAACATATGCAATACATAACAAGATAGGTCCCTCGTCGTCAACACACTGGGTCCTCTTTGGAACTACATACATACATACAATCACGCCTATATCCCAAAAGGGGTAGGCAGAGATCACGGATTTCCATTTGCTACAATCAATACAGCAAAACGGCTCTCCGTAAGCCACTTCTCGTCCCCGTGAAGAACGAGACGTGATGGGTGGCGAACCGCATCGCCGCTATGCGGATGACTATTAATTAAATAAATCACCACAGCGTTCTCACGAGCAGTAGGGATCAGAAGTTTCCTTATCTTTTATCCCTTCGTTGCCTCTTACGACACCCGCGGGAAGAGACGGGGTGGCACTATTCTAAAGCCACGCAGCAAACTAACTACTACTTTGGACCTATGATTATAAGAGAAATAAGTTAACTTGGAACACCGCATGTAGGATAATCGTCACTAACTGGCCAAGTTATACTAAAATGAATTCTGTAGGTAAACAGAGTTCATTTTTAGTATGAGGGGGTCAGTTATTGAAAAGAGGCCAGTTACTAGCGATTTACGTTATAGCTTGGTTAGGGACTGTCTCACTTCAACCTTTGGTGCTGTATCCGCAGAATTAAGTGGCGACTGAGGTCATAAAACTTCTCTTTCACACTTGCACTGCTACGGCAAGAGAAAAGGAGACAGGGTTACGAACTCAGTCGCCACTTAATTCTGCGGATACTATAAGTCTATTAAATCCAGGGATAGTGGTCATAGCATTCACTGCAAATTAGACCATCATACCTTCAGTAAAGGTTTAAATTCACTCTGCAGTAAAGATGGTGTCACGATACGTCCTCTTCCAAACAGATGTAAGGAAGAGCACGTATCTGAGCAGGTAAAGAAGGTAATTTAGGAAAGAAAATCAGGTAATGGGTTCTTTATTCCTATCAGTTGCCGTAAAGTGACTATGGCCGTGGTCGGGTATTTATTTAGAAGGTAGCTGCTGTCGATACTTGCACTAGTAGAGGGAGCTTGCAGCGGTTAACAGAGGAGGGCGACCGTAGCGGTGATTTGCCCTTTAGGGGCAAGGGCAGCGGAGAATCGCCCAGCAGTGGAGAATCGCCCTTTAGGGACGATTGGCAATGGAGAATTCCCCTTTAGGGACGACTGGCCGTGGAGAATCGCCCTTTAGGGACGACTGCGGCGGAGAATCGCCCTCTAGGGACGACGGCAGCGAAGAATCGCCCGTCAGGGACGATGGCAGCGGAGAATCGCCCCTCCGGGACGACTACAGCGGAGAATCGCCCTTCCGGGACGACGGCAGCGAAGAATCGCCCTCTAGGGACGATGGCAGTGGAGAATCGCCCCTCCGGGACGACTACAGCGGAGAATCGCCCTTCCGGGACGACGGCAGCGAAGAATCGCCCTCTAGGGACGACGGCAGTGGAGAGTCGCCCTCTAGGGACGATGGCAGTGGAGAATCGCCCCTCCGGGACGACTACAGTGGAGAATCGCCCTTCCGGGACGACGGCAGTGAAGAATCGCCCTTCCGGGACGATGGCAGTGGAGAATCGCCCCTCCGGGACGACTGCAGCAGACGCTGAAGGTGGTATCGGAGTCCAGGCCAAGATACGGTGGTCACTTCGACCTTACCGACGAACCGCAGACTTAGGCTGATCACTTCAGACTGACTGATGACTGTAGACTCAGACTCCTGACCGTAGACTGATTTTACTTTTTTTTTTTTTTTTTGAGAACAGATAGTTTGAGCTTGGTCTCATGCCGGACCATTTGGCTCACAATCAGACAGCGTATCGCACTCCAAGAGAGGAGTGCATAGCAAAATTTATATAAACCAAAAAAAAAACAAAACTAAAACTAAAATAACAACCAAAGAAACAGGCACAAAACAATACTACATATATAATAACAGCTAACAGTTATTTGCCCAAGTAACTGTTTTGAAAATAATAATTTCTAATTTTTAATAACAATACAAACCACGTTGATAGCAGTTATCAACGTGGTAGCAGAACGCGCGCGGCAGTGACAGACCACCGAGGCCACGCCTCCGTCATGTCACTGCCACGCCCGCTCGCTATGTAGAGACGTACCATTTTAGATAACGCATTAGGCTTTACATGACATTTCAAGTGACAGAATTTAAAGTCAGGATAAAAAATGAAAAATGATTACTGAGTAGATGCTAGGTTAGGTGGTCTTCCTCGCCTAGCGCGTCTCACCGCTGTGTTGATGCGGTACCTGGGGGACACAACGCTTGGGGGAGCCGAAGTGGACGTGGTAACATTGATAGGAAGGGGGGCGACAGAAGTCGGCCGGATGATAGGCGGGCTGCTGGGAGGTGGCCCTGATGTTACTGGAGGAGGTCTGGGTGGAAAACCCATACGCTCCCTGAGGAGCTCGCCCTGACGGCGAATCTCCTCTTCGGTAGCTTGGGAAAAAGCGTCGTCATCGTCAATTAAGACGTGCTTAGGACGACGCTTTTGAATATACTTCCTCGAGGGTTTAGGAATGCTGTTTGAAAATGCTAACGAAGGATCTGGGCTATAGCTAACCGATGCCTTAATTAAGGGATTTTGGTTAGCCACAGCCTTTTCGTAGAATCGCTTCGCTAGCATTTTCATATGGTGCGTCACAGAGGGGATGCGAAGGTCCTTATGGATGTCAAGGTTTCTGATGTAGCCCGGCGCGTTGGCGGCCTGTCTGAGGACCCTATTCTGGAGTATTTGGAGTTTTTTGAGCTGCCTTCTGGAGGAGTGGGCAAACACCATGCTGGCATATGAAAAGACGGGCCTGATGCAGGTTTTGTAAATAGTTAGTTTATTTTTGAGAGCCATTTTGCTCTTCCTGCCAATCATGGGACTGAGCTTGTGGGAGTAGAATGCGGCTCGATCGCGGACAATCTGGATATGCTTAAAAAAGTTGAGCCTACGGTCGAGGTGGATACCCAGGTATTTAACAGAATCAACCCAGGGTATAGGTTGGTTAAGGAGCGTAATGATTTTATGTTTTTTGGTGAGGGCGGCATAGTCCTTACGCCTGGAGAAAATTATGGCCTGGCTCTTCTCCGGGTTGACCTCCACCCTCCAGCGACGACACCAATCCCCAAGGGAATTAATGGCGTCCCGGAGGAGTTTGGTCAGTCTAGAGGGGTGCGGAGACGAGGCGAAGATCGCCGTGTCATCCGCAAACAGGGCATAATTCACTCCAGGTATTTTGGGTATGTCGTTAATGTAAATGCTGAAGAGAGTGGGTGAGAGGACGGCGCCTTGCGGAACACCCGCTGTAATTGGATGAAGGGCCGAATTGGTGCCCTCGATGCGGTAGCGAAAGCCTCGACAATCCAGAAAGTCCTTGATTGTTAGGACCAACTGGTGTGGCACTCCAATACTGAAAAGTTTAAAAAGTAAACCGTTGTGCCACACCTTGTCGAAGGCTTTCGCCACATCTAAAAAAACAGCCGCAGTCGGCTGAGAGCGCTTCCAGCCATTCATCCAGTACAGCGAGTGCTCCACAATCCGTAAGACTTGGTGTGAGCAGGAGTGTGCCGATGTAAAACCAAATTGCTCGTTGATGATAATGTCATTTCGGGCCAGGTGCTGGGATAGCCTTGTCAGGAGGACGCGCTCGTAGAGTTTCCCTATTATACAGAGGAGACTGGTGGGCCTATAGCTGGACGGGAGGTTGGACGGTTTGCCTGGTTTATGAATACCAATGACCGCCGCAGATTTCCAGGCTTTGGGAAAGTGGGAATGAGAGAGGGCTGCGTTGAATAAGAGGGAAAGGAAAGAGATGATACGCTCAGGGAGGAGCCTAAAGAGCCTGTTCGGGAGACCGTCGTCCCCGGGTGCTTTTTTGACCTTTAATTTCTTGACCAAGGTGGCCACCTCCATAGAGGAGACCGGGTCCAGTGGTGGCTCAGAAGGGGGAAGATCTGAAAGCCTAGCAACTTCACTATCAATGTGGTTGAAATGATCCGAGTCGATGAAAAGAGTACTGGGAGAGCATTGCTCTTTGAGGCTAGCAGCCAGGCATTCCGCCTTCTCCAGGTCAGTAAAAGCCGGAACCGCAGAGCCAGAGACAATAAGTGGGGGCATAGACACTTGCGTGTCTCTTCTGAGAGATCTCGACAGGTCCCAGAAAGCCTGATGACCTGGCGAGATCTCAGCCAGAAAGCTTTTCCATTTAGTGTCCCTGAACTTCGCAATATCCCGCTTCACCTTCAGCTGAAGACGGTTAACAATTGTCTTGTTGCCAGGGGAGGGGCAGCGCGAATAGTCTCTAAGAGCTTGATTTTTGGCAGTTAATAGATCTCTTATTTCCACAGGAAGGTGCCAGCGGCGGTCGTCTTCTGCCGAGACTTCTCGAGAGCAGCTGGACAGTAGGTTTTGGAGATCGTTGGTGAGGCGAGTGACAGCCTCATCAATTTCAAGGCGGGAAGACAAACTTTGTGGAAGCTCGGCTAGCAGGGGAAGATCCTTAGACTCCAGTAGTTTACCAAGTCGAATCCAGTCAACCACAGTCTTGGTTGGGGACTGAGCATCAGCAGGTAGAGGACCAAGAGAAAGAACTACCGGCCTGTGATCAGAGTCCAGCTGATAGTGCACATGAATTGAGCGGAGTTTGAGCCGAACCCGCTTGAACAGAGCCATGTCAAGCAGGTCCGGCTCAAAGTTGGTGTCGAAACTAAAGTGCGTAGGTTCGAGAGGCGAAATTAGATCAAGGGCGTTGTCAGTAATATATTTAATTAAAATACGGCCGTTCGTAGTCGACAGCCTACAATTGAACTGGGTGTGCTTCGAATTGAAGTCACCTGCCAAGATGACAGATTCGTCCAATTCGAGCAGTGCGTCAAGGTCTGAGCTTAGAATGGTTTTGTTGGGAGGTTGGTAGATAGAAGCTACTGTTATGGGGGGATGACCCGTCATGCCAATACGACAGACAGAGGCCTCCATATTGATAAGAGTAGGAGTGGCAAGAGCGCAACAGTGCAGAGATTTTTTATAATAAATGAGAGTGCCGCCGCCACCAATGGTGGGGCGGTCATTTCTGACTAGGTTGTAGTTAGCAATTCTAGGACTGCGGGAAGCTGGCTTGAGGAACGTTTCTTGGATGAGGAACATATCTATTTGATGTTCTTTCAAGAAGCTGGCAACCTCATCTCTTTGACTGATGAGGCCATTTGAATTAAAGAAACCTAAATTGACAGACTTAGGCTTACACCTATTATTAGTCACTAATAAAGGTGTATTAGCCATGATGGTTCCTGAATTGTTTAATGTTTCTAAGAAGCTGAGCATGGGTTAGCATTGCAGCAAGGAACTCCGAGGCGTCCCGTGCAGCACGACATTTGGCGGCTAGGATGCCAACCTCTTTCAGGTCGAAAGTCTCGGCGAGTTCCATAACCAGCTTTAAATCAGCTAGGTCAGAGCTCATCGGTTGGATGGGAGTGGTCGAATATCTCGGCTCTCTTTTGGAGACTTTCCTAGGAGGCTGAGGGAGCACTTGTGATTTTTCTTGGGACTCAGGACGTGCAAGCTCACGGGCGACAAGGAGTGGCGCACGTGCACCTAGCAGTGCAGGTTTCTGAACGGCCGTAGGTTGAACAGTTTGCAATTGGGAAACCACCAGGGGTGGAGATAGAGAAGATGGTGGAGATGACTGGGATAACGCCTGTGGGGGCAGAGAGTACTCCAGAGGCTGGGTTGGCTCAGACACTACTGTGTGCAATTGCTCAACAGGCCCAGGGGCTTGCGGGGCAGGGGGCAGTAGTTCGGATTTTTGTCTGAGGGGCGGAAATTCGGCCAGAGACAAACCATTGAGATCTTGACTGGTAGACTGGGCGAAAGGACGATTCCAGGCAGGGCGAGTAGGACGAGCTGGACGCTGGCTTGGTTTGACATTGGCGCGTTTCCTGTTATTATGGAACGGGACATAAGAACCTGGCTTAGGCGCTACGGGGCAGCCTCTGTAGTTGCCTGTGTGGTTGCCACCGCACAGGCCGCATTTGGGGTCACCATCTCTGAAGCGATCTCTTTTGCAGGCAGTGTAGTGATGATGCCCTGCACATTTGACACAAATGGAGGTGTTGGTACAATGTTTTTGCGTGTGACCGTAACGCAGACAGTTGAAACATTGTATAATCCTGGAATTCTTACGCGGAGGCTCAGGAGTATTACACATGACACCACAAATAGTTTGGATTTTAAAGATAGTTTCCCCCCAGTCAGAATTTTCCAAGGCGACAGAAACTATGTCATAAGGCCTTTTTGGTCTGGTGTAGGGCCTGACAAGTCTGTAGACAGAGACTGCTGGGTAGCCTTGCTCTTTAATGCTGGCTAGAACGTCTTCTGTGTCGAACTCCTTCGGCACGCCTTTGATGACTACTCTAAGGAGTCGTTCCTCTTCCGTATCAAACGTAGAGTATCCATTGATCATTAAGGTTCTCCACCCACGAAATTGCTGTATGTCCTTAGTCCAAATGGCCATGCCACCGAAAGGACCTTCAATATGCTTGGATTTTAGATAACCTATGCCGAGTCTAGTGGATTCATCCCTAAGGGGGATCCAGCGCCTAATATCTTGAAGCAAGAGGGTAGGAGGGAGGCGCTCTCGCTTTTCCTTCTTATTTAACTTTTGGCCATCACCAGGGACCGTAGAGTTGTCACGATCAGAATTAGGTTTTTTGTTAGGACTATTTTGACATGGGTTGGCACGATTAGAGTTTCCTGGATTTAGTTGAATGGTTTCGCCAGAGCAGTTGAGATTGGTTTGTGAACTGAGTGCATCGAAGGAGTTGGAGGTCGGAATGCCAAGTGGCTGCGAACCAGCAGGAAGATTCGACATACTCAACGAAACAGGGAGCGTGGCTCGCCTCCTGCGGGACTCAGTGGTCGGGGCAGGGGGCGAGGCGCGCTTCCTCTTTTGCTGTTTAGATTTCTTTTTTCTATTGGCAACTTCTTCAAACCCTTCAGATTCTGAGGTCATTTCGCAGTCCTTAGGGCTGCTACCATCAGTGAGAGTTAGATCAGATATATCACCATGCTCAGGGTCAGAGCTTGAGCCATGGTCCACAAAGGGAGTATCAGAACGTGAAGGAAGGGACAAGCCCTGCTGAGAGGCAGGAAGAGCTTGACCTAAGGCTAGCGAACAGTCTGACTGCGAGGGCACAGGATAAAGTGGGGCCGGCGCGACAGAGACGCCAGGTGGATAAGGAATAGGGGGAGGGGATGTGACACCCTCTACCGAGAAGTTTGAGTGGAATTTGGCAGGGCCCTCAAAACGCGGGTCCAGTGGATGAACTTGAGGAACAGGGGCAGCAGAGGCATTTGGATCTCCAAGCGACGTGCCCTCCGAAGGTACTTGACGCAGACCACTAACCTGAGGTTCGTTAGACTGCAATACATTCGAATGAGATCCTGAGTACATGGCACGGAGCTTGCTGATCGCTCCAGGATATTCGGCTTCAAATGCCGTAATATTCGGAATAATCCCCGGGGGTTTACGATTCGCCATAGTTATGAGAGTAAGTTATACACTACAAAGCGATGAGAGGACGTATACTCTCTCAGAGGAATATTATACACAATAATAAATACTTAGAGCTAAACTTATAATTAACACTTAGAGTCAGTACTAAAAGAGTCTTTTTCTCAAATCAGGGCAGAGAGGATCGCTGGCCAGGAGCGGATCGCTGGCCAGGAGCGGATCGCTGGCCAGCTTGACAGACGGCGGTAGAAGATGTGTCAATCTACTGGCGGAGTTATACGAACGCAAGGGCGGAGTTCCACGGGCACTGGCGAAGTTGCACGAAAGTGGGCGAAGGTGTCCGATCGCAGTTGGAATTGGAATTATATGCAATTTGATAGGAGTACGAGACGCGACCGCTTTGCACGGCAGTCATAGGCCGAATCAGACTCACTGACTCACTCTGACTGACTACTGATTTTACTATGGCCGCGCCACGCTTATATAGGGGCAGCCAGCGAATTCAGTGTTCTTAAGTTGAATTTTGAAAATTAACACGTACTAGGACAACATGAGTATAAAATATTAAACAGACTTATTCAAAAGGTATAAAACCTAACTACATGGTTAAGATTTAAGAAGTTAAGAAAACTAGACAGAATACGTTACTATGGTGATATATAAATAAACAAATCAAAATTGCAAGAAAAACTAATAAAGTAGAATATTTAGTAATTAAATGACGGGATTTTCTAGCCAATGATACAGGAAATTATAAGAAAGTGAGTGAGCCAGCTTCTTAGGAACAATTGGAAACTTTAAGTCAAATTCCGCGACAAGGAAAAAGGCGAGAATGTGTTTGTGTTTTTATTCCTATGTTCTGCGTATTTCAGTGATGAAAAACTAAGATGTTGAGGTGACGGCGAGATATATGAGAATAAGGCGCGACCGCCACGATGATGGAGAGCACCGCGGGACTTTCGCCAGCATGATAAATGAGAAAAGGCTCATGAAGCAAGGTAAATGCTACAATGGTATTGGTGTGTAATCACCATCACATATATGGGAGCGGCCAAGGTGGTCACAAATATCTGAACGTCTCTATTATCATGGCCATACCATAAAGTGCTTGTTCAGATATTTTTGAGTACCCCGACTGCTCCGATATTGGTGGCGGAAGTAATATTTTGACGACTGCGGTCAAAGGGCATACGATAAACTTCGATGACTTTTATTTTCTGATAATTTATAAACACGAAGCAAAATACACAATGTTATTATGTAATATTTAGGTAATTATGTACCTATATACTTAGCTTATTTAGGAAGCGCTGGTGTCCTTGGTGGGAAGACGTCAGAATTTCAATCCAAAGGTCTCTGGTTCAAACCCCGGCTCGTACCGCTGAGTTTTTTGGAACTTATGTATGGAATATCATTTGATATTTACCAGTCGCTTTTCGGTGAAGGAAAATATCGTGTCCTCTCTGGTAATCCATATGGCAGTAGCTTTCGTAAAAAGCGAGTGTCGTCGCCAATTCCTGGGTTTAGGTTGTCCAGCGGACCCTAGAGTCAATAGAGCCGTGGCAAAAGGCCGGGATAAACGCTAGGAGGATGATGACTTTCAAACCTGGTTGATGGTTTCTAACTACCTAGGTAATTTAACTTGGCTGGGCCATATTTGATGTGAACTTAGATATATGGGCGGCTGCCTATTACATCATATACATAGATATTATCTACCAATCAACCTACATTCTGGTGTTGTACAATATTTTATAAATTTTAAGGTCACAGTAAACTGGTCGTCTCGACACCTAGTTTATCTCGCAAATAAACAAGCACTAAGATATGGCCATGGCCAATAATAATTAAAACAAAAACTTTATCTCAAAAAGTGGCAAAAGTGCGTTATAAAGTGCAGATATAAGGCGCGGGTCATGTATAATTGCTCAAATCTCGCGTGACTCTCTTCAGATTCAAATGCACTTAAGCCTGCCGTGCGTAACTATTGAATTTGTATCGAATTCAAGGAATATTAAAGTTTAACAATGACGCCGCTTTCCCGTGTCGGTGAGTTTTTGTGAATATTATAAGTATTTTTTAATTATTGACATGCTGGATACCTTCATCCATATTTCCTGTATTTTTAACCGACTTCAAGATTTCTTAAGATTTATATATTTATATGATTAAGATTCGGCTGTATGTTCTTTTTTTTTAATGTTTGTTATTCCATAACTCCGTCATCTCTGAACCGATTTTGAAAATTATGTTTTTGTTGTTGTAAGAACCTATATATGTATATATTTATATACACAATGGTCCCGTTTTTGTCAAAACTCAGTTCTGATGATGGGATCCATGAGGAATCGAGGGAACTCCTCAAATCTTAAAGGCAGCTAGAGTGATTTGAGCATTATTGACAGTAGTTTGGCATAGCTCGGGCATTTTATTTCTCTTGGCAAGGTGGAGAAAGTTTAAAAGTTTTCTTTAAATTATTATTGTATGTATATGTAGGTTGTAATGCCGATTTATACTGGGTAGGTAAGTACAGTCGCCATCAAATATATCGGAGCGGTCACGGTACTCAAATATAGTTGAACAAGCACCTTATTGCCTTGACAATAAAGGCGTTGTTCAGATATTTGTGACCACCTTGGCCCGGCGGCCAAGTAAGCACAGTAGCCATTAGATATATCGGCATATATCTAATGGCTACTGTACTTATGTACATATGTTGACAAATCACGTAACATTACCTACATTACAGATTATATAATAGTGCAATATAATCACATATTTTTGTTCAGTTGGACGCGTCGATATTAACGAACTCGACTGTACCTTTACTATACTTATATTCTAAGGCGATTATCACACTTTGGCGAAGGATCCGCATGCGGCGCCGGTGCGTGAGCGAGATAGCGCTCTGCATGTGTATAGCGCTATCTCGCTCGCGCACCGGCGCCTCATGCGGATACGTCGCCAGTGTGATAATCGCCTAGGTAACTCAATGATTCTTTGCAGGGGCCGCGTCATTGCTGCTACTCCTAACCCTGCTGCCAACCGACGCCGACTACGTCACATGGGCCGAATGCCAGCGCTACGGGCGACGCGAACGCGTCCGAGAATACCCGACCGACCCCGAAGCTACTTGGCTGGACCTCGCCGCTTGTCGTCTCAAAAATATCACTGCTAAAGACTTTGACGGTCTACCTAATGTAGTATTTCTGTTCTTGCAATTCAATGATATTGCTAATATTGATCCTGCGGCGTTCAATTCCCTTCCGAATTTAACTAAGATTGAATTAGGATATAATAAGTTGGAAAATGCGCCTGTGTTCCCTGAGAATTCATGCCCGAAGTTAACTGAATTGGTCTTGTGGGACAATCAAATTAAAACCATAGACAATGCCGCTTTTTCGGCTTGTTCGAAATTAGAACGTCTGTTTTTATCGAAAAATCAAATCGAACACTTAAATTCGGATTTATTCAAATCGCTGCCCGATTTAAAAGAGTTATTTTTATACGATAATAAAATTGATTTTATTCCTGATCAGATGTTTGGTAGTAAGTTGGAAAGGTTAGATTTACAAAATAATAGGTTGACGTATTTACCAGCTAATTTCGTAAGTAGCGTGCCTAGTTTGAAGCGGCTTGATATTTCTAATAATCCTTGGCAGTGCGGATGCTTGGGCGAATTGTTGACGGAGTTGAAGAGCGTACCTAAGATCGAGTTAACTAGTGATGAAGGCAAGCCGGAGTGTGTTAATAGCACACAGCCATGCCACAGGAACAGCACTCGTAGTGGAGCGTTCACTCGTTTCGGTTAAGATGTAAGATGATGGAATGTATTATGTGTTGTAAAATTTATGGGGCATTTTGTTATTTACACATTTTATTCATAATTAAAATATCTGTCAGTAGTTGCAGACGCGATGGAATTCTGGCCTATAACCGAGAAGCACTTCGTTCATAGAATCGTCTATTTGCATCACTCTCTTTCGTATATGCAAGAGTGATAGAGATGGGGCCATCGTTTTGTCGATTTTCGAACTTCGCGGTAGGCCCTCAGAACACAAATCCCTTAGTTCCGATGGAATTATTTCAGTCATTTCTACATCTGACAATTGTACTCATCTGACAAAACCATATCTTTCAGTTCTAATTTTAACACTTCCCCGTGAATATTTAATAACCAAATATACTCCGTGGAATATTCCGTACCGTCTGTAGCCATACTTTTTTTCTGTAACCATAAAGAACTAAGAATATGTAAAAATAAATGATATTAATTGTTTATATTTTTCATTTTACTTGTAATTTCTTTTGAAACTTAACTTCGTTATGCTTAAAGATGTTGGTTCATGATTTTTCTACAAGTAAAAAAACCTAATTTACAAATATGTAGGTAGGTATGTATTTGATTAAATAATGAAATATGTACAATTGTACATTATATTGCACACCGGGTATTGCGACTGGCAGCTGCGTGTTGGCGTGGCAGCTCCAAGGTATTGCTCGAAGTTCTCCAGACTTGGTGCCACAGGGGCACCAAAATCTTCGTGTCCATTATATTGCACACTGGGCATTCCGAGGTCGATCCTTCGTTTTGCGGCGATGTAGCTCGAAAATATCGCTCAAGGTTCTTCAAAGATAGTGTCACTGCGGTTAGGTCTGCAATCTTCATGTACATTATATTGCACATTGGGCTTCGCTAGGCTAGTAGCTCATTCGTTTTGCGGTGTAGCAGCGCGGAGAGATCGTTCGAGGTTTTTCAAAGATGGTGTCACTGCGGTGCCCAAGTCTTCGACAACACTGGATAGATACACTGCAAATAGACAAATTAGGCCATAATGTCTAGGCTACTACGATAAGCGCATAGCGAATTAACACTTTAGCCTGGGGTGAGATCTCATACTGTGAGCTCTACCAACAGTACCAACTATGGTTAATATATGCATGACAGCCGTGCGTTTCTTCAAACTAGTCTGTGTAAAACGAGTTCTAGTTTATCAATATTTATAAAAAAGATTAAATGTAGCAGTTATACTCATAGTTATACTCATAGTTAGGACAACCTTACACAAGTCAACCTAGTCCCACAGTAAGCTCAATAAGGCTTGTGTTGTGGGTACTAGGCCACGATATATATAATAGATAGATATAGATAAATACTTAAATATATAGAAAACATCCATAACTCAGGAACAAATATCTGTGATAAACACACAAATATTACTTATCATGGTATAATATTAAAACTTAAACATGTCATAGTGTTATTAGTGTTATTATTTATAAAAATTAATAGTGGTAAAATTATTGTTATACTGATTTCTAGATGTATGAGTAACTTGCACGTCTTAAGAACGGTTTATTACCTGTTATTTATTATTGTCCTGGCATGCACGACAAATAATGCGACTACAGTTTTCACGCTTTTTTTGCTTAAAGTACGTTATAGCACCTGTATCCGACACTTAATCATAATAACACGTAACAGTCTGAAATTTAATGTAAGAACCATTGCGTGGCCAAATAAATATAAATTTGCATCATTTTGTAATAATTTAAATATTGAGTTTGTTTTATTGTTTTACCTGTCCAGCGACTATACTACTTTCGTAATTGGACTATCCGAAAATGGATAATAGTCTATCTATTTATTACCAGAACTGTAGAGGGTTAAGATCGAAACTACATTCCTTGTATATGAATATCCTATCCCTCTGCTATGACATTGTGATCCTTACTGAGACTTGGCTACATCCTGGTATTGCCGATAGCGAATTCATAGATCCGCGATATTCAGTCTTTAGAAGCGACAGGGACCGCATCGGCACCGGGCGGCGCGACGGCGGCGGCGTGCTGGTGGCGGTACGCCGCGAGCTCGGCGCGACGCTATACACCGTGCCCGCCGGCGCCGCGCACCCGGTGACTATGCCGACCCACCCTATTATTATTGATCACGTCTTACTCGAATTACCCGTAGACCGGAATCATAAATATGTCGTCAGTGCTACTTACATACCACCTAACGAAAAATTAGATACATATATAACACACTTTGAGTATTTAACAACTATGTTGCTATCGCCCACAGTAAGAGGGTACTGGGTGGTAGGGGACTATAATTTGCCTACAATAAATTGGATTCCGCTAGGCATGTGTTGTGTGCCAGACACCTGTTGTCCGTCAGTCCCACAGAATGATTGCGTTCGGGACTTTATGTCCATTACTAACTCTCTTCAATTAAACACTCATAAAAACCTGAACGGGCGTATATTGGATTTGTTTTTTTCTAATGAGGCCGATTGTAAGTGCGCGATTGCACCCGTACCACTTGTGCCAGTCGATCCGCATCATCCACCACTTACCGTGTTAAGCCTTTTCAATTCTAAAAATAACGTTAGAAATAAAAATAAGACTCCTAAATTAATTTTCCGTAAAGCAAATTATGATGCCATTAATTCAGAGTTATCTAATATTGATTGGAACAGTACACTACTAGGACTTACGGCGGAAGAAGCGGTTCAGGTATTCTATGAAGAAATATACAAATCAATAAAAAAGTTTGTGCCTCTAAAAGTCCCCCCTTCTTCACGTTTCCCCGTCTGGTTCACTCCAGCTTTAAAACATATTTTCAAAAACAAGAAAAAGGCGTGGATCAAGTGGAAGAAATATAAAAATCAAAGCGACTACGAAGTTTTTTCACTTTACAGGGAAAGATTTAAAATACAATCCGCTGTGTGTTACAATACCTACCTTGCATCAGTGGAAACCAGCATTCGAAGTAACATAAAATATTTTTGGACATTTGTTACTAATAAGCGTCTCACCACTAGTATCCCAAGTACCATGTCGTATAACGACACTACAACCAGTAATCCCTCTGAGGTATGTAATTTATTTTCTGAATTCTTTCAATCTGTTTTTGTGCCATCCAATATTTCTTCTGACTTAGACCTTCAAGGAACAGCAAATACTACATTAAATGTACACGTCAGTGATATTCAAATACCAATTTACGATGTTAAACGGGCACTGAAAACAGTTGATACCACAAAGGGTTCAGGATCGGATAATATTCCACCAATTTTCATTAAGAACGTTGCCGACACTATTTCACTACCCCTGTACCTAATCTTTAATAGCTGTCTTAGAGAAGGCACCTTTCCCGCAATCTGGAAACTCGCAAGAGTTGTTCCCGTACACAAGGGAGATTCCAAAACTAATGTCAGAAATTACCGGCCTATTTCCCTCCTTCCCATATTATCCAAATTGTTCGAGAAACTAGTCCACAATTCACTTTATCCAAGTCTACACAACATAATTTTACCTCAACAACACGGTTTTGTTAAAAAAAGGTCCACGACAACAAATCTCCTTCTTTATACGTCTTACCTTTTTCGAAGTATAGATGCAAAACAACAAGTGGACAGTATATATACAGATTTTTGCAAGGCTTTTGATAGAGTAGATCACCAAATCCTATTAGAAAAAATATACTTCAATGGCATACGCGGAAACTTATGGAGATGGTTTAGGTCTTACATCACTAATCGCACACAAAAAGTTGCAGTTAATGGATACGAGTCCAATTGTGTTCGTGTAACTTCTGGGGTCCCACAGGGTTCCATACTCGGGCCCTTGTTATTCGTAATATTTATTAATGATATTGATAGTTGTTTCAAATTTTGTAACTTTTTACTTTATGCCGATGATCTCAAAATTTACCATACCGTTGAAAACGAAGAGGATCGCACCAAGTTTCAAAGTGATTTAAACCGCCTTAGTGAATACTGTCATAAAAATAAACTGACTTTTAGTTTAAAAAAATGTAAACAAATAACCTTCACTAAGAAAATCCACGTTCTTCATACATCCTACATACTTAGCGGGTCGATTCTGGAAAAAGTCTCGGTAATAAGAGATCTTGGCGTAAACTTGGACTCAAAACTACATTTAGATACTCACATCAGTCATATTCTTGGCAAAGCTTACCAAATGTACGGTTTTGTTATGCGTCTCGGTATGGATTTCAAGCAACCTTCAACATACCTCTATTTATATAAGTCGCTGGTCAGGTCACAACTCGAATATGCTGTGTCGATATGGAATCCTTTCTACGATAAGTACAAAAACTCAATAGAGACTGTCCAGAAAAAATATTTGCGTGCCATGCATTTCAGATGTTACCGTTCGCGTGTAAGTTACCAGCAGCTTCTTGAAAAGTACAATTTACTTAATTTACAAAACCGGCGCCTCCTTTTGGATGCTATGGTCCTCTACAACCTATGTCATAGCAAGTTTGACTGCCCCAGCCTGAGCGGGGCACTTTGTTACCGCGTGCCAACGCGCGCGCTGCAGCGCGCCGCGCGCCCGCATCTGTTGTTTGCGTGTGCGGGTTGCCGCACTCACGCCGGGGAACGTGATCCGTTGTATAGGCTGGTTAAATCATACAACATGCTGTTTAACGATATAGATGTGTTTATGATGTCTGAGAATGTGTTTAAAAAAAACGTGCAAAATAGACTACACGCCAAAATGAAAAATACAGCTTAAAAAAAGAGGTGCTCGGGCTGGGTCAGATCACTCGCTTACTGTAATGTTACCTACACGCTTGTACCTAACAACAACAATGTATCCCACCTCTCCTTGTCCAAAGCTGTCGTATGTATCTGTGTGCCTACTAACCTCAATTTTACTACCAGTAAGAATTGCTATTGTATCTTATTTTTATCTTTTATCTTGTATCCATTACAATTATTGCATTGTTACCAAGCGCTAAGTATTTTAGATTTATCATGAATCTAGTAATCTGTGGACATTGTCGTTGGTCTCACACTTTATTTTGTTTTTTTGTTATCTATTAGCCATAATCTCGTGTGTTACTGTTTTATGTCCCAAATAAATAAAAAAAAAATAAAAAAAAAAAAATAAATGCCCTGACCAGGATTCGAACCCGGGACCTCCTGCTTCATAGGCAGGGTCACTACCAACTAGGCTAGGAGGCCGTTTAAGTCACCTATGTCAGTGAAGTTACCTATGTCAGTGAGACAGCGCTTGGTCCCGAGTGCGTCCATGTTCCGAATGTTTAAAATCTTCTCCGCGTACACTTCGCAAGTGTGCGTGCAAATCTGAAAATAAAACAGTTTTGTATTTATTTATATTTTTATAGAGATACATATTTTTATAAGATCGAGTTTAAAGTAGAAAACACTGTAGAAAACAATGGAAATATCTATTATTTTTATAATACCTTTGGGTCTAAGTTTTAAGCCATAAACTACATTTTAATGTGAAATAAGAAAATAAATAATTAACGCAGTTATCACACTGGCGCCCCAACCGGATGGGTGAACGAGATAGCGCTATACACATGCAGAGCGCCTTCTCGCACACCGGCGCCGCATGCGGAAACCGTAGCAGTGTGATAACTAAGTATGTAGAATAAATAAATGTTAATTATTATTATTTTCTTACCTCGGATAGGAATTGCCAAGGCGCCTGCTTCTCTGACAGGTGCATTTCGAGATGTTGCGGCAGAGTCATCAGATACTGTCCGATCTGTAAAATAATCATAACTCAAGTCTGAGAATAAAATGAGCAATAATATGTCCTTATAATTTGTTTAATTCAAGCGCTTATGGACTAAGAGCTGGGTACGTCAGATATGACACAAAAATGAGAGCAACAAAACGCGTCTGCACGCCTAGCACATGAGTGACGCGACAGTATCTCGCGCGCGAGATAGTCTATCCGTCCTTTTCTGACTGTGTTAATTAAAAAGAGACGGTTAGACTATGTCGCGCGCGAGAAACTGTCGCATCACTCATGTGCTAGGCGTGCTGGTTAGATTGCTAGATCCGGGCATCTGGCAGCTTTTAATGGCTGGAGGACAGATTTACAGATAAGCAATTTTTTTAATTGGAAAATAGTTATACCAAAAATAAGTAAAAACTACTGAAGTTGTCTCAGTTATAAAGGACAGGGCCTATATTTTAGCATTAGGACAAAAAAGAATGCGTATTATTACGGAAACAAAAACCGTAAAGGAAGTTAAATGGATCACCAGTATTTTTGTTACATCCTGTATTATATTAACCTTTTGAACGCCAACGGATGGAAAAATCGTGCCCTCAGCGCCAGCGCGCGCGAGCGCACAAGGCAAACCGGTTATATTTTGGGCGTGATATCACGTCCTGGCGTTGACGGCACGACTTTTCGTGCACGTGATTTGACGGCTTTGGCGGTCAAAGGGCGGTTAATCGAGCGACAGGCATGGTGCGAAATCTACCATGAAATAAGCATGAGTCTACTCATATATGTATATTACACATAATAGGGCCCAATAATCCAATGTACAGTCGACGTCAAAGATATGTTTACACTTTTTCACCTTACTCCATTGTAATTAATAAGGTGCAAAAGTGTAAACATATCTTTGACGTCGACTGTACATTAAAATGTACATTCGGTTATATTATTAATAATTTAAAGTAAAACGAACCTCGGTGATGTACTCCTGCGGCGAGAGAGAGAAGTCCGGCAAGTCGGTGGAGAGGGCATCATTGTTGCTCCACACACTCAGGGAGGGGATTTTATCTGCAATATTTAAATAGTAAACATTAGCGTAAAAACGTACAGAATAATAAATGTGGATGAGTTTATTGAAAGGGCCAGCTCGGTTTACATAGACACTTTTCACTAATAGATTTTTTTATAACAATAAACTAATTCGTAACTTTATTGTTTTGAATTTATACTTTCGTGAGATATTAACACTATTATCACTACACTTGGCTGTACTCACTTGTGTTTAGTTTTTTAATAAAATTCATGGTTATCTGAGAAAACGTGTCTACTTGCCGTATATCAAAAAAAGCTCACACTAAGATTACAGAATTTTTGTGCGAAATATCATTTGATATTTACTTGTCGCTTTTCGGTGAAGAAAAACATCTTGATCCCAATAACCAAAGGCCTAATTAAAATCGTAACACTATTTTACGTTAAATAAATCATTTGAAAACTTCAAGTAAAAAAAGGCCTAGTTTTGCCACTGGGACTCCGCCAATTCATGGGATTAGGTTGCCTAGCGGACTCCAGTTTCAACTGAGCCGTGGTAAAAGCAAGGTTGGGTAATTTCACGACATGACAGATACGGCCTGGCCTAAGTTAGTATCCTATACTTTTTTTGTAGTTGTCAACATCCCATTCATTTATTTGCGCAACGATCACAGATATAATAAAACCAAATATAAAGATGTTTATAGATGTTTTGGTAAACAAATAAATCCGACAGTTATCTAGTTATGTATTAGAATTACTGATGGATTAGGTAGATTGAGGCAGGTCCAGTAATAAAGCTAATCGCGTACTTGTCAACCCTAGAAAGTTGAAAGACAAAATTGTATGCAGACGTCACCGTTCATATGTCAAAATGCTGTCAAACATTGATTTTGTAATGAAGATAATCTTCTGTACGTAGTACAGTCAGCAGCAGAAGTAGCTAAGCTGCTAGGGTGTCCAAACATACACACGCTCTTATTCTCTTAACAATAAAGTCGTGTGCAGCTCATTTTGAACACCCCCCTAAAGTTTTTACCCTGTTTACACTTTGTATATGTATTAGAAGTCTTACCAAGTTGTGCGTCAACTGGGCCCCTCACTATAGCTCTGGCGAGCGCCCGCAGCTGCTGCTTGGCGCGGCGCAGGGCGGCGGCGGAGGCCGGGGGCTCCGCCCTCATCGTAGCCAACTTCGAGCGGACGTCAGCTTCGAGGAGGAGTGAGGGTAGGTCGGTGAGTAGGTGGGTCGGTTCATCTGTAAAATATAGATGCACTTTTAAGGCTAGACATGTTAGGCTTCAAATAAGAAAAAAAAACGTTTATAATTTTCAAGTATACAGCCCGCCTGATGGTAAGCAGCTACCGTAAACGTACTACCGTACCGTACCGTAAGCTACCGTAGCCTATGAATGCATGCAACTCCAGGAGTGTCACATGTACGTCACCGACCATTTACAAAAAGGAGGATGCCTTTATTCCTGTTTTTTTATTTGTTAACATACAGTATACACTCACCATCAGATATATCGGAGCGGCCAAAGCGGCCACAAATATGTAAACAACGCCTTTATTGTCAAGGCGATAAGGTGCTTGTTCAGATATATTTGATGGCAACTGATGCTCACCTGGTTCATGTGTCTGTGGTTTCCCAGCGACCTCTAAAGCCTGTGCGGCCGCCCGCTCTAAGGTCACGGCCGCCGGGCACGCCGCGCTCAAGACCCCACCCTTACTTGTTTGAAAATCTTGCTCTATGCGGCGACTGTGTGCTGAGATCAGGGCGCATAGTCCGTTGAAAAATGCCTGATTGAAAAAAAAAATTAATAAGAAAAAAATATGTAATGTAAAAATAGGTAATGACAAGATGGTTCGATGCTCGTTAGGCCAGATGTGCATTACAATGTACACCAAGTTTCTACCCCTCATACAACAATTAAAATCGATTTTCTTTACGAAACGAAAACATAAACAACATTATTTATTAACCCTTTCACCGCCGAAGAAATAAAGTTTATAACGGGTTACTCACGTAATTTTGTTCGATTTTTGCTCGACATGGCAGCGCGCCGTCGCGAAAGACCGATTAAGATTATGATCACAGTCGAAAAATGTCGATCAAAAATCAACCAAAATTACGTGAGTGACCCATTATAAGTTTTGTTATGTTTATTTGTTTATTTTGTCTAATTAGTTATAATCTAACTGTACATAAATATAAGTTATTGTATTACCTCTAACCCTATATGGACTCTATGTTTGAAATAAAAATATTTCATTTCTTTTCATTTCATAAATATTTTTAATACGTTAGTCCCACGAGAGTTTTTTAAATATAATACATAAAGTTTAATTCAAAAAATAAAGATTTCTTTTGTCTGGCGGCAGATTTATGTTTTTAACATTAAATTAAAAAATAAGGGATTAACCTAGAACTTTTATTTTTATATAATAACAAAGAGTACATATGCGGATTTTGTTATTTCAAAATAAAGTCGTATAAATGTCGTCCCACTACACGTACACACTTCTCGAAACGCAGCCTTGCGTTTTGCATCACACGCCGCATCGTAAGCTACGAAATTTCGCTGATTTAACTAGCAATATTTTCTTTTAAATTACCTTTTGGCTGAAGGTTGTTTTTATAAACACTGATTTAGAGATATCGCAATAGAAAAAAAAACATAGGGGTCAAATTGGGCGATCTCGGCGCCCACAGGACGTCTCTAAATCGGCTTATCAATTTCTAAGGGAAATTTTCGCGAAGCACATTCAGCGACACCTTTGCCGTGTGAAGTGTCGCGCCATCCTGCTGAAATCAGGTGTGTGATGAATAAAACGGATGTGCTAGCAAATTAGGCTAAAAGTAATCCACTATCATTTGTCTATAGTTTTCACTATGCACATTAACTGCTTGGCTACTGGAATTTTCAAAAAAATAGGGCCCTATAATTCCATTTATGGATAAGGCACATCAATTCCAGAGTCCTTGCGCACCGGCTGGGGCCTGATCTTGGGATATTTTGTGTCGAAAAAGTTTCACGAAATCTTGGCACCCATGACCGAATCAAATTAACAATTGGCCCATAACTTACACGATGAATATTGCAATGTGAACATAATTTTCGGTTTGCAGTACAAAGGAAACGGTAGCTTCTTAAACGCTTCAATTGCATAAGAACGGTGGCGTTGTGACAATTGAGACATAATGTAAAGGAAATCCGCAATATTCAACATTCTATTCCCACCAAAAGTTTAAAATTATTATAAGTTTTTGATATTGTAATTTGACTTTGAAAATAGAAATTTTCCACCAGACACCCTGTATATAAAGAAAAATTCAACCTTATTTATTAAACATCTAGGTTGTAATTTGCCCTAATTGTTTACTACCTCAACAGCGGGAGCATAGTGCGGGCACGCGGCGTCGCCTGCGATCTTCTTCGCCTTGCCATAGCCCGTGTCCAGCCAACCTTCACACCTCTCCGCTACTGAGAGTGTGGCGCAAGATTGTTCTATGATCTACCTTCTTAACGCCAGATGTGCATTACAATGTACATTGAGTTCCAATGAAATTTGCACCTTTCATTTAAGAAATAAAGTCGAATTTGTTTTGTATATATAACGACTTCAACCTTATTTATTAAACACCCAGGTTGTAATTTGCCCTAATTGTATATTACCTCAACAGATGGAGCATAGTGTGGGCACGCGGCGTCGCCTGCGATCTTGTTGGCCTTGCCATAGCCCGTGTCCAGCCAGCCTTCACACCTCTCCGCTACTGAGAGTATAGCGCGAGATTGCTCCAAGATATCTTCCTGCAAAAAAAAGTTGTTGAACAAAAAAAGAACCGACTTCACTTAGGATCCGCTATTCAAGCGGAAGTGGCCGAGTTGCTGTAAAAAATTGTGAAATCACTATAGATGTGCCTATAATAGTTGAAGAGTTCCCTCGATTTCTCCAGTATCCCATCATCAGATCTGGATTTGGTGACAATGGGACCAACTGCGAAGTATACTCTTTCACACAAAAAAATAGTTTTCCAAATCGGTCCAGCCGTCTTCGAATAATCGGTGAACATACATAAAAAAATAGCAAAAAAAAAACAAAAATCCCGAACGAATTGATAACCTCCTCCTTCGAAATTTTGAAGTCGGTTAAAATGTCATGAGTTTTGAATGTCTGTTTCCTATAACCTTCTTGCTTAGCCATTTGACGCATAAATGTTTTTTTAATAACTAAAATAACAATAAGAGCTTGTGTAGGTCATTTTGAACACACTACCAGCTTAGCTACTTCTGCTGACTGTACCACCTCTGTAGAAATCTATCTGTCCATGCGCGGGGAAACAGCTCTTAAAGCGTGGATTGCGGTACCATTTCTGTAGAATGATATTAATGTGGTACCACTTCTGTAGAGACACAGTGGCACCAAGACCACCTCTGTGGATCATACACCTGTCTAAGTTGTGGGCCCTCGAGGTACGCTAGGAACACTTGTCGCTGTAGATCCGTGTATTTGGGCAGTAACTCTCTGAGCGGGGCGTACTCGGCGAGACCTAGTTCCGGTAGCGTGGATTGTAGTACCATTTCTGTAGAATAATATCAATATGGTACCACTTCTGTAGAATGATATCAATGTGGTACCACCTCTATATGGTACCACTTCTGTAGAGAGACACAGTGGTACTGGGACCACCTCTGTGGATCATACCTGTCTAAGTTGTGGGCCCTCGAGGTACGCTAGGAACACTTGTCGCTGTAGATCCGTGTATTTGGGCAGTAACTCTCTGAGCGGGGCGTACGCGGCGAGACCCAGTTCCGGTAGCGTGGATTGTAGTACCATTTCTGTAGAATGATATCAATATGGTACCACTTCTGTAGAATGATATCAATGTGGTACCACCTCTATATGGTACCACTTCTGTAGAGAGACACAGTGGTACTGGGACCACCTCTGTGGAACATACCTGTCTAAGTTGTTGGCCCTCAAGGTACGCTAGGAACACTTGTCGCTGTAGATCCGTGTATTTGGGCAGTAATTCTTTGAGCGGAGCGTACGCGGCGAGACCTAGTTCCTGTAGCGTGGATTGTAGTACCATTTCTGTAGAATGATATCAATATGGTACCACTTCTGTAGAATGATATCAATGTGATACCACCTCTATATGGTACCACTTCTGTAGAGAGACGCAGTGGTACTGGGACCACCTCTGTGGATCATACCTGTCTAAGTTGTGGGCCCTCGAGGTACGCTAGGAACACTTGTCGCTGTAGATCCGTGTATTTGGGCAGTAATTCTCTGAGCGGGGCGTACGCGGCGAGACCTAGTTCCTGTAGCGTGGATTGTGGTACCACTTCTGTAGAAACAAAAAAAAAACTCTAAAATTTAAGTTTTTAGCTTTGTACACACTATCATTATATTAATAAGTGTATTTCTAGTAATTATTTTCTTAATATTTTGACAAATGTTAATTGCGAACAGCTTTATTACTTGGAATATAGAGTTTTATTCTATTTTATTTATTCGGTTCACCAACGATAGTTTACACTAAATTAAACCTTTCTTTAAAATAATATAAAACCAAAGAAAAATGCACTTTATAGCACTTAAAAAATTATTTGGTTTCCATTGCAATAAAACGTGAACGCTATTGTATATAGGGCAGCAGGAAATTATTTTGAAGAAGTACCTTTTACAAAAGTTTTTTTAATCTACAGGTAGTTAGGTACTTACTACATACCTTTATTTTTAGTCGGTTCGTCGATAACAGCCCGTATTGAGGATATAAACTCATCGATATCTCGTCTCAACTCGATCATTATCAGGATGCCTTCCTCCGGATCAGAGCACAGTTTGAGGCTCGCTGACACCACCTAAATAACATTGTAATGAAAAATAACAGATGTATATTTTGTTCTTCGGAAGTCTACAATTTTACGGCGCTTTCACACTGTCCCACAAAGAAGACATGTTTATCCTCTAGCGACCCACCATAGAAGAAAGATTGGAAGTGAAATTTGAACCAAAAGCGTTAGAAAATAGAATTGAATTTCTTATGTTTCGAAGTCGAACGAAACAAAACAAAAGCAACTCTGTACAAATTAAAATATAATCGATGTTTCATTGAAGATATTTTGTACTAATATTAGCACTTTGAACCTCAGGAGGTTAAAAATTGTGCATTTATATTTTTTCTTAAAATAGGTACCAAATATCCATTGCTCAAAAGAAAATACTAAAACAAAAAGGCTAACTCAATGACAAAAATAAATATGGCGTATATTATTTACATTACATTAATATTCTCTATTTTCTTTCTATATTTTTTATTATTTATTTATTTCATTTATTTTAAACTTTATTGCACAATAAAACAGAGTACAAAGGGCGGACTTAATGCCAGAGGGCATTCTCATTATTATTCTTATCTTCTTTATTTCTATTTTTAATCTTATGTTAGGTTTTTATAATATTTTTACAAAAGTAAAATATAAAAATACATCTAAAATATACAAAAACAATAAAAACATTATAAAAAACCTAACCTAGGGTGCCGCCGGCAACGGAGCAAGGCCCAGGCTGCCGGTGGTTAGGGCCGCAGAGAGAGGAACCTTCGGACTATGCGCGCCGTGTCCAGAATTACCGCCTTCTGTATCTGACCCTTGATCCAACCACAACCCCGTAGCGAAAGTCTCTCAAGATGTTGGTCGAGACTCTTCGCTATGAGACCGTTCGCAGAAACAACTATTGGCACAATGATCGCCGAATCAACCTCCCACATGGCGGTTACCTCGTGAGCTAAGTCTAGGTACTTGCTGGACTTGTCCTTCTCAGCCTTCACGAGGTTCACGTCACGTTATTCTTATTATTATTATTTCTTCTTTATTTATTTTTATTCTTAAGTTAGGTTGTTTTATAATATTTTTACAAAAGTAAAATACAAAAAATCATCAAAAACATACAAAAACAATAAAAACATTATAAAAAACCTAACCTAGGGTGCCGCCGACATTTATTATTTTTATTATATACGAAATGAAATAAAAAATAAATTACGTATATTGAAGTAATTTACATGAGTGCAAGTGTGAACATGAGTACCTTAGTGGGAGAGGGGTCCAGAGACTGCAGTAAGTCTGTGTATAACCGCACCAGTTCCGCGTATGGAGTTTCCGATTTCAGCACGTTGGTCAACCAATCCACCTAAAATCATAAATAAATAAAATAAATAAATAAATAAATATTATGGGACAATCTTACACAAATCAACCTAGTCCCACAGTAAGCTCAATAAGGCTTGTGTTGTGGGTACTAGGCGACAATATATATAATAGATATATATAGATAAATACTTAAATACATAGAAAACTTCCATAACTCAGGAACAAATATCTGTGATTAGCACACAAATAAATGCCCTGACCAGGATTCGAACCCGGGACCTCCTGCTTCATAGGCAGAGTCACTACCAACTAGGCTAGGAGGTCGTTGCCATGTGTGTGTTGTTAAATATCGTAACCATGAAATTTGTAATAACAAAAATCATAAACAAAAAAACGAAAGTACGAAGTATATTTTTGCGGTCATTTATTATTGGCCTTTTCTGTGTTATTTAAGTTTTGTATTGTTATATATGAATGCCCAGAATAAAATAATATAAAGAATATGAAGTTTAAACTCGTATATTTTGGTGAAATTGTTTTGAATGAATTTTGTCGCGGTTCATACCACGGATCAAATATACGTAGCATGTTGTATCTGTCCACACTGCAACTTACGTGTGTATGCGCCTCGCTTGCGGGCCAACGCAGCGCGAATGTCAAGCGGTTCGTATCGCAATCAAATATACGTAGCATGTTGTATCTGTCCACAGTGCGACTTACATGTGTATGAGCCTCGCCCTTGCCGGCCAAAGCGGCGATTTTCGGCGTCTGTCCCGCCGCTCGCCGCCATTGACTCTGTAGCGACGAGCAGACTGAGCGGCGCCAGCATCGAGCGGCGGATGTGGAGCGGTTCATACCACGGAATAGAGACACGTAGCATGCTGTGCGCTCTGACAAAAAAAATGTGGGTTATGATTATGAGACAGATTATAGTGTAACTAGCAGTTGCCCGCGGCTTCGCCCGCGTACATTATGATTAATGCAGATTTCAACTCTTGAATAAAAGTTTTTCCCCGCGACTTCCTTTGCGTAGAATTAGTAATTGACCCCCCTTTTTATCCTCTTAGGGAATGACTTCTGGGATAACTATTATGTATCCATCCCCAGAACTCAAACTGTCTCTATACCAAATCATCTAAATAGGTTCAGCGGTTATCAATTCCCCATATAAACTATCAACCCCCTTTTCACCTCTTAAAGGGTTGATTTTCGGGATAAAATCCTATGTCGTTTTCCGAGACTCAAACTATCTCTATACCAAGTTTCATCTAAATCGGTTCAACTGAAAATAATTCTCTATAAAACTTCCAACCCCTTTGCTATGCACCCCCGTAAGCTTTGTTTTCGGGATAAATACAATTTTTCCCCTTCCCGGGACCCAAACTATCTCCATACCAAGTTTCATCTAAATCGGTTCAACATTTAAAAATGCTCCATACAAACTTTTAACCCCCATTTCACCCCTTTAAGTAACGATTTTAGGAAATTAAAAAAAAACACGCAAGTACGGGTCTTACTTGCGCCTCAAAGGTTTCGTACGAACAACTATTTTATTACATTTTTTATTGCAAATCGGACACGTACCCCGATTTTTTTTTGTCTTAAGTCGGACTGGTGCTTGACTGCACTCTTATTAGTTTTCCTGTAATTTATACGTAAATGACTATTATATCTGTAATTTTTGCAAATTTTTCTGTCGAACAGTTTCCGATATTGATTAATTTACAGCTTTTTTTTAATAACTTCAAAGTTATGTATGTTAAAATTATACTAATTAGAGATCCTCACATTAAGCCCTTTTATTTGATACGCCACACAATAAAATTATTTGTTTTTTGATTTCTCATTTACCTACCAACAAATCCCCCCCCCTTAATGTTTAAAATTCATAAATTGGCGTTACATGTCTGCCTTTGGGTCACTGACTTACAATCAAAGTCGCACCATAAGGGTTCCTTTTCTACCATTTTGGTACGAAACCCTAAAAACATCCTTTTCGCTTCCCGGGACTCCCTATACTAAGTTTTATCAAAATCGGTTCAGCTGTTAAAAATTCCCCATTCAAACCTCCAACGCCATTTCATCCCCTTAACCTTAGGGTTAATTTTCGAAATAAAAACTATTTATATGTCCGTTCTCGGGACTTAAATTATCTCTATACAAAGTTTCATCTAAATCGTTCACGTTTAAAAATTCCCCATGCAAATTTGCAACCCCCGTTTCACCCTTAACCTTTAGGGCTGATTTTCGAGGTAAAAACAATTTTATGTTCCTTCTCGGGACTCAAACTACATATCTGTATGCTAATTAGCATTAAGTTTCATCTAAATCGGTCCAGGTGTTAATAATTTCCTGATCAAAATTCCAATCCCTTTTTCCTTCAAGGGATGATTTTCGGAACGAAAACAACCCTTAGTCATTTGCAGGGATTCACACTTACTATATACCAAGTTTCGTCTAAATCGGTTCAACGGTTTAAAATTCCCTATAAAAACCTGCAACCCCCGTTTCACCCTTAACTTTTATACCTTTAAGGGTAGTTTTCGCGAAAACAAACTATTTTTTTTCCTCCCCGGGCCTCAAACTATATGTATACCAAGTTTCATCTAAATCGGTTCAGCTGTGAAAAAATCCTATATAAACTACCAACCCTCTTTTCACCCCTTTACGGGTTAATTTTTTCAATGAAAATCACCCTTAGTCGTTTCCCGGGATTCAAACTATCTATTATATCAAGTTTCATTTAAATCGGTACAACGGTTAAAAATTCTCTATACAACCTTCCAATCCCCTTTTCACCCCCTTAAGGGCTGATTTTCGGTATAGAAACTACCCTATGTCCTTTCCCGGAGGTAAAATTATTTCTTTAACAAAAATTTCGAAATTGATGCCATTTTCGTACTTAATTAACGTCCCAAAATACCATAAATCGACTCCCATATTGATATTTAGTAATTTCAACCCTATCGCACCCCAACAGGGGGATGATATTTCACGCCCGCCACGTTGTATCATAAAATTTTGGGGTTTTCGTAATCAGTGACCCGATAAACCATAGAAAAGATACCCATGTTGATTTTCAGACTTTGTCACCCCCATTTCCCCCTTTATGGGGTTGAATTTTCAAAAAACCTGAAACACGTGTTTACATATTTATTGTTAGGAATACTCCTGTGAAGTTTCAAATAAAACAGTCTAACTAATCTTGCTTCCCTATACAAACTTTGGACCCCCATTTCACTCCCTGGGGGATGATATTTTACACCTGCCACGTTGTATAATAAAATGGTTGTTGTTTTCGTAATCAGCGACCCGATAAACCATAGAAACGATACCCATATTGATTTTCAGACGTTTTCACCCCCATTTCCCCCTTTAAGGAGTTGAATTTTCAAAAAACCTGAAACACGTGTTTACATATTTATTGTTAGGATTACTCCTGTGAAGTTTCAAATAAAACAGTCTAACTAATCTTGTTTCCCTATACAAACTTTGGACCCCCATTTCACCCCCTGGGGGATGATATTTTACACCTGCCACGTTGTATAATAAAATGGTTGTTGTTTTCGTAATCAGCGACCCGATAAACCATAGAAACGATACCCATATTGATTTTCAGACTTTTTCATCCCCATTTCCCCCTTTAAGGAGTTGAATTTTCAAAAAAGCTGAAACACGTGTTTACTCATTTATTGTTAGGAATACTCCGGTGAAGTTTCAAATAAAATAGTCTAACTAATCTTGTTTCCCTATACAAACTTTGGACCCCCATTTCACCCCCTTACGGGGTGAATTTTGAAAAATCCTTTCTTAGTGCACCCCTAGACCTTATAAGGGACCTACATGCCAAATTTGGAAACTCTAGACCCAGCGGTTTAGGCTGTGCGTTGATATGTCAGTCAGTCAGTCAGTCAGTCAGTCAGTTTCTTCTTTTATATATTTAGATGCAGTGGCGGCGCGTCCATAGAACTCGATTCCCGCCAGCTTGCCTAATTTTCAGACACCTGAGCAGTTTTTCTACAGCTCATCAAGAAAATTGAAGCAATATTAAGCTCCGGCTTGCCTAAAAAAAGTTGTGCACCGAGGGTCTAAGTGAAATATCGCGAACGAGAGTCAATTGATTCATGTCGGCCGCAGTTTGCAATATTCTTATCCCCGAGTTAAAAACACTGTTTTCCATCACGATTGCGAAAAAAAAACACTAAAATTTAGGTGAAATTCAGTCAGATACGTCCGCCATTTTATTTTAGGCATCGAATTTTTAAACATAATAAAAACAATGATTAACATCAGTATTCTAAAAGCAAAATTAGTTCATAGCTCGATTTTAAACTAATATTTTCCTTATAACCTTCTTGGTTCGTATGAGTAAATTTTTATAATAATAAAAAAAAACCTTAACTACCTTAATTGGGAATATAATGCTATTTTTCTCCCACTTCATTTTATGAATAAGTATAATGAAAATTATTATATAAGCTAATCTGTTTTTTTTTACTGTACAGTCAACAGCAAAAGTAGATAAGCGGCTAGGGTGTTCAAAATGAGCTGGACACGACTTTATTGTTAAGATAATAAGAGCGTGTGTAATTCATTTTTCATCACACTTGCTCGTAAAAGTTGTTGTCACATGTACGCGATGCGGGCCGTAAATCCATGATTTCGACCTAGGGCTGTAAAGTAATTCTCATCTCTCTCTTGCTCAGACGAGGCGGGCTGTAAATATTGACAGCCCTTGTCGTTCGCCCATGTCGCCCGCGCCCCGCCCAGGCTGCCGCGCCCCGCACGGCCGGTGCCGGAGCCCGGAGCGCGGGGGGCGCGGGCACGATACTGTACCTACACTAAACTGCCACAAGTGTTTACTCAATAAAAGTACGAAATTAGGCAGAGTTTTTATTTTTTTCTCACAAGTGTGATGAAAAACATTGTGTGTACCACGGGCGGTACATGAACAATGGCTTCAATTCACACTTGTTCGTAAATTCTTGTTTACCGCCCTTGATACACAATGTACTATTGAACACCCTACCCGCTTAGCTACTTCTGCTGCTGACTGTACAATAAAATGTGAATAACAGGTCGAGGACTCACCCTTATCGCCCTGGTCCAGCGCTGTAAGGAAGGGCGCGCTCAGGGCAGCTTCGAGTCGGTTGTACAATGCTTCGAGTTGCAAACGCTTGCTCTCATAGTCCGATGCCTCCGTTAATACCTACAATATTCATTAAAAATAATTGGATTTGTTCTTTCAGTTCTACTGACAGGCAGCGCCATCTCTCTCGCATTCAATGAACTCCTAAGCAGTTCTTAATGGAAGGTTATGACTCATAATGTTGTACCATAGATTGGCCAAATGTGCCTCAGCATTTACAAAGATTGCGTATACACGGGAAAATTCGACCGGTGCTTTCGTGGCCAGGTAGCGAAGTTGCAAGTCAGGCTTGCTGGGTACACCAGCCAGTACATCTTCTAGAAGCGCCCCACTAACTTCTGTACCTCAAGACTATGCGTCAGGGCGGTGACCTGACCCGCCAGGGCTTCCAACTCTTCAGGCTTGCTGGGTACCCCGGACTCCAGTATATCTTCTAGAGCAGTCGCCAGCGCCGCCCACTTGTCAGCTTCGCGGAGCGCTGAGGCTGCATTCTGGATGGAAAAAAAATGTAATAAAAAAATCATGAACCGATAAACCGGTAAACCAAAGGCTTTTGGGCTCGGTTAAAAACCGGTTTTCTGAGAGTCAGTGGTTAGTAAACGAAGTGATATTTATAAACGTATACAATACAATACAAATACTCTTTATTGAACACCTCAAAAACAAAACCAGTACAGGAGAAAAAATATAAAATTAAATTAGAGGTAAACAACAGGCGGTCTTATCGCTAAAAAGCGATTTCTTCCAGACAACCACCAGACCCCAGAGAAGAATTCTTATAGACAACGTATATAGATGTTATACACAAAGGTAAAAGTGACCTAGGCCTCCGGTGCCCAAGGCTGGGTGACTACTTAAAATAAACAAAACAAAAATTATTAAAAAAATTGATTTGTTCTTCAGTTTAAGTGACATTTATTTCGATAATCGACCTAAAGGAGAGATAACGCAGGGCACTTGCAGTAAGAGCTAATATGTTGATTCGCAGGTTTGCGCGCTGTACAGTGGAGGTCAAGAAAACATTGTTCATGTCGTATTGTCAATCATTCTACACGTGCAGCCTGTGGATCAATTATACGAAGCGCGCTTACAGTGCCCTGCGTCATGCGTGTTCAGTTCAATAACGGCTTCAGGATGCTGTTGGGGCTGCCACGCTTTTGCAGTGCGTCAGGCATGTTTGCCGAAGCACTAATGGACGATTTCCATGCAATAATGAGGAAAAGAATCGCCACTCAAATGTACCGTCTGCGGGGCAGCACCAACGGCTTGCTGGCTGCTATAGCAGAGAGATGGGACTGTCCGTTTTTCAGTCACTGGGCGTCTTTTCATCGTCCTGTGTACCAAAAACATAATAAAAAGCTAACTGAGTGACCGCGCACATAATCTCGTACCAGAGATTTTGCAAACAATGTCTAAATTTAGTTATAAGTTTTTTTGAAATAAATAGTTCTAATTTTTTTTTTTTTAAGACCCCAAATAATTAATTAATCCATAAATTGTGATACCTAGGTTTACGAAGTACTAACTCTAATAATGTAAGTCTGTATACTAACACTCTATGGGCAAACTGGCCTGAAATAAAGAATTGAATTGAATTGAATTGAATAATAAATTCACAGTATTTTATTGTTTAAACTAAAAAAAACAAATGATAATTATTTAAAACCTTGGAGCAATGCACTTATTATATAACGTCACTAACTATATTTGATGACTACTGTACTAAGTGAAGTTACCGACTGTACATAGCAAGGGTTTTGACATGTGTTTCAAGTGTTTCAACACCTACTAACTTTAATAATTTAACTAATTTCCGCTAGCGCTACCTTAAGGTTGTCTGGAAGAGATCGCTTCTTAGCGATAAGACCGCCTGTTGTTTACCTTGAGTGTTTGTAAATTTTCTGTCTTAATTTCTTGTATTGAGGTGTGCAATAAATTTAATTTTTTTTTTTTAACATACCTCTAACCGGCACTTGAGCTGGTCGATCCGCTGTAAGCTCAGTATAGAGTGTCCGGTCTGCTCCTCCACACCTTCCACCTTCTCCTCGAGGCCCAGGAGTTGCTGCTGCAGCATGGCTCCTTCCAGCTGGAGGGCTGCGGCATCTTGCAGGGTGCGGGGGATAGAGTTTACTATCTGTAATATTTTATATTTTTTTACCCTAGAATCTAATGTAATACTAATCACTAATACTTAAGAGTGCTGGTATGGTTCTCATTAATAACTACTCTGATTTCTCAAAACTTAAAAACACAGAAGACTTGATTCAAGACTTTTTTTTAAATCCTACCCTTTAAAAACCTATACAGTGCGTGAGCTCTCAGAAGAACCTTCGAGGTTTAGAAAGAGACGTCGGGTATCAACCAACATGAAAAAGCAGAACAGCAATATTACCTTCGTGTGTCATCGCCGATTCCCGAAGGTTCTTCTAAATGCTCACATACTGTAACCTAGCCCTTTGACAGACTCGTCAGTGTCACCAGGTACTATGAACATTTTCATACAATAAAATGATAATTTATGTACTGGTCATTTTTATCCTATGATTTTTAAAAGCAATTTTATTTTAGTGTGATGCCACATCTGTCCGTTTAGATCGCTACTAGTTATAAGATCTACAACATCTCGTGACGTCACGCGCTCGTTGCTTGACTTGGCTCCTTGTAATGTGCGCTGCGCTGCGACCGGTCGCCCGCGCGGCTGCGACGGCTTAGCGGCGCGTGTTCCTCGGGCGGCCAGAACTTACGCGGTATTCGCTACACGTTAGGCTGGCTCTACATGATGGGCCATCCTAGGGACGCAGCTATACGACGGAACGAAATGGCAATATCGTTAGCTCTCTCTAACGCATAGCTGCGTCCCTATGATAGGCCATCATGTAGAGGAGCCATTAGCTTAGCTCCAAGAGGATGATAAGAGCTAAATTCCCTCCCTATCCTTTTCAGCGCGAGTGAAAGAGAAACACTGCGTTACGATTAGTATGGGAGCTCATTGCAAATTTTGCAAAATGATAAATTAAAAAAAAACTATGCATTAATTGAGAAATTTAAGGCAACGAAGTTTTTAGTATTAGTGTGGTGGAATGTTGTCCTTAATTACAGACATATAAGCCAAGAAACTAAAGACGTGCGATTGTTTTAAGCTAATTTTAGATGTAACTTTGGAATTATTTTCTATCGAGCCGATTTCGTCCAATCATGTATTGGAATTAACCAAGTTCTTTTAAATATAATGAATATTAACATATATTTTTTTTACTTTTCCAAAACAAGTAGTTATAGCTATATGACTGTTTAAGTAAAGTCAATTTGAAGGTCATCGGGTCTTGTCAGCCTCTTAACGAGCACTTCCATATACGTTAGGTCTAGATTTCTTAGCATAAGTTAGTTAAGTTTTCTAAGTCCAGTATGTAAATAATGTAATTAAATAGACAAATCAAAATTTAGAACTTTTTACAACTATACTTAGTTAGAAAGCAGAAATTAATTAGAGATTATTTCCAATTATAATTATTTCTAAGTGTCACGGACTAAACTGTAGAAAAGGGGCTATTCATAAAATACGTCATTTCAAAATAGGGGGGGGGGGTCTGGACATAGGATGATGGTAGCACAACGTAGGAGGAAACGGGGCTATTTGAAGCATAATTTTTGGATGATTTTAGGGGGGGGGGGGGGTCAAAAAACGTAAAAATCGATGACGTAATTTATGAACAGCCCCAAAGTAGGAATATTTACAAATGTTAAATCAGTCATGGATTGTTATTATGTTCATAATTTGGCATACTTGTGTGGTGGTCTCATCCAGCGAGTTGGTGAGCTGCTTCATGTAGAGCTGTAACCTCGACACTGTGTTGGCCACAAACACCTGAAAAACATACCTGTGATACAGATGTGCAAGTTGCGGAAAGTTTCCATAAAATTCCATGAAATTTCATGAAACTTTCACTAGGAAATATGGAAAATTTAAATTTAAAATTGGAAAGTTTCAATTCTCATACAAAAATGTAAGTAATTTTCCGAATTTTTCCTACGTTAAATTTCCGAAACATTTCGCAATTTTAGAAAGTTTCCTTAGGCACATCAGTACCTGTGAATAGTCTCTGGCTAAGAACCAAAATGTGGTGATACTAGCATTCTCACTTTTAGTGGTGATGGGGTTCTCTGCCTTTTCGCTGAAAATCATATTGCCAAATTTCACTTCCCAACCAACTTTTCGCAGAAGTTTCATTTGGCCGAATTTCATTTCCCAACTTTACATAATCCAACCTAACCTAACCCAACCTAGTAGGCAATTTTCATTTCCCAACTATCGGGTTGGGAAATGAAATGGTTGCGAAATAATTATTTGGTAAAAGATATTCGGCCAAATGAAACTTCTGCGAAAAGTTGGTTGGCAAATGTAATTCGGCAATACAATTTTCGGCGAAAAGGCAGGATACCGGTGATGGCACTAGCATTAGAAAAAGACAGTATGATTCTCTTTGTGTATGCTTGAAGTGAGCCAGACCTCGGCCAGGCTGGCCGAACTATAGGTAAACACGTATACTTGTCTATAGTTAAACAATTGTGACGTTTTCATGTCAAAAGGTACAGGCGATTTGTGTGCTCATTGGCTTGATGGCTTCTTGTGCCATAAAAAAAATCATTCTCAGTTGTTAATAGAGTTATTTTTAAATGGATTTACATGGCAGCAGTGGCGACGAGTTAAAAGTCTTTGTAGGCAATCCGGAGTAACTTGCCTTGGCTTTTGATTGTGAGCTGTAGAAAAAAGCGCTTGAAATTTTAAGCAAGCCGGTGGGAATCGGGTTCTATGAACGCGCCGCCACTGTATGGCAACCGACTATGAACCTTTGACTTGAAAACACTGCACTGCGTAATTTCACTTATGTGGATGGCTTATAATGTAATATTCCTAACGGTTTTGAGTTGTAAGACAGATTCCTCAGAATCCAAACAACAGTATAACTTACAGTGATTTGAGATACCACCAAAATACATATTTATTTCTTTTTATCAAATAAGGCATCGAAAACTAATACAACAAACTACACACAGAAATATTGTTAAAATAATGAGGGTAGATTTTTGACATTTGAGCGAGGTAGTCGCGAAAATCTGTCAATGACAAAATCAGCACACGTGGCAGTGTGCCTTAAACTGTGAGTTTTCAAATACAGATATTCAAGAAAAATAACTTTTAGTATCAAGATAATTAGGAGTATTAGGACAATATTGTGGAATAGTGGAATAGGACTTGTGTAAAATGAGTGTTAAGTTTGGAGAGTTCAATGTAGATGGATGCTGGGAGAGTTATTTGAACTGGTTTAATTATTGCCTGCAGAATACTGAAATTGATGATGGTAAGAAAATATATATTTTAATTTTATCATTGATAAATATCCTAGTAATATTGCCATATATGCCAAAATATGTATATTTATTTGGACAATGGTTATAACCTGGAGATGGATTATGGATACTTTTCATCCCAGGATTCATACCTTAAGGGGAAATAATGGTTCGAAGGAGTTCTTATTGAAGGGAGAGCAGTAAACTGAAAGGGTGTTTTAATTTTAATGTTTAAATGTTTTTTTACATCTTTTTTATCATTCTACCTTTTTATCTAGTCTACCCTTAATCTACGTGTAGATTATGTCAGAATTTTAAAGCAAAATTTAGTGGTCGCTATCACAATTTAAAAAATATTGTCCCCTTGTAGCAGCTAGTCTAAAATAAGTGATATTACCTTTTAAGTTACAGTTTTACAGCCATTATCAAAGCCCTAATGTCCAGTCTCACCTGGGTTTTCTTTTAACGCACATTAGTACGTTACGCACCTAGGGCGGTAAAACAAAGAACGGCTCAGATCGCGGGTATTTGTGGCCCGAACCGAAGGTAAGGGCCATAAACAAGCGATCTGAGGCCTTCTGTATTACCGCCCATGGTGCATACACAATTTTACGTCTTCTCCTGGGTGTGAAGTGAGATTTGCCGCAGCGCCCGTGGGCGGCAAGTCTCACTTATCACCCAGAGGGACGTAAAAAATTTTACATCAGAAATATGTATGAATGAAGATAAATTGACGTTTAGTTTAGAGTTTCTAAGAATAAGATTCCTTTTTTCACTCGAGTTTCAGCGATGTACTTCTAGAATAGTCCTCATGGACGCTGGGACGATTCAAAGGAACTAGGTAAAAATGAATTATAATAATTATAGTAGGTACCTATTTCATTATAACCTATGTAAATATATCATTACCTCTTTTTCTTGGTTTCCGCTGGAGCTCCATGCCCTATTAATCCACTTTTTGGGATCAAAATCATCTTCTCCAAAAGTTTTTAAGTCCTACAACAAAAATTTTAAGGAAAAATGATAAGTATAAAGTACTTAATTAAATTATTGTAGCAGCGTAGATTTTATTTAAAAAGTGAAGTAATAATTACCATTGAGTGTGGAATTATGGATTAAGAACAGATTAATATTACTCTTATCAGAAATAATACGAAATTAAAGCAAATTAATGGAAATATGATTTTATAGCTGACGTGACATATTCAATCAAAACAAACTTTGCTTTGATAAGTTTGACAGTATAGTAAAGATAATAGTCGAATTGTCGAACAATGTTGAGATGTAAAAATCGGTTCATTCCGATATGAACACTAATTTTGTCTCGTGTATAAAAGGCTTTATGACAATCGATCGATTATGATTTAAAATTTAAAAAGCCAAACACACCCCTAGTACGATTGTCAAATAAAAAAAAAATAACGGCAAGATGGCAGCATGTTGTGTTGTAACGCGTCGCAATAAAATTTTAGTGTAAATAATCATGTAAAAAGTATTTAGTAGTGGTGTGTTGTGTGTTATTTAATTAATTATCATTATGCTCATTATAACTTTATTTAATACTAATACCTAGTAAATATTAATAATCTCGTGCGTGTACCACATATTAACGTTGTAGTTAAGGTAATAAAAATCATTTGATAGTCGTTACTAAACCTGGAACTTGATTGATTACAATGATTAGCACACAATTCCATTTATGTATGTTTCTACTTGTATCATCCTTGTAGTATAGATCCAGATAATTACTAGAAAATTACAAAAGTTGTATTAGAATTTATTCCTTATAAGACTTACCTAGAATAATGCTTATAATTAACACATTTTTACACGGACACAGTGACACAGCACTAATATATAGTAAATAATAAAAGCTACTATTAAAATCAAGGTATCTTAGTCACTATGAAATTGCTATTTGAAATTTCTATAGTATAATTAGCATACCTACAGAAATTCAGTATTACCTGTCCATTTCGCTTCCATCAAATGTGTGAAAGCTTTGAAACTGCAACCATGCACTTCTATTGCAGTGTGACTACCGTTTTTTTTGTGGCAGAAAAAAGATGTAACTCATTAATAAATACAGTCTTAAAATGGCTAATCTGCCATTACATAGAGTTTTAAAGCAGAAAGAGAAGCGTTGTTGTTTATTTTGGAGCTCTTACATTTTACAACACTCGCTCAAACAGATTTTAAGTCTAATATTTGAATTATTTTTTTAGCAATCACGATGCCACTAGACACCGTCTCTTTAAGCAGCGATGATGACATCCCATTGAAGGCATTAGGAGCTGCTGATGATGATATGCCTCTGAAGGCAATAGGAGCTGCTGATGATGATGTGCCTCTGAAGACACTAGGAGCCTTTGAGCCCATAAAATCTGCAACTTTGAAGAAGCGCAGTCTCGAGCATTGTGACTTTTGTGAAGAGGTGTTTATGAATAAGTAAGTTGGTTTAATTGTATGGCATATATGATAAACAAAAGTAAAGTCGGTCACCACTAAGGGTGGGGGGTCATCTTTGGGAGCCTATGTTGTTGTTCCTATGGTACCCCCGAGGTACAGAGAGCCTTTCTACGAGTTCACGCCACATCTCTCGATCCCCAGCGAGGTTTTAATGTCACTCCAGCCAGGGTTCGAAATGATAATTATCAATGATAGTTATCTTGATAATTATCTTGATTTTTATGTCTGATAATTATCGATTTGATAATAACCCAAAATTTGTAAAGCCAGAACGTACAAAAAATATAAGGCTCGAATTTGGACACCAGTAGTTGAACCACATATAAGAAAAAAAACCCATACCGGGGATAATTATCCGATAATTATCGCGATAACTATCAATGATCCTAATTATCTGGATAATTTCGAACCCTGACTCCAGCTCATCTGGACGGTATTCAACTTTTTGTCAACAGAGCCTCTGCAATTGCACGGGACAACCCGATCTATGTTCGCCTCCTGGGGGTTTCAAAGTGACCTACACATACACACTCTTATTCACTTGACAATAAAGTCGCATCCAGCTCGTTTTTAACATTTTAGTTACATTTCCTGCTGACTGTACAATCAGCAACAGATTTATTTACACTTTCTGTTAACAAAAAAGTTGTGATCAGATAATTTTGAATACCCTTGCTACATCTGCTGTCTGGTGGACTTGAATAAATCTTGTAGATCTTATTTTCACAAGTGTTTGTGAATGACAAGTTTTCTATACAAAACCCCTTCCCTCGATTTCTCTGTTCTCATCATACAAATTCAGAATGCTTCCACTATAAGGTATGGTGAGTTCGGCCAAAATCGGGCACTGGGTAAAATCGAATGACTTAAATTTACGCCTATTGCGGGGGACTTTATTTAGTTCAAGGTGAAACGTTGCTCTTGACAAGTTGTGTGCGTGAACCATCCTATTTTACCCAGTGTCCGATTTTGGCCGAACTCACTATACTTGTGATTGGACTTTATTCAATAATATGTTATTTTTTCATTCACACATTGTAACTATTGTAAGTATTCATATAAATAAAATTGAGGACTGGACTTGATAAGTTTATAATATTATTGCGATGCGAAATAATTTTATGCTTTGCCTAAAAACGGTTCTTGAACAATAATTACTAGTATGTTAAAATTATGAACCACCTTAACCTTTTGAACACGCCCACAGCGCCACGAAAACCGGTTATATTTTAGACGTGATGTCACGTCCTGGCGTTGAGGGCACGACTTTACGTACGCGTGATCTACCTATGGCGGTCAAAGGGTTAACCTTAAGGGCCTGCCAGACAGGTGGTGCCTGATAGTTTTTACCTAGTCCGCACAGTTTGTATCTGACAATCATACATCGTAAAGTGCGAGCGAAATCCATTGAAATCACGTATGACAAACAGTAACAACCCTAGTACCTACTTCAATGAATTTTGCTCGCAGTTTACGATGTATGCTGATAATCCTGCCAAGAGTGTAAAAATGTGATAAGTTCTAGCAACAATTCTAGTCTATTCAACCAAATCTCATACCGTCCGCATCGGACCATTCATGGTTGATTTGCCAAATCTGGACACACCCTAAAAGCTTTTTCTCCCAGTCTGTTAAAACAATACTCAAAGTATATTTGTATTTTTCAGGTATGACTCGTTAATCCACAACGGCAAACACATTATCATACCTCTAATCAAGAAGGAATACCACCAGTGCCCTCTGTGTCTATTTTATTACACTTCGCGATATAAACTTAAACATCACACCAGGAATAAGCACAAAAATGAAATTGTCAATTTACATCCAGTCGCTTCAGATAATGAGACTCTTCTAAAACCAGTTACTAAAGATAACAAAGAGAAATTGAATATAAAACAACATAATGATATACCTAAGCAACTTATCAAAAATAAAGAAATAAATAAAAAGGTTGGCACTAAACATAAGTCTGATGATGAAGATGCACCATTGGTTAATCATAAAAACAAAAATGATGAAGCAAAAGGTAAAGTTATCACTGTATGTGATTCTGATGATGATGATTTGCCTTTGGCAAAAGGAGCACTGAAACTCAAGACTCATGCGACTAATGAGACTGAAGCAACGCTTAAATGTGAAACTGAAATATTAAGGCAAGCACTGTTAAAAGATGTCAAAGTGGTCATTGAAAAAATAGAATTTTCTGATAATGTTAAACCTAAAATCTCAATAAATAGTGCTTTAACTGTGCCTAATAAAATTGAAATTGATGTAAAAGATAACAAATATTTGGTACCTATAATATCAGGACACAATGCAGTAAAACCTGATTTATTTGATGCAGTAAAAGCTAGTAACATCAATGCAAATCCAAATGAAAATGGTAAAGTAAAAAGAAATAACCATGTAACATTTGAAGATGATATTGATATTTGTGATGATGAAGTGATGAAAGATTTGACTAAAGAATGCATAGTCGACTTGAACCTATTTGATGAACCTTGGTTTGATGAACTTGCTAATAGTATTACTAATGATGACGTCATAGTTGATGAAGATATGGTGATAACTATTGATGATGATGATGATGATGTAGAGAACAGTGAAGATGCCAATGAAAAAGGGATAGATAATGGTTATACGTCTAGTACGCATCACGATGAATTAGTAAAACCAGGAGTTTACAGGTGTAGGAAATGCCAGCAAATGTTTCCAACAAGGTAAGTTTTCAAACCGTCAATTCCTTTTAAACAAAATTTGTCCATTAAGAATTAAATATCTATTCAGTAGAGAAGAGAGGTAGAAAACACATATAGAATCACTGTTTTCAAGCCAGGCAAAGTTAGGATTTTAATCGAAACAAAGTATTAGATGAGAAATAAAATCAAATCATCTCTTTTGCAAGAATATGCACTCCTTGATCAAGTCAGTTCATAGATAGCATGCAATATATCAATACTAGTTATTTACATAGTATACAAATTCATTAAAACCAAGAGAATGGAAATTCATGCAGAAGTTGGATTTTTCCATATTTCGTCTGAGTTTTGCCCCTGATGGCTGAATTCCGGTCAAGTGTGTTGCACCTAAATGTCTAATTGGAAAAAATCTCATGCAAAATTCTTATGAAGAAATACGTAGTTATCTATAGTAAATCTTTCAATTTGTAGTAGTTTTCAGAGTGAAGTAGTATTTAGATCCTATGAACATAGAGATTGAAGGCAATCAGACTTTGGTTCTTACCTATAACATTTTTTTTAAACCTTTTTATTTCAGATTCAACCAGATCCAGCATGAAATGACGCATATGCACATCCGCAAGCCTCGTCCCATGCTCTGCGAATACTGTGATCGCTTCATCGCCACTAAAAAAGCTTTGAAAGACCACATCGAGTCAAAACATCGCATGTCTTATCGTCCCAAGTCCTTCCAAAACTGTTCTAAGTGCGGTCTAAAATACAACAATTTTGAAAAACATTTGGAAAACTATCACGTCTTACTTCGTTGCCATCTTTGTAATAAAGGATTTGAAAATGATATAGACAGACTTAACCATATAAGAGGACATTTGGTGAAAATTAAGTGCGGTCAATGCGATTTTGTGGCTTCGGAACTTGAGATTATCGAACATCAGAAGCGGTTTCACAAAGCTGTGTCTTCAGTTACAGCGACATTCAACTTGTGTGAAATCTGTTGTTTGTTTTTGAAAAATAGGCAGCATACGCAATACGTTTTTGGGGAGACGGTTAGTGAGTTGGGTTCGAGGTTGGACTGTGTGCATTGTGGGAACAAGTTTTTCCATTTAACTCAAGTGCGACGCACTATTAAAGGGAGACAGAATGATAGATTCACGTTTGAGAAGGAGAGGGATAAGAAGAAGGGCTTGACTAATCAGGAGCGGTTGAAGAATATACAGCAGAGGTTGAAGATGATAAATAAACTTAGCAGGTTTTAGTTTTAATGGCGGTTTTATTTAATCACCAAACTCGTGTAACAGTATTATCAGAGACCTAGTATTATTTACATAATTTCTCATAATTTTACATCAAAATCAGAACTCTTGGATTGTTTTTCTTGAAGTGGTTTGCATTATTTGACCTCCCACCACTTTATAGGTGCCAGATATCCAGATCTATAAATAAGGTTTCGTTGCTCTCATTATTGTGACATATCTAAAGTAGCTAACTCTCTGTCTACTATATGACTATTATGTTATGAATTATGAGTGTCATGACTATATTTTTTAAACAGGATTACAGTAACTCGTAATCTGCTATCAATCAGAGGCTATCATCTTTAGATAAGAAATAATCTAGGCTTGGTGTTAGTACCAATTAAAATTTGTATTAGGGTTCCATAGAAGGTGAAAAATAGGTACTACAGTTTTTCGAACGATCGGAGCGTAAGCGAAGCGAGTTCTTACAAACAACTCGCTACTGGGACTAATCGGCATGTCGATGGCTTTTTGATTTTGAAAGTTCGTATATGAGAAAGATCTATCCCTTGATAGAGATTGTTGTGGAGCTAGAAGGCGTGAAAAAATAATTGAAAGGGTTGTTATATTGGCCAACTCGTTTGCTGAAATCACGAGTTCTCAGTTCGAGGCGGACTACTAGTTTTATATGAGCTTAGCTCTACCAGTAACCTATTGGGCTAACAGAAAGATCGAGCAGATAGCCCACCTGATGGTAAGCACCGTAGCCAAAACAGGAGCAATTGCCAAACACGCAAGTTATCGAACTCGCGGAGCGTAAGCGAAGTGAGTTCTTACAAACAACTCCAGAACGACCCGAACTGTCACCTGGCTACTGGGACGTCTCGGCATTTGGATGGATTTTTGATTTCGATAGTTTGTCCGACGATAACTTTAGTAACGTTTTTCTGATCTTTATGAAATTTCTTGGGACTATAGCAGAGGTACATAAAATTTGTAAGTTCGTATATGAGCAGGATCGATCAAGTGGTTATGGAGCTAGGAGAAAAAAAAACCTTAGGGTCTTGTTATATAGGTCAACTCGTTTGCAAGTAAATCGCGAGTTCTCAGTTCGAGGCGGACTACTAGTATTGTAAAGTAATATAGTTACGTTTAAAACACATTACCCCTGTATCCGCGATTCTCGCCTCGGTCGATTCGTAGCCTATGATATAATTGTTTCTTGTAACGGACATAGATACCTACTCAGATATCTACTTAGACATCTATCTAATCTATGAATCGACTAAATACGCTTAGTCTTACTTATCTCCTAGATAAGTACACTTATTTAGCAAATCGGACATTAAATAGTTACGCGTAGTGCGTACTGCAAGCTCGTTTTCGTGAAAGTAATAAAAAAATGGCGCATTGGGGCAGCCCGGCTTATGTGGACGATGGAGCTTCAGGAGGCATGCATATTGTGGATGGACAGGTAACAACTAATTTAAACATATGTACTTATAAAAATAAACCTAAGAAAAACCCCAACTATAAAAAGAATACCCCGTCTAAAACGTCCGCCTGCGGCATGGTCCCCATTACACTGCACACTGGCGGCGTTGCCTCTCTGTACGTATACGTAAGTGTAGGTACGATTATCAATTTAGGTAAGTGCGTGTTTATAGTTAGGTTTATTGTGTGTCCCAAATTATTTCCAATACCTTACTGTATTGTTTTTTTTTTTTTAATTTTGTTGTGGTTTTCTAAAAAGATGGTGAAGCTATAATTTAATGAGAGCTTTTATAGCATGACATTATGACATACCTACTGGTTTAAATGCCTTAAAAGTCATAATTCTTTCTTCCAGCCACCATGGGAAGGCGGAATCAATGTTGTAGATGGCGTGAACGTCGCCGACGGCAATTTCGGTGGCTCCAACCTCGTTGGCGGAGGAATGTACGTCGCTGACGGCAATTTCGGTGGCTCCAACATCGTAGATGGCGGGGTTCATGTCGTAGACGGTGGTTTCGGAGACGGCGGGGTTCACGTGGTAGATGGTGATTACGGTGGTGGTGTGAATGTGGTTGATGGCGGTTATGGGGGGCCGATGATGAGGACCAGCGCGGAAGTCGAAGAGGAACCGGAGCCGGAACCGGAGGAGGAACCAGAAGAAACTGAATAGTGATCTAATTCTGTAACTTTAGCTTGGTTGACATAGAGCAGCACAGCCTTTTTGAAGCTTAAGTCTATCACGCCATCTAGGTGAGAGCCACTTAAAGATACCCAAAATGTAAGAGGAAATATCACCTCCACCTAGTAACGAATAGCGTTCTAGTAGTAATACACTAGGTCGTTACTAGATGGAGCTCATATTTCCTCTTACATTTTGGCTATCTTTAGGTCGCTCTCAACTACACGGCGCTAAATACTTGGAGCGTCAAAAAGTTAATTTATTTATTTATCGTATGGCATTACAGTTAATTATGGCCGTCTATATATCTTTAATTCTATGGCCTTATACAGGAGGTAATATTAATCACAGTTCATATTGAGCGAGGTGATTAGTAGTAGTAGTAGTAGTAGTAGTAGTAGTAGTAGTAGCACTTTATTGTACACAAAGAAAAATACAAAACAATTTTAAGAGATATAGGTACAAAGGCGAACTTATCCCTATAAGGGATCTCTACGATACGCCATACGATTAGATACGCCATATTGAACAACTTTTTTGCTATGGGACCTCTGAAATCGTGAAAAAATCTTGGCCTTCCCAACAGAAAACGACAACATCTGATCGGCCTAAATTAAGTATATGAAACATCCAAAACATTTTTTGTGATTTCGGAGTTGGTCCGATAGAAAAAGTTTGTTCAGTATATGGCTTACCAAAGCTCCGCTTACTCAACTTTTTCTTATTTAAGAGTGCCATGGTAACAAAGTTTGCTGAGCTACCTAATCTCATACAGGTATAATTTATAATTCAATATCAGATTTTATACGTTTGAAATAACAAATAACTATTTTACTGTATTAAAAGTAGCATGTAAAGATAGAAAATAAGTGTGATTTGTATGATTGATAATAAATATTTTTCTAAAAAAATATTGAGGTTATCTTTTGTTTTTATCAATTAAGAACGATATTAGGTTTCGATAAGTCCCAAAAATGCAAGATTTTAAAATTTAATCCCGCTAATCTGTAAAGATATTACACCTATCTATTACAGTATGAAATGCATAATAGGTACCATTACCTTATACATAAAGTTAAATTCTAATACTGAAAAGACTACTAGAATATAGGTAGAACCCAGAGAAATATGGTGTAATCGGGTAATTCCGAAATTCGGATAATTTCGAAAATAATTTAAAAATAACTCGTATTCCATAGTAATAAAACTCCATTTTCGAATTATTCCCCCATTTTTTGGCTTTCAGAAACATTGAGTAACACGATGACATCCCTAAGAAATTATTTGTACCAAAAGTTGTAGTGAAAATGACTGCAAGTCCATACTACTCTTTGATTTTGACAGCTGTCAACCGCTAAACATGGCGCACATAATTTGTTCTAGATGAATAAATCACATCTAGTAGAATACATAGTAAATGATTGTTCTGAAACACCCGAACACACATAAGTATGTCGATACTTACCAGTAGCAACCAGTGGGAAAGTGGAGTTAATTTGCTCTCCTATTTACCATATGAGCTATAATCAAAGTTTTAGTAAACCTAGAGACAAGCCCATAGGAATCGAGTTTTACATATGCGTTACCGTTACTGATAAATACTTCTTGCCCCAAAGAGTAGGTAAAAGTTGTCGTATAAACAGTGAAAGAATTAGCGCCTTACAGAAAAATACAGGCAAAATTAACTAAAGTAAACACTTAGAATACTAGGCGTTTTAGGCTGAGTATTTACCATTACCATATCTGCTCTGCTGCAGTAATTCAATGGTCTCGCATAGAGCCAATAGGTTTGTATGGAGGGAGGGTTTGTGGTTTGCACAGGTATTTTTAAATAACATAATATGAAAGGTGATTAGCCCACCTATGCCCATAGCCTATGGCCTAGTTTCCCCTCTCTCTGGGTTGGAAGGTCAGATGGCAGTCGCTTTCGTAAAAACTAGTGTCTACGCCAATTCATGGGATTAGGTTGTCAAGCGGACCCCAAGCCGGGATAAACGCTAGGAGGAAGAGATTAGGTAGGTCATACCATACGATAACGAACAACTTCGGACTTCTTTATTGGATCCCCGTACAAAATTTCGACGTCTGATTGACCGAAATGTATGTAACATCCAAAAAATTTGTGATTTCTGAGTGGGTCCCATAGTAAAAGTTGTTCAGTATTGCCTACTTAGTTACTTATTGAAAAAACACACTTTATGGGAACCCTTTTGAGTTCTACTAAAGAAAAGAGTAAAAGAAAGAAGAGTAAGAGTTAATATAAAGTATTGCATTGTTTTAATTAAAAAAAAAAAGATAATCGTAATAAGTCTATCAATCTGTTCGTTTTGCAGCAATTTAATGAATACACTTTTATTCACTCACAGATTTCACTTTGTCTCTACTTCAAATGTCCCATTATCATTATTTATTTATTTTAAATTTTCATTTTCTCATCTGGCCGGTGCAGCGCACCGCCAGTGCAGCACGCGGCCGCACTGGCAGGGTCGCCATGTGTTGGGGGGCGTTAAATGAGACAACAGCTAGCTTGGAAGTTGCGATATAATTATGAGTCAAATGATACATGTATGACCTTATATACTAAACCTTATGTGTATGTATGGGTGAGGCATAGCTTACACACTACACTACGGGACAGGGACAGGACAACTCTTTCCGCAGAATTTAGGGAAGAGATCGCAACGGACCTCAAGCTGGCACGGCGTCCCGCTCCGGTGAATGAGACAGCTATAGGTACACATGCAGAGCGCTCTTGCTCGCACACCGTCGCCGCATGCGGAAACCGCAGCAGTGTGATAGATAATTGCCACAGCTACTTTTGCGTTGGTGTCGCAATGTTTGTGTCCTCGTGTATTAGTTTTTGCTACATGTTTGTTTGCACAATATATTCGATGCACTGGCAGACATCATGTCGATCAACGCAATAATTATTATTATGGCTTGCCAAACGAATAGGTACACCTATAAGTATACTACTATCCCTCCGTATCTTTAAGATCTTTTGAACCTAGTGGAAAAAAATCCAAACCGACACTAAACGCGCAAAGCAATGCGTAGATGGCGCTGCAATCGTAAAACAATGTCTATGGCAAAAAGTCTAATCATATTAAGAAGTCCAAAAAACAAAAGGGGGTTGGCATCTTTGACGTTCAGTGGGTTTTTTATTTGATGCTTTTTAACCGACTTTATACAAATTTGGTCCCTTTTTTGTCAAAACGCAGTTCTGATAATGGATCCACGAGGAATCGCGGGACTTCTGACAGGCGTACATGTAGTGGTTTATGTGTTTTATCAACAAATCAAGCATTTTCATGCAAATAAGTGACATTTTTATGCAGTGGATTACAACGACGCATAGTTCACGTTTAGCGATTTGTACTCTTCGATGTAGTTAGATTTAATGGCTCCTCTACATGATGGGCCATCATTGGAACGGAGCTATGCGTTAGAGGGAACTAACGATATTGCGATCTCGTTCCGTCGTATAGCTGCGTCCCTGTGATGGCCCATCATGTAGAGTAGCCATTATAGACAAATTATAAATTTATATACTTTGACGCACATCATACGCGTGATCTCCGCTGCGTAGAGATCTATTATCGTCTCGTAATTATAAGGTACTATTAATAGAAAGGGATTTGGCCCTACTAGAATTTACGACGGTTGTATTCTATTCATATATTATTCATATGGCTATCGTATTGATCTATAATAAGTATAATAACCCATAAAAGGCTAACTTCACGCAAAATAGACGCCAGACGTAGATATTTTGCCTTAATCTTACATGTATGAGCGTAGCATCTACACTAAAAATAGATTAATTTGAAATACAAGTACCTAGTGTGTTGAACACTTAAATAAAAGAAAACAATGTTTAAAAATAGATTACGATTAAAAAAGCTAGGGACGGATATGCCCGGCGGACAGATCCGTCCGTGTATGGCGCGAATTGGACACGGATGTGTCCGCCAGACGTCTGTCCGCTGTCTGTCCGTTGTCCAATTCGTGCCATACACGGACGGATGTGTCCGCCGGGCATATTCGTCGGACAAATCCGGCAGACACATCTGTGCGTGTATCCCTTGCTAAACGCAACTGACGGACAGGCATGGACATATATAGAGAAACTATTATGGTTTTTTGTAGGCTCGGAATCCCCAGCAAAACAAAACCTACCTATACCATTTTTCACTAGAACCAAATTGAATGAGTAGGTAGATTACCTAATTACACGTTTTACTTCCTCATTCTGAACGTTCTGTGCGCTAGTTTTAACCCAATGTCAAACGGCAGGTGTGAGAGAAATGACACTGGGAGGTATATTCGTCAAGTCAGGGTCATGTACCTATAGCAATTTCTCTTTCTCGAACAAACAAAAACAATTAAAAAACAGGCCTTGAAACCGGTTTTCGCATAAAACCCCGAAATAGCCTTAAATTCTCTAATTAATTTATGTTTTTTATGTAGAACTCAATAATTTATTTAGATAATAATCTTATTGTAAGGTTTTTCGATTAAATATAAAATAGTAGACGAAAGAACGAAACGAACGTAAAAAAATGCCGGTATTTAAGTTAGGAGCAAATACCGGTTTCCGAACCCTGCGGCCCTGCGTAAAAATCGCTCGCTGGAGGTGAAATCTACCATTTAAGTGTTAGGACTCCGTTCATCCTCCAATCGTCAGCGTTTGTCCCGGCTTTTAACTTGGTCCGCTCAGCAACATACACCTAGAAATTGGCGTAGGTACTAGTTTTTAAAACAGCGACTGTCATATGAGTCATACCCCGGGGTTTTCGGTGCGGGAATGTTATACACTAGCCAAATAACAGGTAAAAACTGTAAAAAACGATACTAATTTTGGACCTTACTACCTACTTTTAATTCATAGTTTGGTAATTACTTTACAATAAACAAAGTTATAAATACACGAAATCATTCCCGCACCCAAAAACCCCGGGGTATGCATATGACCTTCTAACCCGAAGGGGAAATTGCGCCTTATCGGGATTAGGTCCGGTTTCCTCACGAAATTTTCCTTCACCAAGAAAGTCACTGGTAAATATCAAATGATATTACGACCATAAGTTTCGAAAAACTCAGTGGTACAAGCGGGGGTTTGAACCCGAGTCCTCCGGATTGAAAGTCGGACGTCTTACCAACAGGATAGCAGCGGCAACGCTCCGGATCATATTCTTGCGTTTATTCTCAAAGGCGAATTTTGGACAGAAGGGCGTGTATCAGTAATATGTACTGGTTTGGTTATAGTTGTGTGGAAGAAAGGGCTCGGCGCAGTAAGTGTGCTAACAGCTCGTGGCCAGAATAGACTGTTGGCTGCACTCGGCACAGCGAAGCCATGGAGCCGTTGTCAATTAGACATAATTAATTTATAATTTTATTGCTAAAACCGAAATGTACAACGCCACGGCGGACTTAACGCCAAATGACAATCAACCAATATGACTTGTTATTCATTTATTTACTGATTCAATGAATTAAGAAAATTGTATAGGAATTGAAACAAACTGTCAATTTGTACACCTTGTAGTCCTGCACTGCTGACTTTAAATAATATGATATTATGTAGGGTGCGTTGGGGTAAGATAGAAGGTATATTTTAGGGGTAAGACAAAAAGTCGTCCATATTCCGGAGCATTACAGACTACTTTTTATCTTACCCCTAAAAAAATACCTTTCTATCTTGGCCCAACGCACCTTATCCTTTTTCATCGAACGATTTTTGGTGAGATGGACTGTCCTTGTAATTAAAAAGTGTTTGAATAATTACATATATATATAATAGGTTCCTTTCCCTATAGGTATATAACGGTTCAATGACGACTTTGCATTTTCAACCGATTTAGGTACTCAGGGACGCAACTAAAATTGAATTTATAACAGGAATTTTGACTTTATTGTCATAGTTGATGATATTTTTTTAAACAGGGCAATGGTATTGTGTGGCCATAATTCTTTCGCAACGAAGGTCCTGGGCTGGGCCTATTTCAGAAAACTTTTATGTTATACTCCATTTGGTCAAAGTAATGCTCTTTACGCACCATAAGCATTAAGAAAGTCACTGAATGTTCTCCGATAAAAACAAAATTAATATGAAGACAAAAAAATATATTTGTTGACTCCATTTATTTTTAGTGCACCTAGTCCAAGTACCCTCGTCAGTTACAGTCAGTGCGACTCCGACAACAAAACAAAACTAACGCCCAAACTGCGTGTCTTAAATAACTAACTAAATTAAATCAGCAACTATATAAACTTAAACAAAAATATCAAGAAAATTGTGTGTAAATTGGAGGTTAGTTTGGCTTTGTAATTGCATTTTACGGTTTAAATCACATCACTAGTGAAAAAAGTCGAAGTTCAATTTCGTTTAAAAAGTAAATAAAAAAAATATCATACTGTGTTATAGGAAAATAATCTTAGTGACTCAAATAATAAAGAACAAATTCATAATAGTTTTAAATAAGTACTTATCTATTGCAACTGCGCTCAATAGCCATTCTATATTTGAAAATAAAACGGGCCAAGTGTCAGTGTGTGCGTACATTAATTACAGTGAAATGCATGTGTTGCAAATGATTACCAGTGTTGTCAGTTCATGAATTTTCGTGGGAGTTGGGATCTATTGGGAAATAGGGTAAATATATTGAAATATGATTGGTGTAAATATTAATATTAGGTAATAATAATTTTCAGATAGAGTATAATATAACATGAATACTGTTTAGAAATTACCTACTTACCTATTAGGGCTAAAATATTATGTATTTCGGTAGAGGTACCAAGCAAGCATACAACTTGCCTGATGGTAAGCGGCTGTTACAGCCTATAGGACGTTTGAACACTTTGAACGCTGTGTGTCTGTCTGTGGCATCGTAACGCTAAACAGGTTGTGTTTTTTTTATTTGAAAGTAGGTTTCCTAGCGGATGATCTTAAGCGGTCCAGACACTGTCAGTAATAATGTCATTATTTCTGTACCCGTCCTTTTCTATTATATGAAGAAGAGAAGGATGGGTACAGAAATAATGACATTATTACTGACAGTGTCTGGACCGCTTTAGACTAGTTTTGTCCAAATCGGTTCAGCCCGTTTCGGGAGTTTAATTTTTTATGGTAGTTATAAGGGTTCTGCCATGTAATATTTTCAATAAAATTAAAGTTTAGCTGCCCGTTCACACTTTGGTGCCTGAAAATTCGGTGCAGTCAGTATGGCCTTATTTTAATTCGATTTTAGTATCTATGACTCATGTTGACACAAAGACATGATGCAAACGTGACGCTTGAGATAGAAATCAAACTGATATCATATTTTAAATCAAAATTGCATCATGTTTTAATCATATTACTATAGATACCTACTTTCGAGAACTTTAATTAAATTAAATTAACTACTCATTCAATCAACGAACTGAAGCGCTGTTGGCTTCGCGGTAAAACGTTAGACTTTCAACCCGAAAGTCTCGGGTTCAGACCCCAGCTGCCACTGAGTTGTCCGTATCTTATATTATATATTATTGGTATGGTTATTGAGCAGCGGCGGTGTCTAATGGCCATACCAAAGTCCAAAAATCAAATCGATCTGAGAGGTTCCAAAACCATCTAGGGAGGATTGGTTACGTCCCAAAACTTTACAGCCAACGGTAATACAAATACAAATACAAATACAAATAATTTATTTATAACGCCAAGTTACAAGTCAGTCTTAGGTCTAGGAAATACATTTGGTATTGCGTAATGTACAATAAATCGGTACAGGTAGTTATATAAGTATTTAACATAAGAATAATTTCAGTCATTAAAGTCATTGAGTAGGAAGCTCATACAATTCATCTACAGAATAAAACGTATGGTCAAGGAGCCACCTACGTAGTTTAAGCTTAAAGGCCACTATGGAAGCCGCATCCTTTTTAATAGTGTCTGGCAATCTGTTGTATACAGCCGGGCCCATCACATACACCGACTTCTCCGACTTGCGTAGGTCGTGTTCTGGTGTGCGGAGGAGGTGGGCAAACTTATCGCTGCGCATGGCGCGGTACGGGTTCACACCTCGCTGACGAAACGCGTCCAAGTTCTTGTGTGTAAAGAGAGCCACCTGGTAGATAAATTCAGTTCTTTTATCTTCACTCTGTATGCTCGCAGCCAGTATTTTTTGATTATTCTGGCACCATCTTACCACTCAGATACTGAGCTCTCATACGTTAATACACGTCATGTTTAATCCTAGTGGACGAAATTATAGCCCATATGTCTCGCACTTGGCAGCTTTCTTTGTCTGTTTAGGCGAGTCCCACACTGACTCCGCGACACATAGCAGCAAATACACGCCTGCACCGTTTACGAGTATTAATTATAACATATTGCGTACCTAATAATTACCTATATCTGTGTATCTTGTAGCACCGTAGCTCCCAAATAGATTAACCAAATAAAATAATATAAATAAATATTTTGGGGACAATCTTACACAAATCAACCTAACCCCAAACTAAGCAAAGCTTGTACTATGGGTGCTAGCCGACGATATACATAGGTATATAGATAGATACATACTTATATACATAGATAACATCCATAACTCAGGAACAAATATTTGAGATTAGCACACAAATAAATGCCCTTACCAGGATTCGAACCCGGGACCTCCAGCTTCGTAGGCAGGGTCACTAGCAACTGGGCTATGGAGGCCGTCCCGAAATAAAACTATTCAATTGGAATTCTTGTCTCTTAAGTATCAGATGTTGTAGTAATAAAACTTTGAATAAAACACTCATACGGCCTGCGGTAGCCGTGGTTATATTCTCATGGACGTTGAGTTGAACTCAGAAAGTGACGTCCTAAGTAGATGATCTGCCCCGACTATAAAAGTTACGAATGGAGTGTCTGACGGTGGTGAAATAGCAGGTGCCATGATGGTCGAGGATACATTTCTACTGTTTAACAACGCTCAATTAAGAAGCATTATCACATCGCTAACCGCGACCATCATACAACCGCAGGATATTTCGAACGAGATAATTAGAAATGTCATCAGTCAAGTCATCCGGAAACAAAGTTTCTGAGCGACATCGAGTCAACGGCACTAACTTCGTATGTATAAATAATGTCACTGTCATCAATGTTTGTTTTCCACTTTTTGGAGACGTTAATATTTTTTATTTACATTTAAGGCTTCTACAAACGTAAGCGACTAGTCGCCTGCGATTTTTAATACATCGCGGTTTTTGATCCATCGATTGATTTCCTCGCACCTACCTAGACGGCAATGTCTAGAAATCGAGCGCGAGTTTTGTGTCAAAATTGCGACCGATTTTTTTAGCTAACTACGGCGAGTCAAAAGGAAGGATTATGATCTTAGAAGCCTAATATGAATAGCTACTTACTTTCTCTACTTGAATTTACGTATTCCACAGTAGCGCCTAGAATTTTTATTAAATTTTGATGAATAAGCTTGCAATAATATCGTTATTATGACCCGGCGGGAAACGTAAGCTACATTTATACCGACTTCAAAATGTTTTTTTCCAAGTCGGGTTACAGTTGTTTAAGCTTTTTGCTTGTTTAACGAGTGTTAGTCGAACTGAGAGCTCCTCTCACCACTGGCGCGGCCGGCTGACATTTGCACGGCGGCCAGCACACAAATACTAACCTAGATGCGATAACATTTTCCTGGTTGACAGATTGGCGGTTAGGACTCAGTGGATTTGCTGATTAGTATGGCTGAGTGCGTAATAGCGGTCACCTAGCAGCTAAGGCGTAATAATACGAAATACCTACTCATACATGGTGTAACAAAGTAAATACTGGTGATCCGTTTAAGGGCATAATTGGTATTGTATTACGAGTAAGAAAAAACAAATGAAAAATAGTTTGGACGCAAAAAAATATTTTTTTGTATGGGGCATGTCGTTCCAGCTCCCAGCCAGCCAACTCTCCATACAAAACAAAAAAATGTGTGAATTTCTTTTTCTTAGTTTTTCGTAATTAGAATACGATACCTACCAATTATGCCCTTAAAGGATACCAGCATTACCGTCGTGGTATATAAGAAACCTAATAGGTAGTTAAGGTATACAGAAGGACTGTTTTTACTAATACAGAGTTACACCTTTGACCAATCTAAAGTATTCTTGTAGAATAAAATGTCGTAGTCTTAGAACAACTTGTTTTGAAGATCGATAATTATGTAAAAAAAGATGCATAAAAAATGGGAAAAAAATCCTGATCTGGCAACACAGTTAATCATTAAAATTGGGATTCCCAGTATTAATAAGCGTATGTTTTTTTTAATAACTCTACCAACGTTTTATAACTACATGTAATTTGAAAATTTCGGTGTTTCGATAAATCAAAATGACCAAATAGTAAAATTCACTGAGTTATAATATTATACCTACACCTATTCATTCGATGTCTAACGCAATTATATAGTGTACCCAATAAATAGTACTCTAATCGGTCCAAAATTCAGTGTGATCCGGATAAGTGTGTGATGAGCTCCGATTCCGACTCCAGCGACGAGGACCTGGACTCCGGCATCGCCGACGACCCGCAGCCGAAGACCAGCATCGACTGCATGGATCTCACAGAGTTCTTCAGTTACTGGTGAGTTATCTATATACGTTTAAAACATAAGAGTAACACACAGTGGCATTCAGCCTAAATCTCAGCGATAAATTATCTGTCGGTTCTAATTTTTTATGGGCTCCATGCGTGGACACGCTGGCACCGTCTCACCTCCACGGTACTATGAATAAAGCTGGCGCGGCGGCGGAGGCGGAGGAGGCCGAAGCTCGTAAAAGGCGGAAATACAGGGGTCTCGACGCCAACTACAACTTTGTTGCCTTTGGCGTCGAGCCTCTCGGTCCGTGGGGTCCAGCAGCCCAAAAGCTTTACCGCCACGTTGCTAAACGGCTGGTCGAAGTCACGGGGGACAAACGAGCTGGCAGCTTCCTCGCTCAACGCATAAGTATTGCAGTTCAGCGAGGAAATGCTGCCAGCGTCCTCGGCACGATGCCACAGGGGCCCATTTTAGAGATAGATTTTTAGTTTCTAATAGTATGTATTTTTAAGTAAATTAATTTTAGTTAATAAGTAGAAATCAGAACCCAAAGAGATTTTTTAGCTTTTGACGCTTACGATTTTCTTAAACACGTGATTCACTAGCTGTTTTTGCGTATAATTATTTTCAAGGTGTTAGAAAATTCAGAGTTGTACTACGTACTATTTATTTTATTTATTTTTACTACTTACTATCACGCTTACATTACTTAAATATTCCCTTGCCCTTGCAGCAAGTGCTCACCTTATAATCTTAATAAATAAATCGTAATCAGCAGTTTGAACGGTCTATATATGTGCGGTTTTCAAGCAAAGGTACATCATTGTCGGGTGTTAATAGAGTTTATTTCTAAATGAATTATTATGTCAGTAAAACCTTATTGACAACCGACAATGATGTACCTTTTACTTGAAAACGAATACCTAACTCCCAGACTTCCGTCAATCTGATGAATCAAATTACAAGTTTCATTTTAGAAACGATATTGAAAACCACTCAACTAATTACTGTATCTTTTATCCTAACTAATGTTCAGAACTGTCTAGAAAAATTGAAGTCTACAGGCATGACTGACTCAGCAGCATGTCCCCAAAACGCAAACCGCGGCCGACTGTTTTCTATTTACAACTCGGTAACTAGAAGACCGGCCAGTCAGTCCTAACCGGCTCTGACGGACGCGCGGACGTCACTATTCGATACTGAATACGACGGTCAATCCCATAAAGTGAAAATAAAAAACAAAATAAAGCTCGTTATTGACTGGCTGAATACGGCCAATGTCATAAAGTGAATAAGAAAAATAAGGAAAATGGCGGAACTGTCAGTTTTCCCGCGTGTGCTAGTGATGTGGTGAAAAGTTTGTTTACGTTTTTTTGTAGGTATGCGATGTGTTGTTTTTATGTGTAATTTCAATTATTATGTTATTTATTGTGTTTTTAACGCACAATACCATCATTGTTTACCAGCAGATATTTATTAGGATACTTTGAGGTTTTGCACTAGATAGAGATATGACACTATTGGCGCGTGCTAAAACTTTGAGTTCGGGAAACAGTTTAATCCCGTGATGACTTAAAAAAAAATTGTACCTTTAAATTTAATGTAGGTAATTAAATTAAAACAAAGTTCAAAAGGTGGACTTAATGCCATCTAGTGTAGACAAACAAATTAAAATTAAATGTGTTACTTCTTTGCTACATTAACATTACATCATTGGATTTTATCTGGAATGATAGTTGTAATTGTATGTAAATAGATAGTTAAAAAAAACATATTTATTCATAAGCAATAGGTATATATAATAGTATAATATGACCTAACATTACCTAATCATTTTATTCTATTTAGATTCTAAAAAAAAACAAACTAAAAGTAAAAACAATCTATAAGGGCCCATGCGGCATGGTAGCGATTCAGTACTATCACACATATTATATTTTAACTGTCGATTTTTACTTCTAAGAAATTTCCATACTTTTTTTAAACATACAAATAATAAACTTAAATAAAAACAACAATAATACCACTTAAAAATAACACTTAACTATCTAAAAAAACACAATAAAATAACCCAAAATAAATATATTTTTACTTTCTTACTTTCCCATGGAAGGATGTCGCTTTTATAAAAAGAACGAATGCTTCCAGGACGAGCGGAAACACTTGTCTCAGACTTAATGCCCATGCGCACTTGTCTGATGTCCCCTGGACAGCTATTCCCAATTATATAAACCAATTTAAATCTGACCTCGTAATCTATACAAATTATATGTTTTAGGGGGTCAAATGTTACTGGTGAACTTGAAGTGCGTTTTGGAATAATAGCTATAAACGGATGTTGTCCTGTAAATAATTTTCAACCGACTTCAAAAGAAGGCTACTTCAACGTAGATAATTTTATGACAATATAAATTCAGTAAGTAGTTAAACTTTATTTATTATACCGGTACTGGAAATCTCTGGTACGTTTGTGATCAATGGTACGTTTTGTGATATAAATTTTCAAAATCTTTATTTTTTTTGGCAGTCCTGGAATATAAACGTTAAGCTTAAGATAATTGCTAATTCTAACTTGTCTTTTATTCATTATCATCACATGTAGATGGTGCTGCAATAAAAAAACATTTATATGGATATTTCAAATACATACATACATCTTTGATAAAAAAATAAACGTATGTAATGTTTTATAAAAAATACTAGTCATTTTTAATCTGTGAATGTTAACTTATGTAGGTATAACACATATAAATTATTATATTAAAAAAATGTATTTCACATATAGACTTCGACTTCCGTTATGAATTCCGGAAATGACTTCCTTCCTTATAAAAGGATTCTGGGTGGTCTCATCTAAATTTATTCAGAATCAGTTAATGTTGATCCTACAATACAACGCCTACAGTATACTATAACAAAAAAAAAGCTGAAAAATTTAAAATCTAGTGATCTATTGGCATTGTTGATATCATATTTTAATTAAGAAAAAGAGAAAAACACGCAAAATAGATGATTTTTACGCAGGATTGCACAGCTGGGACGACGTGTCCCATACAAACGTATTTTTGCCAATGATTGCTTTTCCTTACACGAAGTAGTTTTGTAACACCTCGTATAGAATTCACTCGATGAGGATAAACGTGCAAAGCTATGCGCAGATGGCGTCACAATCGCAAAAAAAACATCTTGTTGGTAACGGTTTTGGAAATGACATATCCAAAAGTCTATGATACAGTCTCTATACTTCAAATAAGTAAATGGTGTTTTTAAAAATCCTATTTATTATCTGTGGATTTTTAATATTTTTATTTTAGAATTTTTTTGAAGCGAGATATTATCTCTTTATTCATTTTTTGTCTTAGTGGTAGGTTTTTTACAATATTTTTATAAAAGTAAAATACAAAAATTCATCAAAAACATACAAAAACAATAAAAACATTATAAAAAACCTATCCTAGGGTGCCGCCGGCAACGGAGCAAGGCCCAGGCTGCCGGTGGTTAGGGCCGCAGAGTGAGGAACCTTCGGACTATGCGCGCCGTGTCCAGAATTACCGCCTTCTGTATCTGACCCTTGATCCAACCACAACCCCGTAGCGAAAGTCTCTCAAGATGTTGGTCGAGACTCTTCGCTATGAGACCGTTCGCAGAAACAACTATTGGCACAATGATCGCCGAATCAACCTCCCACATGGCGGTTACCTCGTGAGCTAAGTCTAGGTACTTGCTGGACTTGTCCTCGAGATATTATTATTATTAAATTATTTATTCATGTAAAACAATTACAGGTATCAGTAGGTACAATATTGCGCCAAACTGGAGTGACCAGTTTGTTGGCGCGTCGGTCGCGCTCAATCACTCACTTAACAATAAAGTAATTGTTTACAATAAATATGTGACTTATATCTATTGTTAGTAGGTATGTATCTAATAAAGAAGAAAGAAAAAGATATATTAATGCATTACTTATTAGTATTTATTAGACAATACTCAATCAAAGTAGGGTATGAAAACAGTGACACAATCGCATTATTTTTACATACCTGAGCCACTTGTTAAGTTCTAATAAGCAAATCACCATACATTAATCAGATTCATGCTCTGATAAATGTTAACTATTACAAAAACTATTAGAAAACAGATACGCTCCATTATACTTCACTTTTATGATGCGATACCTACAATTTTTTTACAAAGTTTCAGGAAAACGGGCGACAATATCGTCGGTTGTAATATGAATTAATGTAACCGCCAAAATGACGAAATTGAGTTAAGTATACAGTTCGACTGCAAATTTCCCGCTCTGTCGAATGCTGTATATAAAATTTTGATATCTCGAAAAAAATGTCGAGTACGTTAACAAAAATTCAGCAATTTTATCCAGTTTCACCTTTCTTTTTAATGTATGTCAAGGTTTCAAAATATCATCGACAGTTATCTTAACGTAAACATAAATTTGTAATTCGTTTCTAATGTATTCACCTTAATTTATTAAATACCTATGATGTAAGAGTCATTTGCATTACAATGACTCTTACGCTATTCGATTTCTAAAATATATTTCATTTTTGACTGTTACGCTAACGTTAACAATAAATAAAAAATAGAAATGACTTTTACATCAAACGCCGCATACCCGGGATTTGTGACTATAATTTACAGGTCTTCAAGCAAATCAGGTTTAAAACAATTTTTCAAATTATGTATAATATACATTACATGGAAATATTACAAAAACATCGAAATAATTGTCTCAAGTGTCTTTACTGCAAGGGAACGTTACCTTAATGCTCAAATTTGGCGGTAACGCTAACTTTCTCGTACTTGGAGTAAAACTAATGACTCTTACCTTATCATTTTGTTTCGAATTCCTCACGTTTTGGTGATTACGCTAAGCTTGTATTACCAATTTCAGTGAATGTTGTGCTTACGCTAAGTCACTGATTAGAAGCTGGTATTGTATCTCTTTCTTGTAAAACGTTTATACGGCGAGCGTAAGCGAGACAAATGTATGTTTGTTCGCATAAGCGCATGCATTTGTTTACGATTTGCTGTTATCGTCGGTTGTAATATGAATTAATGTTACCGCCAAATGACGATTTTTTCAGGAGAGGCAAAAAACTAACTGAGCAATCATAAAGTATGTTGTAACTTTTTAGTTACTTATTCTATTGCAATGATGTTTATGCTATTTGTCTTGTATTTGTGAGGTCTATTTGATAATTAGTAACTCACTGAGACCACTGCTATAGTTTAGGAAATGGCAGGCGCTTACGCTAATTTATTTTTTATTTTTATGGAGTTACGTTAAGAATTTTATGAAAAATATCAAAAGTGGTTCTCGTATTTTAAGGTAACTTACAAAAAAATTAACAATGCAATCACAAGGTTTACAGAATATGGACTTACGCTACAAGGAGTCGAATATTGAAAATTCACACTTATTTACTTGTAATAAGGTTGAATTAAAAAAATGGAACATGTAGCTTGAAAGTATAAGGTTAATAAAAAAAACAGTTTTTGAGTTAGAAATTTAGTTTAATCAAAACAAAAGCTTACAAGAAATATTTTTCTTAGTCTTCTGACATTTAATAACGCAATATTTTTTTTTAAAGAAACGAAAATTTTTCCCTTAAACAATACAAAATAAACAAACAAAATGATCTGCTCAATTCATAACAATCTCTTAATTGAGATGACGTTTTCAAACTAAAGGTATCAACCACATTGTCGGTCGGTTATGAGGTGCTAATGTCATAAATATGTATTCATTCGCAAAAGATCATTATCAACAAACGATAGTGCGGTATTTTTAATCTGAAAACGTTACACAGTTTTTACTTATCTACTCGTATACTGGTAAAAATATAAATAACGAACAATATTACGCAGAAAAATCAAAAGTAACTGCAACATTTCTTAATCCTCATGATCGTCTTACATTTGAGTCAATTGACTACAGTAAAACAAGAAACGCCTACTTATTAATTATAATTATCTCACGTTTATTTACTGCTTACTATGTAAAAATACTATGACAATATAAAAAAATCTTAATTCCTTTCTCTAAAGTAAAACAAACAATTTGTTTTTTTTTTATCTTATTTCTTACTTTTATTTATTGCTTTTACTATTTTTCCCTTTCCTTGCTTCTTCTCATCTTTTTCTGTCGTTATTTTTGCTGCAGTCCGAGTGTTTGTTTATTTTCTGTTTTTTTTTCTTCTGCTGTTAGTGTGTGTTCTGTTTTAGTGGTCACAGTAGCCTTCTCTTTTCTTTGGTTTTTGGGTTTAGCTCCATTAACTTCTCTGCTTTTTTCTTCGATGTCACCATCGTTTGTGTCTGATAATGTCGTCCAAATAATCAACTTTGTCTTTACAAGGTAGTTGTAGATAATACTGTACGAACGATTTAGGTATTACCTCTTGGTCACACAATTTTTAAGGTCCTTGATTTTTTTTGTAGAAATTGGCAGATGTTGTGTGTAAAGTTTTGGTAGAGTATAACTTGTTTGAGATTCAACCCTGATACATAAATTTGACTGACCTTTTCCTTTTCCCTATCACCCGCAGCTAATTGACTGAGGAGCCGAGCGTAGCGAGGCGACGAACTTCTCCGTTTTAACTCACAAGGATAGGCCGTATGGCCGCGCGGGTGCATGTTGAGTCAGCTTTCACTGGTAAAACGATTTGACAGATTGATGTGTGTGTATTGGTTGGTCAGTGTCGGTCTAGAGGTCGCATTTTTCATCTGATTTCGATGAAACTTGGCATGTACGTTTCTTGATTTATTTGCCAAAAATTGTCGAGCCATTATTTGATTGGGGGGGAAATGAGGGAGAGAAGGGGGGAAGTTTGCTGTCACGTTATTTATCATATCATTATTCATTTTATCATTTTCGGGAAAAAGGTCAAGCCCACACTTCCTTAGAGGTTGTTGTAAAAAAAAAGTTTCGAGGGAGAGGGAAAGAGGGGAAAAAGGGGGGAAATGCTCCGAAGTCTACGGTTCACGGAACCACTAGTACTAAAAGATGTAAGGATTGTTACGTTCAAGAAACCAGATGTTAATGAAATGGAAGTGAAATACACAATGAAGGATGATGGAGAAGTTTATAAAATACGGTTGGGATAAGAAACAACGCAGGTGACACGGAAAGAAAAGGGAAAAGGAAAAGGTCAGTCAAATTTACGCCACAGGGTTGAAACTCAAACAAGTTAAATACTCTACCAAACTTTACACACAACGTCTGCCAATTATTATCCAGAGCAATGACACAAACGATGGTGTCATCGAAGGAAAGAGCAGAGAAGTTAATGGAACTAAACCCAAAAACGAAAGACAAGAGAAGGCTACTGTGACCACTAAAACAGAACACACACTAACAGCAGAAGGAAAAAACAGAAAAAAAACAAACACTCGGACTGCAGCAAAAATAACGACAGGAAAATGTGAGAAGAAGCAAGAAAAGGGAAAAATAATAAAATCAATAAAGAAAAAGTAAGAAATAGGATAAAAATATACAAATTGTTTGTTTTACTTTAGATAAAGGAAGCTGATCTGCAGAGAATTAAGATTTTTTTTATATTGTCTTAGTATTTTTATATAGTAAGCAGTAAATAAACGTGAGATAATTATAATTAATAAGTAGGCGTTTCTTGTTTTACTCTAGTCAATTGACTCAAATGTAAGACGATCATGAGGATTAAGAAATGTTGCAGTTACTTTTGATTTTTCTGCGTAATATTGTTTGTTATTTATATTTTAACCAGTATACGAGTAGATAAGTAAAAACTGTGTAACATTTTCAGATTAAAAATACCGCTCTATCGGTTGATGATAATGATCTTTTACGAATAAATATTTATGACATTAGCACCTCATAACCGACCGACAATGTGGTTGATACCTTTAGTTTGAAAACGTCATCTCAATTAAGAGATTGTTACGAATTGAGCAGATAATTTTGTTTTGTTTATTTTGTATTGTTTCAAGGGGAAAATGTTCGTTTCTTAAAAAAATATATATATTGCGTTGTAAAACGTCAGAAGACTAAGAAAAATATTTCTTTTAAGCTTTTGTTTTGATTAAACTACATTTCTTACTCAAAAAGTGTTTTTTACTAACCTTATACAGGTGTATTAAAGTCGGTTTGCGATTGACAGATGAGTTTCATACGCTTGAATCTCCATTTTGTTGTCATAATCATAAAGTCAACTTTACAAGCATCACACCATTTGGTGCCGTGTTTTGAACGTGGACTTTATTTCCGTTTTGTAAAGGTAGAATATCAAATGGATGAATATCATCTGTCAGGTCCAAACTTACTTTGATCGTATTGTACTACTACTAAATGTTTCATTTTTTTTAATTCAACCTTATTTCAAGTAAATAAGTGTGAATTTTCAATATTCGACTCCTTGTAGCGTAAGTCCATATTCTGTAAACCTTGTGACTTACGTTATGCATTATAACTTTTTTTGTGAGTTACCTTAAAATACTAGTACCACTTTGAATTTTTTTCATAAAATTCTTAACGTAACTCCATAAAATTAAAAAATTAATTAGCGTAAGCGCCTGCCATTTCCTAAACTATAGCAGTGGTCTCAGTGAGTTACTAATTATCAAATAGATCTCACAAATACAAGACAAATAGCATAAACATCATTGTAATAGGATAAGTAATTAAAAAGTTACAACTTACTTTATGATTGCTAAATTAGTTTTTTGCCTCTCCTGAAAAATCGTCATTTGGCGGTTACATTAATTCATATTACAACCGACGATATATGGGTAAAAGTTATAAATAAAAATCCGTGGTTATAAAATAATCGTTTAAAAAACCGGTCAAGTTCAATTCAAACTTTGGGGAACGGGGATTATTACATTATAAATTTAATAATATGTTTTGGCATAATATCGATTCGCGAATCTCGCGATTGAACCTAGATTATTTTTCAGTTATCTATAAATAAAGAACTATTTTCTATATTTTAGGTTTAGAATTATGTAGGAAAATAGCGAGGGAATATCGTCAATTCCCGACAATATTCGCCTTTTTCTTGAATAACGGTTAACTAAAAATCTAAATAGAAATAGATTACGAGTTTTGTTTGTTTATCTTATCTTAGAATGCAATAAACAGTTTAAAATTTAATTTAATTTAATTAGTTTTTATTTATAGGTTTAGTTTAATTTTTATTCTATCATGTTCATATATGTATCTTGTTTTCTGCCAATAAAGTTATTATTTTGTATATTAAGTTTGAAATATTAAAACAATCATTTAATTTTTAGGTATTGCACTTAAAATAAAATAAAAAATATATATGATATCCTCATAATATGAGCTCTTTCGTTTGATATACCACACGAAATATTCAGTAGAGAAAACCATTTTATTTTAAATTTTCCCCCTTAAAGTGAAACTATTTAAAACTTTATTAACATTGCACGTCCGTCTTTTGATGCTTACATAATATAATGTGTACCGTGTACCAAATTTGAAATCAATTATGAGACTGCGATTTTGAACAGGCCTATAGGTGGATATTTAATTAGTCTATATGTTATTTCAAAGTATGTTATCATATATTAGTGTCAATATAAACGCAGCAGGTATCAAATTCTCTGCGTTTAACACTCAATTCAAACATTTCTACAAGTATTTTTATCCATTTCTCCATAAAATTAATTACAAATGATGATATCTTTTATTACTGATATAAACGCAAGAATCTTACGCATGCTTCGCTATTGCTATTAATTGTTTTAATGATTGGTTAAATGTATTTATCGTCAGATCAAAAAGTAGCACAACGATTAGAGATGCGATGTGGACCATCCATCTCCATCGAGAGCTCTAGTGATGATAATTAAACGCATGTGAGAGAGTAATGGTTTTTCTATAGTAAAATGTTGTTGCTTATTAAATCTGACTTAGTGTAATAAATTATATCTTAATATTTAAGAAAAGACTATCCTTTCATATTATGGTCATACTTTTATTTTATCAGTAGGTAATTAAGTAATTAGTTACAACGAGGAAATGCCGCCAGCAACCTTAATGCCGCAAGGGCCTAGTTTAGATTTGAGCTAAGTAGTTATTAATTTAGTTTAATATTTGTACTGTAGTGCCTCTGTATATTTAATTATGTAAATTATGTAAATATATAAATATTAGATGTAGTAGATTCAAATTTTATAAGTGATAATTATAAACACTAGTGTTTTAGGATGCGATAGCAATAAAATTAAGGTTTAATGGACTGTAGGCTAAAAATTCTTTTATATGAGTTATACACACTTTTATACTAGATCCTAATACGAATTCTCGGAACAAGTAAATCTACATCTAAAGTGCACAAATCACATACCTTGCAATCCGAGGGTGGTGAGGAAGTAGGCTAGCTTTTAAGGGACTTTCGGTGCAGGTTGAACGTGCGGCCGTCTTACCGTATTACCCTTTCACCTGGATTCGCCTAGGAGCTAAGCCTTGCACTCGCTACACTTCACATGTGATTTGCACTGATGTTAAACTGTTTTATACTCGATTAAGGCACGGAATTTTCGGTAAGTTTCGACAATTAAAGCTGAGGACAACGTATGTTCTCTCTCAAAGTAAAAAGTAGAAGAAAAAGTATGGCAACCGGAAGATGGACCAGTGTTGCCCTAATTATAACGGAAGTTGACAAACTAGGGTTGCCATCCAAAGACCGATACGAGAGTTAAACATACCGCCTACCTAAATATACAATATTTACTATACTAATAGCATTAGAAAACGACAAACTTAAGACTAAAACTATGCTAAGTGACGATACTAAACTTATAGATGTTAGTCTGAAAGTGGCAGTGGGCACAGCTTGACGACGGGTCTTCTGTACTGACCAGTAGCAGTCTTAACTGTGACAACCCTGCATACACCATCAGCTCCAGGATGTAGAGCCACGATGCGGCCAAGTGGCCATTTTAAAGGACTTGTCTGTTCATTCAGCAACAGAACCAAGGAACCAACGACAATATTAGTGTTCACTTTATTCCATTTAGTCCTCTGTTGTAGGGTATGAACGTATTCAGCATGCCACCTGCGCCAAAAGTCCTGATGCATTTTTTGGATCAGCTTCCAGCGATGACAGGGGCTTATTTTTTGATCGACAAGATTCTCCTCAGGGACGATCGACAGAGGTTCTAACGTTAAAAAATGACCTGGCGTGAGCGCCGCGAGATCATTTGAGTCCGAGCTGAGAGGAGTCAAAGGACGAGAGTTAAGCAAAGATTCAATAACTGTCGTCACCGTATAAAGCTGTTCGAAGGTCAACCTTTGGTTCCCTATAACTCGCGCGAGATGAGTTTTTACTGACCGAATCCCAGCTTCGGCTAAGCCATTGAAGTGCGGACTACCCGGTGGATTAAATGAGAATTTTATTTCTTCCGCATCAGCGGCACCTTTCATGAGAGAACCGAGGTAATTACTAGCTCCGACAAAGTTTCGACCTTGGTCAGAGACAATTTGGCTACAACGACCACGGCGAGCGACAAAACGTTTCAGTGCACTGAGAAAAGCTTCAGTCGACAACTCTGAAGCAAGTTCTATGTGGATGGCCTTCGTGCTGGTACAGACAAAGACACAAATATATCCTTTGTACGTCTTAACACCGCGACCACGTCCGAAGGCGATATCGAAAGGTCCACCATAATCTATGGCGACACTCGAAAAAGGTTTTATTTGAGAAACCCGACATAAAGGTAAATTTCCCATAAGCGGCGCAGATGCCGGGGAGGGATTGGCGCGAAAGCATTTGACGCAGCCACCAATCACTGCCTGGATCGCTCGCTTAGGCGATAAAATCCAAAAGGACTGCACAAGTAAATTTTGTAAAGTTTGGGCACCAGGGTGTAAGAATCTTCGATGATATTCGTCAATTATTAAAATCGTTAACCGGTGGGAGCGAGGCAATAATATAGGATGCTTTACCGAATATTTAATAGGCGAATTAGCCAAGCGACCGCCCACCCTGACAATACCCGCACTGTCAATGAATAAAGAAAGTTTACGCAAATGTTTTGGCAATGAATTAGAACGACCCTCACTCAAGTGGTTGATCTCTACTCCGAACGAAGTGAGCTGCACATGTTTTACTAAAAACATGAGAGCTGCCGTTGTCTCAAAAGACTGTAGAGATCCGACAACCTTCTCGTTCTTAGACGACCGTAAGAAACGGAAACAGTAAGCTAACACACGCTTTAACGTGAAAAGCGAGGAGAACTTGTTTAGAAGTTCATCAATCAAGTTAGGATCGCTTGTGACGATTAAACTACAAATTCGTTGCTCATCAGCGATAGCATCGTTGGTTGGAACATCCAAAGCTGTACAAGGCCAATCTTCTTCCTTCTCAAGGAGCCATGAAGGGCCTTTCCACCAAAGATTACACTCGACGAGGTCTCCTGGTAACAATCCTCTAGATCCTGCGTCGGCAGGATTGTGATGGGTACTTACATGGCGCCAACGATCAGGAGCGATTATATCCTGTATATGGCTAACCCGATTAGCCACAAAGGTTTTCCAGCGCGACGGGCATGACTGAATCCAGGCCAGAGTGACGCTAGAGTCCGACCAGGCATATATTTGATCCACGACATGCAGAGGTTTTAATGATTCTTGTACAGACTGCATCAGATCCGCCAGCAAGACGGCAGCCTGAAGCTCCAATCGAGGAATAGATTGCTTACGCAAAGGCGCAACCTTCGATTTTGCACAGCAGAACTCTACAAATATAGAGCCATCTGCAGTAACTACACGACAGTAAACGACAGCGGCGTAGCCACGCTCTGATGCATCACAATATCCATGCAATTGTAACGAAACAAAAGAGTGGATGATGCGACGAGGAATGACTACGGATTTCAACAACGACAATTGAGATCGGAGTCTCGTCCATTCTAAGGCAACTGCTTCGGGCACATCTTCGTCCCACTGGACCCCGGATGACCACAGAACTTGCATTAAATATTTCGCATGGAAAGCGACCGGACAGAGGAATCCTAACGGATCATAGATGCGTGCTATATTCGACAAGATAATGCGTTTGGTGCATCTTTGATCAGTGGGTGTCGATACCTCAAATTGGAACGAATCTGTCTGTGGACGCCACGACAAACCTAATATTTTAAGCGACAAGTCAGAGAGTTCATCAAAGTTTTTAAATTCACTTGAATATAACTCCGAGGAAGGAAGATCAGCGATAAAACCCTTATGATTGGAGGTCCATTTTCTCAAGTGGAACCCACCCGACGACAAAATGTTAGAGAGGTCTGATCTGATTTGTAAAGCTTGCTCAATAGAGTCAGAGCCCGTGACAATATCATCAATATAAATATCTCTACCTAGCACTCGCGAGCCTTCAGGATAGACGGTTTCAGTCTCCTTAGCCAGCTGCGCTATAGTCCGCAAAGCTTGGTACGGAGCCGACTTTAATCCATAAGTAACTGTGCACAACCTATAGTCTTTAACCGGGCCGTCAGTAGAGTAACGCCACAAAATCCGCTGATAATCCGAGTCTTCTTCTGGCACGAGAATCTGACGGTACATGGCTTTGATGTCACCTGTAAAAACCACTTTGTGCCACCGAAATCGAGTAAGGACATCAAAGATATTAGTTTGTAATTTAGGCCCTGCCAAAAGGGTATCATTCAGCGATATACCGTTGCTGTCTCGAGAACTTCCATTAAAAACTGCACGAAGGGGCGTAGAAACAGACTCCCGCAGCACAGCATGGTGTGGGACGTAGTTAAATTTACCGACACTACTTGAAGGAGACTCTACCTGTTCCATATGACCGCTGGTTTCATACTCTTCCATAAAAGAGACATAAGCTTTACGAAAATCCGCATTTTTAGCTAACTTGCGCTCTAACGAGAAAAGTCTTCGCAATGCGATTTCACGAGTGTTCGAAAATGTAGGCTTATTCGTAGGATCGACGAAAGGTAAGGGTACCTCGAAACGGCCTTCACTCGTACGACAAAAATTATTAACGAAAGTATCTTCGCAAAGTTGTTCCTCTTTCGACAAAACAGGTTTACTGGGACTACTAATATTTTCTAACTCCCAAAACCTTTTTAGAGAACTATCCAACGACAAATTTGATTGCGAAGGGTTCGGCACGAAAAAACAATCCTTCCGACAAGTTTTGAAGGATTGTGCATAACAATCACTGCAATCTCCCATAAGAACCCAACCAAAAGTAGTCTCTATTGCTCTTGGTTGACCTGGCTTCCCATCCCTACGACCGCTCAAAAGTGACGAAGCGAAAATCTGAGCATTAAGAAGTAAGTCGATTGGTCCCGGAGTAGCAAAGTCGGGATCAGCGAGAGACAAATTTTTAATATGCGGCCATTGCGACGAATCAATGGCAAAGCATGGCTGGTCTGGAACGATTGAAGGAAGTAATGCTACACGACAATCAAAACATTTTACATTTGTTCCAATGGGTTTAACGGAACACACTAAGGAACCACCAGACTTAACCCCGGTGTGTCCAATGCCAGTTATGGATTCTCCAGATTGACTGATATTCAGTCCAAGCCGCTTGACACAATCTTGTGATATAAAATTAACCGCACTAGCAGGATCTAGCAAAGCACGAACAAGCTGATACTGGCCCAATCCATCCCTAACAGCTACCCGAGCAGTAGCAAAGACAACAGTTCCATTATCTGAGACAGTGGTCAAACTCACAGCACTGTTTGATGAACCGCTCACCGTTGGCTGCGGTGAGGAAACCGTTTCCGAAGGTCCGTCTTCCTTTTTCTTAAAATGCAATAACGTGTTATGTGAGTATGCACAAATACTACAACGTGATGTGTTTTGACACTGTTTCACTTTATGGTCCTTCGAAAAGCAAGACACACACAAACCTTTCCCTTTAACGAATTTGAATCTGGCAGATGTATCTAAATTTTTAAATTTGTCACAAGCTTCTAAATGATGCGGGTCAGCACAGAAGTCACATACTGCTGGCGCAGCCACAAGAGTTACCTTTGCCTTCTTTTGATTAAAACTTAAATTATTTTGTGTCTTATTTGAAGAAGTGCCACCTACCATAGACTTAGTGTCCGTCGCTTCTAATGCCCGAATCTGCTTTTCAAGAAATTGTTGCAAAACTTCGAATTCAGGAATTTCATTTGAATTAAAGTCGAGTTGGAACGCCTCACGTGTAGATTTATCTAATTTTGACCACATTAAATAAAATAGCATAAAGTTTTTATCAGGTAAACCAAATTTCTCTAGAACCTGTAAGGTTTCCTTAAATGTGCGACTTACTTTCTCCAATTCCCCTGCAGACTTTGATTTGACTTGCTCACAAAACAATATTTTTTCATAATAACTAAAAGCTATTTGTCGTTTCTTATTATAGAAATCATTCAGGGCATTATAAGCATCTATGTAACTCTCGTCCGAAATGGGATAATTTTTTATCAAATCTAACGCCTTACCTTGAACGCATGTTAATAGATAATGCAGTTTTTCTATGTTTGCTATATCTCGTTTGTGAATCAATGAATTAAACAATTCGATGAACGATAACCAATTTTCTAATTTACCATCGAAAGGTTTAATTTGTATTTTAGGTAATTTGGCCGAAACACTTTCACATTTTGTGGTTTTGTAACTATCTTCATCACTTTTTATGACCGGCGTTTGGCGCCGTAACCTACCCAATACCGATTTCACTTTGCGTTCAAAGTCAACTGTAATTGCGAATTCCGCATCAATATCTCGACATTTAGCCAAAATAAGCTTTTGAGAACGATGAAAAGAGGACGTGATGTCCGCTATATCTGAATCTAAATAACCTTCTAGGTCTTCAGAGTCATATAAAAGTTCCATTCTCATGACAGCATAATTACGCTCTATTATATCCAAATCCACTCTGACGCTGTCAGCATTCACTTCACTGTCCGACACCATAGTTATCCCCGCGTAATAAACAAAAACCGAAACGAAAATTCGCGTAATATACAAGAAAACACGAAACGACAATAATTGTATTTGTTTACAGAAACACGGTATAGATAACAACTGACAGCTGTGACACTGACATAAAGCAACGACAACACTTGGTTTGACAACTAACCTATAAGGCAACACACCAATTTACTAATGCAATGGAGAAACGGAACGCAATCTGTCACAATGCTGCCAACAAAAAATTCTACTAAATTACCAGTCGATCTTCCGGCGGCCATTAACCGAACTAAAATAAAAGTTTACCCTCTAATGAAAAATCTAAATTTTACAATGCGACAAATATGATTTTTAGCTTAAAATAGGGAACTTTTCACAATTATCGGGTCGAAGGAACAATGTTTTAGGATGCGATAGCAATAAAATTAAGGTTTAATGGACTGTAGGCTAAAAATTCTTTTATATGAGTTATACACACTTTTATACTAGATCCTAATACGAATTCTCGGAACAAGTAAATCTACATCTAAAGTGCACAAATCACATACCTTGCAATCCGAGGGTGGTGAGGAAGTAGGCTAGCTTTTAAGGGACTTTCGGTGCAGGTTGAACGTGCGGCCGTCTTACCGTATTACCCTTTCACCTGGATTCGCCTAGGAGCTAAGCCTTGCACTCGCTACACTTCACATGTGATTTGCACTGATGTTAAACTGTTTTATACTCGATTAAGGCACGGAAGCGACATTTAGGTAAGTTTCGACAATTAAAGCTGAGGACAACGTATGTTCTCTCTCAAAGTAAAAAGTAGAAGAAAAAGTATGGCAACCGGAAGATGGACCAGTGTTGCCCTAATTATAACGGAAGTTGACAAACTAGGGTTGCCATCCAAAGACCGATACGAGAGTTAAACAACTAGTATAAACTCCAAATCCTAATTAAAAGTAAAAAAAAAAATCTCAACTTTATATAAGTATTTAAATTTAATTATGGATCTCGTTATTACTTTTATAATAAAAAAAAATACTGTCAAATCTGTATTAAATGCAGTACCTATCTATCCAAGAAATACATATACTTGATAAAGAATAATAAAATAATCATACAAATAATTATTATAAAGTATCGAGTCATATTTCTCAGTGCTTACAGTGCTTCAAAGCGAATTTTTCAGCAAACTCATGTCTGAATACGGATGATACGATACATGTCACACATAACTAAAAAAACCGGCCAAGAGCATGTCGGGCCATGCTCAGTGTAGGGTTCCATAAACTGAGACCATTAATTCAAAAGGTCGTATCTTACGGGAAATTTGGCGGCGCTTACGTCATTTTTACTTACGTCCTTTCACTATGGGTTTTTGAATGATAACTCAAAAACGGCTCAACCGATTTATTTCAATATAGTTTTCATTGAAGGTACTCATTAGGCCTCAGTTTCATGAATTTTTTCAAAATTTTAGGACCCACGATTCAAAAGTTAGATGGGGGGGACACCCTGTTTTAAACTTTCGGAGCTATTATTTGCGAAACTATTAGTTTTATCCAAAAACTATTTTAAAAGTCCCTAATTTTTTTTAAAAGACCTATCCAACGATACCCCACACAACTTGGTTGGAACGAAAAAAATTTCGCCCCCCACTTCACGTGTACGGGAGGTACCCTAACAAAATATATTTTTCGCGTTTTTATTCTACTGTTTTGTCGGCTTGGTTAATGCACATATTCAAACCAAATTTCAGCTTTCTAGTGCTAACGGTCACTGAGCTAGACCGCGGACGGACGGACGGACGGACATGGCGAAACTATAAGGGTTCCGTTTTTGCCATTTTGGCTACGGAACCCTAAAAATGTGAGTTTAGCCGATACAAAAACCCGCTTTATAGTCGATACATAAACACATAGGGCGAGTCTTGACCTAAACTCTAAAGCAATCGAGTTCCGATCGAATCAGAAATCCAATCTATTAGCAGACTTTTATCATCCGACATAACCGGGGACCGTTATTACTAATCATAACTCACAGTCACAGGTCACATGTAAATTGGGTAACTGTACCATACAAATCCAAAACTAGTTGGCCAGTCGGTCACCCGACCGGTCGCTATAGAACTGTAGAACTAAGTAGTGCCGCAAAAATACTTCATATTTATTTTAAGATTTAAAAAAAATATTTTTACAATCTTACACAAAGCAACCTAGTCCCACAGTAAGATCAATTAGGCTTGTGTTGTAGGTGCTAAGCGACTATATATTTAATAGATAGATATATGTAGATAAAGTAAGTTAATTTTAGGTAGTATTTACATAGTTTATTTAAGTTTTTTTTGTCATGTAACTATTTTGTACCAATAAATCAAATTCTCATGTAGATAAATACTTAAATACATAGAAAACATCCATAACTCAGGAACAAATATCTGTGATAAACACACAAATACATACCTTGAACAGGATTCGAACCCGGGACCTCCTGCTTCGTAGTAATAATGACCAAATAATAAGAATACCAATGTATAAAATAAATAAAGAGGATACCAATGTTGTGTTTACGGGAAAGATAATCATTTATAGGCACTTTTATTTTATGTTCTCACTAGAAAGGGTACAAGAATGTAGTATTACTTAGAAAAATGCCATTGTTGTTACTATAAAATTATGCGCAAACGTCTATCCGGTATTTGCTATTAGTAAGCATTCGTAACTGTCCGATAAACACGAATAACCGATTGGGACTTCATTTTCATAAAGAATGCGAGTTTTTTAGGAAAGTGTAAAAGTATCGGCCACGTGTGAACGTGATAGGCTCATTATATTTATATTATACAGAGATTATAACGGTTAAGGTACTTAAGCAAGCAATAGGCTTGACAACACCTGATATTTAGAGTTTTCTATACTATGTAGATCAATTTAAATGCGATTTCAATGATTTTAAAATGGGAACAAATTCGGAGTTAATGGAAAAGTAAAATTATGTAAACAAACCTTTTTTTGTTTTACCTTGATTTCATTGCTTACGATCACGTAATTTTTAAGTATTTATCTCTAATTTCTTATTAGGGTCAAACAGATTTAGGGCAATGGGCTACTTTTCTGTGAACTAATGCCAACTATAAGGATTTAAAGAAAAAGATTTGCACCTGATGGTTTAACAAGAAAATTAGGTTTTAAAGTCCATTAATAACCCAAACCGTTAACTATTCTATTGTACACAGAAAAGTCGCGGTAACCCTAAATCTGTTTGACCCATACAGTAATTTTTAGTTAAAATATGCGTTAATTATAATTATGTGAAAACTAATTTATTCAATAATCTAACAATTTAATATTTTTTTTGCTTAAAAATGCATTGTCAGTCACCCATATTTGTACAGTTTATTATTTAATTTTCATACTTTAAAGGAGTTACTTATTTGATTTGTCCTACATTATTGTTAAAGCCAAGAGAGTGTTGTCGTCATTTTTAATGTTTACATACAATATTTTTATGAAATCCTACAGGCGCATACTTACCAAGTGGTTTAGAATTAATTTATGAAGAATATAAAAAAAATAAAGTCAGTCACATAACGTTTTTACTCCTTTTGGTCTCAGAAATCCGTGATTAAGATCTGGCGGGTTACTCGAGCCCACCGTGTATATAAGAGAGGTTTATGAAAATATTGTTAAAAGGAAACAAACTTCTCCCAATTATTTAAAAAGTCTACTTCCCGTCATTTCACGGAATGACGAAAACTTGACAGTTCTGAAAACTATTTGATGCGGCTAACCGCCCGTCCGTCATCCAAAAATACAATTCTTAAACATCTTCAGTTAAAATTAAACTTTATTGCATAGTATCAAACTACAAAATCGAAGAGTTCTAAAACACCTATCTTCCAAACGAATTTAGTTAAAAAAGAGCATAAAAGTCAATTGAAACATTGATTGTATGATCTTTTCATTCGAGTCGGTTTTTCAACGAAGCTTTGAACCATTTTAACTTATATTATAACGAATATCGTTTGTCTCTAAACTACGAGTGAAATTTGACTTTAATTTCTGAAGATAAGGTTTGAAATTGAAAAGAGTTTGTTGTATTTCCTTTCTAGCGTCTTTGAAGTGTTTCGTCCTGTGAGTTTTTATTTTATTTTATGGGTTCAATCAAAATTATGAAAATTTCTTAGGAATCGAGAAGTGGATGTCCACTTAGGAAATAAGTGTTTCTAAAAAAAACTGTTTCTGAAAGAACATAACATTTTTAGACACCGCTTTGTTGTCTGCTAAAAAATAAAAATAAATATTAAGAAAAAAAATTGAAAAAGAAAACTCCATTTCCATGACAGCGCTCCCCTAATATGCATATTAGCTAATTAATAAGTCTCGGTAGCTCAGTTGGTTAGGTGAGTTGGTATCCCGAAGTAACGAGTAGGAATCTCGTCCGTCCAACCTTTTTTTCCATTTCTAAACATCTGTACAATTTTTTGTAGGTATTTCGTTGATCCTGGGACGGCTATGAGGAAGGCTAACCGCTAAGTCAGTCGGTTCAAATTGGCGCCGGTCCAGAATTGAAATAACCATTTGATTTACGTGACGTATTCGAGTGCGCATTGCTCCAGACGATAGCTCCAGAAATAATGCTCTCCAGACAATATACAATACTTTGTAAGATTTATTCCCATGTGTTGTAGTATATTTTTTGCATGTTCACAATTATTGACATAAGCGGTGGCACTGGGGGCAGGGTAAAAGTCTTACGCAAGCCGGAGCTTAATTTGGATTAAAATGGCTTCATTAGCTGTAAGAAAACTGCTCAGGTGCCTGTCAGGCAAGCCGACAGTGCCACTGACAGGCATAGGAATCCAGGGGCATTTTATGACAAGTAGGGAGTTAAATATCGATAAACTAAAATATTGATGATTTTTCCATATACTAGGGATCACTCTCAAGTTTATACCTATGTGTTAACTTTTTTCCACGCCAAATAGCCCCCCCAACAATATCTTCAACAAAAACAAATCCTCTTGGTCAAGACAAGTTTGGTGTTTCGTATATAGGTGGAAACAATTTGCCTATTTAGAAAGTGGTCTTGATTCAAGTAAAATATATCTTGGGCTAAAGATATACAGACTGTTTCCTGTAATAGGAGCAATAAATTAAAACGTAGATTCTACTCCTCAAACAACAACTTTTTTGTTCAACAACTTTAAAAAAAGATGTATTTTGTAGATTGCCTCTTTTTCATACAATTTAAATAGTATTTTCAATGTACGTTAAAATCCGTCTATTTGACATTGCTTGTCACCCTACAGACATAATCAATGTTGGAATACATTGCGTGTTCGGAAAAACTTTAAAGTGTCCTAAAAATCAAACCATAAGTTATTTTTAAAAGTCCCTGAACAAACGTTGTCTGGTTTGAGGAGTAGAATCTACGTTTTAATTTATTGCTCCTATTACAGGAAACACCCGGTATAATTAGGTATTAATGAAAATATACATAATAAGGAAATATAATAAACTTACCTATATACGTATAAATTAAAACTAAAATTTAAAAATATTACATAACAAACTAATAAAAACTGTACATATTTACAAGTAAAAAATTCTTCTATTCTTGGCTCAAGATATTCTTTTTTTCCGTGATCGCTATGTGCGAAGTGCATGGTGGGGGTAACGAGAACGATCGCAGTGCTCAATGTGACAAGAAATGAAACTGCAAATCCCCTGTCTGCTGTCAAAATAGTGAATCAGCCAGTTACATTTCATATAAGCAAGGAATAACAACCTATTTATAAAAAAGGAAAAAAAGAGATTGACCACCTGCCCAAGAGATGGCGCCACAACAATCATGCACACAGCGACACAATACAACTCAATCAGACACCGGGGAGTGGTTAAAAAAAATTGAATCATACAAAAATATGCAGAATGAAGCTAAATAAAAGTTATAAATGGCATTTTCACGACTGTGCCTCAAATAGTACAGTAGAATTAAACGAATTGTTTGATGTGATTGTGACCTTGTGTCATCCTTGAATTCCTTCAAAATACGGATCTTCTGAAACGAAAACATGTTATCGTCTGCGCGTTATATTCAAGGACGTTTGAACTAACAGATCTTCAATCTCTTTCACTCGGTTTAAGACGAGTTCCTTTTTTATACCACGACGGTGGCAAACAAGCATACCGCTGATGGCACTGACTTAGGAATAAAGAGACACGGTCTCATCGCGATTTAGTACCGAAACCAGTGTCGCCACGTTCAAACATGTGTGCATTTCATCTACATATATAATATTGTATGTATTAGGGTTACACACACATAGATCAAGTCCACTACGTGGAGTCTTATACTGTGGTTGGTGCACATACAAGATACATGGATTATAATTACACAATAACCATGTCAACGAACGCTTCCGTGTTTGTGTTCGTACCTCCTTGAGCCAAAAAATCATATCTTCATACGATATTTTTATCACATACGACTTTTTACTTTAAATGGAACTTTGACAAACATTCAAACCTTCATTCTTCCATTCATTCATTCGATAGAGATGGGAAGTGCAAAAATAGTTTCTATCGATACCAAATTTTATAGACTTACTTCGACTTTGAAACTATCTCCTACTAAGGTTAACTAGAATAGATAAGTTCGCCTTTGTACCTACTTTGTTTCTTTCCTACATCATGTTTGTATTCTTACTTCTTTTGTGTAAAATAAAGTGTAAACATACGTACAGTACGTATCTCGTGTAGTAGTAGTAGTAGTTAAGTTAAGTATGTAGAGCATGACATTTATCTTTACTTCACAAGTCCTGAGATGTCGAGACCGAAGACGAGTGAAAATGGTAAAAAAAACATATCCGCTAGTGTGTCAAACGACGATTTTCACTAATGTTATAAAAAAATTACAATATAACAAATATTGAATTTAAACTTTCGTGAGACATATTAACACTATTATCACTGCATGCGGCTGTACTCACTTGTGTTGTGTGTGACTAAACACAAGTGAGTACAGCCGCATGCAGTGATAATATAACAAATCTTGTTTACTTTGAAATTAATTGAGTAGGTAGGTACAGTCAGCACCAATAGTATCTTCCTACACGAAGACCTACAAATAAGAGCGTATCACATATATTTGCGGCCTTCGTGTAGGATCTAAGGTAAGTATTATTTTATATTTAATGAAAATCACACCCCGGTGAATTTACTCATTAATTATGTACATCTGACATGATCTGACTACATATTTAAATTTTTTACCTAAACTTCAAAACTGAAGTCCCCTGCAGAATGTATAATGCTAACTCTTTTCCTTGTTAGCACTATCTTCACTGATTTAAGTAATTATCATATTTATTCTACCTGTGTCTGACAACCTATTAATCCTAAAATATCATCTTATCGCAAAAATGTATCTAAAATATATGGTCTCATCCGGTAGAAAGCATAAAAAATGTGACCAACTAATACTATAGTCACGGAAACGACACGTGAAGTTATTTAAAATCAATTACGTATTCGTACATAATTGTGACGTTTTCAAGTCAAAGGTAGTTACATAATTATCGGTTGTAAATAAGGCGTTAATGTCTTAAAAGTTCATTTAGAAATAAACTTTATTAACAACTGACAATGATTGTACCTTTGACTTGAAATGGTCACAATTACATATATGTTATTTTAGTACACCAAAATATCGATACATTACAATTAAACATATCGACTTATTCGCAGCTCTATTTCGTTCATCACTGAAAATATTTTGACACGTTATTTCAATTTTGCGAGTACTGTCATATTCCACATGTTTATTGTCCATTGCGTGGTAGCCTCGATAACATCAAAGGGGAATGTACACAAAACAAGCAATCGATGTCATTTGAATGCCAAGCAATGGAAAACGTATTTTAATATTTTACGCTCTTATCTTTATTGAAATAAATAGTGATTAGTCTTTCCAGTGATAACTAACGTCACAGTTTCGCAAATTCACAGTCGTACTGCGGTTTTTACACGTAATTATGGCACAAATCGGCATTTTATTTTGCTATTTATACCATATTGGTTGTCATGCAACTGACAATATATGATCACGTTTCTTGATCGCCTCGATCAAGATTCAGAGACAAGCTTGCAGCTGTCAAACCACTTCTCTTTATAATTCAGATTTCTATGGCTGATGGTAAGCAGCTACCGTGACCTATGGACGCCTGGAACTCCAGAGGTGCGTGTGCGTTGCCGACCCTTTACAAAAAGGAGGATTCACTGTTAACGGCTAAAGGAACACGCGATTCTGAATAAAAATACATAAAACGATTAAGATTGAAAAATAAGTGGAAGTAACAAAATAAAAATTTTACAATTGTTTTTCTACACAATCTCCATTTAGTTAGGGAGGCGAATAGGGGAATTTTCGGCAATACTCGAGCGTGGCAGTTTAAGATATGAGAGATACCTTAGACCTAATAGAACAACCTTGTAAAGTATTTAGCTCTATATGTAGTGACGCGCGCCTAGGATAGACGATCAGATTAGTAAAAAAAAAATGGATAGTCTGAAATACTCCAGCGCGTCAGTTTAAGATATTGGGGGTTGATTTTAGTGTTTAAAGACTAAATTTAACTAATCTGACGATAAATCCTTGACGCCGCCGAGTTATAGGGTCGCGAACTTGTAAAAAAAAAACGTTAATCCGGCATTCTCGAGCGCGATTTTTTTTTATTTTGTTTTGAAGAATATAATCTAAAACTTACTAAAAATACAAAATCTGCCGGTTTCCGCATGACCGGAAGTGTGGAGGAGCCATTTCGTCTTCCTAAGAACGCGTTACGGCATATAAGTCGCGAACGATACATTTTACAAAAAAAAGTTTAAATAAACAAAAAAGGTAATTTTATTTTACACAAAAAAGGTGTCTTTACATTTTTGTCCGAAGTTAAAACTTTTAGACTTGAAAGTTAAACCTTTTTCGGTCAGATTAAGAGAACCCACCAACATTTTTGTCAGATTAAAAAAATATGCTTTCAGGATACCGAGATAAACCTCCCCTATGAAAATCTGACGCGCTCGAGTATTTCAAAAAAACTTTTTTTTTTGCATTTTCAAAAATTCATCGTAACTTATCGTCACGCCGAAATCGTCAGTTTTTTTAAAGGGAGCTTCCTTGGGGCCTACTTAACACCCCTTCCGAAAATCTGACGCGCTCGAGTAAATTTTTTTTTTTTGCATTTTTGACTACTTTATATGCCTACCCCCACCACGCAAACCGGCAGATTAGTATACCGTTGTTATCAGAGGCACTCGGGGCATACGTAGTATGAATATCTGACGCGCTCGAGAATGCCCAAGTAACTGTTTTTTTTAACATTTTTGAAAAACCGTACACGCCAAACCCACCGCTAAAATGGTTTTTGCCATACGAGCTTTTCTTTTCGAAATTATTTTATCTTTCGATTTTGATAGGTCTCGACGGCGCCGTTGAATTACGCCATTTAGCTACCTCGCCTCCCTAACTAATTGGTTTTAATCTCCTTGGTCATATTTATATAGGCAGCGATTTCTTTGACGTCATTGTACTTCCGTTCAATTGATGGCTTTTGAGAAATTGGTCGTTTATTTTTGGATTATTTACAGCGGGCGTTTTGCATGTGTCTGCTGTTTTATTTAGAATGTAGATCTTTATGTATTAAATAATATTTTTTATTTCGGACCATACGGGTGCAGTTTCCGAATTTTAACACAAATAAATTAATTATTAATCAGAGTTCAAAGGCATGAAAAAATTCAAAATAATGACAAAGATGATGGTGGAGTCATATAGGATATGGCTTTGGCCTTAGAATTATAGATATAGGTATAAATAATTTAATGATAATGAATAAAGATGATCATGTTTTATTGTAACTTTTTTTATGTACAATAAAGTGTTTACATACATACATACATACATGATGTGAATATAGTTGCATTTGGTGACAGACATGAAATTTATTAAAAAGAAACTACATACGTATCCAGTACAAAATATTATTTCTGATATCGAAATCGGCTACCAATTTTGTTATGAAATGGGAGTAACGGCAGCAAGTAACTCGATATTGCAATTGTATCCACATAACATGGCATTATGGCAATTGCCCTCAAAACTCAAAAACCTACAGGCCATTAGACGATGATATTATGACCATAAAAAAATAATTAACACATGCGTTACTTAAGCGATTGCGTAAAAAATGATAAAACTTCGATAGTATCCATCCTATATTGGAGTTGCGTTAAAATAAATAATACATTGACAGTAATTTTACCTTTTATAACCGACTTCAAAAAAATGAGGAGGATCTCAATTCGACTGGTTTTTTTATTATTGTAGACTTGGAATTTTAACTTACGTTTTGCTCAACATTAATTAGACTATACGATTTTAAGCTAACATGGTCATTAACATTACAGAAACTATTAGTTAACTTAATTAATAAAACTATCGACAAAACAAACACACATGGTAAATCATCATCATCATCTCAGCCATAAGACGTCCACTGCTGAACATAGGCCTCCTCTTTAAGGGGGGGGGGGGGGGGTTTACCATACGCGCCAGCTGCGCCTGCGCAGTTTTTTTTGTTTATTGTTGTTTAGACTTTCGGAAGATGCTGCTGCCCATCTCCCGGTATATTCCCTTAGCAGACTCCTACTGCAACCACGGGACGATATGGTGGGGGACAATTCTAAGGCCGAGCTCCCCACGGTTTGCACGCGACGGCATGGTAAATACTTTAAATTTTAAATAGTTTCTGTAACAGGCTACTTTCTTATGAAGTCAAATCAGCTACTCTTTAGGAAACATCAAAACGATTTGTGTTTATACGGGAGACTAATATTGTGACGTCACAATACTACATGATGAATACATCTTCTTTATAAAAATTTTAACCATTATAAAATCATTTAAAGCGCAAACACACGATATACCTGGATTTTCCCGTGTATTTTTGAAATTATGATTTTATGAATGCAACGAAACAATTAAGTTTATTTACTGAAAAGTACCCTATAAATTATCCTTCTAGATTTGTCCTTCTTCTCAGTTCAGTCGGGCAGCCCTTCACCCTACATGCTATATTTAGAGAGGCAGTGACCTGCGATCGCGTCTTTGTGCGCAGGAGCACAGGGCGGACACGCATGTGTGTACATGGCACGTCTGTACAGTGAAATGTTCAACGTGTGCGTGAGTTAACCTTCAACCTGGTTGGTAACCTACTACGAAAATGGAATAAGGCTAATAAAGCCGGTGCAGGGCCCATCTGTCAGGTTGGAAGGTGTAATTAAAGGTAGGGCCCGTAGGGAGCTGAAGGAGGGAAGGGAGAGGCAGGGTACAGAACAGATTGGGCCCTGAAAATCGTAATGTCTGATACCGGTTTCAAAAAACAAAAACAAGCCATAATAAAAAAATAAATTAAAATAACTAAACTAAACTAATATTAAAATAAAATAAATTAAAACTAAATACAACTATAAATATATAAAACTACCTAAAAACTTACCTAAAATCCCAGTTACAAAAAGAATACCCCCTCCAAGAGGTCCCCCTGCGGCAGGGAACCCATAACGCTGGCCGAGTTACCTCTTTGTATTGCCAACGAGATGCGCTGGCAGAGGTAAGTGCCAGCTCTAGGGTCCCCTGAAGCGTCGACCAGCCGTTTTGACAGGGCTCCCATAAAACTTTTCATATCAGCCGACCAAGGACCCATTGTCTCGACTGCGAGCGCCGCAAACTCATAGTCTTTCAGTAAAGACGAGTATTTGCGGCGCTTTAGTAGTTGGGCTTGGTCGGCTGCAGCGCCGGCCTGTGACTGTGAGAGGGTACCCTGAATGTGGGACTGCGCAAAGGGGCCTTCCTAGTTTCCACGGCACTAGAGTGGCTCCGTCGGGCCGCTTGCCATCGCTTCTCACCATGCCAGCCGGTTCAAGGCTTGCAGGCACGGAAACGGCAGCAAGCGAGCGACGGACCAAATCGTTAATAGTGCCGTGGCGATATAGACGGGCGGCGCTTCTTGTGCAGGAGAGCCTATGTCGACCCAGCTGATCCACGCTTTTGCCGCTATAACAAATAGATCAACTTGTACTCCAGAGTCCACAGTTTTTATAAAGAATAAATAAGAAACCGGACCCTAATTTTTCCTGTGGGGAATATGGGGACCTGAATCATTTTTTCTTCACTTGTGTACTTTACAACCGATGTGATTTTCTTTCGAATCTTGTATTACATCACATCCCATTTCCCACATCCATTGTTTACTTTTCATTAATTCTTATGATATTTATATATTTTTTTTAACTGGAAAAATGTTTTATATTAGCATATTAGGGTACCTGTACCTACCTCCCCTACACATGAGTCGGGGGGTGAATTTTTTTTCGCTCCAACCCTGTCGTTTATAAAATAATATGTGTATTTCTAGAAAAAAACATGATATCAAATATAATTAAATGATAGTATCTTATATTTACAATAATCCTGTAAACCCAATCCAAAAATCCAAATCCTTTCTTTTCCAAATTTCTCGTAGTTCTTATCAGTTTCCCAAACTTTTAATCTACGTAAAAGCGGTATTACACATTGCAACCTGCAGGGCCCAATCTGTTGTGTACCCTGCCTCTTCCTACCCCTCCTTCAGCTCCCTACGGGCCCTACCTTCAATTACACCTTCCAACCTGACAGATTGGGCCCTGCAGGTTGCAATGTGTAATACCGCTTTAACATTGACCAAGTCACTTAAAGCCACAACAAAAGAAAAAAACCGGCCAAGTGCGAGTCGGACTCGCGCAGGAAGGGTTCCGTGCCATTATCTATAATAAAAACTAGCTACTACGTCGTATCTGCCTAAGTACGTAGTATTTTGGAGATAACTCAAAAACGCCTAAACCGATAATGTTCAAAATAATTTTCGTTGAAAGAATATTCAAAGGTGTATCTTCTTGAATGTTTTTGTTATTCGCATATTCGCTGTGTGCATGATTGTGGCGCCATCTCTTGGGCAGGTGGTCAATCTCTTTTTTTTCCTTTTTTATAAGTAGGTTGTATTCCTTGCTTATATGAAATGTAACTGGCTGATTCACTATTTTGACAGCAGACAGGGGATTCGCAGTTTCATTTCTTGTCACATTGAGCACTGTGATCGTTCTCGTTACCCCCACCATGCACTTCGCACATAGCGAATAAGTAGGTGCAGTCAATTACCGATATTGGCTGTGTGCATGAGTGTGGCGCCATCTCTTGAGCAGGGGGTGAAAGGGTTTTTTCTTTTTTATTAATGGCATAGGTACTCCTTGCTTATATGAAATGTCACTGGCTGATTCACTATTTTGACAGTTGGCCCTACGGGTGGTGTCAAATATTTTGAAATGTGATATTGACAAGAGCCCAATTGGGATTGTTAATTTTTTTTGGAAATGTATATTTCCAAAACCATTTCGAGGTCTACGTTTATCGATCATCTTTTGATTAATATTTCGCGAAATTAATGTGTGGATTCGGATATTTTCGCAAAAATATGAATGACCTTTGTTTGACTTTGTCCTCACAACCACCATGTAAAACCTCTTAGTAAAACCTTTGTAAGCATTCCTATAAAAATAAAATCAATGTCATACGCTACGTCATTGTCAAATATGTAAACAGAAATTTGTAAACAAACACTACCCCAACGTATTTAAGTGAAAAAGTAAGTATTAATTACAGAAATTAAGCCAAAAGTGCAATAATAATCAATGACTAATCTTTTAAAATGTATAAAAGCTTACAAGTAATCGTATTGTCCTGTCTCACATAAGTATTTTGGTTCATCTTATTTCAATCAAATTATAGTTTGAACTTGATTCGATTTACTCCAGCATACAGATATTTTCCAACTTGGGTATGTTTCTTGAGTCGGCTTTTACAAAATTAAGCGCCATGTGTATTATTTCTTGCGCTTTACAAATAAGATTTGAATTTGTATATTTTTCGCGGTCAAGAGAAGTGCGAAGTGATGTACCAATACGTCAATCTTGACGTGACAGCGGCAGTTGACGACAAGCAAGGGTTTTTTTTATACGAATTTTTGACTTTGTCAATGCTATTCAGCCTGAGACTGTAACTTACAAGACATCGTATCAGATTTTTTATTTTAATTATAATAAAATAACTAAGCTGTTTTAAGCTAAACAAATCAAATTGATATCTTAAAATGGCCTATAATTTCAGAATAAATTATCAAAATGGGGGGTAAAAAAATATGAACAATCCCAATTTCTTGTTACATTGTGCGCTGCGATCGTTCACGTTACCCCCACCATGCACTTCGCACATAGCGAATAGGTAAGCGACCGAGATGTTAAATAAGCTTGACACGACTTTAAACTGTCAAGAAAACAACTGCTATAGGTACTACACAGATTATAGACTATACTATGTAGTACTAACTGCGCAATTAGTATAAATAAAATCACACTATTGATCTAGATTTAATAGTATTTAATGAGTTGTGTAACTTGTATGTGAGTAAGTGAGTTGTGACGATGAATCGTGGAACCGGCGTGTGTCAGTTGACATGTGAATCAATCACGAGACACAACCAGTGTAACGTGAACCGCCGCCGGTTACTAACAACAACACGACTTTGGTCATACCTCAACGAGACGAGATTTTGATAGATTTTTTAAATGTTACTAAAAATATTTAAAAGATATCACGTGTAGTTTCAAATTGTCCTCGATGGAAAGAACGAAGACTGACGGTTTGTATGTTTGTGCATATAAACAGAATTCGGCGATATCAGCATTGCGATACAACGAGGAAATGCCGCCAGCATCCTTGGTACAATGCCGCAAGGGCCTAGTTTAGATTTGAGCTAGTTATTAATTTAGTTTAGTATTTGTACTGTAGTACCTCTGTATATTTAATTATGTAAATAAATGTTTTGATGAACAGAATTCATCCTTACTTATCATGTAAACAAAACACTTCTCAAAGACATTATTACACTTTCCTCTGGGAGTATCACTTAAAATGTTGCTACATACTTAAGAGGCCTTATTCCCTATACGCGCATATTTTGCGAAAACCTTAATTTTCTTTTGAGGATATGGCAAAAATACTGAGTGCTTTTAACTTAACTTTTTATGTATATGATAGTCCGTACCTTTATCTAGACGGCCACCGGAAAAAAAATACCATTTTTGAACAAAAATTAGGAAAAACATGGCTTCTCTTGGAAGGCCTTTCCGGAATTTGCAGATATACATGTCGTTTTGTTTTAGGATAACTCAAACATAGAGAACATTTCTTATAAAATTTGAATACAATTTCATTCAGCACAAAATTTTTAAGACGGCCACCGCAAAAAAAAAATATTTCATCTTGGATAATAGAGAAAATACTCTCTGAATACTTGTAAATTTTTGATTAAAACAGGGTTACATAAAAAAATTTTCACGGAAATCCTATTATTATTCTGCCTTAAAAATATAAACATAGCAAAGTTCAACTATGCATCTACCATGAAAAAAAAATCATTACTGTAACCCTAAATTTACTTATGGTAGAATTTTTTAAAGATGACTCTAAATCCCCTCAAAACTTGACAAAACACACCGCGCCGCCGTCTCTGGCTCAGTATGGAACGAGAGCTCGTAGACGACGGACCTGTGTTAAATCGTCCCGCGCGCATTACGTAAGTTTGCCACATAGCTACACTCAGAGGTCACCTAAATCGGGTAATCTTCTATGGTATTGTCAACACGTAGTGACCTGCTTCCATTGCCCTATAGTTGCGAGAAGTATGCAGCACTGCGAATGAATTACCAAGATCCTTACTTTCTTTATTTTATTATTACTTTATTTATTGAGGTTTAGTTGATCACTGATTATGTTTATCACTCACTTAGCTTGACGAGCACTCCCGCTTTACATGAGGTCCAGGGTCTCATGATGGAGCCAGGAGTTGCTCACCAGAACTGCCTATATACCCATCACAACTCCATCGTGTTTGGGCTCATTAGCCTTAGCTTGACGAGCACTTTCACTTGCGATCGGGTCCAGGGTCTCATGATGGAGTCAGGGCTTGGTCACTAGAACTGCCTATATACTCATCACAACTCCATCGTGTTTGGGCTCATTAGACTTAGCTTGACGAGCACTTCCGCTTGAGATGAGGTCCAGGGTCTCATGATGGAGTCAGGAGTTGGTCACTAGAACTGCCTATCTACTCATCACAACTCCATCGTGTTTGGGCTCATTAGCCTTAGCTTGACGAGCACTTTCACTTGAGATCGGGTCCAGGGTCTCATGATGGAGTCAGGAGTTAATTACCGGAACTGCCTATCTACTCATCACAACTCCATCGTGTTTGGGCTCGTTAGACTTAGCTTGACGAGCACTCCCACTTGAGATGAGGTACAGGGTCTCATGATGGAGTCAGTCATTTTGAAACAGACATAATTTTTGAAATCTAGAGCCCCTAATTATCCGAAAACGACTACCATGACGATTTTTCACAAAAGTGTATGCCCGCCATCTTGGATTTTGAAACGGACATAATTTTAGGTAGATTTCGAAAATCGAGTCTACCTATTCATTTCTTCGACACAATCTAATTTTGAAAAAATTTCTTTACAGAAGGTCTAGTTTTTGACCCCCAGATTCCAAAATGACCACTGGTTCAAAAGTTTATATATATATAAATTATGTATGTATGTATATATCCGCAGCCCGATTCTGTCATCACGATAGCGGTCGCATCTTTGCTCCTATTGCTTTTGAAACTTGGTACAAAAATCGCCCTGGTTGATACCTAGGACAAGTTCGTGAATGGGCGGAATAGGGCCAAAGGGACGGGAGAGGCCTCACTTTTTATGAAATCAGTTTTTCGGAAATAACTTTTTTCCTATGGAAAATATACCATTTGTTTTTCTTTTATATGGCGTTGGACCTGAATATATATAACTCTTTTAATCGTATCTTTAAGAAAATATCGTTAATTTTAGTCGAAATTAAAAAAAAACCTAAATTTTTCTGGAGAAAATTCTTAACTCCTAAACCGTGAATAATTTTATGTCAGCAATATTTTTTATCGAAAGGTAATTTTTTTTCTTAAATATTCAAAAACTATGTCTGTCAGAAAAATGCATAGTTTTCGAAAAAAAAAAATCTGAAAGTGCGGATTTTGGCCTTGTTTAGTAGGTCAAAATTCTTGTGCCCGACTTTTACTGTTAAATTCATGTTAAATATTACTTACATTATTATTATTATATTAGCCTATTTGAGTGTCCCACTGCTGGGCAAAGGCCTCTCCCCTGGATCTCCATATCTCCATTACTTACATAGGTCGTACAAAAAAAAATTGTAAAAAAAAACTTTGAACTGGTATCCCATGCGGTACCATGCAGCGCCCTTATCCATTCATCCACAAGGACAAGATGCGAAATCTACCTGTGCGTTCCCCTTGCGGGGACGGAATTTTTTAAATCTAGAGCCCCTAATTAGCCGAACACGACTACCATGACGATTTTTACGAAAAAATTATACGGCCGCCATCTTGGATTTTAAAACAGACATTATTTTCGAAATCTGCACACCCAAATTAGTCGAAAACGACTACCATGACGATTTTTACGAAAAAAGTATACGGCCGCCATCTCGGATTTTAAAACAGACATTATTTTCGTAATCTGCACACCCGAATTAGTCGAAAACGACTACCATGACGATTTTTACGAAAAAAATATATGGCCGCCATCTTGGATTTTAAAACAGACATTATTTTCGTAATCTGCACACCCGAATTAGTCGAAAACGACTACCATGACGATTTTTACGAAAAAAGTATACGGCCGCCATCTTGGATTTTAAATCAGACATTATTTTCGTAATCTGCACACCCGAATTAGTCGAAAACGACTACCATGACGATTTTTACGAAAAAAGTATATGACCGCCATCTTTGATTTTAAAACAGACATTATTTTCGTAATCTGCACACCCGAATTAGTTGAAAACGACTACCATGACGATTTTTACGAAAAAAGTATATGGCCGCCATCTTGGATTTTAAAACAGACATTATTTTCGTAATCTGCACACCCGAATTAGTCGAAAACGACTACCATGACGATTTTTACGAAAAAAGTATACGGCCGCCATCTTGGATTTTAAAACAGACATTATTTTCGTAATCTGCACACCCGAATTAGTCGAAAACGACTACCATGACGATTTTTACGAAAAAAGTATATGGCCGCCATCTTGGATTTTAAAACAGACATTATTTTCGTAATCTGCACACCCGAATTAGTCGAAAACGACTACCATGACGATTTTTACGAAAAAAGTATATGGCCGCCATCTTGGATTTTAAATCAGACATTATTTTCGTAATCTGCACACCCGAATTAGTCGAAAACGACTACCATGACGATTTTTACGAAAAAAGTATATGACCGCCATCTTTGATTTTAAAACAGACATTATTTTCGTAATCTGCACACCCGAATTAGTCGAAAACGACTACCATGACGATTTTTACGAAAAAAAAAATGGCCGCCATCTTGGATTTTAAAACAGACATTATTTTCGTAATCTGCACACCCGAATTAGTCGAAAAGGACTACCATGACGATTTTTACGAAAAAAGTATACGGCCGCCATCTTGGATTTTAAAACAGACATTATTTTCGTAATCTGCACACCCGAATTAGTCGAAAACGACTACCATGACGATTTTTACGAAAAAAGTATATGGCCGCCATCTTAGATTTTAAAACAGACATTATTTTCGTAATCTGCACACCCGAATTAGTCGAAAACGACTACCATGACGATTTTTACGAAAAAAGTATATGGCCGCCATCTTGGATTTTAAATCAGACATTATTTTCGTAATCTGCACACCCGAATTAGTCGAAAACGACTACCATGACGATTTTTACGAAAAAAGTATATGACCGCCATCTTTGATTTTAAAACAGACATTATTTTCGTAATCTGCACACCCGAATTAGTCGAAAACGACTACCATGACGATTTTTACGAAAAAAGTATATGGCCGCCATCTTGGATTTGAAAACGACCTAATTTTTAAAATTCCCACCCTCAAATTAGCAGAAAATGACTACCATGACGATTTTTCACAAAAAGTGTATGACCGCCATCTTGGATTTTAAAACAGATATAATTTTTAAAATTCACACCCTCACCCTTCACCTTAGCCTAAAACAACTACCAGACCTTACCCTCTACCCTCATCTCTTACCATAAGGCAGGCCGTGCGCTAGTTTGCCACCACATATAAAAAAAATCTACTCCAGATATAATGGCGAACTTAGGTAAAATGCAAATGACCGGTCGGGCCGCTCAATCATATCTGATGGTGACAGTACAGTCGCCATCAGATATATATCGGAGCGGCCAAGGTGGTCACAAATATCTGAACAACGCCTCTATTGTCAAGGCAATAAAGTGCATGTTCAGATATTTTTGAGTACCGTGGCCGCTCCGATATATTTGATGGCGACTGTACATGCACTCTGTAAGGTACAGTTGCCATCAAATATATCGGAGCAGCAAAGGTACTCAAAAATATCTGAACGTGCACTTTATCGCCTTGACAATAGAGGCGTTGTTCAGATACTTCAGATATTTATAACCACCTTCACCGTTCCGATCTATCTGATAGCGACTGTACCTCCAACAGGCCTATTGATTTTAGTTGCGTATTTAATTCTCTCTTCCATGTAAAAGAAAATAAAAAGTCTGTACAACTTATGCGTAAAAATAATTTTGCTTGTAATTGAAGTTGAAAACGATCAAGACTATTGAAGCGTGCGTATCGTCCTTGTTATTGCCAGCGGCCGTGTACTGAGCGCTAACGCCATCTATCGAGTAAGAAATCGTGAAATTGAGGAACGTTCACGGGACTAAGGCCTCTTAAACATACTCACAAAGAATTGAATTTAACCAAGTAACCATTGAGAAATAGGTACTATTTTAATTAGATTTTCTTCATTAATTAAACAGTACAATCTACGTTTAATTTTTTTGCGCGTATTACATGCCACACCCTGTATATCTGATAGATATTTGTATGTTTATATACTATACACGGTGTAACATGTGGAAACAAAGATTTGAACCACGCATTTCTGAGGTGAATAGAAGAAAAAAACATTATATGACTTTACGTCAAATACGCCAAAAAAAAATTTTTGTTTTTTTTTTTGTTTTTTTAATGCTTTTGTACATAATAAGTAAGTCTCATTGGGAAAATTATCGGTTTAAATGAATTTCTATATTTTTTTAATAAGAAATAGTTTAAAAAATGGTTGTCTGTAAAGGCGGTTTACGGACTATAATTTTGCGTGATAACGTAATAAGAAAACATTGATGTTTTCACTTCCATCGGCAGTCCCTATAACAGCCAATTTTTCCTAACCTATTCTTGTAGCAGTTTTTTGTGTAGAGGTTCGCAGCTCTAACCTAACCTAACCTACTCTGGTTGCAGTTTTTTTAATGTAGGGGTCGCAGCTCTAACCTAACCTAACCTATTGTGTCAGCAGTTTTTTGTGTAGACGACTGTAAATAGCTACCCCCCAACGTATAACCTCCTTTTTTGTAATCGATTGAAAATAATTAGTAGTCTGTCCGGAAAGAGAAGTGTCGTAGAATGTATGAGCTCCCATATAAACCACAACACTCCTCTTTCCGAACAAACTCTAGGTGACCGCTTGCTAACGGCCCTTTGATTATTGAACCAACCGGATGCGACACGCGCTCTCATTTCTATCGGAAAAAGTCTGCCGTTTTTTGCGGGGGAGGGGAACGTCAAATGTATGCGAAACGTCAAAATAGCCACGTTAAATAAACGTCAGTCCATACAATGAGTATGACCACTGGTCATACATTTTCGGCAGAGGGGAACTTCTTGGTTTAAAGCTCTAAGTAACGGCCTATTCCGAAATTCCAGTTTCGAACTTCGGTGTCTTCTCTTTCGTTAAAATAGCATGTATTCTGACAGGAGAGTGAGATCGACTTAAAATTTCAAAGTTCGGAGTAACCCGCCATCATGTGAAATATGGCCACATATAATACGCGAGAAAGAGTTTGTATATCAACTTTGTTGAAGTAAAAAAGTAAATTGAAAGTTGACACGTCAATCAATCAGTTGGCAGTTCTTTATTTATTGTCAAATGATTGTAAACAAACCGTAAAACTATTTTATGTATTCTTTTAATTATCTTTAGTATATATTCATATGTGTCCGACTCAAAATTAACATTTTCTCAAGCTGAATAACAAACTAAAGGTTAAAATTGAATTCACGGTAAATGTATATGATCGTCTTGTCAAACAGGCATATAACCGCGAACCACATCGATCGTCAAATCGTTTATTTGCGTCACTCTCTTTCGAATATGCAAGAGCGATAGAAACGGAGATAACGAAATGTCGAATTTCGAACTTCGCGGTAGGGCCCAAGGATACCAACCCACCGATAAAATGAACAGTCTGTTTCTGGTAATCTATCAACAAAATTAATTTTCGTCTATTGCTAGTGAATTTCTGAGTCCCTGCTAGGCTTTATACACAAAATCAAATCAAATACTTAAAATCGTCAGGTGACAAGCAAAACTCACTAATTACAAAAAAAAATAAACAAAAATCAACCTTGTTATGTTGTAAGTATGGTTCATTATGGCTATGAACTTGTGGTAGTACTTAGTGAGTTTTGCTTGTCACCTGACGAAATGAAATAGAGTAAAATACGAACCAACCTCTCATACACCATGGTACCCTAGTCCAACGATAAAATGTTTAGTAATGTTTCTGGGCAAGTTTGTCAAAGTTCATCTACCTCTATTATTACTAGTGATTTCTGAGCCCCTGGTCCCCTTCATACACAATAGTACATTACGCACCTAAGGCGGTAAAATAAAGAACGGCGCAGATCGCGGGTATTTGTGGCCCGAACCGAAGGTAAGGGCCATAAACAAGCGATCTGAGGCCTTCTTTATTACCGCCCGTGGTGCGTACACAATTTTACGTCTTCTCCTGGGTGTGAAGTGAGATTTGCCGCACCGCCCGTGGGCGGCAAATCTCACTTACTGCCCAGAGTGACGTAAAAATATTTATCACGTGACCCCACACGTTGTTCATCGATTTATAAGACGTTATCACGTCAAAAACAAAATTAAATCCGCTCGTTGAGGATCGAACTCGCGCCGATGGCATAGCAGACAGACATCTTTCCACTGCGCCACGCCCCGATTTGTAGGACTTGACGAAATTAGGCTAGATGTCAAGCGGATTTACGGTCTTACCTACTATGTATTCATTATACCCTGGTACAATCGAAACATAAAATTTTTGACCACGTGGTCCCAGCGGAACGCTACATTTGTTTGAACATGCCACCGTGTTCATCGATTTATAAGACGTTATCACGTCAAAAAATGTTTATTTTCACTTTGACATCTGTCAATAAAAGATGTCTTTAGACTACGCCCCATACTGGTGAAATCGCCATCTAAAAATCGTGTTTCGCTGAGTAACAATGAAAAAATGTGTTTTTTTTAATTGGTCGTAACTCGGAAACTAGGCAAAATTCAGGAAAGTTTGCATGACATTTTAGTCTTCAATTATGATCAGGAATACGCTGTTAGAATTATTCGGTTTCCTCATGTTACACCGGGTATACAGTCATGTTCATGTCTGAAAATATACATAACATTTAATACATAATAATTAATGTGACTAAAATCACAAAAATATGTAGGCACGACTCTATTACCAAGGCGTAAGGTTTTGGATACATGCTAATGTCACATTAAATGTATCCATATTTTTAGACGTGACCGTACCTACTGAGTGAATAGATATACCAAATAAAGTTAAAACTGGCCAAGGGCATATCGGGCCATGACATATATAGTTGCTTAACAATTACAAATAAAATCTATTTCATAAGATATATAAAACTGTTATATTTAAGATGCAATCATCTTTGTTTGTTTCATGACTTGAATCAAAACAAACAGAAAGGTCAAACGTAAACAGAGCTCAAGGTAAAATGGTTGATAATATACGCCGTTAGACGCACGTTGGATATATTTATAGGTTCGCGTGCTTTGACAGATTTAAAGGTATTAAAATATATTTACAATTTAAAACTTGTTTGGTTTTGACATGTTTTCAGAGTTAAGCTCGAATCACACCTAGCGGAATGGAGGCAGTAATGTATGGAGCTTTGTCGATGGTAGCTTAAATTTGTCTATGTCCTCCATACATTTACTGCCTCCATTCCGCTAGAAGCGGTATTACACATTGCAACCTGCAGGGCCCAATCTGTCACGTTGGAAGGTGTAATTGAAGGTAGGGCCCGTAGGGAGCTGAAGGAGGGGTAGGAAGAGGCAGGGTACACAACAGATTGGGCCCTGCAGGTTGCAATGTGTAATATCGCTTTAGGAGTGATTTGAGCCTTTGAGTAACGGTATTTAAAAAAAAAATATGTGGGAAGCCAAAACAATGTGAATAATGCTTAAGGCCTCTACAAACGTAAGCGATTAGTCACCTGTGATTTTTAATACATTGCTGTTTTAGATCTACCTAGACGGCAATGTCTCGAAATCGCGCGCGAGTTTTGTGTCAAAATTGCGCCGATTGTAGAGGCCATTATATGTTGAAATGCCGTAAAACGGCTATTACACATTGCAACCTGCAGGGCCCAATCTGTTGTGTACCCTGCCTCTTCCTACCCCTCCTTCAGCTCCCTACGGGCCCTACCTTCAATTACACCTTCCAACCTGACAGATTGGGCCCTGCAGGTTGCAATGTGTAATACCGCTTTAAGCGCTCTACCTTCGCAATATAAGATTGACATGAAATTTTTCTACGGCGTGTATGAGGAATATTTTGATAAATGGGACAATATTTTGTCCCTTGCCATACAAAGGTGTGTAAGTGCAAGGTCGTACGTTCTACTAAATTTAAAAATTCAGCTCAACAAAAATTTATAAGTATACAACTTATAACGCTATCTACTAGACCCAAGCCCAACTATAAGGGTCGCCACACACCTAGCGGTTTTCCTCGCGGAATTACCGGAAGTAGCGGAAATTTGTCTATGGTAGCGGAAATTTGTCTATGGTAGCAGATTTTTTGTATGGAAGCCATAGACAAATTACCGGAAGTAGAGGAAATTCATAGACAAAATGCTTAATTTGTCTATGAATTTCCGCTACTTCCGGTAATTCCGCGAGGAAAACCGCTAGGTGTGTGGCGACCCTAAAATATCGGTATCGGTACCATAAAGTAAAGGGTAAAGGTGTTACTTTCTAAAATTTTGAGATTTCTCCATCCCGATGTGGGTAATTTGCAGAAAAAATTTACCTTTACTTTTTTTTAAATTGATATATATTTTGAGTCTATCGCATGCAGAATCATGAGCTCTATCGAGTCTGATAGAATAAAAAAAATGTCCCAACTGTCCCAAAATTTACATACAAAAAAATTCGTTACGTTCATAAAAAAAGTGTAACGAAACTGAGAAATTATCAGTTTCGTTACATTTTTTTCATGAACGTACGTAAAAAAAAAGTAAAGGTACATTTTTTCTGCAAATTACCCAAGTACCGAAATTCCCAGTGCCGGTATGAATATAACTTATTCATCTTTTATATTTGCACTTGTCTCTTTTAAACCGTGCCTAATCGTTTATATGACTAAATTTAGTCATATAAACGTGCTGGTGTCTTTTATAGGATATTATTTGCTAGTTAAACCACACTAAAATTTAGCAGCGAAAGTGTAAACCGTCTCAAGTCTCTTATTTGCTTAAAAATTACACACATTATGTCAGTAAACTAGCGGTCTAAGATTAGAAATGTACTTTCTCGCTGTGCAGGTTAAGTATTATTTACTATTTATTATGATATTAACGTATTTAATACATATTTATTGACTTGACCGAGCGATAGCGTAGCGCATAGCGTATTAGATAGGTTTGTCTCGGTTTTAGCTTGGGCAAAATTGTTTTCGTACCTTACGGCGGCCGTTTTCATCTGCGGGTCGCGGTTTTCAACCGATTTCCGTGATTTTTTGGGAGCAGGTTCTAAATGAAAAAAATGTGTCTGCCGGCCCTGGGGCAGCTAAGGCCCTCAAAAGGCGCTAATACAAGGGTCTCGATGCCACTACAACTTAATGTTGCATTTGGAGTCGAGGCCATTGGTCCGTCGCATATGTTGTCGAGGTCAACCTTACGTGCACCAGCCTGCGCCACTCAGGACGCTGTGCTGCCAAACCTTCCCACTGAGAGGGCTCGATGTTGCATCTTTTCATGTGCCGTTTCTGAACACACATTATCAAAATTATTTCGTACACTTTCATTCATTGGCTATTTTTTGTAGTACAAACGTAAACTGGCGTTTATTACCTCACGGACGTCCCGATGATTTTGAACGACGTCCAAATCTAATTATGTTTCACTATTTTTCTTGTGTTGCATCACTGATTTTTCATGTGACTTTGACACACTAACTTGTAGAAAAAAAAACATAACCCCCTTGTTTTTAAATAAAAATTGATGTCTTTGGCTTGGTTCATCTAGCTCATAAATAATTATGTAAAAAATATGAGGGGGTTGAAAGATAACTCGAATGACGATATAACGATGGGTGAGAACAATAGGTTTTAGTAACTAATAACTACATATTATGCCACAATCTTAGACAAATCAACCTAGTCCAACAGTAAACTCAATAAGGTTCTGTTGTGAGTACTAGGCGATGATATATATAATAGATAGATATAATTAAATACATAGAAAACATCCATAACTCAGGAACTTTTATTTTTCTTTCTTTTTACTTTTTCACTTTCTAGGTATTATTCTTTCTTGGATTTTAAACTGACTGGATTTGTTTTCAGTAAGTATCACGTATCGCAGCGCCTCAGCTGTTGTAACGATCCTCATGTGGGATGTTTTATTTATGTTATTATAGTCATAACCTTTGCTAATTTTAATATGATGCATAGAAAATGAAGGTTGATTGACTAGGTAGCGGATTGAATGGCTGAGTGTCAAACGCGCCCATTAGGTTCCTTAGTTATGATTCATGCTATGTTTATTTTTACGTTGGTATGGGAACTAGCTATTTGTAGCAAGTGTACCAACATAAAATGTAATTCAAACTGAATTATTGCCAAAATAATTCCAATAACAACACATCGCATACTATTTTTCTCTCCAGCACATAAATAACATGACGCGGTTCGCGAATTCTGTTTCCTAACAGTTAATATTCGCGCGTCGAGCGCGCTGGACCGCTCCAGCCATGTTCAAAATATTCAAACGAAAAGGCGGGAAGGCCGAGCCCGAGTCGCCACGGAAACAGCCGAGCGGCGATGCCCCCGAGCACACCTCAGTCGACTCTCGGTCGCCCGAGAATAGCCCAACGAACGACACGCTCAGAAAAGATGTAGTGAACCTACTCATACCCGAAACGAATTACAACCAGAAGTCAGGCGTCGGCGCCATCTTTGAAATCATGGCGGGGAAAAGAAAGAAAAACAAAAGGAAAACGGCGCGTGCGGAGTCTTGCCGCGTCAGCCCGCAGAAAGAGACGCCCTGCAATTTGCAACGAAGCTTGTCCGATTGCGATCCGAAGCTGAAGGATGACGTTGTAGCCAGAAATACTCCCGCCCCGTCGACTGACGCAGATCCCGCGGAGTTTGTGAAGGCGCTGGTCCTGCAAAAGTACGCTCGCCCCGAGAAACACGTGTCGCTCGTGTACGTGTCCGACGCACCCGATGACTCGGAGAAGCGCCACGCCGAGGCACTGCTGCGGGAGATCGCGCGCAGCATAGACTGCACCATCGATGAAATCAAGGACATGGGAGCCAATGACAGCAAACAACATGTCTATGAAACTATTGACGATAGACACAAAACAAACAACAATAACTACAAAACCGAGCTTCAAGGCGAACTGGAGAAACTTCTGGAAAAAGAAAACAATGATAAAGTTAGTCTAGATTCCAAAGATGAAGAATCGCCCGCGTTTAAAAAGAAATCTAATTTAAAACTGCCCAAGTCTGATACTGAAGGTTGCTCAGATGACGATAGATCAGATTGCGGGAAAAAGCGCGTCATATTTAGTAAACATATCGTTTTCGATGATGGTGAACAGCAAACTGATGATAGCAACTCTTCCTTTGAATCGCTCACTTCAGAAGAAGACGAAGAATATCTAGAAGATTCTCTGCCAGACAACGACGAACTTCTAGGCGGTGTAGTAGTATCCAGTAGAAACGAAAATGAAATTAATAAAACAATAATAAACATTAACGAAAACGAAGAACCAGTAACAATCAAAGTTGTGGAGGAACTACAAAGAATATCTAGTGATAATAGTGACAGTGGATTCATAGATAGTGATAGACAGGATGACGAAACTAGTGTAGTGAAAAGTGAGAGTGAGAGCGAGGTCAGTGAGAGTGAGGAAGAAATAATAGAGATAATAGAAGAAGAGGTTAGCATAGAGTTTGACGGCAGCGAAGAAGCGGAAGATGACCGGTGAGTATTATAACTATAAGTTTACTAAAGAGAAAAGGTTTACTAAAAACTAAAAGTATACTAAACACTAAAAATTTCGGAAATAACTACATAATAACAGGAAATCATAATGATATTACGCGGATTACAGTATTTTGTTTATTCGTGTTGACAGTGACCTGATTCAAAGGGATTATGGGCTATAATAGCATCGCCAGCGGTTTTAAAATAGAATGCAACGCTGTTGAAATGTGGAACGATATGAATGCATAATAATAGCTGTAGTTTATTATAACAATAGCTTTCTCTGGTACTATTTGCGGATGCCTAGGTTCCTAATGTTCCTATTCAGCTTTGTAATCGAATATAATACTCGTAATAGAATTCCTTACGAAATCCATTTAGTCAATGTGAGAAAACATAACTATCATCCATTGTGGAAATTATTGAGTTAATGACGCTTAAAGCCAGTTAAAATAGTTAAAAATGTACCCCCGCAGAGCTAATTGCCTATCGTAAATCATTTTTAGGGATTTTAGGGTTTTTGCTACAAAGAAAATGAAGGAATCATAAACGAAAGTCTATAAACATTATCTTAGGTGTACCTTATCTCAGTTTATGTCAGTAGCTGTGAGTATGGGCACGTCAACAGTTTTCCTAGGAATGTCTGGGCTAATTTGGCCTCTTTTTTATAATCTGTAGGCAAGTCTGTAGGAAAAATGTTCAACTGTCGTAAAATTTGCGTCCGGACCAGAAAGTTGAATTCCTAAAATGTTGAAATCCCGAAATGTTGTCTTTCCCAGAATGTTGAATTTTTTTTAGATTCGAAAATGTTGAATTCTTATAATGTTGAAATGGGCCATTTTTTATATGGGGATTTGTGGCTTGGTAGTAGGTAGGATACTACTTACTCGTATTCTTACGTTGTATGTGAGAAAAAAACGAATCTTTAGGTGTATTTTTATGTCGAGAATAAAGTGATTTATAGCCAATGGTACCAACATCTGGAACGGTAGGCGGTAAGTGTCAATAAAAATAAACTTTTTTGGAATTTTATTGTGGCATTCACATAGATAAGTATGCTTTAACAAGTTTCTGTATAAAAATCTGGTAAGGGGTCTGGAGAAGTAAAATTTCAAAATCCGATTATTACTGATTACTAATAAAAGTAATGAAGTTATATACCTAGTTACAAAATACTTACAACTTGTAAAAAATATGATTTTATTTGCATGATAATTTAGCTTACATACAGAGTTAACAGTTTTCTCCGTAAAAAATGTTAATTTTAATCGAAATTTACTTTTTTCTACTCTATACTTTGTTATCTGAATGATTAATAAAATGTATCGTTCTTCGTTTTCAAATGCAATTTTTGTACATTAAGATGTTGTTTGTGCAATACAGTTAAAAAAATAAAAACATTACGTCAAAATATAATACGGTAGATGTATCATGTAAGTGTATTTAGAGACCTTGTGTTAAATCCACGTGTGCGCAGACAATGCTTTTATTGTTGTCAACTTTCGCGATTTCAATTATTAACAAAAAGTTAGTGTTTATATCGTTGTTAGTTACTGAGGTAATTAATTATAATTACGATTAAATAGCACGTGTGGCTTTTGCTGAACTCTTGATAGCTATAGTAATTTGCTCTACCCATTTATCTGAGCTCATGATATAAATTATGAACCACTGTTTTCAAGAATCATTTCTGTAATAATTTTTTTAACTTTATTTTAATTTAACCTTTCTGCAAGATTGCCAAGGGGTGGCATCTGGCATGTTATAAAAATTCGCGGCCCCTGTGGTATGGCACATTTTGATACGATACAGTGTAAAAAATGGGCCCTGGAGGAAAATTTTACGTAAAGGAAACATTCTTAAATTTTTATAAGGAACATTTTGCATTTACTGAACTTTCCAACTAATTTACCCGTACCTGGATGATTCAAAGCTAATAGACTTCACTATCAAAGAAAGATAACTTCATTGAAAATAATTAAATAAACGCATTTGTATTTTGTATTTGTATCAAACAAATAATAATGCGCAACTGAGCCCGATATAGTTTTAATTATAAACAAGCACGCACGTGGATCTTGTCACTCGTCAATACGTTAATTAAAACTACTTCGTCGTACCCTTACAATCATGAGCAATATTTCAACAAAGAACCTGTCGTAATAAATGAATAGGTAATGAGGGTAGGACATGCAAAACAATGCACAAATGGCGCTGAAATCTTAAAGTATGAATTAAATGATACAGGTGCCTAAAATTAAACATTTAAGTTGAAAATTAACCACATATCAAACGGAAGGAAGAATGTGAACTAGTATTAGGCGCCATCAAATATATCAGTGCGGCCAAGGTACTCAAAAATATCTGAACAATACAATACAATACAATACAAATACTCTTTATTGAACACCTCAAAAAGGAAACAGTACAGAAAATACAGCAAATTTAGAGGTAAACAACAGGCGGTCTTATCGCTAAAGAGCGATCTCTTCCAGACAAGCACTTTATCTACTTGACAATAGAGGCGTTGTTCAGATATTTGTGAACAACTTGGCCGCTTCGATATATCTGATGGCGACTGTACCTAAACGTCTAATTAGCCCCTAACTTATACTTTTGTAGTGCTCATGTTTGTGATTCAGGTTTATTTAAGACATACATATTTTCATGACCAAATTACAACCTAAAATCCTAGATTCAGACGTCCGATACACACAATGCAAACTTTTAGAATGAGTTAAAAATTTGTCTAGTTGCTAAACCTTGTTACCACTCATTAGCGAGACTAAACAAACATGGCGCCCTTGAAACGTCAAAAAAGCGCGCGAAACCGCGAATGAAAATAAACAACCATAGAGTGGTCATTTGATACGTCCAGATTTACGATGTTTGGATTGTGGTAGAATCGAGAAAATAACTAATGTATTTCTCATTGTGTATAGACGTAAAATGTTCTACAAACATGGTCATGAACTAAAGTTATGTTTATATTGTTACTACTCAAAATTATGAATTGAATAATTCCATCGTAAGGCGATTATCACACTGGCGACGGATCCACATGCGGCGCCAGTGTGTTAATCGCCTATACGAGAAAAAAGAATAATATTTAACGCTTTTTTGCATTTATGAATTTTGGTTAATTTTTCAATACAACCTTCTACAACTGTAACAAAATGGACACACTGAATTCTATAACACTTTACAGGGCTTTTTTTCTCTTACCAGGATCGATAGGGATCGTATATTTTAGGGTCAAATTTAAATTGGATAGCCCAATTGTTAAACAGAACAAATTAACCATACATTATTTTAATGTGTTCAACTGTTTATGATATTTGTTCATTTGAGTGTGAACAACTGTGAAGTTTATTAATTTAACCAAAAAATAATTTCAAAAATCAGAAAATGTAATAAAAAAATCACGACTAATAAATTCGATCCTTTTTCAAAAACCTCATCCTTAAAAGTTCGTTAAAGAAAATGTCCCCTATTTTTTTAGTCCTACGTAGAGCAGACGCGCATGGGCACATACATGAATAAATCGTCAGGTGACAAGCAAAACTCACTAAGTCTAAGTACTACCACATGTTCATAGCCATAATGAATCATACTAGCAACATAACAAGGTTCATTTTCGTTTACTTATTTTTTTGTAAATAGTGAGTTTTGCTTGTCACCTGACGAAATATTTGGTGAGTAATTATTAATAGCCAATGGTATGAAAATATATATTTTCCGCCCTTTTTGACGTCTCAATGCCACAAGTTTGACGCAAATCCCGCCGACAGCTTTTGAATCACTCTTTAATTTTATCTTACGTTGGATGTTGACAATAATTAAGGGATAAGTCCGCCTTTGTACAAATATTATGTATTCTTCCTATTGTATTTTTATTTGTTGTACAATTAAGTGTTATACTACTATTAATATTAATAATTAGGTAGTCTAGTGCCCAATGTTCCATATTTTTGATGCAGATTTAGTAAAACGATTTTAGTAACACATTGCTATATATTAAAGTTAACTTTTTGATCTGTACGAGTTACCAAGTCAGTCCAACTCGAAGGACCAATGCAATATACAGTTATCCACAAGCCATCATCTAGCATTTAGAGGACACAGTTCAGGTAAGAAGGCATATCAAACGTTTTGCGAAGCAGTCGGATTTGGATTTTATTTTTTATTTTTTTGATTACTCAATAGGCAGGTACATTGTCTCTCAAGCTGTTTCGATATGCCTTCTTGAAGAACTACGCATTATTGTATATATTATCTTTAATGTATTACTATAAATGTTTTGAAATAATAAGTCCCGCCGAGTTTCTTGCCGGTAATAAGTAATACTTCTCGGGTCAGAGGTGTAGGGTTACCGGTGGTAGTTTCTTTTTTCTCTCTGACGTTCATAAGTGCTTTGTAATGTGCCTAAATTGAAGAATAAATATGTTTTATCTTTTTTATCCACAAAGTACCTACATAACGTACAGTTTATGTAGTACATGAAGATTTATGTAGTGCACTGTATAACTTGATTGTACAGTGTGTAAATATAATACGAGCGAATCTTTTAACGGTGATTATTATAGGACGTAAGAAATGTAATTAGATAACTTTTACTTAGAATTATAAATTAAAATTTTATCCATACAAAATAATTCGGCCCGCAATGTAATGCAAACACACTCGCGTCAAACGCTCGTTGACAGTTACTTTCAATACCATGTTTACAGTACATTGCTGTTGATAAAATTTTCAAAAAATAATTATTAGGTAACAGTTAAGTGTAACTTAAAAAAAACATCTTAATTAATGATTAAACTAATGAGTTGATGGTTGATGTCTGGTTTAATTTATCACCCGTATTAGATTTACACACTGTATACATTTACCCACAAAGTACGACATGTACCTACGGTTTATGTAGGGCATGAAGAGATTGAAGAATATGTGAATATGTATTATGTACTGTAACTATATATGTAGTAATAACTTGATTATATGTACAATTATATACCGGCCTCCATAGCCTAGTTGGTAGTGACCCTACCTACGAAGCTGGAGGTTCCGGGTTCGAATCCTGGTAAGGGCATTTATTTGTGTGCTAATCTCAAATATTTGTTACTGAGTTTTGGATGTTTTCTATGTATATAAGTATGTATTTATCTATCTAAATATGTATATCGTCGCCTAGCACCCATAGTACAAGCTTTGCTTAGTTTGGGGTTAGGTTGATTTGTGTACCGCTGTCCCCATATATTTATTTATTTATTTTAATTGCATACAATACACTCAGCTTTACGCTCGAAATTCAAGCTTCTGATTCTACTGAACACGTGCTTATCCGGTTCGCAGGACCATAATAATCTCGTACAAATTTTAGTCACAATACTCACAATAACAAATCGCTATGCTGAAAGTGTTTGCTGGTTAGCAAGCACTTTAGTTTGACGTCAAAGGCTTATAGCTTTTATTAGATATGTTTAATACATTGCTTTGTATTTGAACGTGCCTTTGAAGATTTGTACTAATGTTACAAACAATGCACAAGTAATAATTACACCATCTGCATCATATTTTAACATTGATTTAGAAACACATTGAAATATTGCATTACTCTTGAACTTTTTGGTAAAATAATTAATTTTGTGTTATTAATGTTATACAAAATTATATTTAAGTGACTTATGCAAACTAAACAATATCCAATCAATAGAAAATAGAATAGAATAGAAAATGGTTTATTCGTTGACACAGATACAAACATAATACATACAAAAAGAAGTAAAAAGAAAAAAAAAAGTGCCACGAAATGGCCTCACACTCTAGTCCATATCTTAACAACGTTAAAAAAACTTGATAATTTATCAATGATAAAATATTGCTTCGCTCTAGAATCGAATGGGCATAAAAGGTTAAAATTCCTAAAATTGTCGTTTTCAAAATAATTTGAGTACAGGTTTTATTTATTTATTACAAAGAGCACGAGCATGAGCACGAGATATGTGTGTGTGGATGTGTTCTTTCACGTTAATATGGCTGTCAAGCGTCAGGCAAAACAAATATGTATGTCAATTTGTTGTGATGGGAATATTTATATTAGTTATATATTTATAACAATAAAATAGTTCTGTTTTGATTTTGGCAGTCAGCCAAATTCTGATTACATGTTTACAATCCTTAAAATGATTACTTGCAATGTTCGTCCATGTGTTTAATTGAATGTCAGAGTTGCTTTTAACCGACCATTTTTCGACCACTTGTTGGTCTTCCGAAAGGTAAAACCTGGAGTGTCTAGTCTGATGATGTAGTCTAAAGGGTGACATAGGACCTATTATAACAAATTGCAACTATTAATTTAATTCTTATCGGAACTGCCTAAAAGCGGTATTACACATTGCAACCTGCAGGGCCCAATCTGTCAGGTTGGAAGGTGTAATTGAAGGTAGGTCCCGTAGGGAGCTGAAGGAGGGGTAGGAAGAGGCAGGGTACACAACAGATTGGGCCCTGCAGGTTGGAATGTGTAATACCGCTTTAAGCCCAGTCGACAATAGCTAGGGATTCACGCACAGATGTGCCCGCCGGATCGGATCAATCCGTGCGTGTATGGCGCGAATTGGTCACGGATTTGTCTGCGGACTCCTGAATAGCGGATCTGTCCACCGGGCATATCCGTCGGACAAATCCGGAGGACACATCTGTGCGTGTATCCCTAGCTGTTCCCTAGCTATTAAAAGGTTTTGTAATAAAAACAAAACTAACATCAATAACATATTTGTCTTTGTTACCTATGTGTATATCTTTAATGTGTGTGTGTGTGTATCTTTAATGTATTAGTAGTACTGTTTTGAAAAAATAAGTCCCGCCGAGTTTCTTGCCGGTAATAAGTAATACTTCTCGGGTCAGAGGTGTAGGGTTAGAACCGGTGGTAGTTTCTTTTCTCTCTGACGTTCATAAGTGCATTGTAATGTGCCTAAATTGAAGAATAAATATCTTTTATCTTTTTTTTTATCTTTTTACCTAACTGTATTTTAAGATCGTGGCAGATTTTATTGCGCGCTTCGTCCTTTAAGACATTATTGCAAGTTATCAATAAACGTTATCATGCCAGTCTCCAGTCTGGTATTCAACTAATAGCGTAGCTATTTCAAGTACTAGTTTCAAGTGTTTGGAGGCATCTGGTAAGTCTTTCATGACTTTAGAGCTTGCAGATGTTTCAGCTTATTGCTAGGTCGTAAACTAATAATAGACTGAACCGAAGGCTATTGTATAACATTTGATAGTTCAACTGTATCGATTTGTGGCGTCTTCAATATAATGAAGATAGGCATTCTGGTCATTTTCACCAACTAGAGCCAATCATATCGGAACGTGACGGTACATGGAGACTGTTTTTTTTAAACTGTGTTATTTTATTTTTAAGCGACTTCAATTTCATAGACGAAGGAGGTCCTGTATTCGGTTTGTTGTTTTTTTCTAATAAGTATGCCCCAATGATTGATCTATATTGTAAGTTACCTAACGATTACTCCGAGACTCGTGGTCCGATTTGAATTATTATTTTTGTGTTTGTAATACTTATGTGTAATGTTACTGTTTTAACTTTGTGACTAATTTATAAAAATGTATTGCATAATTTTATTTCAATCATAATTCATGTATTGTTATTGAATGTAATGGATTGAACGAATGAAACATTTTACTCAATTTCTTAAAAACAATTAATTTCTTTATCATATTCTTCAAATCAAAATAATCTTCACTTATTAAGCGGAATTTGTCAAAACCATCTAGATATTTTAGAAGTAAGTTTGGTTTTGCACCAGCCTCTCTGCTGATGATATACTGCATTATTATACATATTAGAATGACTAGATAATGAAAGTGAGCCGATTAAACGACTTGAACTTTGACCGAAACGAGATGGCCTGCAGACCACGTGGGCCTATAAATAATTTATTACCTATAGAAGATAGAAGTACCGTTTACAACAGACACGATTTAATAACCCGATTTTAGGGTCATTCAGCGAAATTTCCTTTTGGCCCCTCTATTCCTAAGCATCACTCACTACATGTGTGTATGTCTGTCAGAGATTTGTTTCTTCCCGTACATCTCACAAACCGTCCCTAATATTAATACCTCACATAAGAAACGTATTGTTTTGTCTCAATAACGATTTAAAGCGAAAAAAAGGTCAAGTGCGTGTCGGACCACGCATAATGGAGAATCGTACCTTCAATAAAAAAATACTAAAAAATCTTGCTGTGGTTATAAAGAAGGTATACATAGTAGAAACTATTTAAGGTTGAGTCCGTGTTAGGAAATAAATATAATAAATATAAATATAGGTACAGAATATTTGGGTAATAATATTGATTGAAACCAGGCCGACAGTTTTGAAACGTGATGATGAGAAACTTTCATTTTGAAGCGTAGCTAATTAAGAAAATAATTACATAACTTTAAAGCTCAAAATCAATTTGATATTTCAATTTAAACTTACGATGCTTTTCGATGTTACAATGCTATCAAACTCGATCGATAAACATTTACGAGTAAATAAAATACATAAGAAAATACGTTTATATTAATTACTCTTGCAACCGGATATTTTTCTATTTAGTTTCTTGACGAGTGATAACATATGATTCGGACGTGTCAAATAGCACCCCCGGATTAACATTAACATTTTTATCATAATAATATTTTATGTTTTACCAGAGACACTCACCGGAAATCCCGACTTCCTCGACATGTTTTTCAAAAATTCCTCAATCGTAAAATTACGTGGGAACCTGCCCACGCATATTAGTTTTACGCTCATAATACGTCAATGATGCATGTGAATACAGGATGTTAAAATAATAATATTTTAAAATTCTACAAGTAGGTATTACAGGAATACAAAGAAAATAGGAAAGTTAAATATAAGTGGAAAAATAATGACCTAGGTCAGTCGATGTAAAGGCCTCTACAAACATAAGCAGTAGTCACCTGCGATTTTTAATACATTGCTGTTTTAGATCCATCGATTGATTTCGTTGCACCTACCTAGACGGCAATGTCTCGAAATCGCGCGCGAGTTTTGTGTCAAAATTGCGCCGATTGTAGAGGTCATAACAAAACTAGAAGTAAGTTTATTTACATTTGGAATGAAGGCCGAACAGCATTTCGTAACAAGCAATATCTCTGACATAATTTACTAACGGTCAGATTTAATTTACAGAGGGTTAAAATAAAACGGTGTCTATTAAAGAGTGTCGGAATAGCAACGATGAAAGTGGTTGAATTTCTTAATGTTTTTGCGGTTAAATACTATAGTGATGTGCTTTAAAAAAATCAAGAAAGGTCCCAGAATATCGTATTGCGCTCTACATATTTATTTATTTAAACTTGCACAATACAGACAGAATTAAAGTGCAAATGGCGGACTTAATGCCTAAAGGCATTCTCGATCTGTCAACCAGCACACTAAACAAACGGTTTTAGGTGCAGGCAATGGAAATAACAGAAAATAGGTAACTTATATAAACACTATGTACATATTTTCAATTATTCTTTCACTCTTTCCAGGAAAAGCCTGGTGTCCCAGGAGAGCAAGTTCCAGTCTCAAGTAGCTACCCTAGCAGAACTAGCAGACACCAGGAGCGGAGAAGCCGAGCGGGCGCGGGACCTCATAGCAGCCTACAGGAAAGAGATAGAACACAGGGACCAGGAGATCGAACGTGAGTGTTTATTAACCAACTAGCAACGCTAGTAGACTAACTAGAGTAACTAGCATGTACCAGGAGCGGAGAAGCGGAGGGGGCGCGGGAACTCATAGCAGCCTACAGGAAAGAGATAGAACACAGGGACCAGGAGATCGAACGTGAGTGTTTATTAACCAACTAGCAACGCTAGTAGACTAACTAGAGTAACTAGCATGTACCAGGAGCGGAGAAGCGGAGGGGGCGCGGGACCTCATAGCAGCCTACAGGAAAGAGATAGAACACAGGGACCAGGAGATCGAACGTGAGTGTTTATTAACCAACTAGCAACGCTAGTAGACTAACTAGAGTAACTAGCATGTACCAGGAGCGGAGAAGCGGAGGGGGCGCGGGACCTCATAGCAGCCTACAGGAAAGAGATAGAACACAGGGACCAGGAGATCGAACGTGAGTGTTTATTAACCAACTAGCAACGCTAGTAGACTAACTAGAGTAACTAGCATGTACCAGGAGCGGAGAAGCGGAGGGGGCGCGGGAACTCATAGCAGCCTACAGGAAAGAGATAGAACACAGGGACCAGGAGATCGAACGTGAGTGTTTATTAATCAACTAGCAACGCTAGTAGACTAACTAGAGTAACTAGCATGTACCAGGAGCGGAGAAGCGGAGGGGGCGCGGGACCTCATAGCAGCCTACAGGAAAGAGATAGAACACAGGGACCAGGAGATCGAACGTGAGTGTTTATTAACCAACTAGCAACGCTAGTAGACTAACTAGAGTAACTAGCATGTACCAGGAGCGGAGAAGCGGAGGGGGCGCGGGACCTCATAGCAGCCTACAGGAAAGAGATAGAACACAGGGACCAGGAGATCGAACGTGAGTGTTTATTAACCAACTAGCAACGCTAGTAGACTAACTAGAGTAACTAGCATGTACCAGGAGCGGAGAAGCGGAGGGGGCGCGGGAACTCATAGCAGCCTACAGGAAAGAGATAGAACACAGAGACCAGGCGATGCGACGTGAGTGTTTATTATTTAGTCATATCATATTTAAAGCTGGCATTAGATCTCTCACTTTTCATGAAACCTTATTTCTAGAAAAGAGAGTTATTATTAGGATATTTTGGGTACTTAGTTGGAGAGTAGAAGGAGGGGTAGCGAGAAGCAGAATACTCGGGAGATCGGTCCCGAGAGAGAGTGAGGTTTAAGCGTTAGCCTGTATTGGCAGGAAAATAGTTATTCTTGCTCGGTAATAAAGCTCAATTTATTTTGGCAAAAAAATAACTGTTCCGGTCCCAAGTCTCACAGCTAATGAATTCTATGATGGATTTCGTATATAATCGCGTGGATATCGTGATAAAGTTTGAAGCAGATGGCGGCAACTATCATATAACATACTTACACTCGTAATCTTTTATCACGTTATCAAAACAATAAATGCCTACCTGCTGCCATAATGGGTAATTTGCAGAAAAAATGTACCTTTACTTTTACTTAGAAAAATGTAACGAAACTGATAATTTCTCAGTTTCGTTACATTTTTTTAATGAACGTAACGAATTTTTTTGTATGAAAATTTTGGAACAGTTGGGACATTTTTTTTAATCTATCAGACTCGATAGAGCTTATGATTCTGCATAGGATAGACTCAAAATATATATTAAATTTAAAAAAAAAGTAAAGGTAGGTACATTTTTTCTGCAAATTACCCTAATTTGACAGACATGCAAGAGAGAATAATCGAGGACTTTGTATACCTATCAACAGGATACTCCAAGAGGCTGATAAAAAGGATTCCATTTATAGGGTCCTTTTATACTTTACAGTGGACAATATAATCACGTTTTACCGTCACGAAAAATCTGAGAAAATTAAACCATGTCACGTTTCCCTGTCATTATCTCTCATTAAAATTCCCCATTCTGACCCATTTGGCTCAAGTGCGCATTATTTTTAATTGCACACGTATATGTACTAAGACAATCAAGCGGGTGTCCCTTCCTTGTCTGAAATAGCCGGGTGTATCGACAATTTTCTGGCAAGTAGCCAACATGTGCTCTTTGTTGCCTTTTGTTGTACAGTCGACCAAAAATGTGGTCTACCACCCTACGGTTGAGGTTCGTTTGAACGTCATGAGACAACAAGGTCGTGCATGTTTTAAACTCCGTTAGAAAAGTCAACGTTAGCGATCGTTAGATCTCGCAGAAACTTTTGTCAAAACTGGTAGACTTTCTTGGCCCACTGTACTATTAGTACCTCGACCAATGTAGGGTTTATTGAAGACACGTCACATAATGCACATACAAAAAAAGAATAACTATTTACAGGCAGTTTTGTGGTTCTAATACTCAATATACTGAAAGTTAATGCTGGTCTAAGTATCTAGTATTAATTTTCTCATATACCAGGACATAGGTATTATGTGCACTTTGAATAATTGTATCTTGAGAGTTGAGAACTAGGAGATTAAAATATGTAGACCAAATTGGAATAATTTTGTAACAAATATACACGTGTCTCGTACTTAAAAGTTTACGCCGTAAAAATGTCTTATGTGGGAGAATATGTCACAAATAAATAACATTTAGGTACTAATTGTAGCTTTATAAAACTGGCCCCTGATGTTGGTATTCTTGGTCACATAATAAAAATCGATCAGTTGATGCAGGACAACCACCCTTAATAACGACGATTTCAATGTATACGCGCGATTTCGAGACATTGCCGTCTCGGTAGGTGCAACGAAATCTATCGATGGATCCAAATCCAAAATGTATTAAAAATCGCAGTGAGGTGACTAGTTGCTTACGTTTGTAGAGGCCTTTAACACAGAGGCTGATTGTTGATTCATTAATTGCCTCGACCAGAAAACTTTGAGCATTTTCTCGAATTCAATGGCATTGGCCGTATATTTACGTATTCTGAAGTTCATTTGCACTTTTATACAAATTTAACGAGTTTTTCACGCACTCATTCTTTTTTCGTCTTTCCTTAATATTTTTGGTTGTTCCAAAATAATCTAAAGTTGGCGTATTTTAAAGCGCATTTATTTATACATCTGTTCGGCCGGTCTCATCTCACGTATTATTGTCGTATAAATCTAGTTGCAAGTGCCTATAGTTGTTGTATTTCGGCGACATTTATCAGGCATATTTATGGCTTTCACAATAAAGTCTAATATTGCTAAATCCGCGAACTCTTGCAATTTGGGATTGTAGTGCTTTGTTTACATAAGGTAAGCGGTCAGGCGAGTCGATTTAAACATTAAATACATACATATAAAATTGCAACTTTTTTCTGATCAACAATACCATTTCTGTTGTTTTTCTTTCTCTAAGATGTACCTATTGTGATTTAGCCCAAATATAAATGTCCCTATTAATAAAAACTTAGTTTTTGTTTTATCACTACGTCGGCGTGACTCACGCCCTCATACATACTCATACCAAATTTCAGTCTTCTAGTACCTATTAACGATCACTGAGCTAAACTACGGACAGACAGACAACCAGACAGAAATGGCGAAACTATGACGGTCCCTGAAGGAACCCTAAAAATAAAAAATAATAACTTGCAGACCCGTTAAAATTATTTCGTGTCACCACGCAGCGTTCATTAGACATAAAACGTTAACACCTGACTCATTTTCTTCCTATTCTTTGTCCTACAACAAAGCTGTGGGTAGACGACATCTAAAAACATCTTTTCTCGTTAACCTTGAAGTGACAAATACTGAAAAACTGCGAAAAGAATGAAATTTCAAATATAGACTTTAAATCGTCACGTGAAAACCTAAATTAGAATACACCAAGTTTAAAACACACTTTTGGAAAGTACTTGTAACGTCGGACCAATCTGTCTTCAACTGCCCACCAATTTTCTAAGCCAAATGATCTACTGTCCTATTTATTTTTAAATATGACGATTCCACATGTGTTATGTTTGGTTACCTGAACTGACCAAATAGTGGTTTCGATGACTCATAACGTTCTTTGAAACGTCGGGATGTGGTAGCAATGAATTAGTTATGATGTCTTTGTTATGGTCACAAAGAAATAAGAAACAAATAAATATTTCACAAGATTTTCCACATGCTGTGAAAAGTTCTGAGTATTTAGCTATCGTCCATAATAACAAATCTTATCCTATACGATACATTAATTAAAAGTGTAACAAAAATACTGGTGATCTTAAAGGGCATAATTGATTGGTACCGTATCGTAATCTTATCATGAAAAAGTAAGAAAAAAAATTCCTTGCAAAAATGTTTTATTTACTAAAGTTATTACTTACACCTTAGGTTAAGTAGAAAAACCTAAATAATCACAAAGAAAGAAAGGATATAACTAAATATAAAATACCTCACCAAGTTCGCCCGCTTCAGAAAAATGCCTAAAATACTGGCGACATTTCCGCGCTGTACGGCCAGGCTTAACCTTTGCGCATAAAATGAGCCCGCCCTATGGTCGCCTGAAGCACCCACTAGTCGGATCGACACTTCTTTAATGAACTTTTTTTTGTCGGTCGACCAAGGACCCAGTGTTTCCACTGCAAGCGCCGCAAAGTCGTATTCGTTCGTTAAAAACGCATACTTGCGGCGCTTGAGTGTCTGGGCCTGGTCCGCGGCTGTCCCAGGCTTCCAGGCAGACCCTTCAACGTGGGACTGGGCCAGCATGTCGCAAAAAGTAAATGATTTTGTATGGAGAATTGGCCAGTTACTCGCCACTTCAAACGCACCTCAGCAATGCGGGATTAACCTGACGTAATTTAGTGTTGCCTTAGCACTCAGGTACAGTAATTGTCTTATTTTTAGTCTTACCAATTTACGGATTTAAATTCAGTGCTTGGTGAACTGCGATCAGTACCGGATCAGTTGTGCATTTTGTGGAGTTTTTAATGAATTTCTCGTTGGTTATAAAACATATAGGTAATTTAATTATTTTTATTATATATTTAACAATTCAATCAGTTAGCAGCGAAACAGCAGAACCTGATCACAATATCGCTTAAACGGGTATTAGACATTACAACCTGCAGAGCCCAATCTGTCCGGTTGGAAGGTGTAATTAAAGGTAGGGTCCGTAGGGACCTGAAGGAGGAGTAGGGAGAGGCAGAGTACACACCAGATTGGGCCCTGCAGGTTGCAATGTCTAATAGCCGTTTTACCCCTCTAATCTAACGCACGCGAAGAAGCCTCGCAATTAGTTATTACTAATGCCCAAGTGTTGCTCAGCGCTACTGATCCCAACGTATTTAAATGTAAATTAAACTGGTATTAGACGTAGCAATTTGTTGGGCCTAATCTGTCAGATTGGGGGTGTAATAAAAGCAGGGCTCGGAAACCTGAAATTGCTCCATAGTAAAAACCGGTTTTTTTATTTCGTTCTTTCGTTACTGTTTCATATAAATTTAATCGAAAAATCCTATAATACGAAGTGAAAACCTCGATACAACATCGGGTTTTATATAAAAACCATAAAATAATTAAATATATTGGGTTATTTCGGGGTTTTTTTCTTTAACCGGTTACGAGCCCTGAATAAAATAAGGGCACCTAGGAATCTGGAGGAGGGGTAACAAGAGGTAGGATACACAACAAATTGGGCCCTGCAATTTTTAAATTGCCCAATGAACTACCCAATCTGTCCGGTCTTATCCAGTAAGAACCGACTAAAACAGCTGCTTCTCTATTCCAGAGTTAAAATGCTCGCTGGCGTCAGCATACAAGGAGTCAGAGCTGGTGCGCCAACGCAGTCGTTCGTTGGAGGAAGAACTAGGAGCGGCTAGGAGCTGCTCCGCAGATTTGGCTGACCAGCTACAGAGGCGAAACGGTTAGTGAGACTTTAAGGATGTTGCCATACAAAGGTGACATGTTTTTTTTTGCTCTTGATTGTATCATAGTCAAAGCGGACTTTATTTTCCAGATGGCATATTGCAACGGTTGGATGTCCCGCAGATTATCCGTATAATTTTTTTCTTTACTTGACTATAGAGCGATAGAGAGACTGTAGTTATTAGAGGCATAGGTATTCCTGTAAACATTTTAAACGACACAATTAAATATTGAAGCAAAACATCACTTTCAGATGAGTCCCTTCGGCAACTCAGAGCCGAATTGGAAGATGCGCTCACAAGGCGAGCGGAACTCGAGTCACGTGTGCTCGCGCTTGAGCGAGACCGCGACCGACTCGAGCAAGAGAAGGCGCTGAGCGAGCAGAAAGCGCAAGAGGTAAATTCTACAAATATATATATAATAGGCCCTTATAAAGGATCAAGCCGGCTAGGGATTCAACATTCTATTCTTATTCGCTAACCACTGACTCGTATCTAAATTTTCTTTTTCTTGCAACCCTGCTTCGCGTGGAAGTACTTCTCGCTGGAACGCTTTTGGCCTCTGATCTGTTGCAAAGACCGTCCGTAGGCCTTCGCTCTTAATAGAGAAGTCTAGCTCATAACGCCGTTTAGTGAAAGAGTCGTGTACGACGCCACGCCATTGCCATCAGAAATGTTCGTAGTTCAAGTAGCCAGCTAATGTAGGTTTTACACAAGACCAGTATCACTTTACAAATAAACAGTTACTGCAAATTAAAATACTTACAGTGCTAAATGTTCTTCCAGGCTATAGCAACAGCAGAAGCCAGCACAGCAAAATGGCGCGCGGCGCACGAAGCGGCGCGGTCCCAGGCCGCTGCGCGCGCAGAGCTCATGCTAGCCGACTGCGAGTGGAAGATGCGGGAGCTGGAGAAACGAGCCAGGGAGGAGGAGAAAATGAAGAAAGAGGTACGTGAAAAAGTCTTGGTCAGAGGGCACTCTAGGCTAAGCTTATTTAAGCTGTGAATGATTGCAAAAGACTACTTATAAGGGATTCCCTAACCTGTTACCCTATGAGCCTCGCCCAAAGTTCTCCTAAAACACTACGCCCTATGCTCACATCATTTTAAAGGACTATTTTTTTTTTAAATCCATATAAAAAATGAGCCATATCTATGCGAGAACCATGAATGGGGTCTAAGCGAAGTGAATAAGGGTTTTGTTATATTGGTCAACCCATTTGCAAGCAAATCGCGAATTCTCAGTTCAAGACGGTCTACTAGTAGGTTTTTAAATAAGGATTTTGCTAGTGTTTTCTTATTAAAAAGCAAAAAAGTCACCCTTGTTTCCCCAGCTGGCAGTCACCGTAGAGGAACTAAAGAACGCTCCCCCCTCCCCCGCCCACATGGCAGAGCTGACCCAGCTCCGAGGGCTGGTCTCCGAACAGCAGCGATCAGTGGAAGCCCTGACGCTGCAGCTGCAGAAAGTGGAGACGAGAGAGGAGGCGCTGAAGCTAGAGGTGCACAGGCTGAAGGAGCTGCTGGATCGGGAGATCAGGATTAAGGAGGATAAGGAGCAGAGGCACCATCAGGTTAGTCATAAGTTGATAATCTTTCTCAAACTTGAAATTAATTTATTTAAACGTATGGCATACATTAAAAACAGATACAAAAGCAACTATAAGTTGACAAGACATTTAAAACCTTGATGGCCTTGCTAGCTGTTTGGTTTGCCACCGATGTAGTACAAAAAATACTATTTACGTTACAGAAAATACAACGTCTAGAACAGGAGCACAGCAAAGCGGTGGAGACGCTACGGTCAGAGCACGCAACATCAGCCGCCATGGCGCGCGCCGCGCTCGAGCGCTCGCACGCTGAGCGCACGCGCGCTGCTCTCGCTCAGCTACGCGCTGAGGCAGAGAAGGACGGACGCAATGCTGATAGGAAGCTTAGAGAGGTCACTTCTAAGGTAAGTACGTTTAGAGCAGCACAGCAAAGCCGTAGAGATGCCAAGGTCAGAGCATGCAACATCAGCCGTTATAGCGCGCCGTACTCAAACGCTCGCATACATGCCGAGGCAGAAGATGGAATTAAGGCTCCTGTGAGTTAATACTTTTTAATCAGCACAGCAACCCGAAGAGTCGCTACGAGCAGAGCACGCAACGTTTGCTTTTTCCTAACTATTTCGCCCTTATATTTTTAGACACATACATTTCTGAAAAATCGTCGGAGTAAGTACTTTTTATCTTGTGTCTCTTGTAGAGAACATAGTTAACAATAGTACATTTCGATATTAGTGCGGAAAGTATGTCATTACTTCACGAGTACCGAGATATCTTACTCGAGACTAAGACTCGGGACTATAAGACTCTGGACGAGTGAAGAATGACATTTACGCACGAGTATCGAACGACGTTTTTTAATACAGTTGCGAAAAAATTATAAAATTGTCAATTATTCACTTTGAGGTTACTTTAGTACATGTATCCGAACGCTCCGCGCGGTGCGGTGCGGCGCTGTGATTGGCTGTCTGTCACTGTCATTAGCTGTGATTGGCTGGAAAAGTAAAAAGCACTAGTGCGCGATATCAAACTTTCCGCACGCTAAACCACTACAAGAAAAGCACTTTTTTGAGCAACTGTATTAAAAAGTATTTTTTTCCTTCCAGTTCGAAAGCCTCAAAGAGGAGATGGCGACCAAACAACAGGAGTACGAGACAGCGATAGCCCAAGCCAACAGCAAGGCGGACTGGGACATCATGCAGCTGCGCCATCTACTTGACCGGTCTGACATGACACATGCCAAGACCGTGGAACGACTTCAGGAGAAATTCGATCAAGAGAAAGGTATTTTTTTTTAGTTAATTATGTTGTCTGACCATACTTTTTATACATAAATATGTATCAAATAGGTAGGCGTCTTACGTCATACCATTTGTAATTGCCAAGACCTTTTCTCGAAGAAAAAGAGAAAAGGAAAAGTGGAGGCCAAATAAAGAGATGGCGGGATATTTTCTCACAACGGATCGGACCCAACTGGATGCAAAAGGCCAGAGAAAGGAAATTGTGGAAGGAAATGGGGGAGGCTTATGCCGCTGAGGCGCCTTTTACCAAATTTGTAAAAATTAAGTAAATTATTGTAAATTGTATTCTTTTTATGGTAGTAGAAATAAAGGCTTTTTTATTTTTATTTATTTAATAGCCAAGACCGCTTTCTACCACCATTTGCCATCGGCAGGCTGCAACGCTTATCCTCAAAACTTTGGTAACTAAACTGAGCTGTTCCAGAGGAATTTCCTTCTACAACTCAAGGTTTTATCAGAATCTTCGAAAGGAGTGTACTTACTTACATGTTTTTAAAAGGTGCACGTAGTGCTTATAGTAAGCGTTTAAAGGCAATTGTAACCGTTATATCAGGTGGATATTTTCCTTATTCGTCCCTGACGTAAATAAAATGAGACTATTATCTTTTCACAGAATCACTGATAGCAGAATGGTCAGAGAAACTACGTGCAGTGGAGACCGAGGCCGCCTCAGCCGCGGGCGAGGCCAAGAGGCTTCTAGATGCTACTAGAAGCAGCCTTATTGCTGAGAAGAACGACTTGCTGAACAAGATGAGAGATCAACACCGACGGGAGATGGGTATGTTCCATTTCGGGGTTGGCATTTGAATCACGCATTATAGGGAGGGGGGGAGGGTGGCATTTTATAGGGGTTGGTCACTCCTTTCGAATGACACCCGATTTGAGTCTAGGAGACGCGTAGTTCTTTTTTTATATGTGTTTGATGTTACGTGTGACAGAACGTTATTTTTTGTTAAACGTGTCTTTAATATTAATTTTTAGTATAGTTATTTATTAAAAAAAAATAGTCACAGAATCGAATCTACCCACCCCGATTCCACGTGGTCTTGTCTGCCCTACCCCTAGAGTGTATTTTATAAACCGGAGTGCTTGTAACTTGTTACGCAAGGGCGATAGGGCTTCTTTCCCGCAGCGCCGGACCTATATAATTTACAATATTAGTCACAGAACAGAGTTTGCTCACCCCCAAAAAAGACTAATTTGCTCGTAAGTCCATTAATTTGGTTGTTTTATTGAACATAACCTCAAAAAATAAAAAATAAATTTTCGTGGCAACTATTGATTTCCAAACTTTGGGGAGGGGTCGGGGGGGTTCCTATCCGCTCCTCCCTCCCTATAATGCGTAATTCAAATGCAACCCCGTCATATCGTTAATGTTGCTTATAGTTTTTGATGACTAGGCTATTTGTAAAAGGTTCTGTATCTACTTTGGCCAGTTCACCGAAAACTTAAACCAATATTACAATGATTGCACCTCCTTAGATAGACATTGTTTGTCCAGCACCATATGGTAATTGATTTAAAGTTTGGTTTGAATCTCCTTACAAGTCTAGGTATTTTTCTACAGACGAACAATGGGAGCAGTTCATGACAGACAAGGAGAGCTGCCTCGAGCGCATGAAGGCGGAGTGCCGCCAGGAGGGCGAGGAAGATCGTGTCAAGAGGGAGAAAGAGCTGATGGAGGAAATCGCGGGTAAGAGCGGGACAGACGCGATATGTCGATGAGATGTGATGGAAATTTGGTGCGGATGTGTCTAAAGGATACCTGTTCACTATCCGGGCTTAAAACGAATGGATCAGTGACGGACTGGACTGGATCAATCCGAGCCCTTTATAGACCTTATGTTTGTAGCAATACACTTATGAATGTTGCTCTTCACAGATCCTACATATGTAACCTTTTTAACGCCCAGTACTTAATAATGTGTTCACTTTTTGTCTCATAAATGACTTTGTTCGTTATTTTAAATTTCATAGAATTGAAATCTCAAATTCAAACGAAAAATGTGGACTTCGACACTCTTTCGGACAAGGCGGCGCAGTGCGGTCGCACTCTTGAAGTCACTGAGCAAGAACTCAGGTATGTCCAATCTATACTGCTATATCTACTTTATCTATGAGGGGACAGTTGACTTTGAAGTACGTTGAATTTATATTATGAAATACCCAAGTACAATGTAATGGAAAACATTTTGTTAGAGCATATAAGTTACTGTATTATATACTTCTGGGATATAATTAAAAAAAGAAGGATTTAATTACCCTTTATGGCTATTATGAATTTGAGAGTTTGCCATTTGGTCTTATAACTGCTCCCAATGTTTCACAGCATCGGTAGGTACCTAGCTATAACAAAAGCAATGAAACCAAAATAAATAAATAAAATGATTTTAAATACACATCAGTATTCAAGATAGTGTTAGTTAGTCTTCTAGATTATCTAGTAGCCAATTACCAGTAGTAATTATTAGGCAATACCTGTGTATACATAATACAAGTACCATGTAACTGTGCTGTTCGCCACGAATAAATGATTTTCTATTTATAATTTCAAAGTCAACTTTTCCGTCTTGGAGTCCAAGCATTTAGATGAAACTGATTGTATTTTCTCATCCATCTAAGTGCTTTGCGCTGGACTATTCATGGCCATTCCTAAGGGCCGGCATGTATGTGAATAAATGTATAAATGTAGAATACATGAGCTGTAACATTGTGTATTTAAGTAACTTTTCCGTTTTTCTAATATAATCATAGTTTTTTGAATATTTAATCGAGTTCATTCCTCATACTAATACCGCTTTATTCAAAATGTACCTAATTAAAAGCGATACTCAAATATCTTGAAGTGTAATAAAATACTTAAACATAATATATTATTCGAGCTTGAGTACCGTTTTATAGTTACACTACGCTAACTCTACACCGACTTTAATCTGACAAAGTTTGGATAACCAGTACAAACGGGAAATTTATATGAAAAAATTACGTTTTTAATGTCCACAATAGTCCAAATTTTACCACTGCATAGTTGATGGAGAGTTAACATGGTCTGACTATATAGTACGCAAATAAAAAATAATAATTGGTAGCTAAATTTGTTCCCCGTTAATGTTTGTTAGAACTAATCACACAAAATATTGTCTTTTGGACAAATTCGGCTACCAATGCATGCGCTTTCATAATTGACTAATTCCAGTTTCATACATATTTACACAAGATTTTCATACAACTTCATAAAACACCGTTTTCAGGGAAAATATTATCAGATGATTGGTAATTGATAATTTAATTCTGACTTACAATGAGTTCAATTCAACAGTATTATAATATAACATCTCTATAGAAAACTGGCAAAAGTGGTATCTTTTTCCTGACAATGGCACTTGTACTCATACAACCTATAGTTTCTCATTCAAACTTACACATTTAGAAACGAATCATTCATTTCATCATCGCTTTATAAATATCATTCAATCATTTCCTGAATCAGTCCAAAAGGCAGTATTTTTGTAAATTAAAAATAATTATAAACATTTATTTAATACGTATAGTTTAGTAAGAATATAAACATTTTAAATTACATGTGTTTAGCTTGGTACTACATAAGTATAGGTACATGTACGAAGAAGAGTGGAAGGAGACTAAGATTAAAAATGCATTTTATTTACGCCTTGCGATTGTAGATATTGATATTGTAGGTGAAATGTATGGCTTTACAAATACAAATACCACGACATTTAACATAAATAAAATGAATCTACAATTACAGAATTTATAAAGTGATCAGTCGAATTAGTAATAAATAAGTAGGTAAGTTAAAAATGGCGACTAAATTATTCGGGGTTTAAATTTTGTAATCCAATCGATCCAATGTTCAAAACAGCGGTACGCCTGAAAGATGATATGTTTAGTTTGGCCAGCTATTCATCCGATAGTTTGGCTGGCCAATAAGTGTAGGAAGTAATAACCTATACTCATCACTTTATCAGTAGCGAGGGTACTAGCGTAAGAAAGAGACAGTATGATTCTCTCTGTCTATGCTTGAAGTAAAACAAACCCTGGTTAAAATATAAGTGCTATGTATCATGCGGTATGCAGTCAAAAAGGATGGCTGGCTAGATTTTTACTCTTAGACGGAGAGCTAGCCACGTCAGATATGACACAATAATGAGAGTAACAAAACCCCTCTAGTCAGTTTGCTATATACTCGTACTATGCTTATTTATATAACTGGAACTTCAAGAAAACAAATCCTAGAGTTCTGGTTTTGATGCAATATTATGAGAAATTATATCAATAATTAGATTATATATTTGCCAAAAGTTTCTGTTGGGGGAAAGTAGTGCCAAACGACGAAAAATGTAATTTATAGCGTGTCGCCTACTGTTTCTATTTCCGCAATAATGTGCAATGTTTTTTGTTAAAATATAAGCCCTGTTCTCTATAGCTGAGTCAACTTCGGCAGTTTTACCTATATTGTAGTACAATTTTCCAATTCAAAGATGTTTTTATGTAACTCTGTTACCCTCCACCCATTAAAAGCTGCCAGGTGCCCGGACCTAGCAATAAGGATAGTACAGCAATCTAGCCAGACGGGTTTTGTTGCTCTCATTCTTGTGTGATATCTGAAGTGGCCAGCTCTTAGTCCATCTGTGGTTGGGGTACAGTTGCAGTGCGCTGGGCGCCGCGCTTGCTGGCTGCGGCGTCTGCGCAGTCACCGGCTCGCTCCGTCTCGCTCTCTCCGCGTTCCTCCTCTCACTCGCACTCGTCTTTTACTTACACATCCATAGGGAGAAGAAGGCTTGAATTGCTTTGGAATTACTTGCCTTTTATATTTCAAACTAAACTTATTTGACTACTTCCTAATGCTTGGCACACGTCCAGTAGTTTAGACTATTATCTTTATTTCGAACGACTTTAGTTTGAATATGACATGTACTGGGACAGTGTCGAGGACTCATTTACCTTAATTAACTATAATTAAAAGTAGTCTACTGAAATTTCTACCTATTTTTCAAAGCACGAGATCAAGCAAATTTTTAAGATGATTTTGCAAAGTAACTGACAGTTCCATAGCCATTAAGTAAAATATAGTAATTAGTTAAATTCTTAAATGTTTTGGATTAAATGGACTAGGTACTGTATTATCAAAGAACTGACAAGTTACTTTATTATAGAGACAAAAAAGAGATTTAAAAAAAAACTAAATTTTGCCTTAAAGTTGAAAACAAAGTATTAGTTACTTTATAAAATAAGATTAATATAACAGCATTTTTTATACCCGATTTGTTCGTAGTGTGTTATACTTTTACCTATCCATACTTATTTTCTTATATTACGAATGTGTTAAGGTCGGAATTTCGATTTATTTTAAGTATTATAAAAACTGCCGAATTGGACTGAATTTTTAAAATTGGGGTTTTTTCATTTACCGACGCATTTTATGTACTCATTTATGTACATTACTACATTTTATGTCTTTATTACATTTCATTGTATCGTGAATATTTCTCTCATTTTTATATTAATCGTTTTCATTGTATCGCTTCAATTTCTATATCTTCTACTATACCTACTATTCTGTATTCTGCATTTTTTGTATTTTGTACGACATTCGAACAAGTTTTGAATTCACTGTAAATGTTCAGATTTTACATTTTTCCAATTACATAGTTCCAATGTCGTATTTTATTAATTGGCTTTTAAATCTCTATGCTATGCTGTATCTAAACGCATACTTTGCTCAAAATTTATTTAAATAATTTTTTGCTTTTATCAATTTATAATGTGTGCTTTTTTAATTTTATACTCGTTTTGAAGTTAAATAAATGGTTAAAAATATGTTTTATCTTTTTATATAATTTAACTGTTTTTACTAGACGTGCTTTGAGACCGCCAAGATCAAAACAACGCCCCTGGACCAATTGGAGTTTATATTCATTTTATAGAATATAGATAATTCCTTATCAGAGTCATTTTTCACAATTCGGCCCATGCCATTGCCATTTACATTAAAAAAAGTTTGTTAAAAAAATACATTCGTCATTTTTGTTATAAAACCAGAATTACTGGCAATGCATTTTAAATTATAAAAATAAGCGTATTCAATGACAGCACGATAGCATTTGTTTCAAACAAAAACCATACGTACTTAGTAGTGCAGATCGCCAAGTTTCAATTCTACACTTTCACTGGAACGCTCGATATTTAAAATACTCATCGACATACACGTGAACACATTCCTAACCGATTTTCCCTGGACCCACTAACGTAGAGAGGCACTGTCGCGAGAGAGGGGCCTGCGAGAGAAGAGAGGGGATGACGCCACCAAGATGAAACAGTTGGAACGTGCTTCGAAGGACCAAGTTGAACATCTTCAGAGGAAATGCGCTTGCTTGAGGAAGCTGTAAGTATAGCGAAAGGTTATATAACTTATATATAATCTATAAAAGTAGTTCTAAATTAAAATAGTATGCGTTTTTAGTCCCTATAGTGTGACCCCTAATGATAACATAAGTAATAAGAAAATTAATACTTTATACAAAAATACAAATAAATTGACTATACTAAAGCAAGTTGTGCATAGGTATCAAAAATTTAAGATCAGTAAAGATATCCAAAAATAATATACCTACGACTATCTCTGTGGATTTTGTACGTGAGCCTGTTGGCCAAGCGGCAAGACGTACGACATTCGCGGGTTCAAATCCCGGCTCGGACTAGGTACTGAATATCGTCAGAAACCCGGACCGGACCTAATCTTATCTAATTCGTTATGGTTAGTTTTCGTAAAAACGTGGACTTACTCTAAGAAACTTCTTGAAAGCAGCACAACTATAAATCCAATTGTTGAGTTACCGAACAAAAAATCTGTCTGCATTGGCACGTGGCAAATAGACTTTCTATGTCAAATTAATTTAATAATTTGACGCATATTTCCAGTTTCGACGACATGCGTATGCGGTTGTCGGCCAAGGAGCGCGCGGCGGAACAGGAGGCGAAGGCCAAAGAGAAGGAACTCCATCACCTCAGGGCTGAAGTGGCCCGGCTCACCAAGATACTGGTCGTAGAGAGGTGATTTCATTTCACTACTTTGCTACATAAAAACTTTACTCATAAGAAATATCACCTCCCAGGTTTTGGCATAACGGAGGCAGCTCTCCAAAGGGATTTTAGTACCTATGGTTATCACGTGGGTACGGTGGGTATGGTTTTAAACTTCTCAGCTACTTACATACAGGGTGTAACAAAAATGCTGGTGATCCGTTTAAGGGCATAATTGGTACCGTATTGTGAGTAAGAAAAAGTAGAAGAAAAAAATTTTTGGACGCGAAAAAAAATTTTTTTGTATGGGACACGTCGTCTCAGGCGGCCAACACTCCATGTATAACCAAACATTTTTTCGCGAGAAATTTTTTTGTTCTTAGTTTTTTACGATGAGAATACGATACCAAATATGCCCTTAAAAGGATCACCAGTATTTTTGTTACACCTTGTACAATCTGTTCAAGCAAACGGTATCTTGATTTGCTCGATGATGTTCGACGTACTTCCCACGAAAGAAAGTGTTCTTGTGTTGGGTTTAATATTATCCAATACTGGAATAACACATTTTTTCCCGCAGCTCACCGAAGCTCGAAGCGCGTACAAGGGCAGATGGCTGCGAGACGGAGATTAGCAACGAGTCTTTTTTAGCCGGAGCCGCGCCTCTAGCGTGTGAGACGCAACCGAGCGCGCCTCGTCGAAAGGGTAATAAATATTCCTAATTTACATTCTGGAAGTATTTCATTATTAAAAGTAGAGTCTTTGCCTCGTTAATGACCTTCAAGAATTGGGCTATATAGCCACGAGCGGCGTTGTCGCTTGTTTACAGACGCTGCTTAAATCATCGGAAAAGATGGACAAAGGCCTGATGATGATGATTTTGCCTCGTGTTGTATTTTGAGAAAGGCCAGGTGCTTTCTCATCGTTATGATTTTGTTACAATGTTCTTTCTTATGCCTTAGAGACTCACTAAAATTTCGACCGAAACATAACTCTTCTTCTGAAATTGCACTAATGTTTCAATTACATTAAGAAATTAACAGTAACAAGACTCACGTAGTAGTAGACTTCAGTAACTTACACATGTTTATCGTTTTTCATTAATTACTACCTCCTGCACTTAATAAGTACAAGCCCCCCTGTCTTGTCTTTATCCAGTGAACACACAGATCAGATGTTTATTTATTTATTTTAAATTTATTGCACAGTAAAACAAAGTACAAACGGCGGACTTAATGCAAGAAGGCATTCTCTACCAGTCAACTATCAGGCCAAACAAATAGAAAATCAAATGTGTGGGGAACCAGTAGAAAATTTGAGAAAATTGAAATAACAGGTTACTTACATATAATTTATTTGTATATTCCTCAAAACAACACTTACAGTCTAGCTACACGTGTTAACATTAAATAAGTTTATATATATATATACACTACATATTATATACATACACATGCAACATAAAATGCATATATATAAATATTTTACATACCTATTGCTAAACCTGCTACTAAACTACTAACAGTCTTAGGAGACTTTTGTGAGATGCTTGCGCAACTTTCGCTTGAATGAGAATTTAGTCTGAGCTTGCCGTTTATCCAATGGGAAACTATTCCAAAGACGAACTGCTTGCTTCACGAAAGAATTGGACATGACACATGGTCGTATTTCCGGAGACCGAATATGAATTTAATACAACTATTGAGGAGCCTGTCCAGCCTGTTTAAGATGTTAGATCATTCCATTTAAACCCGGTCAAATATCATCAATCTTTAATCTCACCATTGCACCATCAACTTTCAGGAGGAACCCTGCGAACCCCCGAGTTCCCCCGGAAACGCCCGACGCTCCCCGAGCTGACGCCGCTGCCGCCCGAGATGCGCCGCTCCGCCGTCGAGATCCAAAATGGCCGCCGTCGCGCGCGCAGCGTCGACCTGCCCGCCGTGCAGGTGCCCGTGCGCATCAAGCAACTTGAGGAGAAGAATAGGGATTAACTATATAAATTCAAAGAAATAGGCTAAAATTAATTGTTGAATTGAGTGAAGTAATTTGACAGCACTTTTCACACAATTGTGAACCACTCTGTATGCTAGGAGCTGTCAGATTACTTCACTCAATTAAGAATTATACTTTAGTTTCCTACATTTTCTAAATGCAATATATGGTCAAAAAATACAGGAATCACTCCTATAAATGAGCCTCTACGAAAGAGTTCGAAATAATTCAACAATCTTTAAATGTGTAAATTAATTCACTAAATTTAGAAATACAAAAGCACGGCCAACGAAATAAATATAAATGTAGCTGTGCAAAACCGTAATCGTTCTGACTGGCATCAAAACTTGAATTTTAAGATTTAATATTCTAGATATTAAATCATGACGTACATAATGTTTTATGAAGGAATGAAGGATGAATAAGATTATAGCCCTCTCTACAAGTAGTCTTATTGCAGAGCAAGATACAGCTATCGTGACTATGATCTACGATAGAATTTCTTATTGTTCCTGGACCTATCGAAAATGGACTGTCTAAAATCCCTTAAAAATCTCAGAATAAAGGGAACCCCATCTAGCTCTGTCTTGTAATATCTAAGTATCATTAACTAGGTTTTATTTGGAAAAGGATAAAGTAAACTAAAAGTAGGTACCTATCTGGTAATGGATTGTGCAATATTTTCCTTTTTTTAGAAACTGAAGAACATCCCTAGTTGTCACGGTTTTGAATTCTCTAAACATTGAATAGGTTAAAAGCCTTATAGAGTGAGGGGTGGAGAAAAAGCTTAGCTGGTAGGTAATCGTGCAATATGTTACGCTCGTGCGTTCCTATAAGAACTTGACTGGCACACTACCGTGCACCTATATTAGCCTAAAATTATTTTATAGATCAATACGTAACCCAAAATGTTTTGTCTTGCATATTGTATAAACTGTGGCTTAAATTAAAATATCGATCTCCAATCTATACCTTCAACTTACTGTCGTGCTCTTTTATATTATCTCTTTAAAACTATATCCTTAGCCTTCTTTATACATATAACAATAGTTATTATATTTAAGATGTTCTTAACGAAAAATATCGACTGAGACCTATGCATTGGTGTGCAATATTTAGTACTTAATACTCTTTAATGATTATTCAATAGTGATTACATCGAAGAGAAAAGGGTAGCTCAAGTACATACCTCTAGAAATAAGTTATAATAATATTGAAGTGTGTGAAATCAACTTTTTGGTGTAGGTAAGTAGCTATGTTTACATTATTATACTTGACGTTGACACTACAATACCCCTATTTTAAAATAGAATGTTTTTTATGTCACTTATAAAAATTATAGGTAATACATAAAGTAAAATTAAGGCATATTAGATATTCGTTTGAGCAGTGGTACGCTTTGTTTATTACAATTACCTTGTCTGTTTATCCATTTTTTTCTTTCGTTTTAAATTTCGAATAGAGTTCGAAGTATTTTACCAATCTTGCTCAGGAGTCAGGACCCTTCCGGAATGGCCGAATGACAAAAACTCAATAGAGATTTCTATATATAGTTTGGCCAGAGTTTGTTCCACTTCAAGCATAGACAGGGAGAATCATACTGTCTTTTTCTAATGCTAGTACTCTCACTACTAAAAAAGGGATGGGTATAGCATGTTACTCTGACTGTTACTGCGCTTTTGGTTTGCCAGACTATAGTCTGGCTGGCCAATAAGTGCAGTAACAGTGTGAATAGCTATACTCATCCCTTTTTTAGCAGCGAGGGTACTAGCGAAAGAAAGAGATAGTATGATTCTCTATGTCCATGCTTGAAGTAGAACAGACCCTGGCCAAATTATATTTAAAATATTTATCCATTTATTTGTGTGTATTGTAAGTACCGGTTAAGTTTAATTAATAATTGACGGCTCTAATATTACACCAATACTCGTAAAGTTGTATTTACTTGTTCGTTTTGTAAATATTATTCTTTTTATAAATAAATTATAAATATAATCGTGACTTATTATTTCATCCACTTTTACCCATCAAAATTGGACCAGGTTCTTAGCTTTAGAAGGATTCATCTCAATCCAAAGTGGTAACAAATATGTTTTAGAAGACTGTGCCAGTGCACACAAATGACCACGAAGTAGTCACCATGTTCCACCAAGAATTATATTGATTGCAAAAGAATAAGGTACCTACTTAAAATACACACTTCCTAAGCACTAAACACCAAGTCCAGGATGGACTTGCTGCACAAGCTACTGTGGGTCGCTATCATATATTGTAATAGTAGAGGTACTACGTAATTTTTTATTTAGTGGTAATAAAAAAAATCTGTGAATAAATGCAAAGTGTTTTCCGTATATTCTTGGCATTTGAAAATACGCGCCATTGATAATATTATTGACAGCAGAAGTGTTGTACACCCTTATGTTAAAAACCGTATGGAGAATTGTCTACACTCTGCCTAATAATATAAGGTTCCAAATAAATAAATTTGTCAAGGAAACCGTACCCTAAGCGTATTAAATGTCAGTTTGACATTCAACATAACCTCAAAATCTTGAAATTTCGTCCCACAGTGCAATATAATTACGTGAATCCAGTGAATATTTTCACTGAAAAATGTCTAATAGCCATCTTTTTTTGAAGTCTGGCTTCGTACGGGCGCCGCTACAGAATGGTGTAGGCCGCTACGTGTGCCAGTTGCAGAGAATTGTGCTCAAATTCTGTAAAAGTCATGGCAGTAGCCGCGGGATGAGGTGAGGAACTTTTACAGATAGTGTAGACCTCGGGTAAAAATGCATTAATTCTCTGATCGAACGATGAAATCGTGGATTTCACTATCAAAAAGGCTGAATGCCTCCAGATAAATTATCATACTTTTTCAAAATTGTTTTAGGTTGCAACTTCTGTGTATTTGCACTTGCTTGTGTATTTATTTGCTTTTGCACTTGTGGCCGATATTTAAGTCTTTCCCTTGGTACACTCTGACCCATGACTGTACTTGATATGTTGTTAATGCTATAGGGACTTCATAGAGCAAGACCTTGTGGAGTTTGCACGAGAGAACCCCGGTGTGGTTGTGTACCTCAAGCCGCGCCGTCACCGCGCGCCTGTTGTCGTCGGAGAATACTGTGAGTTCCTATCATTTTCATTTTAATAGGCGGATCCACATAGGCCGAGCAGTCTCATGAGGAAATTGCCGCATTTGCCAGCTGAGGTGCGGTTAATAACTTAACTTTTTGAGGCTCCAAGGTTTTAGCGCCATTTTTTTTATTTTGTACAACGACGCTGGCAAACAAGCATATGGCCCACCTGATGGTAAGCAGCTACCGTAGCCTATGTCCAAAGCTACCTAAAGATAGCCAAAATGTAAGTGAAAATGTCACCTGCTCTGCTACTCCATCTAGTAACGACTAGCGTACTAGAGTAGGTGACATTTCCTCTTACATTTTTACTATCTTTAAGTCACACTGGCCTAGATGGCGCTAAAGACTTGGAGCCTCGAAAAGTTCTACAACTATGGCCATCTATTATATCTTTAATTGTATGCTTCCAGTAAATGGCGATCGCGTCTGGATGAACATGTATGACAAGAGGCACTCGGAGATCACCAAATGGATGGAGGTGCTCCGCACTCAGCAGGGCGACGTGTCCAACACGCGCCTCAGAAAGTACCAGCACACAGAGCACCCGTCCGTGCAGGGCGCTTGGACCCCGTGGACGTTCAAGGCGCCGCAGCTCAACACCGCCTCGCTGCCTGATGAGGAGTTTGGACGGAATGACAGGTAATATTGGCCTGGTTGAGATCCTCACAATAGGTTTCGAAGGCGCGAAATATGACCCCTAGGTACTCAAAAATATTTAAACATGCACTTTATCACCTTGACAATAGAGGCGTTGGCCAGATACCTTGGCCGCTCCCTTATATCTTCGGATTTAGGTGCTGCAGCGCCATCTATCGAGTCTGGAGTTGAGTTATTTTATTATCCTTTTTCCAATAATTTTCAAAGGATAAATTTGTTTCATTTCTTTGTGAAATGGGGTTAGCTGGTCGAAAGTCTTTACAGATGGCGCCAGCATAGCTAGTACCTGTCAGTCCTACCAAAAGTGCCAAATCCTGGTTTCATTTTTGGAATTTTCTGACCTACGCTAGCCCTTTAAGCCAAATGCCATAAGTACAACATTTTTTTTTTATCTTTAACTGGTTTGATATGTTTTCTTATAGAACAACGCATTTATATGTATTTTAAAATTGTATTTACTGTAAACTAGTAGTCTGCCTCGAACTGAGACCTCGCGATTTACTTGCAAACGAGTTGACCAATATAACAAGACCCTTCGGAGGATTTTTTTTCTCCTTCTAGCTCCATAACCATTCGATCGATCCTGCTCATATACGAACTTAAAAATTTTATGTATCTCGACGGCGATGGCGAGACGACCTCGACGCCTTCGATAGAAACTGGTGGGAGACAGCTCAAGACCGGGACACGTGGAAGGGAAGTTCTTTTATATGTAATATCTGACGTGTAAAAGTGCCCTTGTGGCCTACTTACTGAATAAATGTTTGAGTTTGACAATACTAGTGACAGGTACAGTCAGCGTCAAAAGTAACTATGCAAATGAAGGTGTCAAAAGTCCTTATTGCCTTTAAATAAGGACTTTTGATACCTTCATTTGCATAGTTACTTTTGACGCTGACTGTACAAGCTATGCTGGCGCCATCTGGCCAAACCGTTGACACTGCCAACCCCATTGTCAATATTTATATTGCGTATCTTTGTCCGCAGACTGCCGCGCTCGGCGACCGAAGAGCTGCGGTTGCTATTCGAGAAGCAGAGACTGGACGAGAAACAGCTCAAGACTGGGGAATAGACTACAAACTTCTGCTTACAAACGAGCGCAAGTCCACACCTGACGCACCGCCTAGCGAGGAACTTGCCGCGCGAGGCAGCTTGGTAGTGTCATAGAGAAATAATAAGCCTTATAGAGTTCTCACTCCATACAACTAGTTATTAGCCCGCAAGCTTGACATTTTGAAGGCTAGACGACTAAGGGGTTGAGGGAGGAGCGGGCAGGGGTCGTGAATACCAAGGTTTTACAACGGGTGCCCTAATCACACCTCTTGCCCGCTCCTCCCTCAACCCCTTAGTCGTCTAGCCTTCAAAATGTCAAGCTTGCGGGCTAATAACCAGTTGTATGGAGTGAGAACTCTATGTAGTGTGGACGTGCCTCGGCCGAGGCAAACGCACGCGCGGCCGTAATGCCTCGGGCGAGGCACGTCCACACTAGCGAATTTCCTCACGAGGCGGCTCGTCTGGTGTGACCCGCCTAGTCGCGTTATTTTGACAAGGTGTAGTCGAACAAAATGTATGGTACTGATACCGGTTGTATTAGAGACGGCACAGATGGCGCTACATTTTGTGACATAACTCCTTGTTTTCATCTTTTATGGCATAGACTAACTTATATAGTAGCACAGCCTAAGAACTTTTTGAAGCTCAAGTCTATCGCGCCATCTGCGTGAAAGCGACCCAAAATGTAAGAGGAAATGTCACCTGCACTGCTACTCCACCTAGTAACGAATATATATACATATATATACAGGGTGGATTTTCTTTTTGGGTCAGTGAGGGCAGCTACCAGATCCCGTGCTGCTACGTGATAATGGTCTTAGAAGACCTTCCCTCTATTTCAAATTAATGAAGGATCACATTTACAGATTTTGGAAAAAACATACAGGCTGCGAGAAAAAGGTAATTTTTGGCGAACTTTTTTATGATGCCATTTGATCCCATTCTTATCCAGAATCAAAAGCTTGTATGGGACCAAAAAAAAAATTCCGGCTAGAAAAGCCACAAATCGAGGAAACATATAGCAGCACGGGATCTGGTAGCTGCCCTCACTGACCCAAAAAGAAAATCCACCCTGTATAGTCCTCCTCATCGATTTCGATGACTGCGACCCTAATGCAAACCTTATGGAGGTTGACTATTGTGAGCCCTGATATGGCTGGCTAGTAACGAATAGCGTACTACTACTAGTAGTACACTAGGAGCTACTAGAAGGAGTGGACATTTCCTCTTACATTTTGGGTATATTTAGGTCACGCAGATGGCGCGATTGACTTGAGCTTAAAGATAAAAGATAAAATAGATAAAAGATATTTATTCTTCAATTTAGGCACATTATAATGCACTTATGAACGTCAGAGAGAAAAAGAAACTACCACCGGTTCTAACCCTACACCTCTGACCCGAGAAGTATTACTTATTACCGGCAAGAAACTCGGCGGGACTTATTTTTTCAAAACAGTAATACTAATACATTAAAGATACTATATACAATAATGCGTAGTTCTTCAAGAAAGCATATCAAAACAGCTTGAGAGACAGACATGTATACCTGCCTATTGTGTAATTAAAATGAAAAATAAAATAAAAATTCTTAGGCTGTGCTGCTCTACTATATAAGTTACTCTATGTTCATGGTGGCCAACCCAAGCTACTAATTTAACTGACCAAGACTTGGTCACCTCTTTTTTAAAAGTAAGAAACGCCAAACATTTCAGCTAAATTCAGCACTTCTAAAAATTGTCTGTGGGTTCTGGTTTTTAGTATGAAGCCCATAGAAATTTTAAGGAGCAAATTTTTTTATCAGTTGCTGAATTCAGCTCATGTGCGTGGCGTTTCTAAGGCATTTATTTCTTGTACTTGGCCTATAGTTTCTTTGAATAGAGAAGTGTCGTAGATTGTATTAGGTCTCATATAAACCAAGACACTTCTCTTTCCGAACAAACTCCACCTATTTGTATATACACGATGGTAGAAAAGATAATAGTACATTTCGATATTAGTGCGGAAAGTATGTCATTACTTGAAGAATGACATTTACGCACGAGTATCGAACGACGTTTTTTAATACAGTTGCGAAAAAATTGTAAAATTGTCAATTATTCACTATGAGGTTACTTTAGTACATGTATCCGAACGCTCCGCGCGGTGCGGTGCGGCGCTGTGATTGGCTGTCTGTCACTGTCATTAGCTGTGATTGGCTGGAAAAGTAAAAAGCACTAGTGCGCGATATCAAACTTTCCGCACGCTAAACCACTACAAGAAAAGCACTTTTTTGAGCAACTGTATTAAAAAAAATGTTATTTACAATTTAGTTTTAGATTGTACAAATATAATTTAGATATTATATTTGTTTTTTTTTTATAGAACATTTCCTGCAGACTTGTTAACCCTATGATGAGCGCCATACCACGGCACGTAATGAGGCCTGTAGTCCGCTCGGCGCCCTAACTCTTAAGATTTGGCGTACGCACTAGTTTTCACGAACGCGACTGCCATCTGACTTTCTCATCAATTTCATCCAAAGGGAAAACTAAAGTAGTATTTTTTAATGGAGTACAATAATCTGACAGCTCTTGCCATACATTGTAAACTGCTTCGAGATTTTTTTTGGTCAGAATCAGAATGAAGCCGGATTTAACCATTACGACGCCATAACAGATATCAAAGCACTCATTCATACGCCGAACCAATGAATCTAGAGTAAAACGTATGGTATCGTATGACGGATATATATCCGTCGTATGTAGGTGTCGAAAAGGTTAAAACCTTTTGACCGCCACAGTCGGCTATGGACATGGACGACATCGGAAAGTCGTGCTATGATAACCGCGAACCACTTAGTTCATCATCTATTTGCATCACTCTCTTTCGAATATGGAAGAGCGACAGAGATGGAGATAAAGAAATTTCGATTTTGAAGTTCGTGAGGCTATCCTTCGAGAGACAGTATGGCAGCGGATCTGCTTCAGTTTCAATAACTGATAAGAAGTTGCGCAGAATCGGGACGGGTGGCGTGCTCTCGTTTCTGAGGCCAAGATTCTTTTTGGATCGTTGAGCCAAAATAGTTGGGTATTGTTTGACCAGGGACAAATTTACTTCAAGCATAGCCTGAGAGAATCATACTGTTTCTTTCTAACGCTGGTTACCCTCGCTACTGATAAAGGGATGAGAATAGCTTATTACTTCCGCTGTTACTGCACTTTTTGTATTATCTGGTAGTAAGTCTATAAAATGAAACAAAGATTTGGGTAAAGAAATATATTATTTGAACAACAAAATTAAGCACCACCTTTAACAAGTTTAACAAGAACTTAAAAGTATTGACTATTATTATTTTTAACAGTCACGATTTACTTAACGAGATCAAAATATTATTTAAGGTATCTCTCCTAGTTTTAACAAAGTGCAAAAAACAAAAATAAAAATATTAGGATAACAAATACACCTTCATTAAGATTTTTAACCCTTTGACCGTCATAGACGTCAAATCATGCGCACGGATGGTCATGTCCTTAGCTCCAGCGCGTGATATCACGTTCAAAATATAACCGAGGGCGCTCGCGTGCTCTGGAGTCAATGGCACGATTTTCCGTTGAAGCTTGGCGGACAAAAGATTAAAAACCCTGAAGAAAAATTGTGTCCTTATTTTTTCAAAGGACGAGATTAAAATGCTTATTTTACTCTCTCTATTCACTCAATTTGTGCTATAATTAATAGCCTATAAACTAAATAAATAAACAGCAACTTCTTAACAAAGCTCTTACATAATACATAATCTTACAGGGACCTTATGTGGTTACCATAAAAACGGTATTTGGTAACCACATAGTTTTCACCCTAAGGCACTGGTCTCACCGCGAGCTAGTAAGCTATGAGCTATCGGCTATAAACACGAACAAAAGATAAGCACTCCCGTGTAAATAAAAGAGACACGGCGATATTTATAGTTACTCGCCCAGCGGTGACCTATAAATATCGCCGTGTCTCTTTTATTTACACGGGAGTGCTTATCTTTTGTTCGTGTTTATAGCCGATAGCTCATAGCTTACTAGCTCGCGGTGGGACCAGTGCCTATAGCGCTCACCGGTAATCAAAACCCCGAAATCCTTCCTGTGAAATGTTTTTAGAACGTGATGGAGCTATTTTAATTTCTATTGCTAAAAAAGGCATCGACAGGGAGACCACATTGAATATGGTTAGGTAATCTGTTCAAAACTGGTTCCATAACAATAAGCTAACCCTAATGATAGGGTTAGGGATATGGTTACCCTATCGAAAGGGATAAAAAAATGGGTTTCCCGGCCCCTGCATTCTTACAATACCTACACAGCGTAAATAATACTAAATAAAAATTCCGCTCACCGTGACGTCAAAAATCATGAGTGCCAACCGACGATTGAGTGAGACTCTGGTATCTGGCTCATTCATTTCAAAGTCAAATGTTTAGAATAGCCACAGAGAATATTTTTTGCATGGTGGATCTAAAAATATATGAAAAGGAAACCACATCTCTAAGACATTTTTTTTATAAAACCACACTCGTATTTTAATGCCCTTCATTATGTAGCAGTCAAATAAACTACTATAATCTGTCAAAGTGCTGTCAATTGATTTTGTAGGAAAGAAAACATTTTATTTATTTAAACTTTATTGCACATAAAATATCCAAATGGCGGACTTAATGCCTTAAGGCATTCTCTACCAGTCAACCACTGGGCCAAAAAGAGATATGTTTGGTGCAGGCTTTATGAAATAATGTATTGAAACAATATCACAGTTACTAAATATAAAATAAATACTATATACTTAATCAAATATAAGAATAAAATAAACTTACACATACAAGGTGTAACAAAAATACTGGTGATCCTTTTAAGGGCATAATTGGTATCGTACTCTTATTACGAAAAAGTGAGAAAAAAATTTTTTCGCGCGAAAAAAAATTTTGGTTTAGTATGGAGGCCCGGAGGGTCGGCCGGCTGGGACCACCTGTCCCATAGAAAAAAAAAATTTTTTCGCGTCCATAATTTTTTCTCCTACTTTTTCTTAGTCGTAATACGATACCAATTATGCCCTTAAACGGATCACCAGTATTTTTGTTACACCCTGTATACTTCATATAATAAACTTACATACATATTTTTATATTTTATGTGTACCTACAGTGAAACATCATGACGATAATCAATCACGCAATTTATCACATAAATGCTTGCGCAACATGCTCTTGAAAGTGAACTTGCTCTGAGCTTTCCTAATGTCAATCGGAAGGTCATTCCAAAGGCGTATTGGCTGGAGAGTGAAGGAATTGGTCATGAAACCGGTGTGATATACTATTCAATTATTTTGTGGTTTTGCCCTAGCAATGAGTCTGTATATCCTTAAAGTAGGTCCATGCGTTTTACTGTCTTTTTCATAGTGTTTCTACTTTAACTTCCGACTTCAGTTTGTCTTTTTTCTTATTTAAATGCGCGTTTCTTTTATGCACCAATAAATACCTGCAAAAAGGAAAATAATAAATGTAAATTTAAGTATTTGAGGCGCAATTATAATATATTGACCGAGAAGTGTGAATTATGGGGCACTTTCATAAGTTTCATATTCTATATTTCGCCGGGTGACAACCCAAACTCATTAAATGCTACTACAAATTCATAACCATAATGAACCATACTAGTATCATAACAAGGTTGATTTTCGTCTTATTATTTTTTTGTAATGAGTTTTGGTTGTCACCTGACGATTACCATGTTTATTAGACCATAGCATGGGGGAAACCCATTGAGTTAGAATATAGTAGAGGCACAGGCTAAAACAAGATTCACTGAAAATATGGCTCAAGAAAATTTGTAAGTCCTATCACTGACTAAAGTTTAAAAAAACTGACCAAAATACTGCTGTACAAGTCTTTCTTACCGCACTATTGTAGGGCCATTTTTTGAGCTGCTTGTGTATCCCATTCTTTATTACATATTGGTGGTACCATATTGAATATGGTTAATCTTGTTCAAAACGGTTTCCATCCAAAAGGCTAACCCTAATGATAGGGTAACCATTTAACAGGGTTACCATATCGAAATTATTCGGGTTTAAGAGTTTTTTATTTCTCAAAAAGAAGATATTACAACTTCACTTACATGAGAAATCAATTATCAATACAAAACATTTATACAGGTTGATGCTACTACATGCAAAGAAAAAATATTTAAATATAACTTAACTATTACATAAGTATGTTATTCTAAAGCTACCGATTTGATTGTTGCTAAGTAGGTACTGCGAGTACTGCGACCGACCGCCGCGCCGACACCGAGGGCCGGCCATATGCTAGTCGGTAGCAGTTATAACGACTTATTGTAATTATCAAATAAAAGGATTTTCTCGTTCCTGTTTTGATCAAAGAGTACAATACCTGTGGGTATTTCGAAAAACCCATGCTGCTAAGAGATGCTGATGCAATTCTTTGCTAGTGTGCCTACGACGCGACCACGAGTTACTACATGCTCGAAACGTCACGTACGCGATTAGGACCCGTTTTTGTCATAACTAGTAGTCCGCCTCAAACTGAGAACTCGCAATTCACTTGCAAACGAGTTGACCAATATAACAAGACCCCAAGGAGGATTTTTTTTCTCCTTCTAGCTCCATAACCACTTGTTCGATCCTGCTCAAATACAAACTCTCAAATTTTATGTACCTCTGCTACAGCCCCAACAAATTTCATAAAGATCAGAAAAACGTTACTAAAGTTATCGTCAGACAAACTATTGAAATCAAAAAGCCATCCAAATGCCGAGATGTCCCAGTAGCCAGTTGAGAGTTGGGTCTGGAGTTGTTTGTAAGAACTCACTTCGCTTACGCTTCGCGAGTTCGATAATGAGTGAAATTTGTGAGTTTAAATCAGTACATACCTGCGAGTTCTAAAGCTCTTCCCGCACTCACACTCATGCTTTTCCCCATCACCATGCACTCTCCGCATATGTGCCAGCAAATACGACTTGCATTTCAACGTTGACTTACAAATATGACATTCAAATTTCTTATCACTATGCACGTTTCTTCTATGCGTCACTAAAGCATATGAACTCTGTAACACAGCGTCACACTGGTCACATTTCACTTCCATCGGTACAGATCCTCTTGGTTTCACATTGACTCGGAAATGTTTCCGTAAATGCTTGTTCAGATATCGCTCACACTTGAATACCAGATCGCAGATACTGCAGGAATATGATCCTGTAGCATGTACGTCATTTATATGTCCGTGCCAGGCTTTGTATGAGTATGTCTTATTGCATATATTACATTCATATAATTTCTCCATTTCGTTGCCCTGTGTTTCTGTAATTTCTTGTTTATATGCTAACAAGTTTGTTATACCATCTTGGAAGTTAGTTTTGAAATTCTCGTCATTTTTATTTACAGCAAAACTGTTTTTTAATTTGTAAGTTTGTTTATCATTTGGTGCATTTTCTGTTTTGTTACTATGTCTATTGGATTTAGGCTTATATGATAAAGTTTTTGTTATACTACGGTTATGTGTGGGCATATGATTCTCAATAGCCTTTATGTTATTGAAGTAGGAACCGCAAATATCACATCGGATGAATGTCGGATTGACAACGGTCACTTGGAGATGTGTCAGATTGTGTTTGTAGACGTCATATCTGGAATAAATATTTAAAATAAAATTAGAAAAATTGTAGGAATAATTTTAGTATGGTTATATAACTAAACTATATTGTTATTACCTGCAAGTTCCTTTAATTGGCTTTTTGTGTATATTATGTTGTATTACTGTAATTTTAAAGCTGTTGGTTCTCCTTAACATAAATAAATAAATATATTTTAGGGTACTATACTAGGAGCATTCCACGAAATGTCCCAAAATGGAGAGGAATCAAAAACTTCCTGAAAATTGGTAAGTGTTAAGTAACTTCTCCTACAACAAGAGTCAGAATATCGTCAGAACTATAATATGCTAATTAGAATTGCAAGGATAACTGCAATAAATAGAGATAAACATGCATTTGTATAGGACAGTGATGGAATGCCCCTATATTTATAGAGCAGGCTCTCCCGTACAACGTCGTGTGAATAATTATTAGACCGCAGTTTGACTAGTGGTCCTTGTAATCCTACTCCTGGGCTTCAAGAAAGTCCATGTTGCCAGGTTGGAAAGTGGTGCTGTTTCCCCCACCACCCCTGAACATCCCCATATAAAATGTTTCTAGGTTTTGTTTTATTTTTTATAATTATAATACGCATACTTATGTTTGAAATAAGTTACAGAAGCATAGACCGTGATGTAAAGAACAGATTGAAGAGTCAGTTTTAGATGGCCGAGCTTTGGCGAGGTCCTCAAGTAACAAGAATGCCATATGGACTGGTCAAGGAACACGTTATTTGTTTGTTTGTCAAGCAAGTTACACACTATTATTACTCCTTACAAACAACACGTGGCGCCATGCCAGGACAACTGTCCATTTAACTACAGAGTTTACACGCATTTTGAGATAAATTCTTCATTAGCTGTACACTTTTTATTAGATCACCGATCCGCTATCAATATTACACACTGAACTACTTAAATGAGCAAAAAATAAAAAATGTTTCCCAAGATCCAAGACGTCTACACTACCTACCCTGCGTTACGAACAGAAGTCCCGGCTAATACTTACTGGTCTAAAAAATATTGAAAGCACAAGGAGCATTGGCTCTCCGTCACTTGTTTAAAGAACAGCGGCTCCAGCAGGTTGCCGGCTCCGAAGTTTTCTACACACCAGTCCTCGTCTTGATTCGATTCTGATTCTTTCTCTACCTTGATGTCGATACTAAACATTTGAAGATTGCCATTCCTGTCGCGCTCAGTTTCTTTATTAAATGAGACTAATGGGTGATCCATGTCTTGGTAAAAAATTGTAAGTATCTTTTGCAACTGTAAAAAATATATTTCGCAATTTTTCCACAGTTTTTTGAGGGTTTTTTTATAGATGGTAGAATAGTAGGTAGGTTTTTTGCAATTTGCAGTCACGTGTATGACACTGACATCAGTGACACCCTCTGACATTGACATCTTTTTTTTAGGGTCACCACATACCTAGCGGTTTTCCTCGCGGAATTAGCGGAAGTAGCGGAAATTCATAGACAAAATGCTTAATTTGTCTATGGTAGCGGAAATTTGTCTATGGCTTCCATACAAAAAATCTAGTACCATAGACAAATTTCCGCTACTTCCACTAATTCCGCGAGGAATTCCGCTAGGTGTGTTGTGACCCTTAAAGATTGCTTAAAAAGGTCTACACTCGCCGCGATACCCACGATATGGCGTCAACACCTGACACCTTGTGAATGTCGTACAATTCAATTCTTTTTTTAATATAAATGGCATTCTGTCAACAATATTGGAATAATTTTGACAATGTCGAAGTAGAGACGATAAGTGTACGGTTAATTAGATAAAATTTCGCTCCAAGAGCTGGACGTTGTACGGTGAGGTTAGGCTTTTTAGATAGCTACTCCCTACAAACAGCACGTGGACTAACGGATATCTAACTCAAACAGGGGTTACACTTGTTTTGAGATTAATTCTTCATTAGTTGCACACTAGTTCATTAAATCACTGCAGAATAAGCTATATATTACACACTGAATCACGAAAATGAACAAAAAATAAGAAGTTAATCACAAAACCAAACCACCTTGCTCGCCAAGATGGCCGCACGCAAGTCCGTGAATGTCGTTATCGGTCGAGCGTCATTTGACTGTTCATTAGCTCGTTGGATTTCCTGTCAATGTCAAATTGTGAGGTATTTTTGTGTCATTGTCAGTTTCAACACTTTCAATTCAACTTTCAGTTGCTCAGTTGAACTTCATGAACTTGGTTCTACGTGGTTCTACTGGCGGGGACTGATGTGAAAGTTTAAAATTACTACACGAAAATATTTTAAAGAAATTACCTCTGCTCGCATTAATTCCTACTTGTGTGGACAATGACTGTGTACCTTGATCCTGCGGCGGCTAACATGCCAGACGTGATGCATTCGTGTCGCTGCTGCCTCCGCGGTGCTCCGGACAAGGACCTGACGACGCCGTACACGCATCTCGGCAGGACGGAGATATATTCCAACATGCTCAAAGACTGCTACGATTTACAGGTAATTTTTTTTTCTGTTTTATTTAATTTGGAATTTTAATTTTTGTAACTACCCAGTTAACCCTAATGGGGTTTTTAGAAATAATATTTTACAATTTTCTTTCCTGTTCCGTACACTAGTAGTAGTAGGTAGAACAAGAACGGGATCGCGTTTTATAAGAATATTCGTGAGTTACTGAGGCAAACATCAACAAAGTAAATTGTTATTCTTCTTCTAAGTTGAATCTTCATGTCTGAGGGTCGTGACCACCATGAGTAGAGACTCATGGTGGTCACGACCCTCAGACATGAAGAAAGCAAAGGAAAGCATTGCAACATAGAGATGTTGCAATGCTTTCCACCCCGACCGATTTCTTGCCTTCTTAATGGAACCCTGGTGTCTGATGCATGTAACCTCGTCAATGGCAGAAAACCAGTGGGTGGGTATCCCTCCCTGCTGTCTATCACCTTCCACTGTTCTTCCAAATTTAAACATTTCCGACTGATTTTGTCTATGATTTGCTGAATTCAGATCAGGTGTGTGGAGTGCCTAAGATATCTTATCAAAATTTATTGACAATGAGGAAACAAATATTTACAAGTAGGTACAAGACACAAGTAGTATAAAAACGAATGGATATTTAAACTGAACTCACACTGGAATGGCAGCGGCCTGCCGCGGCGCAGTGCACAATACACTTTATCCATAAAGCTCTATACCTGGAGGATGCATCGCCTCATCTTTCCAAACAAAAAAGTCTGCCAAAATCTGAGGGGGGCGAGGTAGCATACGTATGGCGTTTTCTATTTAAAGGTAACATCATTGTCGGTTGTTAATAAAGTTTATTTCTAAATGAATTTTTATAGTAGTATCGCCTTATTGATAACGGACAATGATGTACCTTTGACTTGAAAATATCACGCATATTTGACAGTAGTCACGACACTAAATGGAGCAACAGATAGTTGACTTTACATATGTTGAAATATGGTTCATTATCGGATGCAGTCTTTGCAAATGTCAAACAAAAAAGCCAAGGATCATTTTTGCTTGTATTTTCAAACAAAATATAGAAGGCAGTAATCCTTAGGGGCGTTAAATATGCATAAGTGTCAAACGTCAAAATAGTTACTGCCCGTCAGAAAATAAACGATTATCTTTGAATCGATTCTGTAAACGACGCCGGATTTTCGATATGTATTAATTTTTTAATCATAATAGTAATGATAAAAAAGTAAAACTATAATTACATGTGAAATTATATTTCATATTTATGTAAACTAGACATAGTAGAACATTTTTTACACCTAAAAACAATACATAAAGGCATTTTCACGGAGCTCTACTCACTGAAAACGATGAACGAAATGCGTGTAATCGATTTTTGAAATAGTTTTTATAAACGTATTACGTTTTCCTGCTAATAACTTATGGGGAATATCAGTTGTAGTCATCAGCAATATCATAGACGACATAGCGCCTTACTTAGCCATCATTTATAACAATTCAGTTTCACAAGGTGTTTTTCCAGATCTAATGAAATGTAGTAAAGTCATACCTCTATTTAAATCGGGTGATTCTAGTGATCTAAATAATTTCCGACCGATATCGATACTTCCTGTACTAAGTAAAGTCTTTGAAAAGATAATGTTAAATGATCTACTGGGGCACTTCAACAGACATGGACTGCTTACAAGCAATCAGTTTGGTTTCACAAAGGGACGTTCCACAACCGACGCTGCTGCAGAACTCATTAAACATATTTTCAATGCTTGGCGAGACAAACGTTATGATGCAATTGGTATATTCTGTGACCTTACAAAAGCTTTTGATTGTGTAGATCATAGAACGCTCATTCTTAAATTAGAACACTATGGTCTTTCAGAAAATGCCCTGAGTCTCATGTCTTCTTACCTTAGCAATAGAACACAAACAGTTGTTGTAAATAAAACCCAGTCTAAAGGGACTTTAGTAAAATTAGGAGTGCCACAGGGTTCCATTCTGGGCCCATTCCTGTTTTTGGTTTATATAAATGATTTACCTTGTGTAGTACAAAACCTTTGTGGTATGATTTTGTTTGCCGATGATACATCTTTAATTTTCAAAGTTGAACGGCAATCCAATGATTTATCTGTAATTAACAATACACTAGCTGGCGTACTAAACTGGTTTACTACTAACAATCTGTTACTTAATGCTAAGAAAACTAAATGTATTCGATTTGTTTTGCCAAACGTGGCACCAATGGACACTAATATAGTTATAAATGGTGAATGTTTAGATATAGTAGATAAAACTGTGTTCCTTGGTTCAACGTTGGACAAAAATTTACAATGGAGTCCTCATATAAAAAAACTCGCTCTTAGACTAAGTTCAGCCGCTCATGCCGTTAGAAAAATTAGACAACTGACTAATATTGAGACAGCTCGCTTAGTTTATTATAGTTATTTTCATAGTGTAATGTCATATGGAATTCTGGTTTGGGGCAAAGCAGCTGACATACAGACTATTTTTGTTTTACAGAAAAGAGCCATTCGCTTTATGTATAACTTAAAGGCAGGTACATCAATTAGAGAATTATTTAAAAAAATTAATATTTTAACTCTTGCGTCCCAATATATCTATGATAATATTATTTTTGTTGTAAAGAATATACACACATTCAAGAAGAATTCTGACATCCACAGCTATAACACTAGAAATAAAAATAAGCTTGCTACCAGACGATGTCGTGTCCGCAAAGCATATAAGTCATTTTTTGGCCAGGGTATTCATATTTATAACAAGTTACCCGTCGATGTTTTGAATCTATCATTTCCCGCTCTTAAGAAATACTTGAAAAAAACTTTAATGTCCAAGGGTTATTACAGGGTCGAGGACTATATGACAGACATATATGCATGGCCCAAACCAGAATCTATAAAATCATCTAACATTTAGAGGACACAGTTCAAGTAAGAAAGAATATCAAACGTATTGCGAAGCAGTCAGATTTGGATTTTATTTTTATTTTTCATCTTTCATTTTAATTACACAATAGGCAGGTACATGTCTGTCTCTCAAGCTGTTTTGATATGCCTTCTTGAAGAACTACGCATTATTGTATATAGTATCTTTAATGTATTTGTAGTACTGTTTTGAAAAAATAAGTCCCGCCGAGTTTCTTGCCGGTAATAAGTAATACTTCTCGGGTCAGAGGTGTAGGGTTAGAACCGGTGGTAGTTTCTTTTCTCTCTGACGTTCATAAGTGCATTGTAATGTGCCTAAATTGAAGAATAAATATCTTTTATCTTTTATCTTTTATCTTTTAACGTTGACAGAGGGGAAATGTACCTAAGCTTACTCCATAGGTATATGCTCTAAGACTTTATCGCTTTGACAAAAGAGGCAGTTTTCAGATAATTGTGACACCAGTAGGCTTTTACCTGAAGGGTAATTAGAAAAGTTAAATATTTAAAAAAAAAATCAAAAAAAAAATATATATATATTATATTTGTAAAAAATTCTATGTGGAATTAAATAAAGTTCAAATAAATAAATTTTATAATATAAATAAACACGCAGCTGACGTTGGGCAGTGCTGTCTCACGTGGGATCTGCGAAGCTTGCGTGGGCCGCCTGCGGGATGCCAGTGACTTCAAACTGCAAGTGCAATGCAGCCAGGCGGAGCTACAGGCGCGGCTAGAGAGGCTTGTTAAAGGTTTTTTACATTTTGGTCTCGTTAACAAGCCCTTGGCTTCATATTACAGGGTTCTATGTTTCACTTTTATCGAATTGAAATTGTCATAGCGACACTAAGGCGATTATCACACAGGCGCCGCAGCCGCATGCGTCGACGGTGTGCCAGCTTGACCGCGCTATATATGTACATGCAGAGCGCTATCTCGCTCGCGCACTGGCGCCGCATGCGGATACCGCAGCAGTGTGAAAGCCACCTTACATTCAAAATTTAACTATCCTGAAAATGTTATACTTATAAAATCCTGTAATATTGGGCCAGCAGAGTTAATTTTATGCAGGCATTTAATAAGTAAGAACCATTTGATCGATTCTTTTGTTTTCTACAAGTGTATTCAGATAAGGGACACCATTTTGACTGTGGTATTTGTATGGAGGCCATAGACAAATTTAAGCAACCATAGATAAATTTAAGCATTTTGTCTATGAATTTTCTTAATTCAGCCCAGGTATGTGGTGTCCCTAACTCTGTGAAATTCGGTAAAATCAAAAATCATTATTAAATCACTCATATTCCATTAAGAGTCGATTTTCGGAATTGTCCCCCACTTTTAGTGATTTTACCCGAATACCGTCCATAGGCTACGGTAACTGCTTACCATCAGGCGGGCCGTATGCTGGTTTGCTGCCGTCGTGGTATAAAAAAAATACAGTTAACTGTAGGGACACAATTATATTTAAAGGGTTTTACAGTCGGCAGCAGAAGTAGCTAAGCGGGTAGGGTGTTCAAAATGACCTACACACGACTTTATTGTTAAGAGAATAAGAGCGTGTGTAGATCATTTTGAACACCTCACCCGCTTAGCTACTTCTGCTGCTGACTGTACAATAACTATTATATTCTAGTACCTATTTAGTAGGTATTTTTTTCCTGTTATATTTTTCTTTACTTATTGTTTATTTGTATTGTACAGAGGAGACTACACAACATATGCCGGTAGATGCACCAGCCGAGGACACCAACGAAGATGTGATGAGTGTAAATCCTTATCAATTTATTATACAAGGTAGGAGCCCGATGGATTATTATTGTTCATACTTTATCTCGCAATGATAAGGGTATTAATGTTTAATGTAATTAAGTGCCTAAGGCACTGGTCCCACCGCGAGCTAGTAAGCTATGAGCTATCGGCTATAAACACGAACAAAAGATAAGCACTCCCGTGTAAATAAAAGAGACACGGCGATATTTATAGCTCACCGCTGGGCGAGTAACCAGTGCTTAATGCGTTTCTATTACAGTAAGTAGCAGAAATTTGGTGAGGTGTTCAGAATGACCTTCACACGCCTTATTTCCTTAACAGTAAAGTCGTGTCAAGCTCATTTTGAACACCTCACGCGCTTAGCTACTTCTGCTGCTGACTGTACATGCATTAAGTAACAAGCGTTTTCACCATTATTGTAAATTGAAGTGCTATTAGGTTTCCGATACATTTTAATTTTAGGATAGGTATTTATTTCTCACAAAAAAATGTCCAAATGTATAACCTTGTATTTTAATTTGACACTTCGTTGCTCTATTTCCATACACGGTGTTTTTTCAATAATTAGCCATATTGTGTGAGGTCATTAGGTAGGTCATACTGAACAACTTTTTGTATGGGACTAACCTAGAAATCTCAAAAAATAATTAGCATCCCCATAGATAACATAACGTCGACGTCTGATTGACCGATATGTATGAAACAGCCAAAATTTTTTTAGAACTCCGTAGTTGGTCCCATAAAAAAGTTGTTCAGTATGGCCTACCGAATCACCTCACACAATATGGCTAGTTATTGGAAAAACACCCTGTACATACGATATGTCAAATTAGTTAGTACATTGGAAATAATTGGGATGCATTTTGTTCCAGTAGAATCAAGTGTTCACGATTTTAGTAACTAAAGATGACCAAAGATTTTTCGGAATCCGAAAAATACTGGAATTTATAACGACTACCGAGTACCCAGTGTACCCACCAAGGTTACTAAATACGCCCAAATACCAGTAAGTATCGGGAAAAATTAGAATTGTCCCCCACCATATCGTCCCGTGGTTGCATTAGGAGTCTGCTAAGGGAATATACCGGGAGATGGGCAGCAGCATCTTCCGAAAGCCTAAACAACAATAAACAAAAAAAAACTGCGCTCGCCAACCCGCCTGCCAAGCGTGGCGCGTATGGCAAACCACCCCTTAAAGGGGAGGCCTATGTTCAGCAGTGGATGTCTTATGGTTGAGATGATGATGATGATGATCGGGAAAAATAGGTATAAATGACTATGTTTTTGCTTCAGATGACGAGCTAATAATCAAATTAGACGCGGGAGGAGATGAAACCAGTGAGACAGAAATCGCAGAACCACAGGCAACTTTACGTAAGTATAATTTTTATATATTTATGTTTTTATTTTATCAACCGACTTCAAGGTTTCGAAGGAGGAGGTTCTCAATTCGTCGAGATATTTGCTTGTGTTTTTTCCTTTTTTTATTTATGTTCACCGATTATTTTTATTATATATAAAACTAGCGACCCGCCCCGGCTTCGCACGGGTGCAATTATACATATAAACCTTCCTCTTGAATCACTCTATCTATTAAAACAAACCGCATCAAAATCCGTTGCGTAGTTTTAAAGATCTAAGCATACATAGGGACAGACAGCAGGAAGCGACTTTGTTTTATGTAGTGAAGAAACGACCATCGGTTCTAACCCTACACCTCTGACCCGAGAAGTATTACTTATTACCGGCAAGAAACTCGGCTTATTTTTTCAAAAGAGTAATACATTAAATCTTAAAGATAATATATACAATAACGCGTAGTTCTTCAAGAAGACATATCAAAACAGCTTGAGAGACAGACAATGTAAATACATAGGAGTAATAAATAAGTGTGGCGTACAAAATAGCTTCAACTAAAGATAGCCCGCGTTATCAGGTCACCCTTGAACCGGCCGGCTATAGAATAATTTGATCCCCAAGAAGGTTATCTTTCATAATACTTACAGCCTTGGCCAGAAGTGTTGAGCACTAATGCGATTTTCATACAAAACTGGAAAGTTTAGTCCATCGTTTCCATCTTTGTTTAAGTTATTTTGTCAATTAATTTAAACTAATAGGCATGTTTTGTTGAAGTTAGTAGTAACTGCATAGAATATTTGCAATATGTCGCACCGACTTAAATTTACATTTTTGGTACCTTCTGTTTTCATATTTTTTAAGTACCTTAAAGTGTTATTTAGATTCCTACTTGAATGTTTTTCAAATTATAATTAATTTAATTGTTATTATTATTCATATTATTCATATACAATGTATATTGTGACAGAATAAATGAAATGAAATGATATTACGATTTTAAGTACAGTCGCCATCAAATATATCGGAGCAGCCACGGTACTCAAAAATATCTGAGCATGCACTTTATTGCCTTGACAATAGAGGCGTTGTTCAGATATTTGTGACCACCTTGGCCGCTCCGATATATCTGATGGCGACTGTACAAAATAAAATAAAAAATAATAACATTCGATTGTTCACATTTTACTGTAAAATAAATTGTATGGCACTCATATAGGTACATTAACTCAACATTGCACCATCAAAATAGCATATCATACCAATATCATATTTTTTCCATACTTTAAACAGGGCACTAAATACGCGATCGTGACGTCACTCTTGAGTATCATTTTGTTAGGAGCATTTTGACAAACAAGTGCAAATCTCAGACTTTAAGTCTCATTTCTGTCTTTTGCGTTGCTTTAACGCAATTGGCCCTATACGGACATTTGATCCTCACAAGCCCCACAACAATACGAATCGATTGATACCATACATGAAAAAAAAAACACCATGCTTATTGTCACTTGAACAAAAAACGCAGCTATTTGTTCGGAGTGAACTACAAAACAGTGTCGACGGGTCCACGGAACCCGATTCCCACCGGCTTCCCTTGTTATTAGGCACTTCTCTACAGATGATGGAGAAAACGAAAGTCAAATTAGCTTCGGCTTGCCTACAAATATATTTGACGCGCCGCTACTGCTACAAAATAAATATTTAGTAATTTGTATTTATTTTTCTTTTTAGAGGATGGCCCTGCTATCAAATCAGAACCAGTGCAACATGGAACAGGAGACAGGACAAGAGCAGGAAATACGACAGGAGCAGGAGACAAGGTGTTGTGTAAGTAATTAAGTACATACTATCCAGAGTTACATATTCTCTTATATTTATAAACTAGTAGTCCGCCTCGAACTGAGAACTCGCGATTTACTTGCAAACGTGTTGACCAATATAACAAGACCCCAAGGAGGATTTTTTTTCTCCTTCTAGCTCAATAACCACTTGATCGCTCCTGCTCATATACGAACTTACGAATTGTATGTATCTCTGCTACAGCCTCAAGAAATTTCATAAAGATCAGAAAAACGTTGCTAAAGTTATCGTCAGACAAACTATCAAAATCAAAAAGCCATCCAAATGCAGAGACGTCCCAGTAGCCAGGTGACAGTTCGGTTCGGTCTGGAGTTGTGTGTAAGAACTCACTTCGCTTACGCTCCGCGAGTTCGATGATAAAACCGAAAAACAACTTAACTAACAAAGTTACGACATATTAACACTTTCACGACCAGGAACCCGCTGGGCGGGCTCTCCTTTCGTAGGCGCTTTCCGCTACGAAGCGGGAAAACGCTAGATAGGCCTCTAGCGTAGCGCGTTGCGAAGTACGGAAAGTGTTAAAAGATGACCTAAAACTATTTAAAAACTACCTACAAAATTAAACTACCTACCTACAAAATTAAAACTAATAGAAAACTGAGAATTTAGGTAAGGTCACCGAGGTCCGAACCCATAAGGGTTCCCATAAGGCTGGCTGCGTTCCCCCTCTGGATTGCTATGCCGATCCTTTAAGCGAGGAACGAGCCGGCTCTACGATCCCCGGTGACATCATACAGTTTTTTCGAATGCTGCCTGATTAATCTATGGGCCCTTGGGCACCACGGTCCTAAAGTTTCAACGGCAATTGCCGCAAATATATTCTGGTCTGTCAGACCAATATATTTGCGGCATTTTGGCATCTCTGCCGCTGCAGCTGCCCCGCCTCATTGAGGTTGTGACGAGATGGGACGGCGCCAGGGTGTCCACGCATGTGGCGTCCCAAATAAGGGGCCGTCCCAGTCTCCAGGGCACAAGAGTCATGCCGTCGGGCCTCTTACCATCATCGCAAATGATTAAGTTTGTAAGGTTTTTAATGGCTGCGGTCACCATCCTCCTAGCGTAGATCGACAGATAGTTCTTTAGTCAATTCGTGCACTTTTACATTTAATATTTATTTAAAGAGATCGCTTATAAGCGGAAATCATGTATATTACTTTGTATTTCTACTTGTAATCTGCGTAGTAGAGAGAGTATAATTGATAACTCGTGTTTTACTTCAGTTTCGGAGCCGGCAGTCAAGTCGGAGGCACCGGATGCGGCGAGCGACGTGGACTGCGTATTGAGTGAGTCCGAAATAATTTATTACACTAGTAATTTATCTACGTACGTGAAGTTTTCATGTCAGCACGATATTAAATCATGTTTTTTCTAACTAGGTCAGGAAGCTGATTCTAACAACACCCGGGGACAACTCGCGCTAGCTAGTGCCGCGAGGCTCGAGCGCCTCTGCAGTGATGAGACAATACACCACGAGAGACAAGCGCTTCGTGTGGAAGACACGCCGGATAAAATCACCGAGACCAGCTCCAAGGAACAATACATTTGTGATACTTGCGGGACACAGTACGGAAGCAAGACTAGTTTAATCAGACACATACAGAAACATAATATGGAAAACTTGTGTAAAACTACTTCAAAAAGAATTTACCGTAAAAAAACCAGACATATACAAAGCCGCAAGAAGAAATCCCACTCCTGCGATATATGCAGTAAGGAGTTTAAGTTTAAGTCTATTTTAATCAGACATTTAAGAATACACACGAGTATTCCTTATGTATGCGAAGTGTGTAATAAAACGTTCGTAAATAGCGCAGGATTGAAGATACATTTCAAAATGCATACCCGAGAGCCGTTACGTTGTAACGAATGTTCCATGCAATTTATGAAAAAAGCAGATTTGGATAGACATAAAATAGTTCACAACCCATACAGCTGCGAACATTGCAGCGAGAAGTTTACACAAAAAATAGACTTAATAAAACATAATAAAAATCACAGAAGGACGTACACCTGCGAAGAGTGCCAAAAGGTGTTTTTTGTAAAAGGCCACCTTTTAAATCATGTAAGGATTCACACTGGAGAAAAGCCCTACAGCTGCGATACATGTTCAAAGCAATTTACACAACGAGAAAACATAATAAAACATATAAGAATTCACACCGGCGAGAAACCTTACGCCTGTGATCATTGTAACAGGCGATTTACACAAAAAGGTGGTCGTGATAGACATAAATTACTTCACACCGGTCAAAAGAAAAGACTAATCACTTGCAATGAATGCCATAAACAATTTTATTCCAAGGGCGGTTTAAATAGACATAAAATAATTCACACAGGGGAGAAACGTTACAGCTGTAATGAATGCGGCAAGCAATATTCACAAAAAAGTTACTTGAACATACATATAAGAGTTCATACCGGGGCGAGACCATACAGCTGTCATATATGTAATAAGACATTTATAAGTAAGTGTAACTTGAATGCACATATGAAAAGACACACCGGTCAAAAACTGTACTCTTGCAATGAGTGCGACAAAAAATTTATAAAGAAAGGTGGCGTAGACAGACATATGAGAACGCACACAGGAGAGAAGCCGTTCAAATGTGATCAGTGCCCGAAACAATTTTCTCAAAAATATGAGCTAGTCAGACACAGAAGAACCCACACCGGAGAAAAAATATTCAGCTGTGACCAATGCGACAAGCAATATTCACAAAAAAACGACTTAAATATACATAAAAGAAAACACACAGGAGAAAAACCTTTCAATTGTGACGAATGTAGTTGGAAATTTTCGAATAAAAGTACCTTAATGAGACATAAAAGAGTCCACGTGAAAAATAAGTCTCTTTGTTGCGAAATTTGCAACCAGAAATTCAAGCAACGAGCACATTTAGACAGACACTTGATAATTCACACTGATGAGAGACCGTACAAATGTGATAAATGTCCTAAACGGTTTTCACAAAAAGATTATTGTCGCCGACATAAATTAATACACAGCGGTGTTAGATTATTCATTTGCAATGAATGCGGTAAACAGTTTATGAACAGAATCACCTTAGTAAGGCATTTGAAATGCCATGTCTGGGGGCAACCATATAGTTGCCAAAGAATCAAGCAAAAAAGTGTCTTGGAAAAACCTAAAAGGGTTTCACTTAGAAATAATACTCAACGCTTATAAATGTTATTAATTTATACAAGGAATTGCTCTATTTTTATAAGCATTATATTATAATGTTTATACTACTAATCACTATATTTTTTGTTATCTTTTATTTGTTGTTAGTGATGATACAATATATTTATAATTACATTTTGTTTCTTTTATATTTAGATATATAAGAAGTAGTTGACGGAAGGAAAAAAAGTACAAATATTATCGTATTAGTTGTCGAATTTAACAGTAGAACATATTTGGACTTAAATAACTTAAAAGTTATTTGGGGCTCCTGATGCTAATGCTCTTAGATCTGAATGTCTTAGTTTTGTAATGATTTTAGGTACTATCAATTAATCGTATCAACAGCAACGGCCTTAACAATTTTTTGCATGATTTTTAATTTATTTTTGAAATAAATCACGATAATGTCAGTTGACCTCCACATTACGGTAAAAATATAATAAAAATATATGCGGTAAGTTTTACATAATATCTCTGTTTTGATATGATGAAAATTTCCAGCATTATGCAAACTGACCTTAAGCATTAAGCATAATACAATATCTTAAATATCCTGTAGAAATTACGAACCGTCTCAACATTTAAATCACTCAAATTAATTAAGCGCTCACAACACTTCATAAGAGTAGGTCGAGAAATGCCGTAAAAACAGTCGGAAATCCGAAAATCCGGGTATTTCTAAGCTTTTTTGGCCATACTCTAACGAAGCTAGTAAATGATTCGCCATACTTTGCGAGTGACATTGTTGCATAATGATAGAAATTTCCATTACATTCTTTCGAGTTATTTTATATTCCAATTTCGTAAATGTATGCACATAAAGTGACATAATATTAAATTACATACCTGATACACATGAATTATTCCGCAAATATCAATATTTTCGTAGTACTGTCGTTCAAAATTCAGAATACAAGGTCAACAATTTTCGCAAATGGCGCGAAACGGCGAGCCCGCGAATAAAAAGTTGAAATGTCAAAATTCTGTTTATTTTTTAAAATCACAAGTACGTTCCATTTCGAGCTATACTGTTATTGAAACATAAAAGTCTTAAAATAAATATGAATCACCCGCAAAACTACCTTTAATTAACAGGACAATGTTATGATGGAAATTTACATCACCATGCAAAGAAGGGTTAAGTTTTGGATTTTAGGTTTTATTTCCACGCATTTTTTTGTGAAAAGCAATACACATGCCTCGGTGTGAAAACGGATTCCCGGTCTCGGTATTCCTATCCTGGACCTAATGGCTGGAAATCCTTACTTTCTCAGCCTCTGCTGTAATGAATAATTAATTTCATGGCAATTTAAAAATTGGTGCCGTTTTCCTTCTGTCTGTGTATCATAAGGATCCTGTCCATTTTTTGGTAATTTTTTTCCGAAGCGTTTTTTTAATTACTTATATATAGCATGACCGAGGCTTTGCCCTATCCCCATACAACAGGTGAATACATTGATTTGTTCCCCCAATTATTATCTTAAATAAGCATTTATATTTAACAACAAACTGGCCCATGATTACTGGTAAGGTGGATCTTACTGTGTTGAAATATAGATTTTTCACACTAGTTTTTTTTTTTAAATATATCGTACCCCCTTAATTGCACTCTCTTCCCCAAAAGTTAAGTTTAAGGATAACGATAAATAAACATGTTGTTTACATATCCATTTTATTCAAAATAGAATATATCTATTAAAATATACTTTTTACACATAAAATTACAATTAGCGTAAAACTAAAATTAGACCTAAAATAAAAACTATATAATAAACCAAGCGAATACTAAATCCTAGTACAAAACAACATATTTACCTACAAATAAAAAAGCTCCAAATGAGAATCATCCGGTAGGGTGCCCAGAAGGCTCGCGGCATTGCCGCGCTAGACTCGATGGGGAAGGCAACTGTCACAGTGACATTTCCAACAATGGTAATTGAAAAACCTACATTTGTATAGCGGGAAGTAGTTTTTACTTATTTAAGCAAAAATGCCTCACTGTTTCGTCTTGATTTGGTCTCCAAGGGAAATTCAGAAATACTTTCAAATTTAAATACCTACTATAGAATTAAGTTACAGGGAACAATTTTCCTTAAGTAAACCTTGTGACTGTATATAGTTTCAGAAAATTATTAAGAATCATTCATCTTTTGCCTCTTTCTCTCGCTGTATGGAATCTGGAACAGCGCCCTCTACGATACGTTTTCACCGGCCTTCCCCATACGATTCGCTGGGCAAAGTATGCCCCAGCCTTCTGGTCACCCGTCGCATTTCTATTAAAATTGTATAGTTAACGAATTATATAATTATTGAATATGAATATTGATTATTTTCTTATTAAAATCCTCCTTCGATAAATCCTGTAAAAATTGAAAATAAAATTCATCACTATTTGCAAATTTGATTTCATTTCATTTATAAAATTAAATTTGATTTCATTCGTAATTATAAAAAAATAGTAAACTTCACTACTTTCATACACTTAGCACTTAAATCTACTAACTCTATATTATAAGATTATTTTATAAAAGTAAAATATCCAAGAGTAAAAAGCCCGCTACATCTTACTTTTTCTAGCATCCTAAATAACTATCTAAGGTTTAACAGGCCATAAAACCATTTCCGTACGTCTATTACAGATGAAACTAGTTTTTTCACATGTACTAAACTAATAGACTTAGGATATTAGGTAGACGGGGCAAGGTAATAATAATACCCAGACCGAACGGGATGGTCTTACAGAATTCAATAGTTATAACAGAGAAGGCAGTATTATCGTTTGTCCTTGTCATAGTCTCACATTGTAATTATTGTAATTTAAGTTAAACTACTATTTTTTAAATTACGTATGCTGTTTATGGTATGCTATTAGCCATCTTGAAACGTGTTTTAAAATTAGTCGCGTTGCGTGTATTCTGTCCTTGGGCGAGCGCGTGTTTCAACTTGCTTTGAGACTAAACTTTTTGGTAAAACGGTCATTTGTCCATGGAGCTTTGACAGAGACAATCATACTGCCTTTCCTTGAGATTTGCTAGTCACTGTCCTCACATGCGCCAGTGTGTTTTCGTTTATGTTTCTCTAAAATATAGTTTTGAGAAAATTGCGCACCACACTGGTCACAGATAAACGGTTTGGCCCCTGTGTGAGTCCTCTCATGTGTTTCTAACTGATGCTTGTGTGTAAACTTCTTTTTACAGAAAGTACAGGAGTATATTTTTTCTGCGTGCTTTTTGTGGTGTTGTTTCAAATTTTCTTTTCGTTTAAAACTAGCTTTACATATGTCACAACTGTACGGTTTCTCAGAGCTGTGCGTTACCTTATGTAAATCTAACCAATATTTCGACTTACATCTCTTATTACATTCTTCACATACATACGCTTTCTCTCTCTCGTGTATTTTTTTATGTTCAAGTAAATTTATTTTTTCTGAAAACTTCTGGTTACATACTTCGCAGGTCAATGATCGGTTGTGAGTCTTTTTGTGTCTAGTCAACATGGCTTTGAGTCTAAAACTCTTATTGCAAATTTCACATTTAAACGGTTTTTCCCCGGTGTGAATGCGTCTATGGTCATTTAAAGTTCTTCTTTTAACGAATCCATGGAAACATACTTCACACATGAACGGTTTAGCCCCGTTGTGAGTTAATTTGTGTTTCTTTAAGTTCCTTATACCTGCAAAATATTTGTTACATTCTTTGCAGTAGGGTTTCTCTTTATCATGAAGTCGTTTATGTGTCTTTAATTTAGCGTGTTGATCAAATCGCTGGTCACATATTTTACAGCTGTATGTATCTTTACCTAGGTGAAATGTTTCTATGTGCTCTATTAGATACGCGTTAAATTTAAATGTTTTGTTACAAATCTTACAAGGATAACCTGCATTATGTGTAAAAATATGTTTGATCAAAACAGACTTATCGCTGAAGTGCCTATTACACGTATCACAAATAAAGGTTTCTCTTTCTGTCGTATGCACATGATTAGCAATGAGAGTTTTACTTGAGAACTTTTTTGAACAGATTGGACAGAAGTACATGATGCATATCTTGTTTGTATGAATGCTGTGTTCCTGTATGTGCTTGATTAAACGATGCTTGTCTTTGAACTGTTCTTTGCAAGTATCACATGTGTACGCTTGTTTCTCGGTGCGGGTCGCGGTGGTGTTACCAGGCATGTCCCCCACACGGCTCGCTAGCCTCAGCTCGTCTTATGATGCCTCGACACACGTGTGGCTCGCCTGCTGGGCCCCATCACTGCGGAGGCGCTCGAGCTTCACAGCACAACCAAGAGTCAGTTGCTGTTTGCCGTGGGTTGACACAGGCGCTGCCTCATCTAAAATGAAATTTAATAGTATTATACAATTAGATTTTAAATAAAATAAACTGACTTCATTTAGCCGACTTCAATTTATCAAAAATAAATGCTTGAGCTACTGTAAAAAAAGACTCTAATCATTATAAGTTGTCTATAATATTTGAAGAGTTCCGTCGATTTGTCCAGGATCCCATCATCAGATCCTGACCTGATGACAATGGTTGGTGTTTAATTAGATTGAACCTGCCTGATTCAGCCTAATCCAGCAGTCATTTTAATAAAAAAAAACTAGTAAAATATCTAAATTATTACCTAATTGAATTAAAACTTTCGTGAGACATATTCACATTATAAAATAACACGGTTATTACCTAATGTGCCCAAGACAACTGTTATTTTAATACAAACTACTATTTTAAACTTCCTAAGTATTTCTGTGACCGTAACCCAAAAGAGTGATATTTTGTCAACCACTAAACGTATCGGATACTATCTAAGGCCATAGATATGTGTCATATCCTTGTGTTCCCGCCCTAGGCATGTGCTGTGCGTAGCATCTTTATCGCATAAAAACCGACATTGCAATTTTCGGGCTCAATCTGTCATATTGAGAGGCGTAATAAAAGTTAGGGCACTTAGGGAGCTAAGTGAGGCAGGGTACCCAACAAATTGGCACTGAGAAATTGCAATGTCTAATATCGGTTATAGCAAAGCCTCACCTTGCTCTGCTTCTGCAGGCAAGTCCCCAATGTCCCCATCAGTCGCCAGTGGTTATTAAAAATAGCTTTGAGTTTCAGTGTCCTGCAAAAAGAAATGTATAGGATATCTGTACATTTCTTTGTCTTTAGTAGATATCTAAAGGATCGTCAACGCTCAAGGGCCACTTCTGGAGTAGCAGGCGTCCTTAGGAGACGGTAGCTGCTTACCATCAAGCAGGCCGTGTGCTTTTTTGCTGCTGTCGTAATATAGAAAAAATCTTACTCAGAATTGAGACTTGATTCTATTGACTCACGAAAATTTACACAATATTTTCGGATTAACGGTAATTTTCGTGGGCCATTTTAAGTGGAGTAAAGGCGAAAATATTAGGTATAAATCGAGACACTTTTTACGTGCTCGTTCTGGAGGAATACCTATATCTCAGAATCCGCAGTATTTGAATATATACACGCGTGAAGTTCACAACTTCGAGTTGAAAAAGGATTGTTCGGTACATACCTGAAACGTCAAGTAAAGTGTTGTCCTCCATGCCATCTTTATCAGCGTTTGTTGTAACCGGTTCTGGTTCTACATCTTAAATAAAATGAGTAAATATCAATCAACATACATACTGAACTAATATAAATAAATATTTGGAGGACAATCTTACACAGATCAACCCAGACCGTAACTTATTCGTTCGTGATAATCTTACAAAGGAAAAACGTCGCTTTTACTGATAAATAATCGTACAATTCACAGAATTTATGCATTTTAGATGTATAGTCTCAAGTCAACTACCGGAAGTGATATTAATGCTTTATGCCTAGGGTTTGCAATCCGGATCCGAAATGTATGAAATTATCCGGATCTGGATCCGGATCCACGGATCTTCCCATACATTTCAGATCCGTCGTGCAAACCCTATTTATGCCTCGCTGAATTCTAGAAAATTCAATCCAACCTTATTTGATTTTTGTAGTCACGTTTGAAAATATGGATATGTCGGCGGCCGATCGTAAAATCAGGCATATCGTGAAATGTGAAAATCTTTGACTCGCTCCCTGAGTCGACGGAGCCGGAGGCTCCTATTTCTGGGCAGTTTGTCCTTCGGGCATCTGAAACAACCTAACGAACCTAACCTACCTATACAAATATATTGGTTTAATGTGACTATCGTTAAAACATTACACAGGAACATTACGATTTGCCTGATTTTACGATCGGCCGCCGACAGATACATTTGATGTGACAAAAATATGTAGCCACGACAAAAATCTTGGATACATGTATTACATTAAATGTATGCATATTTTCAAACCTAATCTCAGAAGTTAAAAATAATATAAATAGATAGAGGATGCGCTGTTTATTACCGTTAAATATGTTAAATAGTCATTTTGGTCACATCCGACAATATGAAACGCGTGTCTAAAGCTCGAAAACATAACTCTACTTTTTTTTCAGCAGTCATGTAAAAAGGATTTTACACCCCTATTATTCGAAAAGGGTAATTATTTGCCCATTTACAGGGAGCAAAAGTGTGATCCCTCTGCGTTTTTTTTTATATTTTCCTTGTCTTTGCAACCGGTTAAAATGAGACAACATTATATAACTTCTGTTTCTAGCAGATAGCTAGTTTAGTACCTTTGTTTTCGTTTTTCTCATAGAAGGAGTGAAAAGTACAGTGTACTACGCGGTAGCAAAATTATTTCGATCTCGGGTCGCTTGAATCCCTCACTACGCTCAGGATTCCACGATTGAATCCTTCAACTTCTGGGATTCAACACGCTACCCTCGACCGAAATAAGTCATTTTGCTCCCTTGTAATACAATCTACTATTTAATTACCTGACGTATCAAGGAAAGTGTCATCTTCGACGCCATCTTTATCAGCGTTGGATATAACCGGTTCTGGTTCTACATCGAAAACAAAATAGGTTACGTACATACAGGGTTAGCAATTTGGAAGTAAACATCTTTTTGCCGCCATTTTGCTATAGTACAATTTTACCGTTAAATAATAATAACCATTTAGGTATCCTGCCTTTTCGCCGAAAACTGCATTGCCGAATTTCACTTGCCAACCAACTTTTCGCAAAAGTTTCATTTGGCCAAACAACTTTTACCAAATAATTATTTCGCAACCATTTCATTTCCCAACCCCATAGTTGGGAGATGAAAATTACCTACTGGGTTGGGTTAGGTTAGGTTGGATTATGTAAAGTTGGGAAATGAAATTCGGCCAAATGAAACTTCTGCGAAAAGTTGGTTGGCAAGTGAAATTCGGCAATACAATTTTCGGCGAAAAGGCAGAGAACCCATTATTTAATTTAGATACGGCAGATTTGGGCGATATGTATGTATATGATATATTCAAAATATTCAAATTATATTACTACTACATTTCTGAGCGAAAAAAAATATAATAAGCACTAATGCGCGAAGTCAAGCTTTCTGAGCGCTAAAAACAAGTAAAAAACCACTTTTTAAGCAAACGTATTTCTTCTTCCTCTTAGCGTTTGTCCCAGCTATTTGCTATATTGAGCCTGGGGTCCGCAACCTAATTTTTAGGAAAGCGACTGCCATCTGACCTTTCAACCCAGAGGGAAACTAGGCCTTGTTGGAATTAGGTCCGATTTCCTCACGAAGTTTTTTTCACCGAAAAACGACTGGTAAATATCAAATGATATTTCGTACATAAGTTTCGAAAATCTCAGTGGTACGAGCTGGGGTTTGAACCCGCGACCTTCGGATTGAAAGTCTGGCGTCTTACCGCCAGGCGAACAGCGTTACCCTTTGACCGCCGAAGCCGTCATATCACGCGCACGGAAAGTCACGTGATATCACGTCCAAAATATAACCGGTTTGCTTTGCGCGCTTGGCGCTGGGGGCACGATTTTTCTACGATGTTTTCGTCCGATGCTTGGCGTTCAAAAGGTTAAGCCAACCATATTAAAAATCAAATAATTGTCTTTTAGAAAACTCTTTGCAATGAATCTCTGGCGAATCCCTGAATGCCTAGAGGTACCTCGGTTTGAGGGCACGCCGGGTACCGGGTTCTTTTTCTTGTCATCATCTTCAGTCACCTTCTTCACCGCCGGTTCTACTAAATCGAAATGGTGGAATTAAAATTGGCTCGTTTTCAGATATGTATTAATATAAACCCAGCAATGCGCATGTGCGAGCGGTAGGACAGAGACAAGCTAAAACCGCTTTTGTCTATGATATAAACAGACAATTGAAGGGGTGTTTACAAAAACAACATAACTGCTTAGAGCGGTTGACACTTTTCAACCGACTTCAAAGGAGGAGGTTATCAATTCGTCGGGATCTTTGTTTTTTTTGCAATTTTTTTTAAATGTATGTTCACCGATTATTTGAAGACGGCTGGACCGATTTGGAAATTTCTTTTTTTGTTTGAATGAGTATACTTCACAGTTGGTCCCATTGTCACCAGGATGGACCTGATGATGGGATCCTGGTGAAATCGAGAAAACTCTTCAACTATTATAAGCACACCTACAGTGATTTCAGAATTTTTTACAGCACTTTCGTCTATTATATAAATAAATAAACTAGTTTTGTATATTTATGGTAGTTCAGTCGCCATCAGATAAATCGGAGCGGCCAAGGTGATCACAAATACCTGAACAACGCCTCTATTGTCAAGGCGATAAAGTGCATGAGATATATTTGAGTACCTTGGCCGCTCCGATATATTTGATGGCTACTGTACAAAGGAAGGCTTCAATAGGTGGGTCGACTCGACAGTCTCGACACTACACTTAGTAGGGCCAAAAGCAATGTTCAGATTGAGCCGAAACTTACTAAACTGGACATCTCACTCACTCCCACCTAGAGCATTGCTTCGCGTCACAGCGTTCTTGCTTTATTTTACCTCCCTGCCGGCACAATGATTTTGACTTCCACGTTTCTACACTGTCATTGCTTCATGCGGCAATATCCTCTAGGCTGCTTGGCCTGTGTGAACCCGCCCCCGCATAGTGATTGAACAGTTTAGCAAACCCTATATTAGGTTTCAAATTTATTTGGCAACACGAACCTTTACTTTGCCTGTCTCCCGACAACCACTTCTGTAGTTTGACCTGGCTGCGAATCACTTGCAGTTTGAAGTAGCATGCGTCCCGCAGGCGGTCCACACACGCCCAGCAGATTCCGCATTCTCCATTGTCCAAAGACAGCTTGAATAAATAATGAAAAATTAATTCATTGATATTTTATTTATGGGACAATCTAAGGGTAAGCTTTGTAAGGCTTAGTTGCAGGTACAGTCGCTATCAGATATATCGGAGCGGACGAGATGGTCACAAATATCTGAAAAACGCCTCTATTGTTAAGACGATAGAGTGCATGATCAGATATTTTTAAGTACCCTGGCCGCTCCGATATATTTGATAGCAACTGTGCTAGATGACGATGTGTATATGGATATACATAGAATAACTATGATAAACACACAAATAAATGCCCCCATGATTCCAATCCTATCTTGTGGGGTGTCGATGGATAGGTCTTTCAAAAAGAATAGGTATCTTCTAAAACATTTTTTGTACTAAATAGAACAATGGTTTCGTAAACAAGAGCTCTGAAAGTTTCAAAAGGTACATCACCCTCCTATTACTTTTGATCAATACTTTTAATGAAAACTATATTGAATAAAATTGGTATGTTTTTGAGTCATCACAAAAAGTTGTCACTTCATAGTGAGAGGATGTAAGTGCCCCAAAATAATAAGCATGGCCCAACACATATTAATAAGTATATTTTGGTTGATATTTGCATGTTTGAAATTTTATATAAAAAATTTCTTAGTTTTTATTACTAATTCAATCATACTTCCAACAGAGCAACAGAAATGTTCCTATTTATTTGTGGAAACTGTTTGGTTTCTGTATGTATCATCTGATTGAGTATTTGATGGGTACACGGAAAGAACATGTCTAGTCACTTTGACAACATTTTGAGTTATAGCGGTTTTAAAGTTTGGAACGATTCAATTAACCATACTATTTTCGTAACTAGATGGTTTTTATGAATTAATAATAATTTTAAACAAAAAAGAACCCACATCACTTAGGATCAGCTATTCCAAGAGGAAGTGGCAGAGTTGCTGTAAAAAATAGTGAAATCACTATAGGTGTGCCTATAATAGTTGAAGAGTTCCCTCGATTTCTCCAGGATCTCATCATCAGACCTCGACTTGGTGACAATGGGACCATCTAGGGGTTATTATTATTAATATCTTTATTTCAGACCGTTGTCCATACATTTACAACTTTTTTTTTAAGTAACCACAATAACAATAACATAACCATTAACTTAAAACATAAAATTTCATTAAAAATTATTAAAACTACATCTGGAGCCCATGTGCATGTTATTCCAATGCCTTACACTTGGACACTCCTGTCTGTCAATAACCGTGTTCAGGAGGCTGCTGGGGCTGTCCCGAACACGACGCATCAGGGAGGCCACTCTTTTGCGCATTATTGCGTGGAAGTCATCGAGGCGAGCCTCAGCAAACATACCTGATGTGCTGCAAAAACGAGGCAACCCCATCAGCGTCCTGAACCCGTTGTTGTACTGCACGCGTAAGGCATTGAGGGCTCGACGCGAACACTTGCCCCAATGGTTATACCCGTTCGATTAAAAAAAAAATACGAAAATCGGTTCACATTTCACGAAGATATCGAGTAACATACATTTTTTTTATTTTTTTTATTAGCCTGTTAAGGTGTCCCACTGCTGGGCATAAACATACATACTAAAAAAAAATTTTTCCAGCTGTTACAGAAGTTGTTGCTAATAGTTCATTGCCAGCTCTACATTTTGATACAAAAATCTCATTTTATGAAAAAAGGGACTAGACATGTTCTTTCCATGTACCCTTCATTTGTATAGGTTTTCAATAAATAAATAACCTTTTTCCAAGTATTTTAAAAATATCAGTTGAGAATCAACGTAAATGTGTTTTCTTGTACAATAAAGTGTTTTACTACTACTACTACTAAACTGCATACTTACCTGTAAATTAAAGCAGTCTTTAAGCATGTGGGAGTATATCTCAGTTTTGCCCAGAAACACATATGGCGTTGTCAGGTCTTTGTCCGGAGCACCCCGCGTGCAGCAGCAACACAATGACTTCTCGTCCATATTGACAATGGCTGTAGTATTAACGATGTGTAATAATCAGTCACATACATTAGTAGTTATTCTGTTATTTGGGGCGGAGATAATAGTAGTTTATGTAACTGGTGCATAATGAAGGGCCTTAAAACATGAGTGTGTTTTTTTTCAAACAAGCATCAGCGAGTATATATATATATATAAATATATCGTCGGTTATTTGTTCCTAAGTTATGGATGATTTCTATGTATTTAAACAAAAAATCCATAGCTCAGGAACAAATAACCGCGATAAACACACAAATAAATGCCCTGACCAGGATTCGAACTCGGGACCTCCTGTTTCATAGGTAGGGTCACTACCGATTAGAATAGGAGGCCGTTAAAGTTATAGCTACCTAACTACTTACTTTACTCTTTGGTTATAGCTCTTCTTGAGCTATAAATGGTGTAGACACGACTTTGTTTTTTAAAGTAAAGACTATGTTTTTAAGAAGTTTATGAACAAAGTTGTACAGTTCAATTATTTACACATGTTACAAGCCATAACCAGATATAAACGAGCCGTAAATCGCGAACGTGAATTAAATATGTCCAATGATACGATGTTACTGGTCTAAAACTATCTTTCAATACTGTGATAATATGTAGCGAGATTGCACTTTAAAGGAATGAGTAGGAGTAACAATTGACTGTTAAATACCATTATTATTAGCGTCGCATTTCGTTTCCAAGTGAAGCCACGCCGATAAAAATATGCCGAATAAATAAACACAAAAATATCACTTGACAGTTGACATTGACAGTTGATGACAAATGAGGCTGGAGGACAGATAATGTCATGAATCCGGAATGAGGAACCACGACACGTAAAGCTCTCTACAGACGTAAGCGACTAGTCACCTGCGATTTTTGATCCATCGATTGATTTCGTTGCACCTACTTAGGCTCAAAACACACCTAGCGGAATGGAGGCAGTAATGTATGGAGGCCATAGACAAATTTAAGCTACCATCGACAAAGCTCCATACATTACTGCCAAAATTCCAAAAGGTGTGTTTTGAGCTTAACACGGCAACGTCTCGAAGTCGCGTGCGAGTTTTGTGTCAAAATTGCGCCGATCGTAGAGGCCAGTAAAAAGCGGTATTACACATTGCAACCTGCAGGGCCCAATCTGTTGTGTACCCTGCCTCTTCCTACCCTCCTTCAGCTCCCTACGGGCCCTACCTTCAATTACACCTTCCAACCTGACAGATTGGGCCCTGCAGGTTGCAATGTGTAATACCGCTTTTAAAGTGCTTAGGGCAGAGGGGTACAACTCAAAGTAAATCTGTCAAAAAATTTGAATTTGACACGACGTATCCGATACGTTTGCATAAGTGCGAAAAAGAACTTAAGAAGGGACAACATGATTCGTGACGTTACGTGACATTACAGAGGTCTCTCTGTATTATACTATTATTTACTCTGTGCTTAGGGTCTCAACACACCTAGCGGAATTCCTCGTGGAATTAGCGGAAATTTGTCTATGGAAGCAGATTTTTCCGCTACTTCCGCTAATTCCGCGAGGTCTGTTTTGACCCGTAGGGTCACCACACACCTAGCGGTTTTCCTCGCGGAATTAGCGGAAGTAGCGGAAATTTGTCTATGGTAGCGGAAATTTGTCTATGGTAGCGGAAATTTGTCTATGGTAGCAGATTTTTTGTATGGAAGCCATAGACAAATTTCCGCTACCATAGACAAATTAAGCATTTTGTCTATGAATTTCCGCTACTTCCGCTAATTCCGCGAGGAAAACCGCTAGGTGTGTGGTGACCCTTATAGCCGTTATAAACGGCTATTAGACATTGCAACCTGCAGGGCCCAATCTGTCAAGTTGGTAGGTGTAATTAGATGTAGGGGCCGTAGGGCGCCGAAGGAGGGTAGGGAGAGGCAGGATACACAACAGATTGGGCCCTGCAATGTCTAATACCGGTTTTAGGGTCGCCACACACCTAGCGGTTTTCCTCGCGGAATTACCGGAAGTAGCGGAAATTTGTCTATGGTAGCGGAAATTTGTCTATGGTAGCAGATTTTTTGTATGGAAGCCATAGACAAATTACCGGAAGTAGAGGAAATTCATAGACAAAATGCTTAATTTGTCTATGAATTTCCGCTACTTCCGGTAATTCCGCGAGGAAAACCGCTAGGTGTGTGGCGACCCTTAGTTGATTTTGGGTCGAAACAAACCTAGCGGAATTCCTCGCGGAATTAAGCCAATTCATAGACAAAATGCTCAATTTTGTCTATGGCTTCCATACAAAAAATCAGCTACCATAGACAAATTTCCGCTACCATAGACAAATTTAAAAAAATAGCTTACTAAAAAACTGAAAAAGACGTTTGACCCGCGAGGACTTGGTCACTTTTTTTTATAATTAATATATACCTACTAGTAGTCCGCCTCGAACTGAGAACTCGCGATTTACTTGCAAACGAGTTGACCAATATAACAAGACCCTAAGGAGGTTTTTTTTCTCCTTCTAGCTCCATAACCACTTGATCGATCCTGCTCGTATCGGGCGTTTTTTATGAATTTGTAGGAGTAATATGTGTGTTGGTGTGTATTTTGCTCTCTTCCCTTAATTTTTTTTGCACTACCTGTTAACTTAAATCTATTCTTCATTTCCTGCTACCCAAAGGTTGTCTGGAAGAGATCGCTCTTTAGCGATAAGACCGCCTGTTGTTACCTAATTTTAAGTTTATTGTAATATTTCTTTTATTACTCTTGTATTTTGGTGCAATAAAGAATATTTACTTACTTACTTACTTACTCGTATACCTACGAACTTACAAATTTTATATATCTCTGCTACAGCCCCAAGAAATTTCATAAAGATCAAAAAAACGTTACTAAAGTTATCGTCAGACAAACTATCGAAATCAAAAAGCCATCCATCCAAATGCCGAGACGTCCCAGTAGCCAGGTGACAGTTCGGTTTGGAGTTGTTTGTAAGAAGTTCGATTAATTATAAACTGTAGTACCTAGTGTTACTACTTGAAAACTGCTAATAAAAATAATTCAACAAATTAATTTGAATTGCGTTAAGAATTAAAACCTTACTAGTTTAAGGCAATTAAATTTACTAACACTTTTATTTATTTAAATAATCATATTTTTTTTTTCACACCTGCAGTTCGAACAAGCCTACTTTCCTCACTCCCTGGAGTGACGAAAGTCCGACTTTCATCACTCCAGGGAGTGACGAAAGTTACGACTTTCGTCACTCCAGGGAGTGAAATTTTGTTTCTAGAAGCTTTTCGTCATAATGATGATGCCTTTCATTCAGGAATGTAAATAAATGTGTTTTTTTAACTTTAATATGTTCTCACTACTGAGGTGAAAAGTTGTATGTGTCACACGAGAGGAAAGGTTTTTTACATCTCGTGTTCTTGAGGTCCCTCGCTACGCTCAAGATTCAAACTTAGAATCACTCGCTTCGCTCGTGATTCAATTATAGAATCTTTCGTTTACTCGGGACTCAAAATCAACATTCGCAAAGAAAAACCAACTTTCCTCTCTTGTTGCACAAATAACTATTTCCTTGTAACCATGGTGATACCTAAGATGTTCTTAATCCAGAAATATCTGCCCTTTACTTTTTCTGGTTCAATATGCCTAATCCAGGGGTCATTTCGTGCAAATTTGATAAGTATCTAATTTATTACCTAATCTGCCCAATCTAGCACTTAATGAGTAAGATTAATTTTATTCAGCAGCTACGAGGGGCGTTCAAATAGTTCTCGGTATCAGTATTAAAAATGGGCGATATGTAAATTGTTATATTTTAATTAAATTATGCATACTTTTGTTACTTGCAAATACTTATTAACGTCATTCAATTGTTTTATTTTACAACTCTAATAATAATGTAACCTTTGCTGGTCAAATTGTAACCCTTCACTAAGTCGTCATTAGGTCGTGATTTTTATGTAGTTGTTTTTTAACATTAGAGAGTGAGAATTAGTACTCAAAAGTTAGGGCTGAATAACAGGGGAAGCGGTTATCAGTTTCTAACTTTGGTCGAAGAGTAGCACCCCTGCCAATTAGAAGGTTCTGAATACTTCTGAAGCATAATTCCTGTTGCAATTTAGTTATTTTTATTCTTCAGATTTTTAACACTTTCAGCACCGAGAACCCGACTGTCGGGTTCTCTGTTCGTAGACTACGCGTTACATACGAGGAATACCTGGCTACGCGCTACGAGCGTAGCGCGTAGCGCTACGCGGTACGGCAAGTGTTAAATATCTTTCCATAACCATGAATGAATAATGATACAACTGTTCAAAAATATTTAAGCTTAATTGCTAAAAGCTAATGTCCCAGTATTTATTTTTACGCCTCAATATTACTGGAAAAGGCCGTAAAAGCACCCTAATTATGGTCATAGACCCGGAGATTGAAAAAAAAACTGCACAGGTAACTTGTTTAGTCTTTCAATCATGGTGATAAACCAAGGTTTCATTTTCAATAACAATATTTTTGTTAAGTGCATCAGGAGCTTCTCCACACCGCTCCAAATAATTACAAAACTGTCTCTTATTATTGGAGTCTGTAAAAATGTTCATACCAATGTTTTTGTTCAGCTATCGTAGAAAAACAAATGAATAACGCACATATTTTTTCTCTCTAATTGAATGTTGATTAGAGCCATAGTATAGTCCACATTAAAGGAATATCATTGAGAGGATGGTTAATACCGATACCAAGGACTTATTGAACGTCCCTCGTACAACATCGACTACGATGCACAACTTGGCTTGGCTTGAAAAACATAGTTTTCTTCACCAAACAGCTATTTATTATGGGAAAAAGGAGGCCACCTCAGGAATAAGATATAAATATATCTATGGAGAAGTAATCCATGTTTTTGGAGGAGTAATAAGATAAAGGTTATATAAAATTATATAAATTTCGCCAAAAAAATATTTTTATTTAGCTTGATTATTTTAATAAATAAAATAAAACAAATGAAAATTATTTATTTCAGATTTATGCAATCCATAATATGTGTTTATATGCTTTTGCATATATAAAAGTAAGCTTCATTGGTAAAACTATCGCTTAAAATGAATTGGTACATGCTTATTCGTAAAAATAGTAGTTTAGTAACTGTTACGTAATAGGGGTCCTTAAAACACGAGTGTGGTTTTATGAAACGAACGAAGTGAGTTTCATAATAAGATCACACGAGTGTTTTAAGGCCTAATTACGTACAGTTGCATACACTGCTTTATCTACATACATATTATTAACCCGAAATGATGATTGAATAACTGCAATTGCACGGATTGCACGCCATCGCCATGACCAACTCGATTGTGTCGGCGGTCGGGCGGCGCATGCCCGCACCCGGATTTTCATAATGATATCGAATTTTTGCTTATTATTTGATAATAATAACATCGTTACAGATAACACATTTGTTCTAACTACTAAGAAGACGTTCGAAATTTGAACGTAATTAAGGTATCGGTTACCGATACTAAAATGTAAACATTAAGATGCAGCCACAGATACTCATATCTAAAAGCGGTATTACACATTGCAACCTGCAGGGCCCAATCTGTTGTGTACCCTGCCTCTTCCTAACCCTCCTTCAGCTCCCTACGGGCCCTACCTTCAATTACACCTTCCAACCTGACAGATTGGGCCCTGCAGGTTGCAATGTGTAATACCGCTTTAAATATAGGGCGTTTGCTCATCGATCCTGACCATAAAATAGACATATTCGGGTCACCACACACCTAGCGGTTTTCCTCGCGGAATTAGCGGAAGTAGCGGAAATGTGTCTATGGTAGCGGAAATTTGTCTATGGTAACCGCTAGGTGTGTGGTGACCCTTAGGGTATGGATGTAGATAAAAAAATTTATGCAATGTATTCCTTGTCACTTTGATATCTGTCAATAAGGGTCACCACACACCTAGCGGTTTTCCTCGCGGAATTAGCGGAAGTAGCGGAAATTTGTCTATGGTAGCGGAAATTTGTCTATGGTAGCAGATTTTTTGTATGGAAACCATAGACAAATTAAGCATTTTGTCTATGAATTTCCGCTACTTCCGCTAATTCCGCGAGGAAAACCGCTAGGTGTGTGGTGACCCTAAGGATATCTAGATTAGACCCCTAAAAGAGGACATCGCCATCAAAAAGGCGTTTTGCACTGAGTTACAATAAAACTTTTTTATTTATTTAATTGGTATTAACTGTGAAATAAGAATTCCAAGAAAGTTTATACGACATTTTGGTCTCTAATAATGAATCAGAAATACAGAGTTAAAATGTCTCTCAATACTCACGGGCATGGCAAGAGTTAGCCAATATAACACCGACATCGACAGTTCGTCACAGTATAGCATACCGTCCTTTTACATATTAAGCTAAAACTACTAGTTACTTTTCCCATATGCGTCAGTGTGTTTTCGTTTATGTTTCTCTAAAATATAGTTTTGGGAAAATTGCGCACCACACTGGTCACAGACAAATGGTTTCGCTCCTGTGTGAGTCCTCTCATGTGTTTCTAACTGATGCTTGTGTGTAAACTTCTTTTCACAGAAACTACAGGAGTATGTTTTTTCAGCATGCTTTTTTTGGTGCTGAACCAAATTTTGTTCTCGTTTAAATCTAGCTTTACATAAGTCACAACAGTACGGTTTGTCCGAGCTGTGCGTTATCATATGTAATTTTAATTTAGTTGAAGAGCGAAATTGCTTATTACAATCCTGACAACGGTACCCTTTCTCTCTCACGTGTATTTTTTTATGTTCAACTAAATTACTTCTTTCTGTAAATATCTGGTTGCATGCTTCACAGCTGTATATTTTGTTGTGAATCTTTTTGTGCGAAGTTAAAGCCGTTTTCAATGTAAAACTCTTGTTACACATTTCACATTTAAACGGTTTTTCTCCGGTGTGAATCCTTCTATGTCCAATTAAAGTATTTCTGTTTGTAAATTGTTGGAAACATACTTCACACTTAAACGGTTTAGCCCCGTTATGAGTTCTTTGGTGTACGATTAATATATTTCTAGTTAAAAAATATTTGTTACATTGTTTGCAGTAGGGTTTCTCTTTATCATGTATTCGTTTATGTGTGTTTAATTTAGTGCGTTGATCAAATCGCTGGTCACACATTTTACAGCAATATGTGTCTTTTCCTACGTGAAATTTTTTTATATGATTTATTAAAATTGCGTTAAATTTAAATGATTTATCACAAATTTTGCAAGGATAACCTTTATTATGTATAAGAATATGTTTGATTAAGACGGACTTATCGCTGAAGTGCCTATTACACGTATCACAAATAAAGATTTCTCTTCTTTCTATCGTATGTACATGATTAGCAATGAGAGTTTTAGATGAGAACTTTTTTGAACAGATGGGACAGAAGTAGATTACGCATATCTTGTTTGTTTGAAGGCTGTGTTCCTGTATGTGCTTGATCAAACGAGATTTGTCTGCGAACTGTGCTCCACAGGTATCGCACGTATACGCTTGTTTCTCGACGCGGACCGTGGTGGCGTTATCAGGCATGTCCTCCACACGGCTCCCTAGCCTCAGTTCGTCGTGTGTTGTCTCGACACACGTGTGGCTCGCGTGCGGGGCCTCATCACTGCGGAGACGGTCGAGCCTCACAGCACAACCAAGAGTGAGCTGCTGTTTGCCGTGGGTTGACGCAGGCGCTCCCTCAACTAAAAAGAAATTAAATTCACAATACAAAATTTTAACAAAAAAAACTGACTTCACTTAGCAGACTCCAATTTTCAAAAACAAATGCCAGAACTACTATAAGAAAACACTGAAATCACTACTACTACTACTACTAGATGCGCGATTTCAAAATTCTCTCGATTTTTCCAGGGTCTCATCATCAGATCCCTACTGATAACAATGGCGACAACTGTCAAGTATATTCATTAAAATAAATAAATAAATAACAATTTTCTAAATCGGTCCAGCCTTGTTCAATTAAGTCCCGACCAATTGAGAAGATTGAAGCTGTAAAAGTCGTTTGAAAAAAAGATACCATGAGATAGATATCACATATTGATCACAGATTGGAAAGATTCTATCAAATTAGCGAGGACAGATGAAAATAAATGTATTAAAAATAACCTCTTCTTTAATGAATTTAAACAATTCTAATTAATGTTTGTTGTTTATTGTTTCAAGGGGCATCCATTACGTGAGGGTTATGGTGGGAAGGCGGATCGAACCAAATCTCACGTTAAGATAAGGGTACTTGCGTCTAAGGATAACAAAAATAAACGTGTCTTATACAATAATTAATTTTATTAAAAATACAAAATATGTATTAAAATTATTAAGTTCATGAATTACATAATTATTGAATATTTAAATACTCAGTAAAATTTGAATCATAAGTTTCATGTATTTTGTTAAAAAAATAACTAAATTAAGTAAAGCTTACTACTTTAAGGCACTTGAATCTACTAACACTATATAATATGAAATATGATTTATATGCAGCTTTCATTTATGTAAGCAAGAATAATCATAAGTATTTTTTCCTTGCAATCATGGTTTTTCATAAGATATTCATAATTTTCTTAAATAAAAAGTTCTTTATTTTTTCTAGAATCCTGAATACAGGACGCGGACGCCGCAATACCTTAGACCACAGAATCATTTAATAGTAGGTACTGCTTACAGAAGGTTTGCCTTCCTACAAACCACACTTATCAAATCAAATCAAAATACATTTATTTCAAAACACTAAGGCTTCATAGAAAAATACAATACAATTGACATAAATGAAATAAAAATACATTAAAACTAAATACTTATCCAACCAGCGATTTCTATAACACCTGCGATCAACTGTTTGTAAGAAAACTACATATTACACACCTCATCCTTAAAACACATAAAAACACCATCTATAAATAAAAACAACCATAAAAGAATCACGTAGAAATAATACAAACGTTACAAGCACTGGGACAGTCAAAACTGCATATGGTACTCGTACGATACAACAAGCCTCACAATCTGCTTATTTACTTATACAACTTCATAAATAAAGAAACTTACTCCTGCACAAGATTCATGAATGTATTTTTTTAAATAGAAATGTTAATATCTAAGTTATACAATGACATATGTACGTAAAATAGTATGTAAAATTGTAATTTGTAATTTTTAATTATGTTTTTAATTTATTGTCAATGTTTGTATATTTTTATTATTTTGATAACGATGGAACTGTTTCGCTATTAAGATTTAAATAATTTGATATCTTGTTGACACGCTATTATGAGCTATTATAAGTTTGAAATAAATGTTTTTTTTAAAGCTATATTATTCCCTGCACCACTCTGATGAAGAATATTTGTTTTATATAATAATCTTCTGTAAATGTAATGATTTGTTTAGCATGATAATTTTTATGTTAGAATTAGTCAATTACAATTACATTATCATTCTAACATATCATCTGTGAACGAGCAGTATCTCTTGATACAAATATCAAAAGTACTCAAAAATATATTACTGGCACAGCTACTTTAAAAGCTGTAAGTTACACTTTTTTATTCATCATATAATTGAAAGATGAACGTTGACTGACATATGTCTCTATTACATTTTGCTTATCAACTCTCTAGGGTTGTATTGTAAAGCGCACAGTGTGACAAGAAGGCTCATTTTTGGAGGTGTTCTGTTGTAATTGTAAAAGGTGTCAATTATAAAAAAAATGTTCAAACAAAAACTTTTAGAACTATCAATATACTATGGAACGGAATAATCAGCACAGTCCTAACAGCTTTCATATCGGTATTAGGAGCAAATTAGTCATTTACAGTTTTTCTCTAAAGATCCACAATATAATTGTTATTTTTGTAGGACGGAAAGCCACTTAGCTTTTCTATATGCCATAAATATTTCATAAACTAATTCCATGGACTATTGAAGTTATGGTATATTTCAATGTCTTATTACGGTTGTCATACAATATTTAAACAAGTTATGGAACTTTAATAGTCCGTAGCTAGGTATGTTACTTATGATCTCATGAACCTATTTATTTCACATATGTATACTTAACTACTAACTATAAAAAGTATTATTTGCCTTGCCCTCTGTTTGTCAATGGAGCACCGACATCGGCATACCATACTGTCCTTTTCTTACGCAAGGAATGCTAGTTACTGTCCTCACAGGCGTCCGCGTGTTTTCGTTTATGTTTCTCTAAAATATAGTTTTGAGAAAATTGCGCACCACACTGGTCACAGATAAACGGTTTGGCCCCTGTGTGAGTCCTCTCATGTGTTTCTAACTGATGCTTGTGTGTAAACTTCTTTTTACAGAAAGTACAGGAGTATATTTTTTCTGCGTGCTTTTTGTTGTGTTGTTTTAAATTTTCTTTTCTTTTAAAACTCGCTTTACATAAGTCACACCTGTACGGTTTGTCCGTGCTGTGCGTTACCATATGTAAATCTAACCAATATTTCGACTTACATCTCTTATTACATTCTTGACATACGTACGCTTTGTCTCGCATGTGTATTTTTTTATGTTCAACTAAATTACTTCTTTCTGTAAATATCTGACTACATACTTCGCAGCTGTATGATTTGTTGTGAATGTTTTTGTGTCGAGTTAAAGCTGTTTTGCCTGTAAAGCTCTTATTGCAAACTTCACATTCAAATGGTTTTTCCCCGGTGTGAATTCTTCTATGCATAATTAAACAATTTTTTTGTGTGAATTGTTGGAAACACACTTCACACTTGAACGGTTTAGCCCCGATATGAGTCCTTCGATGTTTGATCAATATCCTATTAGTTACAAAATATTTGTTACATTCTTTGCAATAGGGTTTCTCTTTATCATGAACTCGTTTATGTGTCTTTAATTTAGCGTGTTGATCAAATCGCTGGTCACATATTTTACAGCTGTATGTATCTTTACCTAGGTGAAATGTTTCCATATGCTCTATTAAATACGCGTTAAATATAAATGTTTTGTTACAAATCTTACAAGGATAACCTGCATTATGTGTAAGAATATGTGTGATCAAAACAGACTTATCGCTGAAGTGCCTATTACACGTATCACAAATAAAGGTTTCTCTTCTGTCCTTCGTATGTACATGATTAGCTATGAGAGTTTTACATGAGAACTTTTTTGAACAGGCTGGACAGAAGTACATTACGAATATCTTGTTTGTCTGAAGGCTGTGTTCCTGTATGTGCTTGATTAAACGAGACTTGTCTGTGAACTGTGCTCCACAAGTATCGCACGTATACGCTTGTTCCTCGACGCGGGCCGCTGTGGTTTTATCAGGTATGTCCTCCACACGAGTAGCTGGTCTTGGCTCGTCGTGTGATGTATCGACACACGTGTGGCTCGACTGCGAGGCCTCATCACTGCGGAGGCGCTCGAGCCTCACAGCACAACCAAGAGTGAGCTGCTGTTTGACGTGGGTTGACACAGGCGCTCCCTCGACTAAAATGAAATTAAATACAAAAAAAAATTGAACAAAAAAGAACTGACTTCACTCAGCAGACTCCAATTTTCAAAAACAAATGCCAGCCTACTGTAAAACACACTCAAATAACTATAGATGCGCCTTTAATTTTTGAAGAGTTCTTTTGATTTCTCTAGGATCTCTTCATCAGATCCTTACCTGATAACAATGGCAACAACTGTCAAGTATATCTTGGTTTAAAGGTCCTAAAGTTTGGTTCGTGATTTATAGCATCAGCTCCTATACGCGACGTGTAAATTTGCGAGTAGATGGTTGAAAGTGCGACGAACGCCTGAGGTTTTGTAAGGCAGCTTATGTAAAGCAATGTATAGAGACGATTCCCCGATTATTGAATCATTTGTCGTAAAACTACAATTCTGGCGAACACAGTCCTCTTAAATTGAAATCGAAGTATAACCGAGTATGGTATACTATGCTGTCCTTACTTTACGCTAGTATCGCTAGTTACTTTTCCTACAGGCGTCAGTGTGTTTTCTTTTATGTATCTTTAAAATACAGTTATGGGAGAATTGCGCACCACACTGGTCACAGACAAACGGTTTTGCTCCTGTGTGAGTTCTCTCATGTGTTTCTAACTGATGCTTGCGTGTGAACTTCTTTTCACAAAAACTACAGGAGTATATTTTTTCTGCGTACTTTTTTTTGTATTGATCCAAATTATGCTGCCGTTTAAAACGTGCTTTACATAAATCACAACTGAACGGTTTGTCCGAGCTGTGCGTTATCTTATGGAATTGTAACTGATTTGAAGAGCTAAATTGCTTATTACAATCCAGACAACTGTACCCCTTCTCTCTCACGTGTATTTTTTTATGTTCTACTAAATTACTTCTTTCTGTAAATATCTCCTTACATACTTCGCAGGTCCATGATCTGTTGTGAATCTTTTTGTCTGTTGTGAAGCTGTTTTGAATGCAAAACTCTTATCACAAATATCACATTGAAACGGTTTTTCCCCGGTGTGAATTCTTCTATGTACAGGGTTGGGCAGAGTAACTGTCCTATTGCAATACACTCGTTTATTTAAATCAATAATATAGATTTTCATTTCCTGCATATAATTTTAAAACGTCTATATTATCACCTTCATGACTTCCAAAAGACGCTTTGATTACACTATGTTATGTGTATTTTTAAAAACAAATGTTAAAAGTAGTGCAGTTGGAACATTGTACAGAGAACATTTAGAATTTAGCGCGATGTTCAGCTAACCGAAAAATGTAAAAATCATGGTAAGGTTTAATACTGCGCACCAAAAATCGTTCCAATGAATCTTCTTCTGCTGAAATCAAGTGAAAATTTGGTACATTTCTGATGGTTGTGTCGAACAAGGTCGTTACAGGCACCTACGATTAATTATAATGTATGCGGCACGGCGGCCATTATGCAAAGAAAATACGTTTTAATTACAGGAGATCGACAAGCGACAGACTAATGGAGTGTATTAGTGTCTCATTAAGAGATACCCTGGAGGATATATTAGCCATAAGATGATTCCAAAAAGCCAGGCAGTCATGGTATAACTTCATGGGGAAATGTACCACATTAGTCGGAATTTGAGGCTGACTCTTTACATTACAAAGTACGCTATACGTATCCTTAGAGAACTAATTAACTATCGATATTTCGGTATGAGGATATATGCAGAGCTTTATTAAGATGACATAAGGCTAGTTATTGGGTTTATTCTAGGGTCGGGTAGTCAAATATGGGACGACTAGGCAGAAGAGGACGTGCGTGCCGCGTGAAATTCCTTTTATGGCAAGATGCTTAAAATTACACAAGCTAAGGAAGAGAGAATAAAACATATCAATTAATGTGGAATATATAGAGTGTGTTTAATATAATTAATAACATAACATCTCATATTAAATTGTTTATAAACTTTTATACAACTTTTAAACTAGGACAGTTACTCTGCCCAACCCTGTAAAGTTAAAGTATTTCTTTGTGTGAATTGTTGGAAACATACTTAACACTTGAACGGTTTAGCCCCGTTATGAGTCCTTCGATGTTTGATCAATATCCGCTTAGTCTTAGAATAGTTGTTACATTATTTGCAGTAGGGTTTCTCTTTATCATGTATTCGTGTATGTATGTCTAATTTAGCGCGTTGATTAAATCGCTGGTCACACATTTTACAGCAGTATGTCTGTTTTCCCTCGTGACATGTTATTTTATGTATAAAAAATTCTGTTGAGGGAAGTAGTGCCAAGCGACGTATAATGAAATTGATAGTTTGTCGCCTACTGTTTCTGTTTCCGCAATAATATGTAATGTTTTGAGTTCTAATGTGAAAATATTGGCCCTTTCCTCTTTAACTAAGACAACTTAGGCAGTTTTTACCTATTTTCGTAGTACTATTTTCCAATTCAAAAATTTTGCTTGTTTGTAACTCTGACCCATTAAAAGCTGCCAGATGCCCGGATCTAGCAATAAGGATAGTACAGCAATCTAACCAGACGGGTTTTGTTGCTCTCATTATTGTGTCATAACTCATATCTGACGTGGCCAACTCTTAGTCAAACACATGCTATTAGTACGGATGGGGACCGTAAGATTTGCTACGTTACGTGATACAAAGATAAGCCCCATGGCACATGTTTATAAAAGTGATGCCGAGTTCCGAAAACATATAAAAAAAATATAATTGGCCTAAAGCACTAAAATGTATCTTCCAGTGTAAAAAATGGATGGCATTTACCTATGTTAATGATAACACTAATAAATGAAAAAATTAAAATTAACACTGAGTTGTATTTAGGTACAGAAAAACCCAGTCTGCCAGTTCCTGCATGGCCGGAAGTGCCCGGCAGACTGGTTCAAATCTGAGACTCAAATTCGTTACTTTTATTTTAAACTAGTCTGCCTTTTACGGCATTTGATGTTAACGTAAGTAAATGCCATCCATGTTTTAAACCGGAAGTGGTACTTTTTTGTGCTTTCGGCCAATTCTATTTGTTTCGGAACTCAGCATAACTTTTATGAACATGTGCCATGGGGCTTATCTTTGTATCACGTCACGTATCAGATCTTACGGTATCCGCCCGTACTATATCTATCTTGTATATATCTATACGTATAACATATAATAAAGCTGAGGAGAAGAGATTCGAAAAAGTTGGCTGGGGATACTTATTCGATAACAGAACACGTTCCAACAGTTTTTAGAATTTTTGTCTGTTTGTCCAATGAACTGTCGATTATGATGAAACTTGGTACATAGATATTTTGCACCCCGGGCAATAATAAAGGATAGTTTATATCCCGAAATTCAATCTGTATCCTGCCTTTTCTCTAAAAATTGAATTGCCGAATTTCACTTGCCAACCAACTTTTCGCAGAAGTTTCATTTGGGGTTTCTTTAAGGGCTTGGAAGTTTGTATGGGGAATCAATAACCACTGAATGCTAGAGATGGTTTGAGCTCTGGCGAAGGATTTAGAATAATTGATATCTATTTATAATTAGGGGGGATTACTTATTCCACGCAGGCGAAGTCGCGGGCAAAATCTAGTAATTTATATTTTAGTTTTCTAATACTAACTTTTTTTGGAACCCTAGATCCGCTTTTTTAATGAGTTCAGCACCATCGACGCTACTTTACGCGTTTAGCCTCATTATGTGCAGTCGTCATCAGATATATCGGAGCGGCCAGGATGGTCACAAATATCTGAACAACGCTTCTATTGTCAAGGCGATAAAGTTTATGCTCAAATACTTTTGAGTACCTTGGCCGCTCACATATATTTAATGGCGACTGTAATATTTTTACATGTAATATTAATTACCACGTAATTTGATTTCTTAATAAAAGTTTAGAAATTCGTTTTATGTGCACGGTACTCGTGTTTTATCTATGGGTAAAATAGACAAATTTCAACCTTCCGGCTGATTTGTTTTATGGTTGACTGAAGTACACTAAAAGTCTGTTGCGTCTAAGGATAACAGAAATAAACTTGTAGTTGACTTATTTCATTTTATTAAAAATACAAAATATACCTATTAAAATTGTAAAGTTCACAGAGTACATCATTATTGAATATTTAAATACTCAGTATAATTGGAATAATAAATGGCATGTGTGTGTTTTTTATAAACTAACTTACTAAAGTAATTCTTACTGCCTACTTTAAGTCACTTAGATCTACTAACACTATTTATATAATATTATTTACATGCTACTTCTCTTTTCAACACGCTTGTAACGGCGTACTTATTCCACCATTCTTAAGCTCATAATCCTAGATATTACACACGCGGTTTTTTTTAAATGATATTATCGAACTAGTGCGGCAATTTAAACCCGATCATGTTACATTAATACCATTGCAGACGAATCGTTATAATTTAGTCGGGTCGTTATTTTTTACTCTTTAGGAGTTTGCATTGTAAAAAATTTAAATATACGTATACACAAAATCATTTAAGATAGAATACAAATTATACAATCATAATTGTGAAAAAGAATCATTTCAACTTATTATATTACTCTTATCTAATACACAATAAATCATATTTTAAAGGCTTGGGCTAACAGCCGGCGGGGCGCAGCGCGACGTCCGCAGCGCGTGACGCCGACGCGATGACTGCTCAAACAGGGCGCGCGCGGATCGCGCCGGCCTCGCGCCCTCAAGGCGCGCGCGGACGCGGCGCGGACGCGCGTCCCGTACGATTGTGACGGTGCGCGGGGCGCGGGGCGCGGGGTAGCGTCCCGCCGCGTCCGCTTGCGCAGCGCTGCGCCCGCGCCGAGTGGACGCGCGGGGCCGCGCGGCGCGGGGCGGGACAGAAGCGGGGCGCGATGCCGGCGGGACGCAGTGTGTTTGACGTCGCTAACCTGTTAGCATGTATTTAAGGACGCCGCGGTCGCGCGGCGCGACCGCGGCGCTGCGTCCCGCCGGCCTGTTTGCCCAAGGCTTAATACAAATTATCTGTTTCAATATTGACTGGATGTCATAATAGGTCCGCGCCTTTGCCTCAAAGTGCACAAACATCCAAAAAAAGAAAATTGCGCACCACATGAAAAGTTTACTTCAAATCATTGTTTATTTGTAAGATTTTCTCGATAAGTTTTATTGTTTTATACAAATTAAGCATATTTTAAGTGAATAAGAAGACAGCTTTAGCGTTAATTTACGTTTATTGTACGTCTGAGGTTGTGTAAGGCATCTTTTGTAAAGTAACGTAACTTTGGCAAAAACAATCCTATTAAATTGAAATCGAAGTATAACCGAGTATGGTATACCATACTGTCTTTTGTTTACGTTAGTATCGCTAGTTACTTTTTAATACAGTTGCTCAAAAAAGTGTTTTTCTTGTAGTGGTTTAGCGTGCGGAAAGTTTGATATCGCGCACTAGTGCTTTTTACTTTTCCAGCCAATCACAGCTAATGACAGTGTCAGTCATTCTTCACTCGTCCCGAGACATACTTTCCGCACTAATATCGAAATGTACTATTTCCCACAGTTGTCAGTGTGTTTTCTTTTATGTATCTTTAAAATATAGTTTTGGGAAAATTGCGCATCACACTGGTCACAGACAAACGGTTTCGCTCCTGTGTGAGTCCTCTCATGTGTTTCTAACTGATGCTTGTGTGTAAACTTCTTTTCACAAAAACTACAGGAGTATATTTTTTCTGCGTGCTTTTTTTTGTGTTGATCCAAATTATTTTGTCGTTTAAAACGTGCTTTACATAAATCACAACTGAACGGTTTGTCCGAGCTGTGCGTTATCTTATGGAATTGTAACTGATTTGAAGAGCTAAATTGCTTATTACAATCCTGACAACGGTACCCTTTCTCTCTCACGTGTATTTTTTTATGTTCAACTAAATTTATTCTTTCTGTAAATGTCTCGTTACATACTTCGCAGGTCCATGATCTGTCGTGAATCTTTTTGTGCTTAGTTAAAGCTGTTCTGAATGTAAAACCCTTATCACAAATATCACATTTAAACGGTTTTTCACCGGTGTGAATTCTTCTATGTCCAATTAAAGTACTTCTTTGTGTGAATTGTTGGAGACATACTTCACACTTGAACGGTTTAGCCCCGTTATGAGTTCTTCGATGTTTGATCAATATCCACTTAGTCTTAAAAAATTTGTTACATTCTTTGCAGTAGGGTTTCTCTTTATCATGTATTCGTGTATGTATGTCTAATTTAGCGCGTTGATTAAATCGCTGGTCACACATTTTACAGCAATATGTGTCTTTTCCCTCGTGACATGTTATTTTATGCTTTATTAAACATGAGTTAAATTTAAATGTTATGTCACAAATTTTACAAGCATAACCTTTATTATGTGTAAGAATATGTTTGATTAAGGCGGACTTATCGCTGAAGTGCCTATTACAAGTATCACAAATAAAGGTTTCTCTTTTTTCTGTCGTATGCACATGATTAGCAATGTGAGTTTTACTTGAGAACTTTTTTGAACAGATTGGACAGAAGTACATGATGCATATCTTGTTTGTCTGAAGGCTGTGTTCCTGTATGTGCTTGATTAAACGAGACTTGTCTGTGAATTGTGCTTTGCAAGTATCACATGTATACGCTTGTTTCTCGACGCGGGTCGCGGTGGTGTTTTCAGACATGTCCTCCACACGGCTCGCTAGCCTTGGCTCATCGTGTGATGCCTCGACACACGTGTGGCTCGCGTGTGGGGCCTCATCACTGCGGAGTCGCTCGAGCCTCACAGAACAACCAAGAGTGAGCTGTTGGTTACTGTGGGTTGAAACAGGCCGCGCCGGCGCAACTAAAATGATATTAAATATAATTAATATCATTAAAGTAATATCAATAAATTAGAATATAATTATTTACGTTACGCATTTATATAGAATGAGGGTGTAACCAAATTCAAACAAATTAAGGCGAGGCTTGCCAATCCAACGGTTATTTTAGTGCAAAACTACTACTATGTAAGTATTTTATCTTATCTGTGACCGACACCAATGAATGCGATTTTAACAAAAAGTATCGGACACTAGCCAAGGCCATACGTATCTATTATCCCTTGCTTATTTCAAAAACGCCTAATTATTTTCTAAAATCCTAGGTCTTATCTCTAGGTCGAAAGGGTCGTAACCCCTGCTTAACTTATGATTTCCAAAAACGCTCAATTAATGCATGTACCGCAAAGCAAACGTTTATTTATCATGTTTTAATACATCATAACGTTTACTCTTAAGACCTTATTAACAGCGACATTTTCCCTTCAAATCCCAAGTTCAATTTTGCGAGCCTAGGTTTAAATATACATTGCACGTATCGCCAATGTTTTCATTTCACTGATCATTTGTGCTAAAAATTTAATAATGTGAATAAATTACGCTTTTGATGATGCTAAATAAAAAGCATTTTGAGAAAGTTTATCAAAATTATAAGGCTTTGAATTTTTTTCAATCATGCGATCTCGTTTTGTATGAAAACAGAGGCCTATTTATCACTTTTTTTAAGTAATATGAAAATAATAATTTTAGTTCTTAGAAATGATTTTGTCCTCTTCTTTCGATTCTGGAACCTTGTTATTGCTTTGTAATTTTTGACTAATTTTCATGCAAATACAAAATATTAGCCGCAAATCGACTACGAGCTACGCAAAATATATTTTTAATACAGTTGCTCAAAAAAGTGTTTTACTTGTAGTGGTTTAGCGTGCGGAAAGTTTGATATCGCGCACTAGTGCTTTTTACTTTTCCAGCCAATCACAGCTAATGACAGTGACAGACAGCCAATCACAGCGCCGCACCGCACCGCGCGGAGCGTTCGGATACATGTACTAAAGTAACCTCAAAGTGAATAATATCTCGGTACTCGTGAAGTAATGACATACTTTCCGCACTAATACCGAAATGTACTATTTCTTCCTTTTTGCATTAGGGTGGGTATGTGCAATATGTACGTATAAAAACTGATAATTTTGATATTAATCAATAAGTAAGGGTTGCATAAGTAACTTGGTTACAGATGAAATCATTTGTTCTTAAAGAGTTTTTTTATCTTAATGTGTTGGTGCATTCCACGAAAAGAGCCGGGTACGTGACGCTACATTTTTAGTACTTCTGGAAATGAGAAGAAGCTGATATGTGGCGTGTTAACATTTGATAACTTGCCTTTAAGTTCGAAGTTATATTCTACAGATTTATGCAGCTCTTTAAGGTAGCTGCCATATGCGTTACGTTCCCGACAAATATTGACCTTTTCGTGGAATGCTCCTGTTCTTGTAAAAAATCTTTACGGTACGGCCTTTATTTTAGAGGTCTAAGGGTCTACTAGAGCAGGACTGTATATCGGAAAAATACAGGTACCGTTTTAAAACGAAATATAGTCAAACCGTTGTCCGGTATGATTTCGGTAGCGCCAATAATACCAATAATTTTCTGTACCGAAATATTAAGGCATTTATTTTTTTCGATACCTCAACCGTTTTCATAAAGAGAGAGAGTAATTTGAGGTTAAAGTATGCGCTACCTGTCGACTCTACTACCTGTGTCACGGCCCACGCCCTGCTACCCCGCTAATTCCTTAAGGGGCTCCCTGGCGCCAATGACCTTCGATCTGAACCCCTTAGTGTTCTAATGAGCTTTATATCTTATCATAGTATCAGTAACGTCCTTAATCAATATAGTATCCCATATTAACTTCGATGTTCATCGTCTTCGAGATATTTGACATCAAAGTCGAGCAATTTTAGGCCAAAAAAGTGGTTTTCTGGTCATTACTTTTGTGTTAATTAGTAAGTGTAAGAACCGATAGCCGTTTGCCTTATAATTCTATCTGTAGTGCAAATGTAGGAATATCGACTCAAAACTGGTCAAAAATCGGTAAAAAACGTGCGGAGCCCCTTAACCATCGCACGCACCGTACAAGCTACGATCTAAAATTTCGATACCGACATAATACCGGTTGTATATAGTTTTAATAAAGGTATAAGTACCGTATCGAAAAATAGCGATATCGTAATTTTGTACTGGCAGAATAGAGTACCGTTATATTTCAACCGGTACAGTTCTACCTTTATAACAAAAAGGTACTTATCGGAATTCTATAGCGCTACCGTACCGCTTGTACCGTAACGAAAATAGTCTACCGGAGGGCTCTTAAAGTGTATGGGTGAAATCTGAGACGCTTAGGTAAATATGATTATAAATAAAAGGATGCATGGATTGATATATTATTGCCATTATTGGTGTTAAATACATAAGTAAAAATTCCTTAGCGCTTAGAAAAAAATTACAAGTTTTTACAAAAAAAAGAATATGTCTTATATATATTACACTTACCGTTCTCATCTTTGTTTAGTGGTTCTGCATTTTCTATGTCTCCATCGTCTGAAAACAAAATATAATAAAGTTAAATACCCATAGGTTATTTTTTACCATTGATGTATGGATTTGACGTACAAAGAGGTTTTTTAAAAGGACTGCAGCGCCATCTACGCTTTAATTAGCGCGTTTGACTCATTTTGGAATAGGAATATTATTACAACTGAAGAACAAATTGAATTATTTTAATAAATATTTGGATTTTTTATTTTTAAGTAGACAAAGGAAAAGTGACCTAGGCCTCGGGTGCCCACTGCCCAAGGCTGGTTCAATAGTGACGTGAATGTGGAGTCAAATTCATTACTATTAAACTAGTCTGCCGAGCACTTCCAGCCATGCAGGAACTGGCAGATTGGGTCGTTCCACGTTTTTCTGTACCTTTTTTTAAATAAATGGCTTTCTCCCTTTGCACATGAGCAATGGGAATTCTGCCAATGACAAGTTGACGACGTTAATCACATTTTATTTGTTAAATCGGTTTCAGCCTTGCTCTTTGTAAGGGTGATAGCTGCTCCTTACAAACAACACGTGGCGGCCATGCCAGGACAACTGTCCATTTAACTACAGATAGTTTACACGCGTTTTGAGACTAATTCTTCATTAGCTGCACACTTTTTATTAGACCACCGCACAATAAGCTATCAATATTACACACTGAACTGAACTACTTAAATGAGAAAAAAATAAAAAATGTTTCCCAAGACGTCCAAACTACCCAGCGTTACGAACAGAAGTCCTTTTCTGTACCTAAAAACAAATTACTTTTTGTTGCCACAAGTGTCATCTTTATATCCAATGACGTAGGTAAATGCCATCCATTTTTTACACCGGAAGTGGTACTTTTTTGTGCTTTCGGCCAATATTATTGCGGAACTCCTGAAATCACTTTTATAGTTACGAGTGACCCGCCCCGGCTTCGCACGGGTGCAATTATACATATAAACCTTCCTCTTGATTCACTCTATGTATTTAAAAAAACCGTATCAAAATCCGTTGCGTAGTTTTCAAGATCTAAGCATACATAGGGACAGACAGCAGGAAGCGACTTGTTTTATACTATGTAGTGATGAACATGTGCCATGGGGCTTATCTTTGTACCACGTAACGTAGCAGATCTTACGGCCCCCGCCCATACTATCATACAATACCCAGAAACAATCTGCATTGTTAAAGGCGGCCTATGCGACGCCTTTTATCGAAGAATGACGATATTTCTAAGGACATCGCTATTCACAATGGACCGATCTTTAAGAAGGGAGGGCCGGGCCACCAGCGTAAGCAAGACTACCCAAATCGGGGTCAAATTATACTAGACACGTACTCGCGATACAATAAATTTTGTGAATATAAAGTAAAGCTTGTCCCAGAATAAAATGTCGTTTATACAGGCAGCGATTACGCAAAAAGTTTCAATCAAAAATGTTAAAAATACTGTCGTTTGTAAGATACTGACCTTCATTAATAAATATCACATAAAAAAAAAACTTAAAATCAAAGACATTTCCAAAGATGTCGTCTGCCCAAGAAAAGCTGCATGAAAATATATTGTACAAATACGTGCAATATGGAGACAATTCAACAAAACAAGTAGCTTTGGAGCTAAATACATCTATAAGAACCGTTCAAAGGGTGCTTAAACGATTCAGGGAAACTGGTGGAATCCGGCGACAGCCTGGAAGTGGTCGTAAGAGGGGGTTTGTAGATAAAAAAAATTGAGAAGAAAGTCATAGCTGCTTTGCAAAGAAAACCAACCCTCTCTGTAAGAGATTTGGCAAAAAAATTTAAAACATCTAAATCGACAATACAACGAGTGAAGAAAAATAGTCACATAAAGAGTTTTAAACAAACTAAAGTGCCTAATAGAAATGCCAAGCAGCAAACGGAATCAAAAACCAGATCACGAAAATTATATTCAAAACTAACCAAAAAAAATTACTGTATTGTTATGGATGACGAAACATTGGACTTTAAGTCACTACCTGGGCATCATTTTTATTCTGGGACCGACAGAAAAACTATCGATGATATGTACAAGGTTATCAAAACTGATAAATTTGCCAAGAAAGTTCTCGTATGGCAGGCCATTTGTTCATGTGGCAAACGCAGTACCCCATATTTTGCTAAGGGTACTGTTAATGGCGACATATACCTGAACGAGTGTCTGAAAAAACGGCTGTTACCGTTTATAAAACAGCACAAGAAGCCTGTTCTGTTTTGGCCTGATTTGGCCACGTGCCACTACACAAAGAAAGCTATAGAGTGGTATCAGACCAATAACATTGAATATGTGGATAAAACCCTCAATCCTCCCAATTGCCCTGAGTTGCGGCCCATCGAAAAATATTGGGCTTACGTGAAACAAAAACTCTTAAAACATAAAAGTAATGCAACTTCAGTAGATAACTTCAAGCGAAAGTGGAACGAAGCTTCAAAATTAATCACAAATTCAGATGTACAAGTCTTGATGGCAGGGGTGAAACGTAAACTAAGAAATTTCTGGATGAATAAAACTTTGTAAAAAATAAATTCATAATTTTGTGTATTAAATGCCTTTATAATAACATTACGTCCATAAAATAAGGTAGTTTCTTTTAATTTACCATATTTTAGGGAAAATTAATAAACGACATTTTATTCTGGGACAAGCTTTATAAACGGAACTGTCATGCTATATTCTCGATGATCATTTGTTTGATAGTTCTATTGGTCTATTATATTTTAAGCCTATACCATAGACTATAAACTAAATACAGTTACGACGTAATGTTATCGGTCCCTTAGGCGTCGTTATAACCGGATTCTACTGTATAATAATTAACCCAAATTAAAGGGTAGCAATGCACCAAGGAGAAGTTTCCAAAGTTGCGCAATTTTCCATACGTAATGTTTTCAGAACTTAATAAATTTTACGAACATTAAAAATGATGAAGTCGCTGGACACCGCCGTTATCAATTATTTTGACTGACTGTCTCATTTACGAGTTCATAAAAATTATACTAATGCACTACAAGTACACACCTGCGCCAGTTCTCGAAAATGGTCGTGCCACGTTCTATTGGGATCGATCTATTATCACGGACAGGACTATTGTAGCCAATAAACCTGATATCGTGGTAATAGATCGACCGCAACGCCGGGCCATGCTCGTTGACATCACCGTCCCATGTGACGTGAACCTCGTGAAAGCCGAGAAGGACAAGTCCAGCAAGTACCTAGACTTGGCTCACGAGGTAACCGCCATGTGGGAGGTCGATTCGGCGATCATTGTGCCGATAGTTGTTTCTGCGAACGGTCTCATAGCGAAGAGTCTCGACCAACATCTTAGACTTTCACTACGGGGTTGTGGTTGGATCAAGGGACAGATTCAGAAGGCGGTAATCCTGGACACGGCGCGTATAGTCCGAAGGTTCCTCTCTCTGCGGCCCTGACCACCGGCAGCCTGGGCCTTGCCCTGCTGCCGGCGGCACTCTAGGTTAGGTTTTTTATAATGTGTTTATGTTTTATATTGTTTTTGTTTTGTATGGTATATTTTATTTTTATTTTATATTCATATTGTAAAAAGCCTAACTTAAGAAAGGAAATAAATATACGAAATACTAATAATATTTTTTGATTATAACCATAGGAAATGTTCTCATTGGAAATTAAATTTAAATTCTCATGCAAGTTTCCGGAAATTTCCGAGAATGTTATTGATTTTTTAAAGAATGTTCTGCAACTTGTACATTGCTAGTATAGGGTCTAGGTAATGTTCACCAACAAACGGGCTTTGGGAAACTACCGCCTCCCAAAACTGTTCAACACTGAGCTCCAACTGTCATCTGAGGTAAAGTATCTAGGGGTAATACTCGACTGCAGATTGAACTGGAGCACTCATCTAAACAACAAAATCGAAAAAGCAACGGTCGCCTTCTGGCAATGTCGTAGAATGGTAGGTAAGACTTGGGGACTGAACCCCAAGATCACTCTATGGCTTTACCAGGCAGTAATTCGACCTATTATATGCTACGGCGCGATAGTATGGTGGCCACGCACCAAGCTATCTACGGTCGAAGCCAAACTACAACGACTACAGAGATTGGCCTGCATGGCAACTACGGGCTGCATGAGGACAACACCGACTGCAGCCCTGGAAGCTATACTGGGCCTTCCGCCGCTGCATCTTTTCGTCAAACAAGAGGCCATGGCTGCGGCGGTCCGGCTAAAGAAGCTGAATCTCTGGAAGACGCCTAGGACACCGCATACCGAAATCCTCTATGAGGCCGTAAGTAAGGAACCGCTCCTAGAGGCGGCAATTGACGCGATACCTAGGCAATTCGTCTTCGACAAGAAGTACAAGATCCAGCTGTACGAGGATCCATATGAAGGCCTCAACCCCAGGGAGCTGAGGATCTTCACAGACGGATCGAAAACAAGGTCAGGTACTGGCTCGGGAGTTTTCTCTGAGGACCTAAACATACACATCTCAACACCATTAGGAGCCCACAATACGGTCTTCCAGGCAGAGTGTATGGGCATAATAATGGCCGCTCACGCAATCGCCTCTAGGAAGGTAACGGATTACCCCATCCGTATACTCTCCGACAGTCGATCGGTTCTACAAGCCCTGCAGAGTCACAAAATAACCTCAGGTCTCATATACGAATGCCACAAAATCCTAACAGAGGTATGTACCACCAATAGTATAACCCTGCAGTGGATCAAAGGGCACAGCAACTCACGTGGCAACGACGCAGCTGACGCTCTGGCAAGAGGCGGCTCAGAGACGAAAGTGGTAGGTCCCGAACCCATAATACCTCTACCTGCTGCATGGCTGCGGAGAACACTACGTCACAACACCAAGGTAGAACACCAACAATTTTGGACTAACCTAGGTACATGCAGGCAAGCCAAGGAGGCCCTCCCGACAATCAACCCCGGATTGTCTCGGAAGCTCAAACAGCTCAAGAGGCCGCAGCTCAGGCTAATAACCGGAGCACTAACTGGTCATGCCCTTCTAAACAAACATCTTTTCACTTTAGGTGTCACTGACAGTCCCCTCTGCAGGGCCTGCATGGAAGAGGACGAAACAGCCGCCCACGTCATCATCACATGTCCGGGGGTGGCAGATTACCGGGCGAAACATCTTGGTTCGCCAAGGGCACTCCTGGAAGTCGTCGGCAACATAAAGGGTCTGCTAGGCTTCCTGGAGGAACTGGGATGGCACGAATGAGGCCACCCGGCACGCAAAATAGGCGCAATATATGGACGTCGAGTTGCGGAAAACAGCCCGCGTTAACCTTAACCTTAACCTTAGGGTCTAGGTAACAAAAGGACTATTCGAGATGCAAGAAAAACTTGAATATTATACATTTCTAACAAGATTATTAGTTACATACCTGACGCGTCAAATAAAGTGTTATTTTCCATGCCATCGTCATCAGCGTTGGACGCAACCGCTTCTGGTGCTACATCTAAAACAAAATGGATAATTAAAAAATATTTTAACATATTAATGTTCTATGTCGTAGACCTTAATAAGATTTTTTTTCGCCTTCTAGCTCCATAACCCATTGATCGATCCTGCTCATATACGAACTAAAATATGATATGTATCGCTGCTACAACCTCAACAAATTTCATAAAGATCAGAAAAACATTACTCATGTTATCGCGGAAGTCTCAAAATTAAAAAGCCATCGAAATGCCGAGACATCCCAGTAGCCAGAACTTATTTGTAAGAACTCGCTTCGCTTACGCTCCGCTGGTTATATTATACATTTCTAACAAGATTAATAGTTACATACCTGACGCGTCAAGTAAAGTGTTATTTTCCGTGCCATCTTCATCAGCGTTGGACGCAACCGCTTCTGGTTCTACATCTAAAACAAAATTGATAATTAAAAATAATATGTTCATTTAATTAAGTATGTAATTGTAATAGTACATTTTGTCGTAGACCCTTTCGCCTTCTAGCTCCATAACCCATTGATCTATCCTGCTCATATACGAACTCTTGAATTATATGTATTATCTGCTACAACCTCAACAAATTTCATAAAGCTCAGTAAACGTTACTCAAATTATTGCAGAACAAATTATCGTTATCGTTATATTATACATTACTAACAAGATTATTTTATTAGTTACATACCTGACGCGTCATGTAAAGTTTTATTTTCCATGCCATCTTCATCAGCGTTGGATGCAACCGCTTCTGGTTCTACATCTAAAACAAAATGGATAATTAAAAATAATATGTTCATTTAATTAAGTATGTAAATGTTATAGTACATTTTGTCGTAGACCCTTTCGCCTTCTAGTTCCATAACCCATTGATCTATCCTGCTCACATACGAACTCTCGAATTATATGTATTATCTGCTACAACCTCAACAAATTTCATAAAGTCAGTAGACGTTACTCAAGTTATTGCGGAACAAATTATCGTTATCGTTATATTATACATTACTAACAAGATTATTTTATTAGTTACATACCTGACGCGTCATGTAAAGTGTTATCTTCCACGCCATCTTCATCAGCGTTGGACGCAACCGCTTCTGGTTCTACATCTAAAGCAAAATGGGTAAATAAATAAAACTGATAACACATATAAGTAAGTATGTAAGTGATATTAGTACATTTTGATGCTAGGGCGGAAAGTATAAGATTACTTGATGGCACCCGAGATATCTCGCTACGATAACTAAGCGCTATACAAGGTATAACAAAAATACTGGTGATCCTTTTAAGGGCGTAATTGGTATCGTATTCTAATTATGAAAAAGTAAGAAAAAAAATTTTTTTACGAGAAAAATTTTTTTGGTTTTGTATGGAGGGTTGGCTGCTCGGACGACGTGCCCATAAAAATTTTTTTTTTTCGCGTCCAAAAAATTTTTCTCCTACTTTTTCTTACTCGCAATACGATACCAGTTATGCCCTTAAACGGATCACCAGTATTTTTGTTACACCCTGTATACGTGCACGGCAATTTCCTCGCGAGGCGGTGCGCCAGGTGTAAACACGCCTATTTTCGTTAGTTTCGAGACCCTTTTCACTCCTTCTCCTGTGATGAAGTTGGGTAAGTAGGCGTCTGCCACGTGATTACATATTATTTTGATCATTATTGACGAACTGAATGTATTAACATTACGCATTGTAAGTGAGTTTTTTAAATCACCACAGTTAAAATTGTTTTGTTTCTGACACTACTTTTACATGATGTCCGGTTAGTATGACTTGTTTAGCATTTCCCTTTGATGTCATTATAGGCGGATTTTACTGTGTTACATTTATTTGAGTACTTACGTGACACGTCGGGCATTGGTTCATCTTTCCTATCATCATCAGTCACCTTCGGTTCCACCACCCGTTCTACAGCTAAAACAATAGATAGTTGTAAATTAAAACAAAGTGTGTAGTGTAGTGTAGTGGTGCTTCGTATTACATAAATCACTGGCCCAATATTACAAGGTTCTATGTTTCATTTCACTTTTATCGAATTGAAATTTGAACATTGTCACAGTGAAGTGAATTGAAGTCTAAATTTAAGAGGCTGACAAGACCCGATGACCTTCAAAATGACTTTACTTAAACAGTCATATAGATATAACTACTTGTTTTGGAAAAGTAAAAAAAAATATATGTTGATATTCATTATATTTAAAAGAACTTGGTTAATTCCAATACACGATTGGACGAAATCGGCTCGATAGAAAATAATTCCAAAGTTACATCTAAAATTAGCTTAAAACAATTGCACGTCTTTAGTTTCTTGGCTTATATGTCTGTAATTAAGGACAACATTCCACCACACTAATACTAAAAACTTCGTTGCCTTAAATTTCTCAATTAATGCACAGTTTTTTTTTAATTCATCATTTTGCAAAATTTGCAATGAGCTCCCATACTAATCGTAACGCAGTGTTTCTCTTTCACTCGCGCTGAAAAAGATAGGGAGGGAATTTAGCTCTTATCATCCTCTTAACTACACTGAAGTCATTTTGGTCAGATGTACGAAACCTGACATTATGGAATTCGAGTCGAGATTAAAATGTAATATTTTCATTTTATACAGTAGTACAGTCGCCATTACATATATCGGAGCGGCCACGGCGGTGGTCACAAATATCTGAACAACGCCTCTATTGTCAAGGCGATAAAGTGCATGTTCAGATATTTTTGAGTACCGCTACGATATATTTTAAGGACGACTGTACAAAAGGCTTCTATAATTTTAAACAGTAAGAAAAACGCTTCATATTTGTCAAGCTAATTTGACAACATAGCACCAACCATATGTATGGCTTATATTATAAAATAAATAAGATTTAAAAAAAAGCACCAACCATTGATTTATTATGTGTTCCACTAGACTGGCTATCCAGAACAAATTTTGTGCGCCATGTTTGGGGTTGACAGCAGTTGCTTGGCATCATGTCACTGTCAGTGATCCAAGAGCGAATGTATGGATTTTAAGTGCCGGTCACTTAAACTCATGGTTAAAAATTATTCTTATGAGCCAATGAAAAGATTCACCAAGGTTGAGTAAGCGTCGATAGTAGTTGGTAGTGCGATCGGACCTTTTTCCGAGAGGTCGCAAGTTCAAGTCTTACTTGACAAGGTGAATTTTTCCTTTTCAATTATAGAATTGAAATATCGCTTGCAGATGTTTCTGCTTAGTACAAAAAGTGCAGTTATAATAGGTGTTAATTAAATTAAATTCATTATATAATATTTTATACTTAATTTGCTTAAAAAAAACAGAAATGTCGTTTATCTACATAATATTATTTAGTTTAAAGCCCATCGTATTTTTTTTTTATTTTCGATATGGTCTCATAAAAGCTTGTTCACTATCGTCTTGGCGGCGCACTCTTTAGTAAGTTACTTAGTTAAGTTTTTAGAATTAAGTCATGGTTCGGGACTGAAAACCAGCGGTCTCGCTGAGTCTCGATCCATTCCACTGCACAAGTTTATAATTTCTTGTACGAGTATTAATGTAATTCATGTTGATTATGTAAGTGAATAAATATATTTTTATTTATTTATTTTATTTAAAAAAAACATAATTCTTAGACATGCCATCTTCTGTTACCCAATGATACCAACCTATATTTTTCTTTGCTTCCTGTGCCAACTGCCACAGCTTGACCTGGCTGCGCTGCACTTGCAGCTTGAAGTCACATGCGTCCCGCAGGCGGTCCACACACACCCAGCAAATTCCACATTCTCCATCGTCCACGGTTACCTGCAATGTTAAATATCGTGGAATAACAGTTTCGTCCGCCATTTTGTCATTGTTTTGACATGTTAGACATACTAAACGTATTTTTTATACTCGGCGACTGTAATACTCGAATTGAGATTGTGGTGGCGGAACTACTAGCGCATACTTTTTGATAGAGCTTGTATGGTCGCATATTGTAGCATCCATAACAATCACAGAAAGGATTTCCATACAATATTGTGAAACTGTTGTCGGGCCCCGCATTGCGTGTCGCCGCCGGCACAATCCACCGGGAGATCGAACGTTACGAGATTACATAGAAGCAGTAGGTTGTGCACGGCTTTCGTCGAACTCAATTCTTACCGGCTTGCTTAAGCACTCGTATAAAAACTATTGTGTGCAACGGTACATAATAAGGGTTCATAAATTCTCGGGTCTGTTTTTACAAAATTCGGCTTCGCCTCATTTTGTAACTTCGACCCTCGAATCTTAAGAACCCTCATTGTGTAACTGTTGCACAAAATACTATTAAATCATTTTTAAACTAGTAGTTCGCCCCGAACTGTGAACTCGCGAATCTTGTGTTTCGCCATAAATATGCAATAGTAGAATTACTACAAATACCAAAAATAGGTATCGGGTATTTTTTCTCAACTAACCATCACGGTGAAACTAAACGTCCATATTAAAGTGTGCGGTTGATGCGTAAAATTTTACCGCGACGAAATCGCTTCAGATTTGACAGTATTTGTCTCATCTTTTAAATCCACCTCTCACATGCCTCTCACTCTGTTGCTTTGACATATCGTTCTCATCTGTGGACCACCTATGTAGGTTTCGGTCACCATCATTATGCGTCTATGGTAACTCTCTCTCACTAATGTGTTAATGTCAGTATGCTGATGGCCCTAGCAGCCAAAGCTCTAATAAATTAAAAAAAAAGTCAGTTGTCAAAATATTTACATCAAAATCAAAACATAATTGAAAATATTTTTGAAATCAATTTTATGTTGCTAATTGTTATGAAACAGTAAGCAGTTAATAAGGATTTAACGAGAGTGTTAATCAATACCCTTCGTTTGATACCAAACTCAACCATACTTGCTCGTAAAAGTAGTAAATAAGATGACCAATGTAACAGGAGCCCTTTACAAAACCTTTTTAGGCCTTCTAATTTCAGAACCCCCGTCTCAATCCAGCTCATATACGAACTCGCAAATTTTGTTGGTCTCTCCTACAACCCCAACAAATTTCATAAAGATCGGAAAATCGTTACTAAAGTTATCGTCGGACAAACTATCTAAATCTAAAAGCCACCCAAATGCCGAGACGTCCCAGTAGCCAGGTGACAGTTGTTGTTTGTAAGAACGATCTTCGCTTACGCTCCGCTCGTTCGATTATTCTATATTAATCTTTTTTCATCATCATTAATAGAAAGGATTGGAAACAGCTGGGAGAGGCCTATGTGTCAGAAGACAAGCTGAACACTAAATCCGGAAAATCCGATGTGTTAGATTTTAAGTAAATTTGTTTATAAATTTAATTTATACTGTTTTAGTTTCGGCAATAAAGGCTATTATGATTATGAATCTTTTTTCATAAATATACAATAATGATAAATGTATGTATTTTAAAAACTTATTTATAGCTTGAATTCAAACAAATATTTTATTTTTAGCACAGCCTTCTTTGTTATTAAAAATAAAATAAAAATAATTTATTCAGTAACAAGCAATATTTAACAAAGTACAGGTTGGTGCCCCTTTTAAGTATGGAAATACCTGTGTTGAGGGACACCACTCTTCCTTAGTGATTAACTAACAGCCAAAATCAATATTATAATTACTATATAAGGTTTAAAATAAGCAATTCTGGTACGAGTCACTGACATTATTAAAAAAAAATACTTAGTACCATGGGAGTAAAATAGGCTTTAACTTCGGCTACACTTGCGTAAAATAGCATGCATATAGGAGCAAGTGTGATAATGAATATAAAATAAAATCATTTATAATATCATTAAAATTAAAATATATATTTGTGTTAGATATGTTGTGGTTTTCCTTATCATTTCATTGCTATTATCTTCATAGACCGACTTCATATCAACCTCTCATTTATGTGTTTACAATACCCTGAATAAAATTTTTACTAATTAAAACAACTTAACTAAAGGCCGGTCGCAAAGCACACCAAAAAAACGAGCATTACCCTATTTCTATTTGTCTCTCTCGCACGTGCACTGTAATAGAGCCCTCACGCTCGCGCAGTAACCTTAAGTACCGGCAGCAGATTATAATAAGCTGCAGATGCAAAGGTCAACGTTCGATTTTCGCTGTGCTTGGCGACTGGCCTTATAATAAATAAATATTATGGGACAATCTAACACAAAACAACTTAGTCTCACAGTAAGCTCAATAAGGCTTGTGTTGTGGCTACTAGGCGACGATATATATAATAGATATATATAGATAAATACTTAAATACATAGAAAACATCCATAACTCAGGAACAAATATCTGTGATAAACACACAAATAAATGCCCTGACCAGGATTCGAACCCGGGACCTCCTGCTTCATAGGCAGGGTCACTAGGAGGCCGTAGGAGATATAGATGAATACATAGAAAACATCCATAACCCAGGAACAAATATCCGCGATAAACACACAAATAAGTGCCCTGACCAGGATTCGAACTTGGGACCTGCTGCTTCATAGGCATGGTCACTACCAACTAGGCTAGGAGCTAATTAAAACACAAGTATACATAAAACCAAAAAAACTATCTACTTACATGTATACTGAAGCAGTCTTTGAGCATGTGTGAGTATATCTCTGTTTGGCCGAGATGCATGTACGGCGTCGTCAGGTCCTTGTCCGGGGCACCGCGCAGGCAGCAGCGACACGAGTTCATCACGTCCATGATGATCTGGAAAATTAACATTGCACACATACAGAACGTTTTTTCAATAACTAGCCATATTGTGCCATAGTCTGTATTTTTAGGTATTTAAATAAAAGTAAACAAAATCTACCCTCCAATGGCTCCTTAAGCCACTTGAGGGTAGATGAAAACATTACATGATCAAATAATGTAGGTTAAAGTCAGGTCGTTCGTTCAGTGACAGATCTAGGCGCTTTTGTATTTGGTTATGTAATACTCTTTTTGGTTGGTTAACCAATAAATGTTATAACTACCCGAGAATGTACAAATTGTTTGTTTACTTTTATTTAAATACCTAAAGATACAGACTATAGGTGATTTCGTAAGCTATACTAAACAACATTTACTATGGGGCTAACTCCGAAATCTCTTTTTTTTTGGCTGTTTCATACTTTCAGCCGATCAGACATTGATGTTTTTTATGAGGACGCCAAATATTTTTTTGGGATTTGGGGTTTGGTCCCATAGAAAAAGTTGTTCAGCATAACTTACCAAATCACCTCCCACAATATGGCTAGTTATTGAAAAAACACCCTGTATATACAGAATTCATCCTTATCATGTAATTGTAAACAAACACTTCTCAAAGACATTATCACACTTTTCTCTAGGATTATCACTTAAAATTAGGGCTGCCATCCGTCCGGGTTTCCCCAGATTTGTCCTAGTTTGGAGGCCGTCCGGGGTGCGTCCAGGGGGGGGGTTATCAATAAGTGTCCTTTTTATGTGAGGAAACAACCCTTTGAATTTAATTATCTAGAGCCATTGATTTGGACACGTCCAGGGAAAAATGCGATTTATTTATTTATTTATTCGGGGAACCAACAGCTAGTACTAATATTGTAGCTATATGGGTAAGTAACAGAGAGCCAATTAAAGGATCCCACCAGTAGCATCATTATACCAAGAAACAATTTACGCCAAATGTCCGGGTTTTTTATATTACTGTCCGGGTTCGGAGAATTTAGACATGGCAGCCCTACTTAAAATGTATACTTCAAGCAGCTCACAAAGTATTGAATTCAACCAAGTAACCAATGAAAAAAAATTATACAGATAAATATAACAGATATATTGTGAATTAATTTGGCAGCATTTTTTGTGCTCACGTTAGAGTATAACCCATCCATAGTAACATCTAACACATAGGGTTAGAAAGAGAGTTCCGCTTGTAAATTGTAACTTGTAGCTTTATAAAACTGGCCTCTGGTGTAACATGTGCACTAACATCCAATCCAACTTCGAACAAAAAAAAAAGAATGTGCGCAGGCAAAAACAAGTGACGAGCGGGCGGGCTGGCTTCACGGAAACAAAATACAAACGTACTGACCGACATTTAAATTTAGAAGATAGGTTACTGCACTAAAAAATACTATTTCCTTATACTAGGTAGGTAGATTTTACCACTTAACGAATATAACTTACAATTGTTATTAATTTATTGTTAAATACTGTCAAATACCTTTTAGCGTCACATTTCCTAACCGGATGACGCCACGCCGATAAGAGAAGCCGAACCGAATGGCGACGAATATAAAATATATAAATAACACAAACTTAAATTACTTGACACTGACAGGAGGGATGAGCGACTGGATCACAGATTACTAATATGTAGCTAGCTAGACTGGATATAGGACTGTGGACTGGAGGGAGGAGATGAGGGAGGGGGGAGAGCAGAGCATCCATGGCATCACTAGCGCTAAAAGCGGTATTACACATTGCAACCTGCAGGGCCCAATCTGTCAGGTTGGAAGGTGTAATTGAAGGTAGGGCCCGTAGGGAGCTGAAGGAGGGGTAGGAAGAGGCAGGGTACGCAACAGATTGGGCCCTGCAGGTTGCAATGTGTAATACCGCTTTTAGGTGACAGCCGATAACCTGCATGCACATGCAGATCTATGCCTGCAGATAATGATAATAAAAACTGTGAATAAAATAATTAACACAATTCTACAATTAATGTACTGTTGTTGTCATGATGGATGTGATGCATTCGTGTCGCTGCTGCCTGCGCGGAGCTCCGGACAAGGACCTGACGACGCCGTACACGCATCTCGGAAAAACTGCGATATATTCTGATATGCTCAAAGGCTGCTTCGATGTACATGTAAATCATAGATATACCACCCATAGATCTGACACGGAACTAATAATACCCTGCAGGTTGCAATGTGTAATACCGCTTTAATGCAGAGCCAAATACAGCTCGACCTAATCATCGCAGTGTACGAGGATAGAATTTTAACCTATCTGAAAGTGACAACCGTAAGCGATTAGTCACCTGCGACTTTGCATACATTGCGGTTTTTGATCCATTGATTGATTTCGTTGCACCTACCTAGAAGGCAATGTCTCAAATCGCGCGCGAAGTTTGTGTCAAATTGCTCCGATTGTAGAGGCCATATAGCACGAAGGGTCACCACATACCTAGCGGTTTTCCTCGCGGAATTACCGGAAGTAGCGGAAATTCATAGACAAAATGCTTAATTTGTCTATGGTAGCGGAAATTTGTCTATGGCTTCCATACAAAAAATCTGCTACCATAGACAAATTTCCGCTACTTCCGGTAATTCCGCGAGGAAAACCGCTAGGTGTGTGGCGACCCGAAAGGCCTCCACAAGCGTAAGCGACTAGTCACCTGCGATTTTTAATACATTGCGGTTTTTAATCCATCCATTGATTTCATTGCACCTACCTAGACGGCAATGTCTCGGAAGGCCAGAAGTCTATAGACCTCAAGTAAGGCTCAAAACACACCTAGCGGAATGAAGGCAGTAATGTATGGGGGCCATAGACAAATTTAAGCTACCATCGACAAATTTGCCTACTAATTTGCTCCATTCCGCTCAAGTGTGTTCTGGCCCTAAGGCCGCAATTAGACTATCATTTTGAAATGATCATACATATAGGACTCATTTATAAATGAAGAACCTATGATAGTGTAATAACAATAAATGATTCATAATGGATCATTTATTGTTATTACACTATCATAGGTTCTTCATTTATAAATGAGTCCTATATGTATGATCATTTAAAAATGATAGTCTAATTGCGGCTTAAGACTGTAACAAGCGGTTTCAAACGAGGAAATGCCTGTCGCAGTACTTAATGATATCTTAATTATTACACAAAACTAAATGCTGAAGTAAGGTACCAACCAGAGAGCATTCCATCAAATTCGGGTCGTCTAAATTGGGAGATTAATAAAAGGTCGTATTTCTTGTGACTCATTTTATTTATATAAGGAAGGTATACAAAACAAGCTTACTGTGTAAAACCAATCTTACTTGCTACTAATTACCTTACATTAAATCTAAAGGCTCAGACGGTAGAGCTTGGTCGTTAACGTTCAAATGGATTGTTTTACACAGCACCTATAAATTCCTAGATGTTAATCCCTACCTTTCAATGCCACCATACTACAGAATATTAAATTAACTACGACCCTATGTTTCAGGAAAAGGAGATATACCACCAACCTCAGATCACACGCAAACCGCTGGGACTAGGAAGCTTCCAAGGCGCCATTGACTGAGCTGCCCACGTGGCACCTGCTCCAGACAACAGCGGCAGCTTCCCTTCACCGGACACCGCCCTAGAACCCTGGGCTGCAGCCGGTGGACTCCTTCCCTGCCTCACACGGCAGCCGGAAACTTTTGTGGCTTAAGGCCATTACGATCTCGGATACAAAAACATATTTCAAAAACAAAATCACAACCCCGCCAGCTGAAAGAAGAAATTGTTTTCATTAGCCATGTGGCAGGATTAATCTCTACAGACTTGATGCAGAAAATATCTGGCTCATTACCAGCAGCAGATTCCAACGTGTATCTAACTCATTGCTGTAGGCTTCCCTCCCAGCCTCAGGAATCCCCACCAGCAGACTGGAAAAGGAATGATGAGGTCAGAACAGTACTATGGGAACCAATGATGAAAGGATCTGAAGCAACACTATTCTCTACTTACAGCAGCCGCGACAAATACTTCAATCCATCAGCTATTCTGCCTCCGTGGCAAGGATCCCTGTATCCTTTAATCAAAAACGATCACTTCATGTGACGATGCACTTGGCTAAATACTGGAATACAAAAACAGCCTGTATCGGCTGAAGACAAAAGAGAAATGACCTCCACACATCCTCCACACGACCTGATGCTGGGGATGTCAGCATCCAACCAAAATTTAATTATGACACTAATTAACCATTTAATAATTTATCTTATTATCTTTATATTAGACATAAAAATCGAAAGTCTCTTTTTATTGATATTTTGACTATTGTTGCTATTTATAACCATGTTTTATTCCAATATTCTAAATACATGTAAGTTTATAAACATTTACTTTATTTTTAACATAGATATACCACCCATAGATCTGACACGGAACTAATAATACAAGATAGAACGGGATGGTCTTATTACACTTTCAATAGATACGGCAGAGAGGTGCTATTATCGTTGGTCCTTGTCATAGTTTCTATTACCCTCCACGCGTTACTTCTAGCAGTGGAGGGTAACAAACAGATATAATGCGCGATTTCTTCAAGAATTTATGTGATTGCTACGAGAAAAGCTGTTAGTTTTCCTAGAAAGTTGTGTCGGCTAAGGAAAAGATTGGTAAATTGTTCTCTTTTATGCTGTAGAAGTGATTATGGGCATCTATATATCTATCCCATACGGGGGTACACGTGTGCGGGCTCTAGTTAATACTTGCTTTGAGATTTTTAATTAGCAACCCCATTAATTGTCATTCATATTGTTGCCAGTTCAAGACATACTTGCTAGTTATGAAAACGAAACTATTTGAGAGACCTTTCAAAACGCATTAAAGATTGAGTGATCAAAATCACAACGTTACAAGACGCTCCATAGTGGTTCTGTTGAAGATGTATTACATATTCTGACCGAATGTGCACGGAATGAATATGATAGAAAACAATTGCTAACTACCCTCCAGATAAACAGATTAGATATAGGGGCATTCCAGAGCATCTTAGCTGCTCCATCCTCAGAAGAGGCTAAAAATATTTATTTATATGTTTCAGATTTTTTTAAACGATATATTACTGTATCATAATTATAATAGTCATAGTAAATATGTATTGAAGTAAGCTACGATGGGGCTGGCATAATCAGGTTTGATTGAAGCCTCTAAATAATAAATGAAAAAAAAAAAAAAAAAAGACGCTCCATACACTTGATCTAAGGGTCACAACACACCTAGCGGAATTCCTCGCGGAATTAGCGGAAATTTGTCTATGGTAGCGGAAATTTGTCTATGGTAGCTGATTTTTTGTATGGAAGCCATAGACAAATTTCCGCTACCATAGACACATTTAAGCAACCATAGACAAAATTAAGCATTTTGTCTATGAATTGGCTGAATTCCGCGAGGAATTCCACTAGGTGTGTTTTGACCCTTAGGCTCAAAACACACCTAGCGGAATTTCCGCAGTAATGTATGGAGGCCATAAGAGGCTATTAGACATTGCAACCTGCAGGGCCCAATCTGTTGTGTACCCTGTCTCTCCCTACTCCACCTTCAGCTCCCTATATAAGGGTCACCACACACCTAGCGGTTTTCCTCGCGGAATTAGCAGAAGTAGCGGAAATTTGTCTATGGTAGCAGATTTTTTGTATGGAAGCCATAGACAAATTTCCGCTACCATAGACAAATTAAGCATTTTGTCTATGAATTTCCGCCACTTCCGCTAATTCCGCGAGGAAAACCGCTAGGTGTGTGGTGACCCTAAGGGACAGATATATTTTGACAGATTAAGGGTCGCCACACACCTAGCGGTTTTCCTCGCGGAATTACCGGAAGTAGCGGAAATTTGTCTATGGTAGCGGAAATTTGTCTATGGTAGCAGATTTTTTGTATGGAAGCCATAGACAAATTACCGGAAGTAGAGGAAATTCATAGACAAAATGCTTAATTTGTCTATGAATTTCCGCTACTTCCGGTAATTCCGCGAGGAAAACCGCTAGGTGTGTGGCGACCCTACGATGGATTAGAGTTACCACATGTATAAAAATTTCCCCATTGTTTTATCATAAGTACTTAATGGTAATATATAAGATGGAAATAAAAATGAATTAGGAAAATACAATAGTCTATTTCGTAAGTTACCATATCGTCAGATGACAACCAAAACTCACTAATAAAAAAAAAATTAAACGAAAATCAACCTTGTCATGACAAGTATGGTTCATTATAGCTATTTATGGTAGTACAGTCGACTAAAATACTTGTTGAAAGCGGTATTACACATTGCAACCTGCAGGGCCCAATCTGTCAGGTTGGAAAGTGTAATTGAAGGTAGGGCCCGTAGGGAGCTGAAGGAGGGGAGGAAGAGGCAGGGTACACAACAGATTGGGCCCTGCAGGTTGCAATGTGTAATAGCCGTTTGAGTGAGTATCGTCGGGTGACAACCCACACCCACTAAGTACCACAGTGCTAAGTACAATCGCCATCAAATATATCGGAGCGGCTAAGATGGTCACAAATATCTGAACAACGCTTCTATTGTCAAGGCAATAAAGTGCATGATCATGTTTTCAATCAACAAGTATTTTAGGCATTATAGGATACTCATGTAAAAGACTCACTTTACAAACAGTTTTATGCAAGTGTTATAGCTGCGTAATAGTATGAGTTTATCTTTGAATTCAATTAAATCTACAAATTCACAATAGTTTACTGGTTCATGGCAATAATATTTAACGTTGATGAGTCCGCTGCAACACGCTCTAAGTTGGTTTTCCTAGGCTGAGACTATTTTTCTAGGCCTTTTTCTTCAACTCTTTGTCTTTATGGCTTTGCTTATGCCTCATCAATGCTGATTTGTATGCAAATGATTTAGCACAAATTTCACAAATATACTTCTGCCCTGTATGTATTCTCATGTGCACATTTAAACTGCTTTTTCTGGTATACTTTTTATTACATACTTCACATGTGTTGGGCTTTATTTTGACTTCCATATGAGAAAATTGGTGCCTCTTCAATGTAGAATAATTCAAAAACTTTTTACCGCAAATTTCGCAGCAAGAAGTTTTCTCTCCTATCTTCCACTTAGTATTATTCGTATGAGTTCCAATGTGTGAAATCAAACTGCTTCTCACTACAAACTGTTTCTTGCAGTAATCGCATGTGTAAGGTTTGTATCCTTCATGTCTCCTCATATGTACGGTTAAACTGCTCTTTTGTCTGAACTTATTATTACAAATTTCGCAGGAGAAGGGTTTATCATCTGTGTGTACTCTTTGATGTCTTCTTAAATGCGTGCTTTGAACAAACGTTTTGCTACAAATTTTGCAAGTAAACGGTCTTTGACCGGTATGTGTTCTAATGTGCGCGATTATATCACCTCTTAAATTAAACTGCTTTTTACATTGATCGCACTCGTATGGTTTTATGCCTAAGTGAGTACGTTTATGAAGTTTCAGGATATTGTTATTCTTGAATTTCTTTTCGCATATATCGCATTCAAAAACGTTTGATTGTTTATGTGTATCTAAGTGTTTGATTAAGAAAACTTTTCTAGTGTATTTTTTTCGACATATACCGCAGGAGTACGATTTGATTTCCATTCGGCGACCAGGTGCGTACTCGTGTTCCTGGATATGCACGACTACGTTCGAGTTGTCTGTGGTTGCTTCCCAAGAGTCAACTCTGTTTGCGGTGTCCGAGGCCTTGTCTCTCGCTGCGTCACCTACCACGCTCGAAGTCGCCGATTTCACGGGCTCCTCATCTGAAGCAAAAACCTAAATTTAGAGATCAAGTGACTCAAATTTATTAGGAAAGAAGAAATGCCTCTCTATATCCAGTGGCGTGTAGCCATACGATAAATAATAATTAGGAAATAAGATTTTTATATCAAAAGGTTTTCGGAACTTGTGGTGTTATCGCTAAAAAGCGATTTCTTCCAGACAACCTTAAGGTAGCGGAGATTAGTTAATTATTAATGTCAGTAGGTGTTGAAAAACATGACGAAATACTTATTTATCATACACATAGTATAACAAAATATTGATATCATACAAATAAAACCCATTAAAATAACATATTAATTTTTTACCATTTTCATTCGCCGCATCATTTTCATCACCCGAAGAATCCGATTTCACGACGAGCTCCTCATGATCCTCATCTGAAGCAAAATTCAATTTAGAGAACATTATATGCTGTAATTAATTTCGTATTAAGAAGAACGTCTGAAAATTATTTATTAACAACAATATGTTGACTCAGCATTACAGTGTGTACCAATGCGCCGAGTTGCTAAATACATTAAAAATGTAACAAGGTACATGACATAATAAGACAACTGATTATGAATAACAGGATAGCCTATCATCCATCAACTCACAAAACCTCAAGCATTCACGACACACAACCACCCATCTACAAGCATACAGTCACATTCCGACGCTGATGCCAGAAGCGCATTGAGTGTCAACGCACGGGTAGCGGTGAGTTTTCTCGCGTCGCGACACTGTGCGCACTGTCGGTAATAGTGGGTGCGGTCGAGGCCTCAAACAGATTCTAGGTACATCCGGGAAAGATAACGATACCACAATGTTTAGAAATAAAGGGAAAGCTGTCGCTTTGGGACGCATGTTTAAAAATAATAAAAGCAGTATATGTACCATTCTTTGGACTTACCGATTTCATCTTTGCTGACCTCCTCTGGCTTTTCTATGGGTTCCTCACCTGAAGCAATAATGCAGTAATAAACACAATATATCGTTGATGAATAAACTAAAATCAATCGATCAATCATATGAAAATGATTGAATGCCATACACAAAAGAAAAAGTGACTAAGGCCTCCGGAGCCCAGCGCTGGGCAGAATACTTACATGTCTCATTAGACACAGAGCGATTGCCATCGTCTTCCGCTGTCTCAGACTTTACTTTTTCTTCTACATCTGTGACAATAGAAAACATACTTAATTCTAATCAAATTATCCTATGATTAAATAAAATTTTGATTGCAGTTATTCCAGGGAATATCGGTTTTGGTTCTAAATATTCAAAAAATGAAGGTATTAATAGAATAGTATAGCCTTAATACATATCTATAAACTATAATTTGATAAGAGCATACCATGATAATACAAATGGACAGGTATTTCATATCACATAACCATCCATAACTGGCCTGCTGACTTTCTTGTTCCCTCACTGCTGAGGATCGCGACAACATGTAGCTCGTTTCCATAAAGTGCGGTCATAGGCCATGTGAACTGACCTTTTTGCAGCGTTGGACTATCTCACCCGTGCCCCACCATGAGCACATTCGCCATACAAGGACGAGGACAATTTTCAATTGAGGACGTAGAGTAGTACAACAGGTGTGGCGCCCTCTATACCCAGTTATATATGATATAGTCGCCTGAATCCAATATGGGTATAGTCTGCTTGGGCAACAAAATATAACAAATCCAATAAACACATAATAATATGCTACATGAGAGTAGACGAAGGGGGTCACCTAGGACCGCGCTATTTTATGTGTATTTAATTCAGAGTTGGCATTGTACATGTCTACATATATGAAAGTCGACTGGCCTATCCAGTGACTCTCCCGTACAATCGGTTACGCCTCCAGACTGGGTACTACCAACTAGTACCCTGGTATCCAACAATACCAGCTGGACGTGGGGGCTTTGCCCCCACGGGGTCCTCCATAAGCCTGCCCCCTAGACCCGGCCCTTTTACTCCAACTCATAACCGACCATACCACATGCCTTGCCTGTGTGCTTTCAATACACACTCTAGGAAGCCCCGGGCTTCCCAGTCCAATGTCCTTGCTTGTCTAGGTACATACACCGCAAGATTGGACTACGCCTTAGTAAAACTACGTTAACAAACGTCGACCGTAGGTTAACCCTTGTTCTACCCTCATGTAGTTTAGATGTCGATTATAAAAGTATAAAATGTTCACACTTACCAGGAAGGTGTCTCGTGGTCCCGTGGAGGCTCATGCACTGTAGACCGTACAGGACACCCAGCGCCTTCCACCCTTTCACACGTTACCTTCCCTGCAGTTCATGTCGGCGCCAGTCCTTTCCCGCCATTAGAACTGTCATCCTATAGCTGTCAGTCAGTGTTGCCACATGACAGAATAGGGATGTGGTCAGTACCACTTACCGGTATGCATCGCGCTTGGCGCGACACTCCCAACAGCAGAGAAGGTTACTGCAGCACGGCAAGTAAGTGTCGCGTCCACTCCAGGATTTTACCCCTGGCACGAATGGCTGCGACCCGCTTGGCCCCTCTTTCGCCTTCGCCCTCTTGCTGATCTTCTGATGGCAGGCCTCCATGATGACTGGTCACTTCACAGTCAGTCGGGGCGTTCACGTCAACACCTGACCGCTCATCAAGTGCAAGAGGATCAACATCGTTTGGAGCATCGAGCTCCACTGTCTCCTCTACTGTATCAACCGAGTCCCTCGCTACCGGTTCTGCCTCAGGCGTCTCGTCATCCACCTCCAACGGATAGAGATGGCCAATAGAACGTGTTAAAGTAGAATCGTCAACCTTGACCCTCGCTACTCTACATTCGCCGTCACGTCCCATGATCAACTCGTCGATCTTCCCAATTTTCCACAGATTTCTGTTTCTAAGATCGGACTTGAGCTGTACCAGATCGCCAACTTGTGGTGTTCGCTGAGACCTAACTCTGGGCTGCTTAGGTGAGTTATTGTACCTCTCCCGGAGACTAGCAAGATACTGTCCAATGAACATTTTCTTAAATTCTTCCAGGATCTTGTATCCTCTCTTCCAGCTCTCAATCAGATCACTCTTTGTGGCTGTGTCACTTGTCGGATTATCCACGGCAGATGGCCTCATCGTCAAACATTGTCCTAGGCTTAAGAAATCTGCCGGGCACAGAACATGTTCCACTTCAGTACCAACTCTCGTTAGCGGCCTAGTATTCAGCACCGACTGCACTTCCTTTATCACCGTCAGTAGCTTAGCATCCTCGAGAAGATGCTTTTCCAGGGTTCTTTTGAGGCAATGCTTCACAAGAGATACAAGGCGCTCGTAATACCCACCATGCCATGGCGCTAACTGAGGTATGAACTTCCATTGGATGTCATTTTCGATACAATATGGTTTTTGTACCACTTCCGAAACCAATTTAAAACAAGTGGCATTATCCGAGTACATCCTTAGCGGCTTGTTTCTAGCTGCTATGAATCTTCGTAAGGCTAGAAGACATTCTTCAGCTGAGAGGTCTTTTACCATCTCAAGATTTATGGCTCGCACTGTCAAGCACGTAAATAAGGCTACCCAACGTTTCTCCTTACCAGCCTTGGTACTCACAAACAGCGGTCCTAGATAATCAACCCCGGTGTACGTGAAGGGTCGATTGTAATTTACCCGTTCCGGTGGTAGCGCTGGCGTGGCTGGTAATTTATACGGCCCGCCGCCATGTTTAATACATTGGGTGCATCTCCTTATCACCTTCGTCACCTGGGCGCGTCCTTGGGGTATCCAATAACGCTCTCTGATTATGTTCAATGTATGTGAAACACCAACGTGGTAGTTACTCTCATGTGTGTCTCTTATGACTCCTTCAGTGAACTCAGAGTCCTTTGGCAGTAGTATTGGATACTTCATGTCATAGCTCCAGGATGTGTTCGCCATACGTCCACGGCACCTCAAAACGCCATCTACATCAAGAAAGAGATCCAGGTTCCTTGCTAGATGTGTTCTTTTGCCATTAAGCTCTTCTTGAAAGTGAGACTTTTGCAAGACTTTTATATCAGACACTGTCTTGGCTACACTTGCCTGCTGCTGATTGTGTTCCTCGTTGTGATCTTCAGGATTGTCAAGTTCCATACGTCCTTCGATGGGATACTCAACTTCATCTATGGGTATACTTGAATCCTGAGTGTCCATTGGTTCATCATTGCCAGGATCACTGGGGCTTGTTCGTTCCAGGGTTCCACTCTGGTCCAAATCAGCATCAGTAAGTTCTCTCTGTGTCAGCTCACCTGGGTCATCACCCAGGACCTCCCCGACAGAAAGGAGGTTTTTATGTACCTCATAGAGTCTGTTCCGGGGCCAGCAAGACTCCTCTCTGATAAGGAACTCCGGTCCTTCAAACCACAGTTGCTTCTTCTCTTGGAACAGTTCCGGACGCGTAGCAATGTCAGCAGGGTTTGATTTCGTGTGCACGTACAACATCTCCGTGCCGGGGTGGTCACGTTTAATTTCATTTACCCTATTGGCAACAAAGGGTGGGAGCAGTTTATTTGACCTCATCCATCCGTGTATTACCAAACTATCTGACCACAAATATTCCTTATCTACGTCAATATCGAGGTGTTTCCTCACATATTTCAAAAGTCTGCTTCCAGCTAGAAATCCTAATAGTTCCAATCTAGGAATTTTCAGATCATCCTTATCCTTGGTCTGTGACACATGTGATTTCGCCATCAGAAGGGAAACTGACTTCCCTTGACCATCTTCAATTACTTTTAGGTAGATCACAGCAGCATATGCGTCTTTTGATGCATCCGTGAAGCAATGCAATTGGTACTTAAGACTACCCTTTGAGGCATCTGTGTTAATGTATCTGGGTACTTCAATATCGGCTATTATCTTCAAACTTTCGATGACGTTCTTTACAGACAACAACAGTTCCGTAGGTAGCTCCGTATCCCATTTACACTTCTTTTCGCAGATATTCTGGAAAATCAGCTTCATTGCCAACATAAGAGGGCATACAAAGCCACAAGGATCATATACACGCGCGAGAGCCTGTAGAACTTTCCTCTTCGTGTCCACAGGAGGATCTGTGCTGAAATGGCTCTCTGTCAAGTTTAGTTTTAACTTGTCTTCATCAACCTTCCATATCAGTCCAAGTACCTTGACATGGTCTCGTTTTGTACATCTGTACTGTTCAGGTATTGCATCCATGAAATTCTGGTTGTTTGAAACCCAGTCTCTCATATTCATAGACAGCTGCTCAAACGTTGCTCTTGTTTGGTCATAGATTTGCTGAGCTTCCTGCAAAGTATCGGCTCCGGTCACTAAGTTGTCCACATAGCATCTATCAGCAACCTGTTTCAGTAGGGCCTTGTTTGTTTGACTTATGAAGTGCCGGATGGTTGCTGTCAGTAGGAAGGGACTAGCAACTACTCCAAACGGTATCCTACGGAACCTCAAATATAGTAGGTTATCATCAGTTGCTTCTCTGCTTGTGTCCTTCACCCATATAAATCTTGTGACATCCCGATCATCCTCTTGAAGTGCAACTTGTAGGAATGCCTTCTCCACATCAGCTAATATGCCATATTTTTTCGTTCGAAACTTCAGAAGCAGCGCTGTCAGGTCTTCCAACATAGACGGACCGCTGTAAAGACATTCGTTGAGGCTCTTCTGTCCTGCACACTTGGCGCTAGCATCATACACCAGCCGGCCCTTGCCAGAACTCTTCACCATGTGGTGGGCTAGGTAGTGAATTGGGTGGACCGTGTCAGTATCCGATCCATTACCCACAATCTCGATGATCCCGAGGTCCAGCTGTTCCTTTAGGATGGCATCATATTCTTTAATAGATTCACTATCCAATCTCCTCAGGACGCTCTTTAGTCTACCTAAGGCCAAGCCGTAGTTAGATGGTAAATCCGGTGGGTATTCAATCCATGGCCACTTTACCAAGTACCGACCATCCTGGTATTGCACAGTCTCATTGAAGTGTCTGACTGCTTCCTCTTGTCTTGTGGCTTTAGGCGAGTCTGTAATCCCTAGGTTTTCTAATGACCAGAAGAAACTCACGTCTATATTTCTTAAGGGCAGGTCGGGCTCGGTGAAATACGGACAACTCGGGGTATGACATTGACAGTATGTGACTATAGAAAGGACTTCACTTCTATCTTCAGGAGCAACCTTTCCTGAAGGTACCCATCCAAAATCAGTATCCAGTAAATAAAAATTTTCTGATAACTGGATCTTGTTTTCTCTGAGAATTCCGCCAAAGAAGTCATTCCCTATAAGCACGTCAATAACCTCTCCAACAGTATCATCGTCAGCAAGGACGTCGACTTCACGATGCTGGAACGTTGTCACTGGAACTCTGTCTGTGATCCTTGGTACAATGTTCACTGTAAACTGCTTAGTGACGTTACGCTTCGTTTGGATACTGACTACCGTCGAGGGGGTTGACATCTTCCGTGGTTCAGATGCTCCAAAGGTGAAGATTAGGAGGTGGTCCTTCTGGAGTGTAGGCAGACCTAACTTCTTGGCCGCTGCTAGAGTAATGTAGCTCCGTTGACTCCCGCAGTCCAAGAAGATTCTGCCTTTCATACTTTTGCTAGTTTGAGGATTTCGCAGGGTCGCTACGGCTGTCTGCAAAATACTGTTTTGATTAGAAGTAGCACACAAGGACTCCAGAGGTGTAAAATTGTCATGTTTGATATTCTCACCCGGTTTGGGATTCGGACAGAACATGACCAGATGATCTCCCTTGCAGCGGAAACAGGAAATCTTGCGCTTGCAGGACGCTGTGGCGTGACTGCGCCTGAGGCAGTGGAGACATCTTCCCGTAACTTGCTTCTGCCGAGCTTCCACGGTGCTAAATTTCCGACAGTCGCCGCTTGCGTGGCCTCTTCCATTGCAGAATAAGCAGAGCCTCTTAGTCCGCTTTGAAGGTGGTGCGCCAGAGTTTCCAGATTGCTTTCGTTTTCGACCACTTAGAGTCCTCATCTCAGTCCGAACTTGCAGAGCTTCAGTAGTGCTACTGGCGCTAGGTAAGGGGACCTCTAGACTAGGCAAGAGTGCTGCTGATTTCTCCATTGCCGAGATAATCCGGTCTAGATTCCTCCTAATAGAAGCTAGATCAGTTGCTTCACCTATCAGATGGTGCTCATGCACAACCTTTTCTGGGAATTTGGACAAAACCAGCGACCGCAGGTGGTTTCCTCCTGTGTGCTCCCCAAGCTTCTCCAACACCCTGAGGTTCCGTTCAATGTTGTCCAGAACACTCCGACAGCTGGCACTAGTGTAGTCTGCCTTTCTTAAGTTGGTAAGGGCCGTGTAATGAGCATCGATCAGCATGTCGCAGGATCCAAACCTTGCCTTTAAAGTATCTATGGCCACAGAGTAATTTGCATTGGTGGCTGTGATTCCTGCTACTGTATCGAGCGCTGCACCCTTAAGGCAGCTCAGTAGGTACATCAACTTCTCTGAGTCCGGTAAATCTCTTCTATCTACATTTGCCGCAAATCTGTCCCAGAACTCGGACCATTTAAGCTTATCTCCATCGAAAGACGGGAGACCCAATTCTGGTAGCTTAGATTTGGCAGCAAGGTCGGTTTTCTTCTTGTTGATCTGCCATGCAGTATCCAACTCGACCATGATGTCTTCAGCCTTAAATTGGTCTTGGGTCATTTCTTCTACATCTGCATCTGGTACAGCACTTAGGTACTGATACAGTTCCTTCTCAAAAGCCCCCAAGCACTGTTTCAGTTTCAGATGCAGTCCAGTAAATTCCTCTTGCTGAACACCCTCTGTTCTACATTTTTCCAGGAGGCCCTGTGCATCCGCAGTTGTTTGCGCTAATTTATTTCGCCTCAGCACCAGCCTGTTGTACAGGCTTGCCATGATGACCACTGTAAACAATTGACATTCTTACTCAAAATACTATCATAACTACTCGTCTCACTCCTCAGGTCAAAAAAAAGAAGGTAGGTAGTACTTTATCTCTGCGTAGGCACTACCGCGTCCGCGGATTCCGTTCATAACTAAACATTAGTGCTTATACTTGGTTTATGCTGATAATTTCACATTATACGTTCCAAACCGAATACTTCCAATATTTGTATTGGTTAAATTAAACTCATTAACTCACCTAAGTAGACGGATAAAAACTTCGTTCGATCGGCGCCTCACAATGGAAAATACTCCTTGATGCGAGAATTGTATCATCAAGTCGTCCCGACCTGGCTTGGGTACGTCCCCTACTACTGGCGCAGCTGCAAAGTACAACAAATACCACTCTTAAAACTTCTACGACAGAATTTAACAAAAAATGTTAGTTAAATTGAAAACAATTTGTCGCCGAACGGCCATTAGCGTCATGTCGGCCAAACATTTACCTGCAAACTTGCTGCGACTCGCCTCAGAACCGATTCCCAATACCAGGTCTACGAACACATCAACACTTGAAGTTAGAAACCGCCGCAAGAACCACAATTAACTAAAAATAACAAAAGAAACTTCGCGTGAAAACTTTTCGCACTCAACGGCGCGGACAACAACGCTTGTATTTTTTTCCTCTGCCGGTGCCGTCCTTGTCTATGGTCATGCGTATAGGGTAGTGTTGGCAACGCTCACGGTTACGTTCCGATCCTCACTTTCGCAAATTAGTTTTACCGATTATCGTCGCTTATATTATATGCCAGATAGGAAAAATAACCAATGTCAATTTAAGAGATTAAAAACCTCTCATGATCATTTGACACGATTATTAATTACTAGTTACTTTTCACCTGACATTTATTTTCCACGTTCATCAACTTTTTCACTGAAAAATAAAAAAGACCGAATCCGAACGTACCTGCAAACCACAGATACAATAACCAACTATACTAATACGAGATTAATACATTGTTACCAACACAACAAATTAATTAAATTACATGTTAACTTTTAGGTCTATGAGGACTATACACAACTTAAAATTTAACATAAACCTAGAAATGAAAAACAATACCCAACATTCGGGTACATTCGTACAATAAGCATACATAACCTATCCTAGGGTGCACCCTTTTGTCGCAAATATGAATATAGGTATTTAGGTAATTGACAACGCATAAATAAAACGAAAATTTGTTTTTATTCATTTAATATACTCGCTGAATGCTGTGAATACAATTAATATTAATTAAGTGCATATTTTCCAAAGAAAATACACCAACTCGGTACCTTGAGCTCAAGGGTCAAAAATTAATTTGATTCCCCGGGACCCAAGGACCAGCATAAGGGGACTTGCACATGAAAGAACCAGACGTTGTCTGGCTTCCCATACTTGCTAATCCCTGCACAATCCACCATTTTTGTGGCGCCCTCTATACCCAGTTATATATGATATAGTCGCCTGAATCCAATATGGGTATAGTCTGCTTGGGCAACAAAATATAACAAATCCAATAAACACATAATAATATGCTACATGAGAGTAGACGAAGGGGGTCACCTAGGACCGCGCTATTTTATGTGTATTTAATTCAGAGTTGGCATTGTACATGTCTACATATATGAAAGTCGACTGGCCTATCCAGTGACTCTCCCGTACAATCGGTTACGCCTCCAGACTGGGTACTACCAACTAGTACCCTGGTATCCAACAATACCAGCTGGACGTGGGGGCTTTGCCCCCACGGGGTCCTCCATAAGCCTGCCCCCTAGACCCGGCCCTTTTACTCCAACTCATAACCGACCATACCACATGCCTTGCCTGTGTGCTTTCAATACACACTCTAGGAAGCCCCGGGCTTCCCAGTCCAATGTCCTTGCTTGTCTAGGTACATACACCGCAAGATTGGACTACGCCTTAGTAAAACTACGTTAACAAACGTCGACCGTAGGTTAACCCTTGTTCTACCCTCATGTAGTTTAGATGTCGATTATAAAAGTATAAAATGTTCACACTTACCAGGAAGGTGTCTCGTGGTCCCGTGGAGGCTCATGCACTGTAGACCGTACAGGACACCCAGCGCCTTCCACCCTTTCACACGTTACCTTCCCTGCAGTTCATGTCGGCGCCAGTCCTTTCCCGCCATTAGAACTGTCATCCTATAGCTGTCAGTCAGTGTTGCCACATGACAGAATAGGGATGTGGTCAGTACCACTTACCGGTATGCATCGCGCTTGGCGCGACAACAGGAGTATGTTCAGGGATTTTATAATAACCTTCATCGAGCAGAGCTCCCTGCAGCTCACCCTGGCTGCACAGCACTTGCAGCTTGAAGTCGCTCGCGTCTCGCAGGCGGCCCACGCACACCAAGCAAATTCCACATGGGCCATCACCGTCTTGTGTTAGCTGTGTGTCAAAAATGTAATATGACACATGAGTTTAGGCATTTATACACAGTAGGAATGAGTAACCTGACAAATTTAAATTATTTTATAAAGACAAACTTAAAATTATGTTATAAAGGCGGGGCACATCTACACTAGTCGAGCTGCCACGCGCCGCAATTTCCTCACGAGGCGGTGTGCCAGGTGTAATCATGCCTATAGACTAGTAAATTTAAAACAACAGAAAGTGAACTCACTGAGCTTCTGCAAAGGGTCCATGTAGTAAGTGCTGAGTATGGACTTCAAATCAACCTATCCAAGACCAAGCTGATGTTTGTGGACCGGGCAGGCCCCAAGAGCGGACGGGTGAATTGGCTGACCTAGACACAGTGCAAGAATTTGTTTACCTGGGGTCACTGATCACTAATGATGGAGACTGTGACAAGGAGGTAATCAGAAGAGTGCAGATCGCTAAATCAGCAGTGAAGCGTTTGGAGAAGATTTGGCGGAACAGAGGAATAGGCAAGAAAACGAAAGTTAAACTCATGCAGACCCTTATCTTTTCCATTTTCCTTTATGCTTCTGAGACATGGACGCTAAAAGCTCGCACTCGAAGCAGGGTTGACGCGTTCGAGATGTGGTGTTGGCATAAGATGTTGGGAATCTCTTGGACAGAACACCGGACAAACGCTTCCATCTTGAAGGAACTCAGCATTAGAACTCGTCTGTCAACTGTATGCATGCAACGACTTCTCCAGTACTTCGGTCACGTGGCCCGACGCGGCCAAGTGGAAGGATAAAAGAAACTGTGGAAGGTCACCCACACGATGGACCGACGCGGTGGAGGAAGTCTGCCAAGCAAACCTGCAGACATCTATCCGAAAAGCTGAAGATAAAACCATGTGGAAAGCTTTCATGAAAAAAGTTGCCACCGATTGCTGTCACGACCCTCAGTCATGAGGAAACGAGAATGAAGAGAAGAAGAGAATGACCCAGACCAGACAGCCCGGAAAAGGCTTTGCTAATTGGGCCACTGGAAGGCAATTGACAGCAGGAAGGAATATGCACCTGCTAGTTCTCTGCCATTGAGGAAGTTACACGCTTCATACTCCAGGGTCCCTTTAAGGCAAGGAATGGGCCAGGATGGAGAGCATTAGAACTTAAAGGGACTTATGGCGGTCACGACCCTCAGACATGAGGATTCGACTTTGAAGAACATACACTCAACAATCACCGTATATCATGTTTCTTAAATAATTTTGCTTTATTTCAAGTTTATTTTGATCCATCTACCCTAAGATATATCAACAAAAATGTCATATTTACTCGTATATTGAAGCAGTCTTTGAGCATGTTGGAATATATCTCCGTTTTGCCGAGATGCGTGTACGGCGTCGTCAGGTCCTTGTCCGGGGTACCCCGCAGGCAGCAGCGACACGAATGCAACTCTTCCATCACGTCAACAACCGTTTTAATGTTGAATGGTGTTAATTATTGAGAGCTTTCAGGTAAACAATGAAATATCAGCGAAGCACACACAATTTGCCTTTTCTAAAAGAAAAAAGGCAGCCTCAAGGGATTTTCTCAGAGTTCAGAAATAGCAAAACTAGAGAATATCAACAAAATATTCTAAAATATAAACAAAATCATTAGGTATTGATAATCAGCTGTCACCGCCAAATGGTCAAAAAAGAGAAGAGAAGAGAAAAGGAAAGGATATAACCCTCAAAGCAAGCATTAACTAGAGACCGCACACGTGTACCCCCGTAAGGGATAGATATATAGATGCCCATAATCACTTCTACAGCATAAAACAGAACAATTTACCAATGTTTTCCTTAGCCGACACAACTTTCTAGGAAAACTAACAGCTTTTCTCTTAGCAATCACAGAAATTCTTGAAGAAATCGCGCATTATATCTGTTTGTTACCCTCCACTGCTAGAAGTAACGCGTGGAGGGTAATAGAAACTATGACAAGGACCAACGAAAATAGCACCTCTCTGCCGTATCTATCGAAAGTGTAATAAGACCATCCCGTTCTATCTTGGTATTATTAGTTCCGTGTCAGATCTATGGGTGGTATATCTATGATATAACCAAACCAGTCTGACGTAGGACGTCAGTCGTCACCGCTGTCACCTACGGCTCGCGGCCATCTTGCGGCTATCTAATGTAATGTACGGCCATAATAAGACTCGACCGTTCATAGCCGGTTCGATGTGTTCACTTGTACACGACACAGACAGACGGTATTGCGCACAACAAATGCTGATGCTAAATGTTTTTTATTTTGTCATTAGTTTTTCCCTGCGAATTCATCAGCGTGCAACATGAGGATTCGATTTTGAAGAAGAAGAAGTATTAACATTCGTCATATGATAAAACGCCTTATATACCGGTATTACGGGCCAAAACACACCTAGCGGAATTCCTCGCGGAATTAGCGGAAATTTGTCTATGGTAGCGGAAATTTGTCTATGGCTTCCATACAAAAAATCTGCTACCATAGACGAATTTCCGCTACCATAGACAAATTTCCGCTACTTCCGCTAATTCCGCGAGGAATTCCGCTAGGTGTGTTGTCACCCTACAGCGGCGTAAATCGGGCCCTAAAGACAAGGACGCTGCTATAAGCAAGACACGATTGGAGATTCCTACGATAAAAATTATCCTATGTCCTTCCCTGGGGCTTAAACTATCTTCATACCCAAATTTCCTTTATATCAGTTTAGCGGTTTAGGCGTGAAGAGGTAATAGACGAACAGATACATACACTTTCGCATATAAATCGAACGAGCGAGTTCTTACAAACAACTTATGGCTACTGGGACATTTCGATGGCTTTTTGATTTTGAGAGCTTATTCGACAATAACTTGAGTAACGTTTTCTTGATCTTTAAACGGGATTCTACTGTCCAATTTTTTGGACCCAATTTACCTTTTCTTTGGACCTAACCTTCCCTCAGTTGTCTAAGATTTATTACATCTGGAGAGATCTATATCAAAAACTGTCAGATTGAGAGCGGATACATAAAACTCTAGCTTTAGGGTCAAAACACACCTAGCGGATTCACAGCGCAATTAAGCCAATTCATAGACAAAATGCTTAAATTTATCTATGGTAGCGGAAATTTGTCTATGGTAACTGATTTTTTGTATGGGAACCAGACAAATTTCCGCTACCATAGACAAAATTGAGCATTTTGTCTATGAATTGGCTTAATTCCGCGAGGAATTCCGCTAGGTCTGTTTTGACCTTTATAGAGATAAAACTAGAGCTTTATTTTATTTATTCAAGAAGTTCAACAGCGTTTACATAAAATAACAGCATTTTCATTTATACAATACGTATAGCCAATAAATTTACGTGAGTTTTTGCCGTGCCACAGCACGGTAAACTTTATAGATTCATTGAATAGACCATTGGCTACAAACTTAAGCCGGTATTAGACATTGCAACCTGCAGGGCCCAATCTGTCAGGTTGGAAGGTGTAATTAAAGGTAGGGCCCGTAGGGAGCTGAAGGAAGGGAGGGAGAGGCAGGGTAGGTACACAACAGATTGGGCCCTGCAAATTGTAAGGTCTAATACCCGTTGCACACTAGTCTGGTTACTGGTACTGATACTGATTTCATCAAATCATAGACAATTGTCTATGGATTTTGGAAAATTGTCTATGGAAATTGCCGTTTTGTATAGAGGCGATAGACAAATTTTTTGGATGAAAATTTTGAAAGTGGTTGATATTTTTTCTAATGACAGGAATAACCATATTAAGTAACAGAAAAAAGTTTCAGATTTTTTGGTTTCGCCATATATTTTACAAAAATAAAAACATTTTCATTCACCTTGCGTCCGTCCCTTGACGGCTGCAAGGGTTATATCACAGTCTTAAAAAAAACCACTTGACATTGATTGATTGAAGTGACATTGACAGTTCAAGTGACAGTGACATTCGTCTTGTCTGGAAAATCATAACCTTAAACCTTTTGTGCTTTCATCTGGTGAACTGCTTTCTCTGTGTTTCTGTGCATTTTACGACTCATTTCTCCACCCGTTACTCTGATTTTGTCTGCCTCAACGACGACCTTTGCTTTGAAACCCCGGACTTGATCTTGATAGCTACCACGACGACCACTGGAATTTGAAACTGGAATCGATTTTTTTTGGCGAGATATTGTCTTTATCACCATGAATAAAGATACATATCAACGATATAGAGATCCTAAAACGTGTTTTATACCAACTTGCTCTAAGACTGATCAAAAAAACCCGGACTTAAAGTTCTTTGCTGTAAGAAAAGAGCTGAAGGAACGTTGGTGTCAATTAGTTGGAAGTCATCGCATCACAAATTTGAGGGTCCATATTGGAAGAGTAATAAGAAGACTAAGAGAATTTCATATGTTGAAACCTCATTCTGTAGTGAATAATAAACTAGTATTTTGTGCAACAGTTACATAATGAGGGTTCTTAAGATTCGAGGGTCGAAGTTACAAAATGAGGCGAAGCCGAATTTTGTAAAAACAGACCCGAGAATTTTAAGAACCCTTATTATGTACCGTTGCACACAATAGTTTTTATACGAGTGCTTAAGCAAGCCGGTAAGAATTGAGTTCGACGAAAGCCGTGCACAACCTACTGCTTCTATGTAATCTCGTAACGTTCGATCTCCCGGTGGATTGTGCCGGCGGCGACACGCAATGCGGGGCCCGACAACAGTTTCACAATATTGTATGGAAATCCTTTCTGTGATTGTTATGGATGCTACAATATGCGACCATAGAAGCTCTATCAAAAAGTATGCGCTAGTAGTTCCGCCACCACAATCTCAATTCGAGTATTACAGTCGCAGAGTATAAAAATATAATAAAGTATTTGGATGAATTGGTGATTATTGCATGTGGGTTAATTAATCTACAGAACCCGATAATAAAAGACTTGTGATTATTACATTATGGTGTTTTATTCATTCTATTAAAAACATAGGTATTCTACTATAGTAGTATTGTATGCACATAGTGCATTGGAGTATTTTATCTGTAACATATTTAAGCATTAGTTATTTCAGATTTAACATGGTCTTAGGTTTTGAATATATTCATGGTAATTCGAAAACAGTTGTCGTACAGTCAGAGTCAAATATATTGTAACAGATAGAGTAGCCAAATAGTTTGTCACACCATACAAAATATATGGTGTGACGAACTATTTGGTCATTTTCTTTGGCTGTTACAATATATTTGACGCTGACTGTACAGTCAGCGCCAAATAATTAGTAGCAACCAAACAGCCGAAGGATGTGTTTAGTAAGGCGGATCATGTTGTGATACTATACAACACGACCACGGAGCCTTTTGTTATTTCTATTGTGGTATTAATTCACGAAAAAATATACTTTTACGTAGGTAGGTACTTTAGGTTTTAAAAAATTTACTTTTACAGTTTCAGCATAGCGACATACGGGGCGTCGTCAAGGTAGATGCTACCTTGCAACGCTATATTTATGATTAATTTATAGGTCAAATGGGCATTTGTAGTTGACTAGTCGTATAGTTAGCTGCAGAGTTACGTGACCTCCCCTGCATACAAACATAGTATACGCAATAAAATATGCTTCCTTTGTATGTCGCAATATTAGTGTTTGAAATATCATTGACATGACATAATCTTCAATGGTTTGGTTGAGTTGATCATAATACCCTTATTACGTTACTGATCAATATAACAATTATTGTAAAAATTAATCATACCAATTAGTTTTCTTCATCGTACCTAACCATACCCATGCTAAAAAGAAAAAAAAACACTGTATGATGCTGACTGTACAGTCCACGTCAAAAATATGTTTACACTTTTGCACCCATGGAGTAAGGTAAGGTGCAATTACGTAAACATATTTTTGACGTCGGCTGTACACATGAAGTTAAAATTTGCTAATTTGTAATAAAATAAGTATTCAACAATAGTACTGAGCATCTTTGGTTATTTATATCATGGTCTATTTATTCATTTGTCTACCATAAAATAACGGAATCCTATTACTGGGAAGCATAGCAAGCTTGTTGTTCATCCTAGGGAACACAGGGCCTCCACAAGATCCTTCCACGCCTTTCTGTCCTGAGCAACCGTCTTGCCCTCTCTCCAGTTCATTCCTACGGCTCGTAGCTCGCTCTCAACGCTCCTCCGCCACGTGTGTACGGGGCGTCCTGCTGGCTCGCTTACTCTCCTGAGGCCGCCACTTGAAAGCGATACTGGCAATTCATGCCAAGGGTCGTCGTTAAAGGGATCCGGTTATTTTTCTCTTGTGCAGGATTCATAATCGATTAACTTTAAGAGCGTGCAGGTGATTAGCTGGATTAATGGATTAATAAACTCCATAAGCATATATGCGTCTACTTTTGGCAAATTAGACGAATCTGCTTTAACAAATACAGCGGTATCCATGAATGCCGATTTCAAATTCCAGTGGTCGTCGTGGTAGTATCAAGATCAAGTCCGGGGTTTAAAAGCAAAGGTCGTCGTTAAGGCAGGCAAAATCAGAGATCCGGGTGGAGAAATGAGTCGTAAAATGCACAGAAACACAGAGAAAGCAGTTCACCAGATGAAAGCACAAAAGGTTAAGGTTATGATTTTCCAGACAAGACGAATGTCACTGTCACTTGAACTGTCAATGTTACTTCAATCAATCAATGTCAGGTGGTTTTTTTTTAAGACTTTGATATAATTCTTGCAGCCGTCAAGGGACGGACGCAAGGTGAATGAAAATGTTTTTATTTTTGTAAAATATATGGCGAAACCAAAAAATCTGAAACTTTTTTCTGTTACTTAATATGGTTATTCCTGTCATTAGAAAAAATATCAACCACTTTCAAAATTTTCATCTATTCCCAATTGTCTATAATTTAATGAATTATTCAGATCAAGTGTGTGGAGCGCCTGTTCAACAAAGAGCATATATCCACCGATAATATCGTTGCATATATCTCATATCTTCGGTAGAGAGTACCATTTTGTACCTTTTGGAGTTGAAACTCTAGGTCCATGGGGTCCCAGCTAGGGTGACCAGATACAAATTTCGAAAGGCCTGACAAAATTCCTGATTTTCCGCCAAAATTCCTGACACGAGCTTGAGCTAACGGGACTCACGTTTTTTTAATACGTTGCGGCCGCCGCGGGGGGGAGGAGGGGGTGTCGATGGGGAAACGGAAACGGATCTCAATTCTAAACCAACGTTTACTTTAAGTGTTTATTTTTAAATTTAGCAAAAGTTCTATGCTCGTAAAACGAAATTTTCACATAGTTAACAATTTTTATTTAAATAATAGTTTTTATTTAAAAAATTCTATACACTGTAGTGTATAGAATTTTATTGTTTAGTCTATTTGTCGAAAATTCCTGACATTTCCGTTTTCCGGCCGCATTCCTGACATATATCTAAAATTCCTGACATGTCAGGAAAATTCCTGACGTCTGGTCACCGTAGTCCCAGCGCACACAAGTTTTTTGCAGATATCGCAAAGCGTCTGGTTGATGTAACTGGTGACCGAAGAGCTGGCGGTTTCCTCTCACAGCGTATCAGCATTGCGATACAACGAGGAAATGCCGCCAGCATCCTTGGTACAATGCCGCAAGGGCCTAGTTTAGATTTGAGCTAGTTATTAATTTAGTTTAGTATTTGTACTGTAGTACCTCTGTATATTTAGTTATGTAAATAAATGTTCTTTCTCATATTCAATCTCGATGTCAAAGAGGAGTCAGCGCGTTATTTTACAACTTATTTTTGCACCTGAGGCGGTAACACCTCTGGAATTCTAGGTAACCATAGGCAACGGTAGCTGGTTACCATCAGACGGGTTGTATGCTGGTTTACCATCGCCGTGGTAAAAACAATTAATTAGATGTAAAAAAAAAAGACTTAAAAATTCCACTTTATTTATTCTTCTGGTACGACTAAAGTGCGTTATTCCAGACCCAAAAATACAATCATTATTTTGACAAACACGGGACTTAATCGCGTACACTTACTTTTGTTATCCTTAATTGCTAAATACAAAGTAGATATTCATCAATAAGTCGCACATAATTCAACACAAATGTATTTCAATACAATCTTAATTTTAAAAAACAATAAAATAAAACAAGGTTATTAATATTTAAGTTGACCATTATAATAAGACCCATATTAATATCGCTTTTGCGTGTTCTAGCTCCATCCATAGTCCCTTTATCGATCCTGCTCAATTGAGTGCTCATATACGAACCGTACTACTCTACAACTCCAATAAATTTCATAAACTTCAGATTATTTTAATTCAAGTTATCGCGGAGTAAACCCTCAAAATCAAAAAGCCATCGAATTGCCGAGACGTTCCAGTAGCCAGGTGATAGTTGTCCGAAGTTGTCTGTAACTTCAATTCACTTACACTCCGCTCGTACTATAAATTTAGCTTTTCTTGCCGCGAGTTACTTTCTTCTGTTTTTCAGAGCTGCCTTTTTCTCTTGCTTGAGTTCGTGTATGTTTATTCCTCTTGCGTTCAGAGGCTTTTTCTTTTACGTGAGTTTGTGTATGTTTAATTAAATCGATTTTTAGTGGAAATTGTTCACCACATTTTTCACAAATATATTTTTTCTGTTCCATACATTCATGTCTGTTTTTATGTTTATCGAAAAATCCTTTGTGCCTAAACCGTTTGTGACATGCATCACAACTGTATGGTTTCTCTCCGGTGTGGATTCTTTTATGTTCGACTAAATCACGTCGACATCTAAATCCCTTTTGACATTTCTCACAACTATATGGCGATAGTTTTGAGTGGACCCTTTTGTGCACTTTTAATTGACTTTTGTGGTAAAAACACAGATTGCATTGATCACATGTATGGGGTTTCACTCCAGTGTGAGTACTTTTATGCGTATTTAAATGATGTATGTGTCTAAATTGCTTGTTACATACTTCACACTTAAATGATTTTTCCATGTGAACTCTTTTATGTTGTGTTAAATTTCCTTTCCGTATAAAATGCTTATCACATTCGTCACATTTGTATTTCTTTTCGCCATTGTGCATTAGTTTATGCATCTTTAAAGAATTCTTACGGAAAAATTGCTTATTGCATATATCACAAGTGAATGATGCATCTCCAGTGTGAGTTCTTGTATGTAGAATTAAATATTGTTTAATAGCAAAATCCTTGTGACATTCTCCACATTTGTACGGGTTTTCACCTGTGTGAATTGGTGCATCTCCAGTGTGAGTTGTAGTATGTCGAGTTAAGGAACTTTTAAATGTAAATTTCATGTCACATTCTCCGCATTTGTATGGTTTTTCACCAGTGTGAATTCTTGTATGATCAATTAAAGTACGTTTAGCGGCAAATGACTTGTGACAAACTTTACATTTGTACGGGTTTTCACCTGTGTGAATTGGTGCATCTCCAGTGTGAGTACTAGTATGTTGAGTTAAAGAATTTTTAAAAGCAAATTTCTTGTGGCATTCTCTACATTTGTACGGTTTTTCACCAGTGTGAAGATTTGTATGATCAATTAAAGTACGTTTAGCAGAAAATGCTTTGTGACAAACTTCACATTTGTACGGTTTTTCACCAGTGTGTATTCTTATATGAACAGTTAAATTATTTTGAAACTTAAATTGCCTGTTACATACTCTACAACAAAATTTTTCTCTAGTGTGTATTCTCAAATGATTTTTGATAGAAGACATCCGACTAAATTGCTTTCCACAAATTTTACAGCTATGTACTTTCAAACGGTAGTTACTTTCGAACTGCTTATCACATATTCCAAAACGATATAGTTTTTCACGGATGTGAATCTTTTTATGTTTATTTAAAGACCTTTTTTCCGTAAAACTCTTGCTGCATTCTAGGCATCTGTAAGGTTTCTGTCCAGTATGAATAATTTCGTGATTTTTTAAATCGTATTTAAAAACAAATGATTTTTTACATTTAGTACATGGGTGAGGTTTCTGTGCAGTATGAAGCCATTTATGTCGCCATAAACTTTGTTTATTAGCTAACTTTTTGTTGCAAATATTGCAGATATAGTTCACATTTTCATGTGATTTGATATGTTTGATTAAAACTGACTTTGAATCAAACTTCATATTACACATGTCGCAAGCATAGTTTTCACCTCTGTCGTAAACATGGGTACGTACATGATCAGCAAAAATAATTTTACTTGAGAACTTTTTAAAACAAATTTCGCAAGAATACGGTACAGATATCTTGATTGTCTGAACATCGTGTTCCTGTATGTGCCTTATTAAGCAAGACTTGTCTCCGAAATGCGCTCCGCAAGTATCACACGTGTAGGCTTGTTCCTCGACGCGATCCGCGATGTTGTTTCCTGGCATATCGTCATCACTGCGTAGGCGCTCGAGCCTAACGGAGCAAGCCAGCGCGAGCTGTCTGGCGCCAGCTGCACCAACCGAAGGTACTGGATAAAAAACGAAAACTTTATCACGACTCATTCAGGAAAATGTAACCTCTGTATATATTTATTGTTGTTTGAGGTGTGTAATCGGGAGTAGCCTAATATAATAATATAAAGTGGATACTCTGCCTACATCCTATTCAATCATAGTTATCGTTTTCCTTTATAAGTGTTCATGGTTTATCCATTTGGTAAATTGGTAGTAAAGGAAACAAGACTACCCAGTACCGGCGGTAATAATACAGTGAGTATTTTATTCAAGAGCGGATAAAATGGATGAGAATATATTTAGAAAGAATATAATATCATTTATTGCAAACCATGGTAACATTCCATTCTTACAGTAGTTAGTGAGATCACATGGCACCCTGTTAGGGTATGGCAATATCCCTTATAACTTAGTTCCAATGACTGACCTGGCTCCGATAAATCCTCGTCACTGAAGTCATCTCCCAATCCCATGTCCAACTTCACGAGCGGGTCTTCATCTGAAAAATTATGAGTGTAGGAAACTTTTGAATAAAATAAAACTTCTAAGTGCGTGTCAAACTACGCATAATGGAGGATACTATACAAGCCGATTTTTTTATCGTGAATCAAGACAGTCAAACCTGAATCTACTCATGATTTCGAACAACTTTTACTATGGAGTAAACTTTGTAAACACAAAAAAACTGTTCAATGTAATAAGAAAAATACAATAAAAAATAACAAGGTGTATAACCAGCGCTTGGTCCCACCGCGAGCTAGTAAGCTATGGGCTATCGACTATAAACACGACCAAAAGATAAGCACTCCCGTGTAAATAAAAGAGACACGGCGATATTCATAGTTACTCGCCCAGCGGTGAGGTATAAATATCGCCGTGTCTCTTTTATTTACACGGGAATGCTTATCTTTTGTTCGTGTTTATAGCCGATAGCGCATAGCTTACTAGCTCGCGGTGGGACCAGTGCCTAACCGCGCCGAGATAAATAAAAAACCGACCAAGTGCGTGTCGGACCACGCATCATCGGGTTTCGTAGCCTCAGAAAAATAATTATCAAAAGGTTGTATCTGCATATGAGAGATTATTTTGGAGATAACTCGAAAACCCTTTAACCTTTACTGTTCCAAATACAATTTATATTGAAAGAATGTGCAACTAAAGAATGATGTACCTATCTTCTCAAATCTCAACTGATAATATTCAAAATAATTTTCGTTTCTTGAAAGTATGCATTAAGCCAGTGGTACGTTAAGAGGCAAATATCCCGAGACACTTGTCTGTCGGCGACCTGTCAGGCAAAGAATTTCGCTTTACAGATCTGGCGACATCGCGACTCGTGTCGGTAGCAACTAGCAACGTTAGGCGAAGTCGCACGACTTCGTGAAACTTCGCCTGACATGAGTGTAGTCCGGCAACGCCGCACCACCTCACTCAACGTCGCTAGCGACACATATCGCTGGATATTTGTCGCCTAGTATATCCTTGGCTTTAAGATTAAGAAGACCTATTCTTGAATAATTGTATAATTTTTGGACTTTCGTATCATAAGGGTGAAAGCGGCTGATGTGTCCCCAACAATTTTTTGACTTTTCGGTAAAATTTTTCTGATAATATTTACGTAATCAAAAAATGTTAAAAAAGCATTTAAGATATTTCCGAACACCAACTAACTTTGAACTATCTGTCAGTGGTTGTAGGTGAATTTTTTTTCTAGGCAAGTCGGTGCTGAACTTGGTTTAAAATTTCTTCATGAGCTCTAGAAAAACTGCTCAAAAGTCAGGTGCCTGAAACTTAGATAATCCGACGGGAATCGTGTTCTATGGACTCGCCGCCACTGCTATCTGTACAATCTGGGCTATAACATTTATAGTTTCTTTGACTTACCAGTCTCATCTTCACTGACCCCTTCCAGCTTGTCTATGGGTTCTTCGTCTGAAGCAAAAGTAATAGTATAAACAGAAGAAAATCGGAAGCACCAGAAGAAATAATAGTACAGTCCGTGAGCTCTCAAAAGAACCTTCGGGTTTTAGAAAGAGACGTCGGGTATCAATCAACACAGTGACACATTTTACCTTCGCTTGTCATCGCCGATTCCCGAAGGTTCTTCTTAAAGCTCACGGACTGTAGCTGTATGTACGAGTATGTGATCGTGTACACGACTAATGTATTGATGTATAAAAAAGAACGAAACTCGAAATGAACAAATATACAGAAAATAAATATGATTTTACAAGCATAAAGGGACAAATATTATATTTTTACCCAATAATGGAGATGCCAAAAGGAAGGGTTATGATTTTAGCAGTATATGTATGTATATTTGTATTTCTGTATGTTCCTCCGTAGCGCCTAAATTTTTCATCCGATTTTGATGACTGAGGTGTCAGATTCGTTATTATGGCCCGGGTAATGTATGCAAATTTTTCACCAACATCAACATGTTTTTTGCTATAGTTGAATTATAGTTTTTTAAACTCTTTCCCAGTTCTTTTTATGGAAGTGCTCTGTATTGGTGAGCTCTAAATATTGTAATGGGTACTTACATAATGCATCAAATACCGAGTCTTTGTCAACATCTTCGACCATCTCAGACTTAACTTTTGATTCTGCATCTAAAACATAAACAATACATTAAATTTTATCACCACCGATGTCATGAGAGAAGTTAGATGTTAGGGTCTAATAGAGGTAAACCACTTTAAAAGTGTGTTATTTATAGTTGTAAATTACTTTTAAATTATGCTATGTTACATCTGTTCCAACTTTCTTGCATACTTCTGTATTGTTTATTCCATTTTAGGTGGGCCAACACATGACGCACCGCCTCGCGATGAAAATGGCGCGCGAGGCAGCTCGGCTAGCAAAACGCACGCGCGGCCGCCATACCTCGGGTAATTTATTCACGAGGCGGTGCCTCGGGTTAGGAACCGCCTATTGATGACTTTTAAGGCCTATGCAAGTATGCACATCCAGATGACTTTGCAATTTTTTGTTTCCCAAACGACAATTAAACTTATTAAGTAATAATACAACATAAATTTCAAAGTTTTAAGTTGATCTGACACGTCACGGAATGTCTGGTAAGGTAGTAGCATTAGCAGCTCAGCGATTTACTGTTTAGTGAGCCAACCCAAAAACCTACATAGCCTAGTTTAGTCTGTCAAGGTAATATGACAGTTGTTTTAGTAAAACTGCTGTCATCCCCAATTTTGAAAAAACACTACGAAGATGATAATGAAGCATTGAATTAATTTCAAAAACTGTATCATAAATTTTAAAGCCTTATAAATAGTTACCTTCATCAAGCAGATCTCCTTGCAGCCGCACCTGCAGTTCCACCTGGCTGCGCTGCACTTGCAGCTTGAAGTCGCTCGCATCTCGCAGGCGGCCAACACACACCAGACAGATGCCATGCGCGTCATCATTGTCAAGGTTTAACTGTAACAAAATTTTGTTTTTTGTTGACCTCAAGGATTTTCAAGAGATGTTTATCCGCAACAACAACACCTGTCTAAGAGGTCATCACTTAAAGCTAGATAAGGACATTCTCTGAGCAACCAAATGGTGAGGGTTTGGAACAAACTCCCAAGACGTGGTTTCGTCACAGAATGTGAACAAGTTTAAGAATAAATTAGACAAACATACAAATATTTGTTAACGATAACTGTCATAATGATTACTAGATACAGGCAATATCAGTCATAACTGCCTGCCTGCTTAGTAAATAATAAATAATAAAATTAGTAAAAGACAGTAACAAATAAGAAAGCTTATAGTCATGGGTGGGTGCAGTTCCTGATATCAAAAATGGGCTATTTGACTACATACCTATATGTATATGATTTTTTACATTAATAATTAAAAATAAATAAATTAATATTATAGGACAAACTTACATAAATCAATCGGACAAAGTCCCACAGTAAGCCCAATAAAATAAAAAAGGCAATAAGGCTTGTGTTGTGGGTACTAGGCGACGATATATATAATTGATAGATATAGATAAAGACAATACATAGAAAACATCTATAACTCAGGAACAAATAATAAATAAATTAAATAAAAGAAGGAGGAACAAATATCCATGATAAACACACAAATAAATGCCCTGACCAGGATTGGAACCCGGGACCTCCTGCTTCATAGGCAGGGTCACTACCAACTAGGCTAGGAGGCCGTTAATCTTATAATTATTTATTGTTTATGAAAATAAAGTATAACTACAAAAAGACTAAATGTTACTTATATTAATCAATGAAACTAGCAGTCAGTGAATAAAGGCTATTTGTATTTGTACCGACATAAATTAAGCACTACATGTGGCTTTCCTCACTTGTGTGTAGTCACTACGCGCAACATGTTTCAGAGAGCTTAGGTTAATAGTGATAATATATCTCACGAAAGTTTAAATTCAATAATGTAAGCACTTATGAAATCAGTGTAACAAAATTACATAGCATCATCCAACTCTTATCGGGCTTTCAATGATTTTTAAACAATATGATCACATGGGCTACGGTAACTGCTTACCATCAGGCGGGCCGCATGCTTGTTTGCTGCCGTCGTAGTACAAAAAAAAACATAACACACAATATACAATGTCTTACTAAGTAGAATTAGTTTTGACAAAGTTGTAATGAATATGAATAAAAAAGTATCATTGCTTAGGTTATGAAAAGAAAATCGACGATTTAACATTGATTATTCTACGATACCGGCAATTCTAACCTATAATTAATAATATCAATGTATATTTACATGTACATCGAAGCAGCCTTTGAGCATATCAGAATATATCTCAGTTTTTCCGAGATGCGTGTACGGCGTCGTCAGGTCCTTGTCCGGAGCAGCGCGCAGGCAGCAGCGACACGAATGCATCACATCCATCATGACAACAACAGTACATTAATTGTAGAATTTTGTTAATTATTTTATTCACAGTTTTTATTATCATTATCTGCAGGCATAGATCTGCAGTGCATGCAGGTTATCGGCTGTCACTGACACTGACATAACCTATAACTGACGGTCATAGATATACCACCCATAGATCTGACACGGAACTAATAATACCAAGATAGAACGGGATGGTCTTATTACACTTTCAATAGATACGGCAGAGAGGTGCTATTATCGTTGGTCCTTGTCATAGTTTCTATTACCCTCCACGCGTTACTTCTAGCAGTGGAGGGTAACAAACAGATATAATGCGCGATTTCTTCAAGAATTTCTGTGATTGCTACGAGAAAAGCTGTTAGTTTTCCTAGAAAGTTGTGTCGGCTAAGGAAAAGATTGGTAAATTGTTCTGTTTTATGCTGTAGAAGTGATTATGGGCATCTATATATCTATCCCATACGGGGGTACACGTGTGCGGTCTCTAGTTAATGCTTGCTTTGAGCTGACGGTAGAGATTTTTTTTTTTAATAATTGTGACTAGAGCCCGACTTGCGGCCATCTTGTCGAGCAAGGTGGTTTGGTTTCGGGAAAAACTTCTTATTTTATGTTCATTTTCGTGATTCAATGTGTAATATATAGCTTATTCTGCAGTGATTTAACGAACTAGTGAGCAACTAATGAAGAATTAGTCTCGAAACATGTGTAACCCCTGTTTGAGTTAGATATCCGTTAGTCCACGTGCTGTTTGTAGGGAGTAGCTATCTCCTTATAAAAAGCCTAAAAGCGGTATTACACATTGCAACCTGCAGGGCCCAATCTGTTGTGTACCCTGCCTCTTCCTACCCCTCCTTCAGCTCCCTACGGGCCCTACCTTCAATTACACCTTCCAACCTGACAGATTGGGCCCTGCAGGTTGCAATGTGTAATACCGCTTTAACCTCACCGTACAACGTCCAGCTCTTGGAGCGACTTCGACATTGGCAAAATTGTCCCACTATTGTGGACAGAATGCCATATCACAGAGTAAATAATAGTATAACCACAGAGTAAATAATAGTAATACAGAGAGACCTCTGTAATGTCACGTAACGTCACGAATCATGTTGTCCCTTCTTAACGCATGACAAGTTCTTTTTCGCACTTATGCAAACGTATCGGATACGTCATGTCAAACTCAAATTTTTTGACAGATTTACTTTGAGTTGTACCCCCCTGGTATAACAGAGAGACCTCTGTAATGTCACGTAACGTCACGAAGCATTTTGTCCCTTCTTAACGCATGACAAGTTCTTTTTCGCACTTATGCAAACGTATTGGATACGTCGTGTCAAACTCAAATTTTTTGACATTGTTACTTTGAGTTGTACCCCCCTGGCCATATTTTAAAAATTGAATTGACTAGAGCCCGCACACGTGTACCCCCGTATGGGATAGATATATAGATGCCCATAATCACCTCTACAGCATAAAACAGAACAATTTACCAATCTTTTCCTTAGCTGACACAACTTTCTAGGAAAACTAACAGCTTTTCTCGTAGCAATCACAGAAATTCTTGAAGAAATCGCGCATTATATCTGTTTGTTACCCTCCACTGCTAGAAGTAACGCGTGGAGGGTAATAGAAACTATGACAAGGACCAACGATAATGGCACCTCTCTGCCGTATCTATTGAAAGTGTAATAAGACCATCCCGTTCTATCTTGGTAAAAGCGGTATTACACATTGCAACCTGCAGGGCCCAATCTGTTGTGTACCCTGCCTCTCCCTACCCCTCCTTCAGCTCCCTACGGACCCTACCTTCGATTACACCTTCCAACCTGACAGATTGGGCCCTGCAGGTTGCAATGTGTAATACCGCTTTTAGTTCCGTCACGTTCCGTGTCAGATCTATGGGTGGTATACAGGGGGGTAACATTACGCACACATATACACTGATGAAAGAGATGTGCGCATACACAATCGTACGCGTGCAAATGAGAAGCAATGATAGATTTTTTGTCCCTCATCGCGTATGCGTTTTTTTTGCCTGCCATCGGGTGTCTGCCATCGAACTGTCACTGTCACTGGCCTAGTTTAGGGTGGCCAGGGCTTTTAAAGTGACTTTACCCATCGAGTTGGGTAATTATTGGGTTACGTAATATTGAAAGTTTAAACTTTTTGTGTGAGTAAAATTATTGAATTTCACGAAAACTCTGACAAACATTTTAATAACTATGTTTTACTAAAATAATTGTTATGTCAGGTAGTTTAGTTAGTAACTTAGACATATATCTAGCTTTTAATTACTTTAAAGATCGGATTAGGCTGATTAAGTCAGATTGCCCAGATTGAGCTGTCATTTTAGTATCTGGCGAAAAATATAATAATATGAAAGCTAGTTTTATGGTAAAATATTGGGGGATTTTCTTTACATGTGGTATCACAAATCTTAGCTGTCAAAATATAGCTGTCCCTGTCGGGTATACGCGGATCCTCTGTCTATTCTATGGTAGGTCTATGGTGGTATATCTATGGCTCGCGGCCATCTTGCGGCTATCTAATGTAATGTACGGCCATAATAAGACTCGACCGTTCATAGCCGGTTCGATGTGTTCACTTGTACACGACACAGACAGACGGTATTGCGCACAACAAATGCTGATGCTAAATGTTTTTTATTTTGTCATTAGGTTTTCCCTGCGAATTCATCAGCGTGCAACATGAGGATTCGACTTTGAAGAAGAAGAAGTATTAACATTCGTCATATGATAAAACGCCTTTGTCGCGAGTGCCGAGCACCGCGATGACGTTTAACATCTACTCACCGCTGGCAACCCTACCGGAGAGTAGCGTATCTATGGTATGTAGACCAGATCAGATCTATGGTAAGTAGAGCATATCGTCTATGGTCGATTTGTCGATGGCGATTAAATCAGATTGAGTCTATGGTAGATTAGTCTCGATGGTCAGCACCATTTCCGGCCACGTAGCGAATGGACAGTCAGACTTTGCCGCCGTGACGCGTGGAACAGTGAAGTGTGCTTGTGAAGTTATAGGAGCTGATTCTACGAAGCAGGAAACCACCTGGGCTGGTTTCCCTTAAGCTGAGTATTCTCCATCTGAGTATTCTCCATGTCTATAATTTACTTTGTTTTAGATATATCATCTGAGTATTCTCCATGTCCATAACTTGCTTTGTTCTAGGTATATCATGACTATGTAATCCGAACTCGTAACGTAACTAATCCCTCTTGTCACTTGCTTCATGACCTGATACTAAAGACTTCCATGGTAAAGATAATGATTGTCCCTATAATCTAATTGTTCAGGTATCCTCCCCCGATGCTAGGAGGAGATGAGACAAATCATATCGGCAGCCCGTGCGGCGTTAATGCCTTGACATCGCCTGACGAGGCCAAATCTTATCGGCAGCCCGTGCGGCGTTAATGCCTTGACATCGCCTGACGAGGCCAAATCTTATCGGCAGCCCGTGCGGCGTTAATGCCTTGACATCGCCTGACGAGGCCAAATCTTATCGGCAGCCCGTGCGGCGTTAATGCCTTGACATCGCCTGACGAGGCCAAATCATATCGGCAGCCCGTGCGGCGTTAATGCCTCGACAGTCTAACGAAGGTGTATGATCTCCGTGACCTTACAGATTAACTGACAATATGACAATGCTGGCTCCATGACATTACTGACTTACTGAACCATACTAGACGCATGTAACCTACCTAGATCTTATCATGCCTATTAGAACTAGTAGCTCTGTTAGCTCCCCCAAAAGATATCCCGAGATGCTCAGTGACAACGGTGATGTCATAGATCACTTAAAACCACAGGTGGTGCGCTGAAACCCTGCAGGCGTGGTCTATCCTGTGCATCGGACGAGGAACGAGGGTGAAAGCAGCGGCAGCAGCGAAAGCAGGAACCCACGGCATAGAGAAAAGGATAGAGGTAAGATTCAAACATCTTTACCTCAATCCATCGCAACGCTTGTCATAAATTTATTTTACTCTGTCATTGTAGTTACACAATTCCCATAAAGACAAGGCGTTCGCGACATGGTGGAACGATGCTGAGATGTATGAATCTATGCCTAAACTCGTGATATGGGTCAAAAATAGTCGATGTTGTTCTTTGAGCTTTCAGGGAATAGAAGAAAGTCTTATACCTATTTCAGATACGAGGAGCGCAACGGAGTTGTTGTTGTATTTGTTAACCCTTTGAACACCAACGACCACTAAAGTGGTCATGACATACACTGTCAAATCATTTTACTTTTGACAGATAAGGTTTAGATTCGTTTCTCACAAGTTGAGATGTTGGCCTGTATGCTACAATATGATGCGAAAGAGAAAGCGTTCAAAAGGTTAAATATTTATTTCAGGTACAAAATTAGGCGGATATATAGCGCGTATAAGCTAAGGAAGTATTAATTTTAATTAAGGCATTAAAAGGAAACAACAGGAAGCGGATTCGAATTTGACGGCGAATTGCGGATACGATTAGTCGATAAGCATTAGATTCGATCGATGAAGGGATCGGACGTTGTTTGACTCATTCGATTCATAATCATCGATACTCAAGAAAATTGCAGAAAAACAAGCGTGAAAATACTATTAATGTATATTTATTACGTAAAATGGATGTAATAGATTTAAGAAATTATTTATTTCAATAATTAAATATACAGAGGTATTACAGTACGAATTATATAAGTTACATAGTACTATTATTTACTCTGTGGTTATAATTACGAGGGTTTATGAGTGCGTTATCTGTGGGGCACTTGGTTGGTCAAACGTTGGTATTATTATTTCGTCAAAATCATTTAACACACCCTAAAACCATAAAATATATTTCTATATTCGTTTTAATTAATTTAACGATTAATTGACTTAAATAGTGACAAAATGTTCTGTGGTTAATAATATAAATTGTTATACTTAAATTTGTTTCCACGGATGTTAGAAGAATGTGAACTTTATTATTTCACGCTAAGGTTTATTTTACTACGACGCATTAAGATCACCGGAAACGATTAGGTTTGTTATGTTGGTGTTACAAGCCTACCGCTTATCGCCGCCCGCCGGTCAGGTCGGCCATTTTTCGTTAAACACAACTGTGAGGAATCATCAAATAGACGATTAAATTTTTTTGTGGGGTCGCTAGCTGCCACCTAGTCTACCTACTCTCCAAAAAGCCAGCGAGACGTCTGCCCGGTGTCATCTGAGGCGAAATCCAGTTTGTTTCACTGTAAGTACATGTTAAAAAAAAAAATAATATGTTAGCCTCTATACGTCCCACTGCTGGGCACAGGCCTCCTCTCATGCACGAGAGGGATCAGGCTATAGTCCCCACGCTGGCCCAAAGCGGGTTGGGAACTTCACATACACCTTTGAATTTCTCCGCGGATGTATGCAGGTTTCCTCACGATGTTTTCCTTCACCGTACCTATAGCGATTGGTAAATATCAAATTATATTTCGTACATAAGTTCCGAAAAACTCATTGGTACGAGCCGGGGTTTGAACCCGGGACCTTCGGATTGAAAGTCAGACGTCATTACCGTCAGGCTACCAACGCTCCAAGTACATGTTGTTTTATCTAAATCCTTTTAGCGTCTGTTCTCCAGCCTGTGATACTGTGATCCACGCATTTCTGCATGTAGGTACCATGCCGGTGCCTGACGCCTGAAGCGCCTTGCTCAGAATGTCCTTTCATCTTGGATATGAGAATTATTATTGTTACAAAACTCATTAGCACTTTAGGGAAAGCTTAATTTCATTTCTTTAATTTGGCCGCCATTGTTTGATAGTTTTATTTGTGAGATAAATTGAGTAAATTCTTACAACTACATTATTTATTTGTTTAGGAATTAAAACAGAAGATGCGTTTAACAGAATTAATTCTTGAATATTGCTTATTGAATAGCTAAAAGAGTGGTAAATAATATTCCTGACCATCAATACTATATTCATATAATGATATCAATGTTTAATAGAAATTAAATTCAATTGTGTACTCAAGCAAATGAAAGGTGAACGGTCCATTTGAGAATTTCAACTTTATTTTAGTAACTTCTTGGCCTAGATACTACATCAAACATTGAGATTTATTTGCATTGTCCGTCTAAAGTTTTACCAATTCTAGGGAACTGCTTTGCTATGTGTGAATAAAGATATGTTTGTGTTGATTTTTTACCCAACTGTTTAAACCCCTATTTACCCATGCTTGCATATATTTTCTTTGTGTGAATTTACAGCGGTTATATGTGAGAAGTGTCAGTGATATCAGCGCCTCATGCATGATCTGATGATATAGGATGTAAAATTAAAAGAATAATACTCATGAACAAAGTGAAACATAAAATATAACAAATGCAAACCAGATTAATTACACTTCATGTTTCATTAAGTGAAATACTTAGGTTAACATTTCTTGACTTTGTCGGAACACACATTGAAAGTATAAAATTTTTTTTTGATAGTTATCACACTTCAGTAGTGTATATACAAGATAGTAGTGAATCAAATAGCCTGCACACATACCTACTTGATTTGCCATATAGAGTCAGTGTTGATTCATAGTGACGACCATATAAGCTTATGACATAATAAAACAAATTACATATATTTATAAAATAAAAGGAATTTTAACAACTTTAATTCACAATGATTATAATGACTTTATTGATTAGATGGAAGGTTTCTTTAGTGATATCTACAACATAAAGACACTTTCAATCTATGATTGCAGAACTCCATTTGTTTGACACATGTGATTACACATATTTTATTAGTAATTAAACTTCTATAAATTTAATAGATTCTCATTTCATAATATTGGAAGGTACTGTTAGTGTTGAATTTTTTCTTAGAATAATCAAATCAAAATCATTTATTGAAAGCCAACACGGTCTACACATTACATAATAAGATACAATTAGATATGAATATGTCAACTTAAATTAACAATAATTAATACATTAATATTACATTTTAACCTTGGATGCACATTCCATTTTGGAACATTAAGTTCATTTTAAAGTAACAAACAGATTTGTTTACACACATAAACCAATGAACATACTTTCATCATTTTGTTGGACATAAATTATTACAAAACTTTGATTTCACTAAAGCGTTGACCAGCCAAGAGCTATCAGCCTGCGACCTCAACCAACTTATGTTGAACCCCTTAGACATAAGTAATTGTATTGAATGAAGATTTAAGTTATGCTGGACTTATTTAATGCTTACGGAATAATAAAAAATTAATACTACAATATATGAGACCTGCCTAAAAATATGTGCCTGCGACGCTATGCAATGAATAACCAACCACGCTTCGTCTCTTAAAACGTTTTCCATGGGACATTGTACATTGAGCGATGTACAATGTGGTGTTACTATTTGCTGTGTCTATTACAGGTCTGTCTCTGCGTTACTGATCAACATGGAAGAAGGCTTGAAGATAGCACTTAGATTTACTGCCGACCATTTAGAGCGTCTGTCAGTTAAGGCGAGGGAGATCCTTAACATTTTACCTGGTTCCCCTACAGATGAATTTATCCTCGAAATGGAAATCGTCGTCTCAAAGTTGGAGAGCAGCCTGAATAGAATAAGAGCTGAAATGAACAACTACTTTAGAATGAATAACCAGCCTGATGCCGACGAGATCTCAAGAGTTTCTGTCATACAGCTAGCAGTTGAAGAGGATCTATGTGAGCTGCAAGTGAGGATCAGAAGAGCTCGGACCACATCGAAGGAAGCTGCCATGCCAGTGTCAGGGAAGCTACCTAAGCTGAATTTACCGGAATATCACGGTGATATTCTAACTTGGCATCAGTTTTGGGATCAATTTGTCTCCTTAGTAGATAGTCGACGACTAAGTGACGTGGATAAGTTCATGTATCTCAATTCTGCGGTTAAGGGAGAAGCCAAGAAGCTTATTGAAGGTCTTGGAACTACCAACAAGAACTACGCTATCGCTGTTAACACTTTGAAAGAACGATATGGACGAGTGGAGTTAGTTAAGGATGCCCATTACTCTGCCCTGAACAAGATCAAGCCTGCCGACGGTTCTACGAGCAGTTGCCGAAACGTTTTGAACGAAATAGAAACCCATCTTAGAGTATTGAGCTCTTTAGGTGAAGATGATACTCACAGCTACCTTCGGTTCGTGATACTGGAAAAGTTCCCTGAGGAGATAGTCTACGAGCTGAAGAAAAGAGTTCAAAATGATTCGGTGCCGGAAATAAGAAAAGAGCTTGAGAAGCTAATATCCGCCAAGGAAGATGCCAGTCGATTTATTTCTCAAACAACCGCGAGTACTTCAGGCAACTACACTACAGAGACACTGTATGTCAGTGAAAGATTTAATAACCCTAGATTTAGAAGCGGAGGAAATAATTACAGATTTAAGAATAATAGTAACGGGCAGCGAAACAATTATGCTTCAACCTCAAGAGACCAGGGGCTGAAAAGAAAGTTTGGAAATAGTCAAGAAATAAATTCTTCAACGGAACCATCAAGAAAGAAGTTCAAAAGGTCATGCCTCTTCTGTGAAGCAGAACATAACTCCCAGGATTGTAACCAATACACGACGACAAGAATGAGAATGGATAGGCTTAAGGATCGTTGTTTTAGATGTATGAGAAAAGGACATCAGAGGCGAGTGTGCAGAAATACGAGACCTTGCACGCACTGTGGAGACGGATACCATCACTCACTTCTGTGCCCAAAGTTACTTCAAGAGAACTCGCAATCGAAGTCAACGGAAACGCAGAAGAACACGGCGAAGACATCTAGAAATGAGAAGGAAAATAACGGAGTCTCCGGGCCTACCATTCCTTTATGACTAGGACTCGTGAACGATGTGAGACCCACCGTTATGCAAACAGCCATCATAGAAGTAACTGCTGAAGGGAATAACAAAAGGCATAAAGGAAGGATACTGCTTGACGGAGGAAGTATGAGATCTTACATTACAAAGGACTTCGCAAGAAAATTCAACCTGGTAACTGTAGAAGATAGTCATCTTACTATATTCATTTTTGATACCAATACACCTCAAGAAGTGGAAAGTCCCAAAGTCAAGATCCAGATGGTGACACAAACTGGAGAAATTATTCTGATTAATGTCAACGTTGTTCCTGTGATTGCAAGGGGAGTACCGTACTTAGGACCTGACCCCAGATTATGGAATTCAGAATACAAGTTAGCTGATGATGGATCCCTCGGTGAACGAATAGACCTCTTAGTAGGTAACGACTACTATCTATCTCTTTTATTGCCCGAGATAATAGAAATAAAGAAGGATCTTTTCATGATTAACACGAAGTTTGGATGGACTTTCGGCGGAAAGGGAGAGATACAGACAGATAATAACTTGGAAGTCATCACCTATTGCCAGACTAACTTGGATATAGGAAGAAATAAACCTGATTTACCATTAGAAGGTGTAAACCTAAAAGAACTGTGGGATTTGGAAACAATTGGCATCGTTGACTCGCCGAAGGAGAGCAGAGAGGAAGAAGCTTTGCGTCACTTCAACGAGACAATCCGATTTGAACATGGCAGATATCAAGTCTCGTGGCCATGGGTAGAATATCCTCCAGACTTGGATCCTAACTTCGGTTTGGCATTAGGACGACTAGCGAGCTTGATTAAGCGCCTAGAAGCTGACACATTGACTTCGTACGACAAAATAATTAAGGAACAAAAGGAATTGGGAATGATAGAAGTCGTACCAGAGGAGGAAGTTGTCAGACCTAGTCATCCAGTTCACTACTTGCCACATCACTGTGTCAAACAGAAAAATAAGCCTCCGCGTATTGTTTACGACGCGTCGTCTAAAATCAACGACAATAAGAGCCTAAATCAGTGTCTTTACTGTGGTCCCTTAATGCTGGAAGAGTTAACAGAAATATTGTTGAAGTTTAGATCCTATAACGTAGGTATTAGCGCCGATGTAGAGAAAGCATTCTTACAAATAGGTTTACAGGACACAGATCGTGACGTAACAAGATTCCTTTGGATCAAGGATCTAGACAGACCAGTAGAAAAGGATAATTTGATACATATGAGGTTCTGTAGAGTCCCATTCGGTGTGGTCAGTAGCCCATTTCTACTGAACGCCACAATAAAATACCATCTATCTAAATCAAGCTTAGAGAGTATACAACGTGTTGCTCAGAACATCTACGTGGATAATGTAGTAACTGGTACAGATACTGTAGAAGAGGCAATAGACTTATATAGAAATGCAAAGCAAGAGTTTCGACAAATGTCAATGAACTTGAGGGAGTGGAGCTCCAACTCACGTGACTTCATAGAACAGGTTCCAGACAGCTGTCAAGATAGGATAGTTAAGGTACTCGGACTGGACTGGAACTTACAATCGGATACACTTCACTTGCGACTGAAGGACCGTGAGTACCCTAGTACAAAGAGAGGAGTTCTACAATGCATCGCGTCAGTGTACGACCCTTGTGGGTATGCAGCACCCTCTACACTATCAACGAAGATTTTTCTACAAGATCTGTGGAAACTTAAATTAAAGTGGGATAAGCCTCTAACTGGAGATGAGGCGAAGAGATGGATTGACGTACAGAAAGAACTTGAAAACTTAAAGGACACCTGTGTTCCCCGGTGCTATGTGGAGAACCTTCGGCAAAAGAGCTATTCCATCCATTGCTTCACAGATGCTTCGATTAAAGCATATGCAGCGGTTGTCTACATAGTGCAGGGCAACCAGAGAAGCTTTGTTATAGGAAAATCTAGATTGGTACCAATTAAAAATCAGGATGATCTGAAGATCCCGAAATTAGAGCTTATCGCATCGGTTATAGGTCATCGTTTAATCCAGTACGTTAAGAAGTCGCTACAAGGCGAAATAACTGAACAGGTCCTCTGGACGGACAGTCAAATTGTTATTGGTTTGTACTATTCATATAAACTCTTAACACCGTTCGTATCAAGAAGAATACAAGAAATTAAGAAAAACAAAGAACTGAAGGTACGATATGTCCCAACAGACTTGAACCCAGCGGACGGGGCTACCAGACCCGCACCACCCAAGGAGAAACTGGAGAAATGGTTGGCAGGACCCGAGTTCTTATCGAAAGACTCTGTAGAATGGCCTGTCAGTCCGTCAATTAACACTTCTCTTTTGGTTGGGGAGGGTCTGTCGAGTACTCCTATGGAAATAGAACTGAACGACAGAAATATGCAGGATGAAGCTGGTAGTTCAAGTACTGGTCCTGAAGAAACGACATATATAGACGACAGCTCAATAACTAAACCTAAAGAAGGAACGAACGAAGACATCGGAATCGTATATACCAAGGTACATGAGATCAAGGGAGTCCAAGCTAAGTACTTTCCCGAAGAACTGGCAGGAAAAGAGACTAGCTTAAAAATAAATCTTGGTCTTTTTATAGATGAAGATGGAATACTGAGAAGTAAAGGGCGATTCCAATACGCTAATTGGACGTACGACAAACGATATCCAATCTTACTACCTCCTAAGAGTTCATATACAGATAATATCATTATGAGGACTCATAGTGATAATTATCACGTCGGAGCCGCCCACACTCTTAGTATAATTCGTCAGAACTTCTGGATACCACAAGGGAAGAAACGAGTTCTTAATGTCATAAATAAATGTAGTCTATGTATCAAACAACGGGGAGGACCCTTTAAACTACCGCCTACACCGGCTTTACCCCCTGAAAGGGTCAACTACACAGAACCCTTTACTTTCACAGGGATAGATTATCTAGGCCCGATACTAGTTAAAACCCAAACAGGAACTGAGAAGAGATGGATTTGCCTATTTACCTGTCTTGCCGTGCGCGCCATACATCTGGAAGTCGTGAGAGATTTGACAGCGGATGAAGGACTTCTCGCCGTAAGAAGATTCATAGCTACCAGGAACGTACCCACAGTAATAACGTCTGACAACGCTACTAATTTTAAGTTAATATCCGAAGTCATGACACGACCTTATTGTATAGAAAGGAAGATTAAGTGGCGTTTCATACCTCAATTAGCACCATGGTTCGGAGGCTTCTACGAGAGACTTGTGGGCATGGTCAAGGTCTGCATGAGAACTACTCTTCAGAAACATCTTCTTACGTACAGTCAACTTAACACCGTAGTCCAGGAAATAGGAGCTGTAGTCAACACTCGACCGCTAACATATGTCGACGAAGATGTAGAACATATACTTAGACCTTCTGATTTCATCGCCATGGGAAGAACTATTATAACAGACACCGGGAGTGATGAATCCTTACCTCTAGAAACACAGACGAAGAGTGATCTAGTACAAAGCTGGAAGAAAGGTATCAGCATACTGGAAGAGTTTAAAAGAATGTTCATAGATCGGTACCTTTTAAGCCTGAGAGAGAGGTATTCACACTCTCCTAAACAACCTAGGTGCACCTCGAAGCTGGAGCCATCAGAGGGCCAAGTAGTACAAATCAAAGCAGATAACAAAAACAGACAAGACTGGAAAGTAGGGAAAATTATATCTCTTCAGAAGGGGAGCGACAATATGTGTCGTGTTGCCCGCGTTAAAGTAGGGAATAAAGTATACACGCGTTCTCTAGCACAATTATACCCATTAGAAGTAGAAGATGTTACAAGCGAGGAAGCTACCGCCACATCATTGAACAAAGAAGACTCAAGAGTTCTTGAAGATTCACAAAACTTAAATACCGACATAGAAGTCGATGAGTTGAGCGACATGCCTTTTAATGTGGAAGGGGATAAGGAAATTTTACATAATACTGAAAGTATTACTGAAGAGTGTACTCTAGAGAGAGTCAGCTCGCCTAATAATATGGAGACAGACGACAGACTAAACGCTGATGATGACACTGGCGCAACTCCTCGACCGCGACAGCGGGATGCCGCCGTCAAAGCCCGAGAGAAGATCCGGCTGTGGACGCAATCCTTGTCTTCTCTTCTGTCGGCCGTCGGGAGTGTCGCGAGTGCCGAGCACCGCGATGACGTTTAACATCTACTCACCGCTGGCAACCCTACCGGAGAGTAGCGTATCTATGGTATGTAGACCAGATCAGATCTATGGTAAGTAGAGCATATCGTCTATGGTCGATTTGTCGATGGCGATTAAATCAGATTGAGTCTATGGTAGATTAGTCTCGATGGTCAGCACCATTTCCGGCCACGTAGCGAATGGACAGTCAGACTTTGCCGCCGTGACGCGTGGAACAGTGAAGTGTGCTTGTGAAGTTATAGGAGCTGATTCTACGAAGCAGGAAACCACCTGGGCTGGTTTCCCTTAAGCTGAGTATTCTCCATCTGAGTATTCTCCATGTCTATAATTTACTTTGTTTTATATATATCATCTGAGTATTCTCCATGTCCATAACTTGCTTTGTTCTAGGTATATCATGACTATGTAATCCGAACTCGTAACGTAACTAATCCCTCTTGTCACTTGCTTCATGACCTGATACTAAAGACTTCCATGGTAAAGATAATGATTGTCCCTATAATCTAATTGTTCAGGTATCCTCCCCCGATGCTAGGAGGAGATGAGACAAATCATATCGGCAGCCCGTGCGGCGTTAATGCCTTGACATCGCCTGACGAGGCCAAATCTTATCGGCAGCCCGTGCGGCGTTAATGCCTTGACATCGCCTGACGAGGCCAAATCTTATCGGCAGCCCGTGCGGCGTTAATGCCTTGACATCGCCTGACGAGGCCAAATCTTATCGGCAGCCCGTGCGGCGTTAATGCCTTGACATCGCCTGACGAGGCCAAATCATATCGGCAGCCCGTGCGGCGTTAATGCCTCGACAGTCTAACGAAGGTGTATGATCTCCGTGACCTTACAGATTAACTGACAATATGACAATGCTGGCTCCATGACATTACTGACTTACTGAACCATACTAGACGCATGTAACCTACCTAGATCTTATCATGCCTATTAGAACTAGTAGCTCTGTTAGCTCCCCCAAAAGATATCCCGAGATGCTCAGTGACAACGGTGATGTCATAGATCACTTAAAACCACAGGTGGTGCGCTGAAACCCTGCAGGCGTGGTCTATCCTGTGCATCGGACGAGGAACGAGGGTGAAAGCAGCGGCAGCAGCGAAAGCAGGAACCCACGGCATAGAGAAAAGGATAGAGGTAAGATTCAAACATCTTTACCTCAATCCATCGCAACGCTTGTCATAAATTTATTTTACTCTGTCATTGTAGTTACACAATTCCCATAAAGACAAGGCGTTCGCGACAGCCTTATATACCGGTATTACGGGCCAAAACACACCTAGCGGAATTCCTCGCGGAATTAGCGGAAATTTGTCTATGGTAGCGGAAATTTGTCTATGGTAGCGGAAATTTGTCTATGGCTTCCATACAAAAAATCTGCTACCATAGACAAATTTCCGCTACTTCCGCGAGGAATTCCGCTAGCTGTGTTGTCACCCTACAGCGGCGTAAATCGGGCCCTAAAGACAAGGACGCTGCTATAAGCAAGACACGATTGGAGATTCCTACGATAAAAATTATCCTATGTCCTTCCCTCGGGCTTAAACTATCTTCATACCCAAATTTCCTTTATATCAGTTTAGCAGTTTAGGCGTGAAGAGGTAATAGACGAACAGATACATACACTTTCGCATATAAATCGAACGAGCGAGTTCTTACAAACAACTTATGGCCACTGGGACATTTCGATGGCTTTTTGATATTGAGAGCATTCGACAATAACTTGAGTAACGTTTTCTTGATCTTTATAGTTAGGGAGGCGAATAGGGGAATTTTCGGCAATACTCGAGCGTGGCAGTTTAAGATATGAGAGATACCTTAGACCTAATAGAACAATCTTGTAAAGTATTTAGCTCTATATGTAGTGACGCGCGCCTAGGATAGACGATCAGATTAGTAAAAAAAATGGATAGTCTGAAATACTCCAGCGCGTCAATTTAAGATATTGGGGGTTGATTTTAGTGTTTAAAGACTAAATTTAACTAATCTGACGATAAGTCCTTGACGCCGCCGAGTTATAGGGTCGCGAACTTGTAAAAAAAAAACGTTAAACCGGCATTCTCGAGCGCGATTTTTTTTTATTTTGTTTTGAAGAATATAATCTAAAACTTACTAAAAATACAAAATCTGCCGGTTTCCGCATGACCGGAAGTGTGGAGGAGCCATTTCGTCTTCCTAAGAACGCGTTACGGCATATAAGTCGCGAACGATACATTTTACAAAAAAAAGTTTAAATAAACAAAAAAGGTAATTTTATTTTACACAAAAAAGGTGTCTTTACATTTTTGTCCAAAGTTAAAACTTTTTGACTTGAAAGTTAAACCTTTTTCGGTCAGATTAAGAGAACCCACCAACATTTTTGTCAGATTAAAAAAAATATGCTTTCAGGATACCGAGATAAACCTCCCCTATGAAAATCTGACGCGCTCGAGTATTTCAAAAAAACTTTTTTTTTTGCATTTTCAAAAATTCATCGTAACTTATCGTCACGCCGAAATCGTCAGTTTTTTTAAAGGGAGCTTCCTTGGGGCCTACTTAACACCCCTTCCGAAAATCTGACGCGCTCGAGTAAATTTTTTTTTTTGAATTTTTGACTACTTTATATGCCTACCCCCACCACGCAAACCGGCAGATTAGTATACCGTTGTTATCAGAGGCACTCGGGGCATACGTAGTATGAATATCTGACGCGCTCGAGAATGCCCAAGTAACTGTTTTTTTTTAACATTTTTGAAAAACCGTACACGCCCAACCCACCGCTAAAATGGTTTTTGCCATACGAGCTTTTCTTTTCGAAATTATTTTATCTTTCGATTTTGATAGGTCTCGACGGCGCCGTTGAATTACGCCATTTAGCTACCTCGCCTCCCTAACTATTAAACGGGATTCTACTGTCCAATTTTTTGGACCCAATTTACCTTTTCTTTGGACCTAACCTTCCCTCAGTTCTCTAAGATTTATTACATCTGGAGAGATCTATATCAAAAACTGTCAGATTGAGAGCGGATACATAAAACTCTAGCTTTAGGGTCAAAACACACCTAGCGGATTCACAGCGCAATTAAGCCAATTCATAGACAAAATGCTTAAATTTATCTATGGTAGCGGAAATTTGTCTATGGTAGCTGATTTTTTGTATGGGAGCCAGACAAATTTCCGCTACCATAGACAAAATTGAGCATTTTGTCTATGAATTGGCTTAATTCCGCGAGGAATTCCGCTAGGTCTGTTTTGACCTTTATGGAGATAAAACTAGAGCTTTATTTTATTTATTCAAGAAGTTCAACAGCGTTTACATAAAATAACAGCATTTTCATTTATACAATACGTATAGCCAATAAATTTACGTGAGTTTTTGCCGTGCCACAGCACGGTAAACTTTATAGATTCATTGAATAGACCATTGGCTACAAACTTAAGCCGGTATTAGACATTGCAACCTGCAGGGCCCAATCTGTCAGGTTGGAAGGTGTAATTAAAGGTAGGGCCCGTAGGGAGCTGAAGGAGGGGAGGGAGAGGCAGGGTACACAACAGATTGGGCCCTGCAAATTGTAAGGTCTAATACCCGTTGCACACTAGTCTGGTTGTACTGATACTGATTTTATCAAATCATAGACAATTGTCTATGGATTTTGGAAAATTGTCTATGGAAATTGCCGTTTTGTATAGAGGCGATTGACAAATTTTCGCAACCATGGACAATTGTCTATAATTTAATGAATTATTCAGATCAAGTGTGTGGAGCGCCTGTTCAACAAAGCATATATCCACCAATAATATCGTTGCATATATCTCATATCTTCGGTAGAGAGTACCATTTTGTACCTTTTGGAGTTGAAACTCTAGGCCCATGGGGTCCCAGCGCACACAAGTTTTTTGCAGATATCGCAAAGCGTCTGGTTGATGTAACTGGTGACCGAAGAGCTGGCGGTTTCCTCTCACAGCGTATCAGCATTGCGATACAACGAGGAAATGCCGCCAGCATCCTTGGTACAATGCCGCAAGGGCCTAGTTTAGATTTGAGCTAGTTATTAATTTCGTTTAGTATTTGTACTGTAGTACCTCTGTATATTTAGTTATGTAAATAAATGTTCTTTCTCATATTCAATCTCGATGTCAAAGAGGAGTCAGCGCGTTATTTTACAACTTATTTTTGCACCTGAGGCGGTAACACCTCTGGAACTCTAGGTAACCATAGGCAACGGTAGCTGGTTACCATCAGACGGGTTGTATGCTGGTTTACCATCGCCGTGGTAAAAGTTAAAAACAATTAATTAGATGTAAAAAAAGACTTAAAAATTCCACTTTATTTATTCTTCTAGTACGACTAAAGTGCGTTATTCCAGACCCAAAAATACAATCATTATTTTGACAAACACGGGACTTAATCGCGTACACTTACTTTTGTTATCCTTAATTGCTAAATACAAAGTAGATATTCATCAATAAGTCGCACATAATTCAACACAAATGTATTTCAATACAATCTTAATTTTAAAAAACTATAAAATAAAACAAGGTTATATGAAACTAACTAGTCCCTCGAACTATGAACTCGCGATTTACTTGCAAACGAGTTGACCATTATAATAAGACCCATATTAATATCGCTTTTGCGTGTTCTAGCTCCATCCATAGTCCCTTTATCGATCCTGCTCAATTGAGTGCTCATATACGAACCGTACTACTCTACAACTCCAATAAATTTCATAAACTTCAGATTATTTTAATTCAAGTTATCGCGGAGTAAACAAAATCAAAAAGCCATCGAATTGCCGAGACGTTCCAGTAGCCAGGTGATAGTTGTCCGAAGTTGTCTGTAACTTCAATTCACTTACACTCCGCTCGTACTATAAATTTAGCTTTTCTTGCCGCGAGTTACTTTCTTCTGTTTTTCAGAGCTGCCTTTTTCTCTTGCTTGAGTTCGTGTATGTTTTTTCCTCTTGCGTTCAGAGGCTTTTTCTTTTACGTGAGTTTGTGTATGTTTAATTAAATCGATTTTTAGTGGAAATTGTTCACCACATTTTTCACAAATATATTTTTTCTGTTCCATACATTCATGTCTGTTTTTATGTTTATCGAAAAATCCTTTGTGCCTAAACCGTTTGTGACATGCATCACAACTGTATGGTTTCTCTCCGGTGTGGATTCTTTTATGTTCGACTAAATCACGTCGACACCTAAATCCCTTTTGACATTTCTCACAACTATATGGCGATAGTTTTGAGTGGACCCTTTTGTGCACTTTTAAATGACTTTTGTGGTAAAAACACAGATTGCATTGATCACATGTATGGGGTTTCACTCCAGTGTGAGTACTTTTATGCGTATTAAAATGATGTATGTGTCTAAATTGCTTGTTACATACTTCACACTTAAATGATTTTTCCATGTGAACTCTTTTATGTTGTGTTAAATTTCCTTTCCGTATAAAATGCTTATCACATTCGTCACATTTGTATTTCTTTTCGCCATTGTGCATTAGTTTATGCATCTTTAAAGAATTCTTACGGAAAAATTGCTTATTGCATATATCACAAGTGAATGATGCATCTCCAGTGTGAGTTCTTGTATGTAGAATTAAATATTGTTTAATAGCAAATTCCTTGTGACATTCTCCACATTTGTACGGGTTTTCACCTGTGTGAATTGGTGCATCTCCAGTGTGAGTTGTAGTATGTCGAGTTAAGGAACTTTTAAATGTAAATTTCTTGTCACATTCTCCGCATTTGTATGGTTTTTCACCAGTGTGAATTCTTGTATGATCAATTAAAGTACGTTTAGCGGCAAATGACTTGTGACAAACTTTACATTTGTACGGGTTTTCACCTGTGTGAATTGGTGCATCTCCAGTGTGAGTACTAGTATGTTGAGTTAAAGAATTTTTAAAAGCAAATTTCTTGTGGCATTCTCTACATTTGTACGGTTTTTCACCAGTGTGAAGATTTGTATGATCAATTAAAGTACGTTTAGCAGAAAATGCTTTGTGACAAACTTCACATTTGTACGGTTTTTCACCAGTGTGTATTCTTATATGAACAGTTAAATTATTTTGAAACTTAAATTGCCTGTTACATACTCTACAACAAAATTTTTCTCTAGTGTGTATTCTCAAATGATTTTTGATAGAAGACATCCGACTAAATTGCTTTCCACAAATTTTACAGCTATGTACTTTCAAACGGTAGTTACTTTCGAACTGCTTATCACATATTCCAAAACGATATAGTTTTTCACGGATGTGAATCTTTTTATGTTTATTTAAAGACCTTTTTTCCGTAAAACTCTTGCTGCATTCTAGGCATCTGTAAGGTTTCTGTCCAGTATGAATAATTTCGTGATTTTTTAAATCGTATTTAAAAACAAATGATTTTTTACATTTAGTACATGGGTGAGGTTTCTGTGCAGTATGAAGCCATTTATGTCGCCATAAACTTTGTTTATTAGCTAACTTTTTGTTGCAAATATTGCAGATATAGTTCACATTTTCATGTGATTTGATATGTTTGATTAAAACTGACTTTGAATCAAACTTCATATTACACATGTCGCAAGCATAGTTTTCACCTCTGTCGTAAACATGGGTACGTACATGATCAGCAAAAATAATTTTACTTGAGAACTTTTTAAAACAAATTTCGCAAGAATACGGTACAGACATCTTGATTGTCTGAACATCGTGTTCCTGTATGTGCCTTATTAAGCAAGACTTGTCTCCGAAATGCGCTCCGCAAGTATCACACGTGTAGGCTTGTTCCTCGACGCGATCCGCGATGTTGTTTCCTGGCATATCGTCATCACTGCGTAGGCGCTCGAGCCTAACGGAGCAAGCCAGCGCGAGCTGTCTGGCGCCAGCTGCACCAACCGAAGGTACTGGATAAAAAACGAAAACTTTATCACGACTCATTCAGGAAAATGTAACCTCTGTATATATTTATTGTTGTTTGAGGTGTGTAATCGGGAGTAGCCTAATATAATAATATAAAGTGGATACTCTGCCTACATCCTATTCAATCATAGTTATCGTTTTCCTTTATAAGTGTTTATGGTTTATCCATTTGGTAAATTGGTAGTAAAGGAAACAAGACTACCCAGTACCGGCGGTAATAATACAGTGAGTATTTTATTCAAGAGCGGATAAAACGGATGAGAATATATTTAGAAAGAATATACTATCATTTATTGCAAACCATGGTAACATTCCATTCTTACAGTAGTTAGTGAGATCACATGGCACCCTGTTAGGGTATGGCAATTTCCCTTATAACTTAGTCCCAATGACTGACCTGGCTCCGATAAATCCTCGTCACTGAAGTCATCTCCCAATCCCATGTCCAACTTCACGAGCGGGTCTTCATCTGAAAAATTATGAGTGTAGGAAACTTTTGAATAAAATAAAACTTCCAAGTGTGTGTCAAACTACGCATAATGGAGGATACTATACAAGCCGATTTTTTTATCGTGAATCAAGACAGTCAAACCTGAATCTACTCATGATTTCGAACAACTTTTACTATGGAGTCAACTTTGTAAACACAAAAAAAACTGTTCAATGTAATAAGAAAAATACAATAAAAAATAACAAGGTGTATAACCAGCGCTTGGTCCCACCGCGAGCTAGTAAGCTAGGAGCTATCGACTATAAACACGACCAAAAGATAAGCACTCCCGTGTAAATAAAAGAGACACGGCGATATTCATAGTTACTCGCGCAGCGGTGAGGTATAAATATCGCCGTGTCTCTTTTATTTACACGGGAGTGCTTATCTTTTGTTCGTGTTTATAGCCGATAGCTCATAGCTTACTAGCTCGCGGTGGGACCAGTGCCTAACCGCGCCGGGGATAAATAAAAAACCGACCAAGTGCGTGTCGGACCACGCATCATCGGGTTTCGTAGCCTCAGCGGAATAAGAAAAAATAATTATCACAAGGTTGTATCTGCATATGAGAGATTATTTTGGAGATAACTCGAAAACCCTTTAACCTTTACTGTTCCAAATACAATTTATATTGAAAGAATGTGCAAAGAATGATGTACCTATCTTCTCAAATCTCAACTGATAATATTCAAAATAATTTTCGTTTCTTGAAAGTATGCATTAAGCCAGTGGTACATTAAGAGACAAATATCCCGAGACACTTGTCTGTCGGCGACCTGTCAGGCAAAGAATTTCGCTTTACAGATCTGGCGACATCGCGACTCGTGTCGGTAGCAACTAGCAACGTTAGGCGAAGTCGCACGACTTCGTGAAACTTCGCCTGACATGAGTGTAGTCCGGCAACGCCGCACCACTTCACTCAACGTCGCTAGCGACACATATCGCTGGATATTTGTCGCCTAGTATATCCTTGGCTTTAAGATACCTATTCTTGAATAAATGTATAATTTTTGGACTTTCGTATCATAAGGGTGAGGGCGGCTCATGTGTCCCCAACAATTTTTTGACTTTTCGTTTAATTATTTCTGATAATATTTACTTAAGCCTTGGACAAACAGGCCGGCGGGACGCAGCGCCGCGGTCGCGCCGCGCGACCGCGGCGTCCTTAAATACATGCTAACAGGTTAGCGACGTCAAACAGACTGCGTCCCGCCGGCATCGCGCCCCGCTTCTGTCCCGCCCCGCGCCGCGCGGCCCCGCGCGTCCACTCGGCGCGGGCGCAGCGCTGCGCAAGCGGACGCGGCGGGACGCGGCGGCACGCTACCCCGCGCCCCGCGCCCCGCGCACCGTCACAATCGTACGGGACGCGCGTCCGCGCCGCGTTCACGCGCGTCCGCGCCGCGTCCGCGCGCGCCTTGAGGGCGCGAGGCCGGCGCGATCCGCGCGCGCCCTGTTTGAACAGTCATCGCGTCGGCGTCACGCGCTGCGGACGTCGCGCTGCGCCCCGCCGGCTGTTAGCCCAAGCCTTTAGTCAAAAAATGTTAAATAAGCATCTAAGATATTTCCGAACACCAACTAACTTTGAACTATCTGTCAGTGGTTGTAGGTGAATATTTTTCTTAGGCAAGCCGGTGCTGAATTTGGTTTAAAATTTCTTCATTAGCTCTAGAAAAACTGCTCAGAAGTCAGGTGCCTGAAACTTAGACAATCCGACGGGAATCGTGTTCTATGGACTCGCCGCCACTGCTATCTGTACAATCTGGGCTATAACATTTATAGTTTCTTTGACTTACCAGTCTCATCTTCACTGACCCCTTCCAGCTTGTCTATGGGTTCTTCGTCTGAAGCAAAAGTAATATTATAAACAGAAGAAAATCGGAAGCACCAGAAGAAATAATAGTACAGTCCGTGAGCTCTCAAAAGAACCTTCGAGTTTTAGAAAGAGACGTCGGGTATCAATCAACAGTGACACATGAAAAAGCAGAAGAGCAATATTACCTTCGCGTGTCATCGCCGATTCCCGAAGGTTCTTCTTAAAGCTCACGGACTGTAGCTGTATGTACGAGTATGTGATCGTGTACACGACTAACTTTCATGACTAATTTGAATTTTCCGTTTGACGAAATATATGTACCTATTCAAATATTATATTGCTTTCATTATATTGATGTATAAAAAGAACGAAACTCGAAATGAACAAATATATAGAAAATAAATATGATTTTACAAGCATAAAGGGACAAATATTATATTTTTACCCAATAATGGTGTATCGATGCCAAAAGGAAGGGTTATGATTTTAGCAGTATATGTATGTATATTTGTATTTCTGTATGTTCCTCCATAGTGCCTTAATTTTCATCCGATTTTGTTGACTGAGGTGTCAGATTCGTTATTATGGCCCGGGTAATGTATGCAAATTTTTCACCAACATCAACATGTTTTTTGCTATAGTTGAATTACAGTTTTTTTAAACTCTTTCCCAGTTCTTTTTATGGAAGTGCTCTGTATTGGTGAGCTCTAAATATTGTAATGGGTACTTACATAATGCATCAAATACCGAGTCTTTGTCAACATCTTCACCCATCTCAGACTTAACTTTTGATTCTGCATCTAAAACATAAACAATACATTAAATTTTATCACCACCGATGTCATGAGAGAAGTTAGGTGTTAGGGTCAAATAGAGGTAAACCATTTTAAAAGTGTGTTATTTATCCTCCTGCGGCCCAGCCATACAAATAAAAAATCGAAAACTTGCCACTGAAATTTAAACCAGGAACATAAAGACACAGAGTCGATTTTATTTTGTTTCAAAATCGAACGCTACAAAACAAATGCAACTCTATGGAAATAGAATGGATGATTCAAATTTCATCGAAGACAATAAGTACTACAAGTAGGACCTTGGGCCTTACGAGGTTATAGTTGTAAATTACTTTTAAATTATGCTATGTTACATCTGTTCCAACTTTCTTGCATACTTCTGTATTGTTTATTCCATTTTAGGTGGGCCAACACCTGACGCACCGCCTCGCGATGAAACTGCCGCGCGAGGCAGCTCGGCTAGTGTGGCCGTGCCTCGCCCAAGCAAAACGCACGCGCGGCCGCCATACCTCGGGTAATTTCCTCACGAGGCGGTGCCTCGGGTTAGGAACCGCCTATTGATGACTTTTAAGGCCTATGCAAGTATGCACATCCAGATGACTTTGCAATTTTTTGTTTCCCAAACGACAATTAAACTTATTAAGTAATAATACAACATAAATTTCAAAGTTTTAAGTTGATCTGACACGTCACGGAATGTCTGGTAAGGTAGTAGCGTTAGTAGCTCAGCGATTTACTGTTTAGTGAGCCAACCCAAAAACCTACATAGCCTAGTTTAGTCTGTCAAGGTAATATGACAGTTGTTTTAGTAAAACTGCTGTCATGCCCAATTTTGAAAAAAACACTACGAAGATGATAAGCATTGAATTAATTTCAAGAACTGTATCATAAATTTTAAAGCCTTATAAATAGTTACCTTCATCAAGCAGATCTCCTTGCAGCCGCACCTGCAGTTCCACCTGGCTGCACTGCACTTGCAGCTTGAAGTCGCTCGCATCTCGCAGGCGGCCAACACACACCAGACAGATGCCATGCGCGTCATCATTGTCAAGGTTTAACTGTAACAAAATTTTGTTTTTTGTTGACCTCAAGGATTTTCAACAGATGTTTATCCGCAACAACAACACCTGTCTAAGAGGTCATCACTTATAGCTAGATAAGGATAGTTCTCACAGTAACCCATACAAACATTCTCTGAGCAACCAAATGGTGAGGGTTTGGAACAAACTCCCAAGACGTGGTTTCGTCACAGAATGTGAACAAGTTTAAGAATAAATTAGACAAACATACAAATATTTGTTAACAATAACTGTCATAATGATTACTAGATACAGGCAATATCAGTTGTCATAACTGCCTGCCTGCTTAGTAAATAATAAATAATAAAATTAGTAAAAGACAGTAACAAATAAGAAAGCTTATAGTCATGGGTGGGTGCAGTTCCTGATATCAAAAATGGGCTATTTGACTACATACCTATATGTATATGATGTTTTACATTAATAATTAAAAATAAATAAATTAATATTAACATAACATAACATAAATATTCTTTATTGCACACCTTAAATTAAAGAAACAGAGTATACACAAGTTACAAACAGAAAAGTAGAGGTAAAACAATTGGCGGTCTTATCGCTAAAAAGCGATCTCTTCCAGACAACCTTAGGGAAGCGGAAACCTTTGTAAATTAACAAATAAGTAGGTGTTGCAAAAGCAAATGCAAATCAACATTAATACACTTACACATATAAAAGAAATAAAAATCCAATAAACTTACATAGTCCATACGTACATACATATATATTATATATACCTACACAATAAAATAAGAAAAAATAACTAGGGCCAAAAACACTACAGGCCACAGGTTGCAAAATCGGTTATTGGAATTGCAGGATAAACACATTATGGGAGAGACAAATAATGTTCCTTTAATATAATAGGACAAGCTTACACAAATCAATCGGACAAAGTCCCACAGTAAGCTCAATAAGGCTTTTGTGGGTACTAGGCAACGATATATATAATTGATAGATATAGATAAAGACAATACATAGAAAACATCTATAACTCAGGAACAAATAATAAATAAATTAAATAAAAGAAGGAGGAACAAATATCCGTGATAAACACACAAATAAACGCCCTGACCAGGATTGGAACCCGGGACCTCCTGCTTCATAGGCAGGGTCACTACCAACTAGGCTAGGAGGCCGTTAATCTTATAATTATTTATTGTTTATGAAAATAAAGTATAACTACAAAAAGACTAAATGTTACTTATATTAATCAATGAAACTAGCAGTCAGTGAATAAAGGCTATTTGTATTTGTACCGACATAAATTAAGCACTACATGTGGCTTTCCTCACTTGTGTTTAGTCACTACGTGCAACATGTTTCAGAGAGCTTAGGTTAATAGTGATAATATGTCTCACGAAAGTTTAAATTCAATAATGTAAGCACTTATGAAATCAGTGTAACAAAATTACATAGCATCATCCAACTCTTATCGGGCTTTCAATGATTTTTAAACAATATGATCACATGGGCTACGGTAACTGCTTACCATCAGGCGGGCCGCATGCTTGTTTGCTGCCGTCGTAGTACAAAAAAAAACATAGCACACAATATACAATGTCTTACTAAGTAGAATTAGTTTTGACAAAGTTGTAATGAATATGAATAAAAAAGTATCATTGCTTAGGTTATGAAAAGAAAATCGACGATTTAACATTGATTATTCTACGATACCGGCAATTCTAACCTATAATTAATAATATCAATGTATATTTACATGTACATCGAAGCAGCCTTTGAGCATATCATAATATATCTCAGTTTTTCCGAGATGCGTGTACGGCGTCGTCAGGTCCTTGTCCGGAGCAGCGCGCAGGCAGCAGCGACACGAATGCATCACATCCATCATGACAACAACAGTACATTAATTGTAGAATTTTGTTAATTATTTTATTCACAGTTTTTATTATCATTATCTGCAGGCATAGATCTGCAGTGCATGCAGGTTATCGGCTGTCACTGACACTGACATAACCTATAACTGACGGTAGAGATTTTTTTTTTAAATAATTGTGACTAGAGCCCGACTTGCGGCCATCTTGTCGAGCAAGGTGGTTTGGTTTCGGGAAAAACTTCTTATTTTATGTTCATTTTCGTGATTCAATGTGTAATATATAGCTTATTCTGCAGTGATTTAACGAACTAGTGAGCAACTAATGAAGAATTAGTCTCGAAACATGTGTAACCCCTGTTTGAGTTAGATATCCGTTAGTCCACGTGCTGTTTGTAGGGAGTAGCTATCTCCTTATAAAAATCCTAAAAGCGGTATTACACATTGCAACCTGCAGGGCCCAATCTGTTGTGTACCCTGCCTCTTCCTACCCCTCCTTCAGCTCCCTACGGGCCCTACCTTCAATTACACCTTCCAACCTGACAGATTGGGCCCTGCAGGGTCGCGTTTTATAAAGTTACAATTTACAATTTCGCTGTTTGCCTCTCTTTCTATCCAATATGTGTGCTAGAAAGATAGGCAAGAAGCGAAATTGTAAATTGTAACTTTATAAAACGCGACCCAGGTTGCAATGTGTAATACCGCTTTAACCTCACCGTACAACGTCCAGCTCTTGGAGCGACTTCGACATTGGCAAAATTGTCCCAATATTGTGGACAGAATGCCATATCACAGAGTAAAAGCGGTATTACACATTGCAACCTGCAGGGCCCAATCCGTTGTGTACCCTGCCTCTTCCTACCCCTCCCTCAGCTCCCTACGGGCCCTACCTTCAATTACACCTTCCAACCTGACAGATTGGGCCCTGCAGGTTGCAATGTGTAATACCGCTTTAAATAATAGTATAACAGAGAGACCTCTGTAATGTCACGTAACGTCACGAAGCATGTTGTCCCTTCTTAACGCATGACAAGTTCTTTTTCGCACTTATGCAAACGTATTGGATACGTCGTGTCAAACTCAAATTTTTTGACATTGTTACTTTGAGTTGTACCCCCCTGGCCATATTTTAAAAATTGAATTGACTAGAGCCCGCACACGTGTACCCCCGTATGGGATAGATATATAGATGCCCATAATCACCTCTACAGCATAAAACAGAACAATTTACCAATCTTTTCCTTAGCTGACACAACTTTCTAGGAAAACTAACAGCTTTTCTCGTAGCAATCACAGAAATTCTTGAAGAAATCGCGCATTATATCTGTTTGTTACCCTCCACTGCTAGAAGTAACGCGTGGAGGGTAATAGAAACTATGACAAGGACCAACGATAATGGCACCTCTCTGCCGTATCTATTGAAAGTGTAATAAGACCATCCCGTTCTATCTTGGTAAAAGCGGTATTACACATTGCAACCTGCAGGGCCCAATCTGTTGTGTACCCTGCCTCTCCCTTCCCCTCCTTCAGCTCCCTACGGGCCCTACCTTCGATTACACCTTCCAACCTGACAGATTGGGCCCTGCAGGTTGCAATGTGTAATACCGCTTTTAGTTCCGTCACGTTCCGTGTCAGATCTATGGGTGGTATATCTATGGCTCGCGGCCATCTTGCGGCTATAGTCGGTATTACACATTGCAACCTGCAGGGCCCAATCTGTCAGGTTGGAAGGTGTAATCGAAGGTAGGGCCCGTAGGGAGCTGAAGGAGGGGAGGAAGAGGCAGGGTACACAACAGATTGGGCCCTGCAGGTTGCAATGTGTAATACCGCTTTATCTAATGTAATGTACGGCCATAATAAGACTCGACCGTTCATAGCCGGTTCGATGTGTTCACTTGTACACGACACAGACAGACGGTATTGCGCACAACAAATGCTGATGCTAAATGTTTTTTATTTTGTCATTAGGTTTTCCCTGCGAATTCATCAGCGTGCAACATGAGGATTCGACTTTGAAGAAGAAGAAGTATTAACATTCGTCATATGATAAAACGCCTTATATACCGGTATTACGGGCCAAAACACACCTAGCGGAATTCCTCGCGGAATTAGCGGAAATTTGTCTATGGTAGCGGAAATTTGTCTATGGTAGCGGAAATTTGTCTATGGCTTCCATACAAAAAATCTGCTACCATAGACAAATTTCCGCTACTTCCGCGAGGAATTCCGCTAGCTGTGTTGTCACCCTACAGCGGCGTAAATCGGGCCCTAAAGACAAGGACGCTGCTATAAGCAAGACACGATTGGAGATTCCTACGATAAAAATTATCCTATGTCCTTCCCTCGGGCTTAAACTATCTTCATACCCAAATTTCCTTTATATCAGTTTAGCAGTTTAGGCGTGAAGAGGTAATAGACGAACAGATACATACACTTTCGCATATAAATCGAACGAGCGAGTTCTTACAAACAACTTATGGCCACTGGGACATTTCGATGGCTTTTTGATATTGAGAGCATTCGACAATAACTTGAGTAACGTTTTCTTGATCTTTATAGTTAGGGAGGCGAATAGGGGAATTTTCGGCAATACTCGAGCGTGGCAGTTTAAGATATGAGAGATACCTTAGACCTAATAGAACAATCTTGTAAAGTATTTAGCTCTATATGTAGTGACGCGCGCCTAGGATAGACGATCAGATTAGTAAAAAAAATGGATAGTCTGAAATACTCCAGCGCGTCAATTTAAGATATTGGGGGTTGATTTTAGTGTTTAAAGACTAAATTTAACTAATCTGACGATAAGTCCTTGACGCCGCCGAGTTATAGGGTCGCGAACTTGTAAAAAAAAAACGTTAAACCGGCATTCTCGAGCGCGATTTTTTTTTATTTTGTTTTGAAGAATATAATCTAAAACTTACTAAAAATACAAAATCTGCCGGTTTCCGCATGACCGGAAGTGTGGAGGAGCCATTTCGTCTTCCTAAGAACGCGTTACGGCATATAAGTCGCGAACGATACATTTTACAAAAAAAAGTTTAAATAAACAAAAAAGGTAATTTTATTTTACACAAAAAAGGTGTCTTTACATTTTTGTCCAAAGTTAAAACTTTTTGACTTGAAAGTTAAACCTTTTTCGGTCAGATTAAGAGAACCCACCAACATTTTTGTCAGATTAAAAAAAATATGCTTTCAGGATACCGAGATAAACCTCCCCTATGAAAATCTGACGCGCTCGAGTATTTCAAAAAAACTTTTTTTTTTGCATTTTCAAAAATTCATCGTAACTTATCGTCACGCCGAAATCGTCAGTTTTTTTAAAGGGAGCTTCCTTGGGGCCTACTTAACACCCCTTCCGAAAATCTGACGCGCTCGAGTAAATTTTTTTTTTTGAATTTTTGACTACTTTATATGCCTACCCCCACCACGCAAACCGGCAGATTAGTATACCGTTGTTATCAGAGGCACTCGGGGCATACGTAGTATGAATATCTGACGCGCTCGAGAATGCCCAAGTAACTGTTTTTTTTAACATTTTTGAAAAACCGTACACGCCCAACCCACCGCTAAAATGGTTTTTGCCATACGAGCTTTTCTTTTCGAAATTATTTTATCTTTCGATTTTGATAGGTCTCGACGGCGCCGTTGAATTACGCCATTTAGCTACCTCGCCTCCCTAACTATTAAACGGGATTCTACTGTCCAATTTTTTGGACCCAATTTACCTTTTCTTTGGACCTAACCTTCCCTCAGTTCTCTAAGATTTATTACATCTGGAGAGATCTATATCAAAAACTGTCAGATTGAGAGCGGATACATAAAACTCTAGCTTTAGGGTCAAAACACACCTAGCGGATTCACAGCGCAATTAAGCCAATTCATAGACAAAATGCTTAAATTTATCTATGGTAGCGGAAATTTGTCTATGGTAGCTGATTTTTTGTATGGGTCGCCACACACCTAGCGGTTTTCCTCGCGGAATTACCGGAAGTAGCGGAAATTTGTCTATGGTAGCAGATTTTTTGTATGGAAGCCATAGACAAATTTCCGCTACCATAGACAAATTAAGCATTTTGTCTCTGAATTTCCGCTACTTCCGGTAATTCCGCGAGGAAAACCGCTAGGTATGTGGTGACCCTATGGGAGCCAGACAAATTTCCGCTACCATAGACAAAATTGAGCATTTTGTCTATGAATTGGCTTAATTCCGCGAGGAATTCCGCTAGGTCTGTTTTGACCTTTATGGAGATAAAACTAGAGCTTTATTTTATTTATTCAAGAAGTTCAACAGCGTTTACATAAAATAACAGCATTTTCATTTATACAATACGTATAGCCAATAAATTTACGTGAGTTTTTGCCGTGCCACAGCACGGTAAACTTTATAGATTCATTGAATAGACCATTGGCTACAAACTTAAGCCGGTATTAGACATTGCAACCTGCAGGGCCCAATCTGTCAGGTTGGAAGGTGTAATTAAAGGTAGGGCCCGTAGGGAGCTGAAGGAGGGGAGGGAGAGGCAGGGTACACAACAGATTGGGCCCTGCAAATTGTAAGGTCTAATACCCGTTGCACACTAGTCTGGTTGTACTGATACTGATTTCATCAAATCATAGACAATTGTCTATGGATTTTGGAAAATTGTCTATGGAAATAGCCGTTTTGTATAGAGGCGATAGACAAATTTTCGCAACCATGGACAATTGTCTATAATTTAATGAATTATTCAGATCAAGTGTGTGGAGCGCCTGTTCAACAAAGAGCATATATCCACCGATAATATCGTTGCATATATCTCATATCTTCGGTAGAGAGTACCATTTTGTACCTTTTGGAGTTGAAACTCTAGGTCCATGGGGTCCCAGCGCACACAAGTTTTTTGCAGATATCGCAAAGCGTCTGGTTGATGTAACTGGTGACCGAAGAGCTGGCGGTTTCCTCTCACAGCGTATCAGCATTGCGATACAACGAGGAAATGCCGCCAGCATCCTTGGTACAATGCCGCAAGGGCCTAGTTTAGATTTGAGCTAGTTATTAATTTAGTTTAGTATTTGTACTGTAGTACCTCTGTATATTTAGTTATGTAAATAAATGTTCTTTCTCATATTCAATCTCGATGTCAAAGAGGAGTCAGCGCGTTATTTTACAACTTATTTTTGCACCTGAGGAGGTAACACCTCTGGAATTCTAAATAACCATAGGCAACGGTAGCTGGTTACCATCAGACGGGTTGTATGCTGGTTTACCATCGCCGTGGTAAAAGGTAAAAACAATTAATTAGATGTAAAAAAAAGACTTAAAAATTCCACTTTATTTATTCTTCTGGTACGACTAAAGTGCGTTATTCCAGACCCAAAAATACAATCATTATTTTGACAAACACGGGACTTAATCGCGTACACTTACTTTTGTTATCCTTAATTGCTAAATACAAAGTAGATATTCATCAATAAGTCGCACATAATTCAACACAAATGTATTTCAATACAATCTTAATTTTAAAAAACAATAAAATAAAACAAGGTTATATGAAACTAACTAGACCCCCGAACTGTGAACTCGCGATTTACTTGCAAACGAGTTGACCATTATAATAAGACCCATATTAATATCGCTTTTGCGTGTTCTAGCTCCATCCATAGTCCCTTTATCGATCCTGCTCAATTGAGTGCTCATATACGAACCGTACTACTCTACAACTCCAATAAATTTCATAAACTTCAGATTATTTTAATTCAAGTTATCGCGGAGTAAACCCTCAAAATCAAAAAGCCATCGAATTGCCGAGACGTTCCAGTAGCCAGGTGATAGTTGTCCGAAGTTGTCTGTAACTTCAATTCACTTACACTCCGCTCGTACTATAAATTTAGCTTTTCTTGCCGCGAGTTACTTTCTTCTGTTTTTCAGAGCTGCCTTTTTCTCTTGCTTGAGTTCGTGTATGTTTATTCCTCTTGCGTTCAGAGGCTTTTTCTTTTACGTGAGTTTGTGTATGTTTAATTAAATCGATTTTTAGTGGAAATTGTTCACCACATTTTTCACAAATATATTTTTTCTGTTCCATACATTCATGTCTGTTTTTATGTTTATCGAAAAATCCTTTGTGCCTAAACCGTTTGTGACATGCATCACAACTGTATGGTTTCTCTCCGGTGTGGATTCTTTTATGTTCGACTAAATCACGTCGACATCTAAATCCCTTTTGACATTTCTCACAACTATATGGCGATAGTTTTGAGTGGACCCTTTTGTGCACTTTTAATTGACTTTTGTGGTAAAAACACAGATTGCATTGATCACATGTATGGGGTTTCACTCCAGTGTGAGTACTTTTATGCGTATTAAAATGATGTATGTGTCTAAATTGCTTGTTACATACTTCACACTTAAATGATTTTTCCATGTGAACTCTTTTATGTTGTGTTAAATTTCCTTTCCGTATAAAATGCTTATCACATTCGTCACATTTGTATTTCTTTTCGCCATTGTGCATTAGTTTATGCATCTTTAAAGAATTCTTACGGAAAAATTGCTTATTGCATATATCACAAGTGAATGATGCATCTCCAGTGTGAGTTCTTGTATGTAGAATTAAATATTGTTTAATAGCAAATTCCTTGTGACATTCTCCACATTTGTACGGGTTTTCACCTGTGTGAATTGGTGCATCTCCAGTGTGAGTTGTAGTATGTCGAGTTAAGGAACTTTTAAATGTAAATTTCATGTCACATTCTCCGCATTTGTATGGTTTTTCACCAGTGTGAATTCTTGTATGATCAATTAAAGTACGTTTAGCGGCAAATGACTTGTGACAAACTTTACATTTGTACGGGTTTTCACCTGTGTGAATTGGTGCATCTCCAGTGTGAGTACTAGTATGTTGAGTTAAAGAATTTTTAAAAGCAAATTTCTTGTGGCATTCTCTACATTTGTACGGTTTTTCACCAGTGTGAAGATTTGTATGATCAATTAAAGTACGTTTAGCAGAAAATGCTTTGTGACAAACTTCACATTTGTACGGTTTTTCACCAGTGTGTATTCTTATATGAACAGTTAAATTATTTTGAAACTTAAATTGCCTGTTACATACTCTACAACAAAATTTTTCTCTAGTGTGTATTCTCAAATGATTTTTGATAGAAGACATCCGACTAAATTGCTTTCCACAAATTTTACAGCTATGTACTTTCAAACGGTAGTTACTTTCGAACTGCTTATCACATATTCCAAAACGATATAGTTTTTCACGGATGTGAATCTTTTTATGTTTATTTAAAGACCTTTTTTCCGTAAAACTCTTGCTGCATTCTAGGCATCTGTAAGGTTTCTGTCCAGTATGAATAATTTCGTGATTTTTTAAATCGTATTTAAAAACAAATGATTTTTTACATTTAGTACATGGGTGAGGTTTCTGTGCAGTATGAAGCCATTTATGTCGCCATAAACTTTGTTTATTAGCTAACTTTTTGTTGCAAATATTGCAGATATAGTTCACATTTTCATGTGATTTGATATGTTTGATTAAAATTGATTTTGATTCAAACTTCATATTACACATGTCGCAAGCATAGTTTTCACCTCTGTCGTAAACATGGGTACGTACATGATCAGCAAAAATAATTTTACTTAAGAACTTTTTAAAACAAATTTCGCAAGAATACGGTACACATATCTTGACTGTCTGAACATCGTGTTCCTGTATGTGCCTTATTAAGCAAGACTTGTCTCCGAAATGCGCTCCGCAAGTATCACACGTGTAGGCTTGTTCCTCGACGCGATCCGCGATGTTGTTTCCTGGCATATCGTCATCACTGCGTAGGCGCTCGAGCCTAACGGAGCAAGCCAGCGCGAGCTGTCTGGCGCCGGCTGCACCAACCGAAGGTACTGGATAAAAAACGAAAACTTTATCACGACTCATTCAGGAAAATGTAACCTCTGTATATATTTATTGTTGTTTGAGGTGTGTAATCGGGAGTAGCCTAATATAGTAATATAAAGTGGATACTCTGCCTACATCCTATTCAATCATAGTTATCGTTTTCCTTTATAAGTGTTTATGGTTTATCCATTTGGTAAATTGGTAGTAAAGGAAACAAGACTACCCAGTACCGGCGGTAATAATACAGTGAGTATTTTATTCAAGAGCGGATAAAACGGATGAGAATATAATTAGAAAGAATAGAATATCATTTATTGCAAACCATGGTAACATTCCATTCTTACAGTAGTTAGTGAGATCACATGGCACCCTGTTAGGGTATGGCAATGCCCTTATAACTTAGTCCCAATGACTGACCTGGCTCCGATAAATCCTCGTCACTGAAGTCATCTCCCAATCCCATGTCCAACTTCACGAGCGGGTCTTCATGTGAAAAATTATGAGTGTAGGAAACTTTTGAATAAAATAAAACTTCCAAGTGCGTGTCAAACTACGCATAATGGAGGATACTATACAAGCCGATTTTTTTTATCGTGAATCAAGACAGTCAAACCTGAATCTACTCATGATTTCGAACAACTTTTACTATGGAGTCAACTTTGTAAACACAAAAAAACTGTTCAATGTAATAAGAAAAATACAATAAAAAATAACAAGGTGTATAACCAGCGCTTGGTCCCACCGCGAGCTAGTAAGCTATGAGCTATCGGCTATAAACACGACCAAAAGATAAGCACTCCCGTGTAAATAAAAGAGACACGGCGATATTTATAGTTACTCGCCCAGCGGTGAGGTATAAATATCGCCGTGTCTCTTTTATTTACACGGGAGTGCTTATCTTTTGTTCGTGTTTATAGCCGATAGCTCATAGCTTACTAGCTCGCGGTGGGACCAGTGCCTAACCGCGCCGGGGATAAATAAAAAACCGGCCAAGTGCGTGTCGGTGCCTCAGCGGAACAAAAAAAAAATTATCAAAAGGTTGTATCTGCATATGAGAGATTATTTTGGAGATAACTCGAAAACCCTTTAACCTTTACTGTTCCAAATACAATTTATATTGAAAGAATGTGCAAAGAATGATGTACCTATCTTCTCAAATCTCAACTGATAATATTCAAAATAATTTTCGTTTCTTGAAAGTATGCATTAAGCCAGTGGTACGTTAAGAGACAAATATCCCGAGACACTTGTCTGTCGGCGACCTGTCAGGCAAAGAATTTCGCTTTACAGATCTGGCGACATCGCGACTCGTGTCGGTAGCAACTAGCAACGTTAGGCGAAGTCGCACGACTTCGTGAAACTTCGCCTGACATGAGTGTAGTCCGGCAACGCCGCACCGCCTCACTCAACGTCGCTAGCGACACATATCGCTGGATATTTGTCGCCTAGTATATCCTTGGCTTTAAGATTAAGAAGACCTATTCTTGAATAATTGTATAATTTTTGGACTTTCGTATCATAAGGGTGAAAGCGGCTGATGTGTCCCCAACAATTTTTTGACTTTTCGGTAAAAATTTTCTGATAATATTTACATAATCAAAAAATGTTAAAAAAGCATTTAAGATATTTCCGAACACCAACTAACTTTGAACTATCTGTCAGTGGTTGTAGGTGAATATTTTTCTTAGGCAAGCCGGTGCTGAATTTGGTTTTAAATTTCTTCACGAGCTCTAGAAAAACTGCTCAGAAGTCAGGTGCCTGAAACTTAGACAATCCGACGGGAATCGTGTTCTATGGACTCGCCGCCACTGCTATCTGTACAATCTGGGCTATAACATTTATAGTTTCTTTGACTTACCAGTCTCATCTTCACTGACCCCTTCCAGCTTGTCTATGGGTTCTTCGTCTGAAGCAAAAGTAATAGTATAAACAGAAGAAAATCGGAAGCACCAGAAGAAATAATAGTACAGTCCGTGAGCTCTCAAAAGAACCTTTGGGTTTTAGAAAGAGACGTCGGGTATCAAACAGTGACACATGAAAAAGCAGAACAGCAATATTACCTTCGCGTGTCATCGTCGATTCCCGAAGGTTCTTCTTAAAGCTCACGGACTGTAGCTGTATGTACGAGTATGTGATCGTGTACACGACTAACTTTCATGACTAATTTGAATTTTCCGTTTGACGAAATATATGTACCTATTCAAATATTATATTGCTTTCATTATATTGATGTATAAAAAGAACGAAACTCGAAATGAACAAATATATAGAAAATAAATATGATTTTACAAGCATAAAGGGACAAATATTATATTTTTACCCAATAATGGTGTATCGATGCCAAAAGGAAGGGTTATGATTTTAGCAGTATATGTATGTATATTTGTATTTCTGTATGTTCCTCCATAGTGCCTTAATTTTCATCCGATTTTGTTGACTGAGGTGTCAGATTCGTTATTATGGCCCGGGTAATGTATGCAAATTTTTCACCAACATCAACATGTTTTTTGCTATAGTTGAATTACAGTTTTTTTAAACTCTTTCCCAGTTCTTTTTATGGAAGTGCTCTGTATTGGTGAGCTCTAAATATTGTAATGGGTACTTACATAATGCATCAAATACCGAGTCTTTGTCAACATCTTCACCCATCTCAGACTTAACTTTTGATTCTGCATCTAAAACATAAACAATACATTAAATTTTATCACCACCGATGTCATGAGAGAAGTTAGGTGTTAGGGTCAAATAGAGGTAAACCATTTTAAAAGTGTGTTATTTATCCTCCTGCGGCCCAGCCATACAAATAAAAAATCGAAAACTTGCCACTGAAATTTAAACCAGGAACATAAAGACACAGAGTCGATTTTATTTTGTTTCAAAATCGAACGCTACAAAACAAATGCAACTCTATGGAAATAGAATGGATGATTCAAATTTCATCGAAGACAATAAGTACTACAAGTAGGACCTTGGGCCTTACGAGGTTATAGTTGTAAATTACTTTTAAATTATGCTATGTTACATCTGTTCCAACTTTCTTGCATACTTCTGTATTGTTTATTCCATTTTAGGTGGGCCAACACCTGACGCACCGCCTCGCGATGAAACTGCCGCGCGAGGCAGCTCGGCTAGTGTGGCCGTGCCTCGCCCAAGCAAAACGCACGCGCGGCCGCCATACCTCGGGTAATTTCCTCACGAGGCGGTGCCTCGGGTTAGGAACCGCCTATTGATGACTTTTAAGGCCTATGCAAGTATGCACATCCAGATGACTTTGCAATTTTTTGTTTCCCAAACGACAATTAAACTTATTAAGTAATAATACAACATAAATTTCAAAGTTTTAAGTTGATCTGACACGTCACGGAATGTCTGGTAAGGTAGTAGCGTTAGTAGCTCAGCGATTTACTGTTTAGTGAGCCAACCCAAAAACCTACATAGCCTAGTTTAGTCTGTCAAGGTAATATGACAGTTGTTTTAGTAAAACTGCTGTCATGCCCAATTTTGAAAAAACACTACGAAGATGATAATGAAGCATTGAATTAATTTCAAGAACTGTATCATAAATTTTAAAGCCTTATAAATAGTTACCTTCATCAAGCAGATCTCCTTGCAGCCGCACCTGCAGTTCCACCTGGCTGCGCTGCACTTGCAGCTTGAAGTCGCTCGCATCTCGCAGGCGGCCAACACACACCAGACAGATGCCATGCGCGTCATCATTGTCAAGGTTTAACTGTAACAAAATTTTGTTTTTTGTTGACCTCAAGGATTTTCAAGAGATGTTTATCCGCATTATCCGCAACAACAACACCTGTCTAAGAGGTCATCACTTAAAGCTAGATAAGGACATTCTCTGAGCAACCAAATGGTGAGGGTTTGGAACAAACTCCCAAGACGTGGTTTCGCCACAGAATGTGAACAAGTTTAAGAATAAATTAGACAAACATACAAATATTTGTTAACGATAACTGTCATAATGATTACTAGATACAGGCAATATCAGTCATAACTGCCTGCCTGCTTGTAGTAAATAATAAATAATAAAATTAGTAAAAGACAGTAACAAATAAGAAAGCTTATAGTCATGGGTGGGTGCAGTTCCTGATATCAAAAATGGGCTATTTGACTACATACCTATATGTATATGATTTTTTACATTAATAATTAAAAATAAATAAAATAAATAAATTAATATTAACATAATATAACATAACATAAATATTCTTTATTGCACACCTTAAATTAAAGAAACAGAGTATACACAAGTTACAAACAGAAAAGTAGAGGTAAAACAATTGGCGGTCTTATCGCTAAAAAGCGATCTCTTCCAGACAACCTTAGGGAAGCGGAAACCTTTGTAAATTAACAAATAAGTAGGTGTTGCAAAAGCAAATGCAAATCAACATTAATACACTTACACATATAAAAGAAATAAAAATCCAATAAACTTACATAGTCCATACGTACATACATATATATTATATATACCTACACAATAAAATAAGAAAAAATAACTAGGGCCAAAAACACTACAGGCCACAGGTTGCAAAATCGGTTATTGGAATTGCAGGATAAACACATTATGGGAGAGACAAATAATGTTCCTTTAATATAATAGGACAAGCTTACACAAATCAATCGGACAAAGTCCCACAGTAAGCTCAATAAGGCTTGTGTTGTGGGTACTAGGCAACGATATATATAATTGATAGATATAGATAAAGACAATACATAGAAAACATCTATAACTCAGGAACAAATAATAAATAAATTAAATAAAAGAAGGAGGAACAAATATCCGTGATAAACACACAAATAAACACCCTGACCAGGATTGGAACCCGGGACCTCCTGCTTCATAGGCAGGGTCACTACCAACTAGGCTAGGAGGCTGTTAATCTTATAATTATTTATTGTTTATGAAAATAAAGTATAACTACAAAAAGACTAAATGTTACTTATATTAATCAATGAAACTAGCAGTCAGTGAATAAAGGCTATTTGTATTTGTACCGACATAAATTAAGCACTACATGTGGCTTTCCTCACTTGTGTGTAGTCACTATGCGCGACATATTTCAGAGAGCTTAGGTTAATAGTGATAATATGTCTCACGAAAGTTTAAATTCAATAATGTAAGCACTTATGAAATCAGTGTAACAAAATTACATAGCATCATCCAACTCTTATCGGGCTTTCAATGATTTTTAAACAATATGATCACATGGGCTACGGTAACTGCTTACCATCAGGCGGGCCGTATGCTTGTTTGCTGCCGTCGTAGTACAAAAAAAAAAACATAACCCACAATATACAATGTCTTACTAAGTAGAATTAGTTTTGACAAAGTTGTAATGAATATGAATAAAAAAGTATCATTGCTTAGGTTATGAAAAGAAGGGGTGTGGGACAGGAAACCTCCTCGAGTGCCAGGCCCTTTGTCATTCCTCTTGATCCGGTGGATCCGGGGGAATAGGCAAGGGGTCCTGGACGGTGCACCCTGGGGGCAACGGTAGGTAATATCGGTTGGTATTGCCTACCGTTGCTGCCAATATCCTGTCAGTCCCTCCACGAGCTCTCTGGAAACAGAGTAGATTAGTGGGGTGGGCGCTGGGGGGGGGGAGGCTGAGGACGGCCTTATGTACTGCAGTTCCCGAACCAGGTACGGTGGCGGAAGATGGCGGGACGGACCTCCTCCTCCGGGCGGGAGGGGTACCATGGCCTGGACTCGCGGAAAAGAGCAGTACTTAAGGCTGGGGCCATGGGTTGGTACTATGGGGTGCCAACTCATCGCAAAAACTCAGCCACAGGACGGAGGGTGGTTGAAGTATCCTGGATGTTGCAGATAACTATCATTGTCTTGGTTTGCACTCTTAGGTACCCGCCTCGCCTAGACCAGACTTTGCTAGTTATGGGCAGCATTTGGGATGGGCTTAGGTTAGCTTACTAGCCTTTGCTCCCACTTTTGGTGTTGCCGATGAAGGGACGCGGATAGGCAGACGGCCGGTGACCCGCTCTTGGAGGCTAGCCCAACCACCCGGAGACCCATCAGCGTGACTCTGCCTAGGCAGATTCCACGTCTGATTGGGGGCGGAGTGTAGTGGTGGTATGGCTGGAAGGGACGTTCTCCCGGAAGGCATCCCCACTACACGGGTGCCGGGGTAGGGGCGTTTGTCCTCCTGGTGCCATGCGGGTGGGACCGAAACACCGGTCCCGGCTTCCTCGAGGTTAAGGGAAGCCAGTGGCGGAGAGCACGCTGGTCATGCTACAGCGTGCTCGTTTTGCGGAGAGGGTTCGCCCTAGGGCGACAGTGCTGGTGGTGTCGCGGTGACAGGCTCGCGATCCCGTTGCATCACCATTAAGGCACGGAGAAGGCAGCATCCCAGAGTTTTAGTGGGTAGGCCGGTGCAGACCGGAGAGTCCCACATAACCAATGCGTAATATCTGGCTCCACCTCGGGGGCCTCATGTTACGTATCGGTATGCGTAAAGCATTTCTCTGGGCCAACAAAAAAAAAAAAAAAAAAAAAAAAAAAAAAAGGTTATGAAAAGAAAATCGACGATTTAACATTGATTATTCTACGATACCGGCAATTCTAACCTATAATTAATAATATCAATGTATATTTACATGTACATCGAAGCAGCCTTTGAGCATATCAGAATATATCTCAGTTTTTCCGAGATGCGTGTACGGCGTCGTCAGGTCCTTGTCCGGAGCACCGCGCAGGCAGCAGCGACACGAATGCATCACATCCATCATGACAACAACAGTACATTAATTGTAGAATTGTGTTAATTATTTTATTCACAGTTTTTATTATCATTATCTGCAGGCATAGATCTGCAGTGCATGCAGGTTATCTGCTGTCACTGACACTGACATAACTGACGGTAGCAGGGTTGCCAACCTTAGATTTTTTTTTCTCGTACATGTACGGCTAAAAATCTCGTATTTTGGCTTTCAAATCTCGTACATTCTAAAACCAAAAAATACTTAAGGGACACCTCACTTTATAGCGGAATTTAGGCCAGAAATCAGCTATTCAGCAATCAATTATTTGTATTCATAGCAAAAGTGGACATTTGTCTATGGCAGTGGAAATTTGTCTATGGTTGCTTAAATTTGTATGGAGGCCATAGACAAATTTAAGCAAACATAGACAAATTTAAGCATTTTGTCTATGAATTTGCTAAATTCAGCTCGGGTGTGTTACCCTAAAATTTTTAAACTTAAATTACTTTTACTTTATTTATTATATTTACTTTTTTTTATAAATTTAAATGGCATGGCGCATGAAATGAAGATTTGAAAAAATTACCTTCCGGCTGAATTTTGATTATGATAGATAGGTGAATTCCGCTAAGTAAAAGCGGTATTAAATATTGCAACCTGCAGCGCCCAATCTGTCAGGTTGGAAGGTGTAAAAGCGGTATTAGACATTGCAACCTGCGGGGCCCAATCTGCCAGGTTGGAAGGTGTAATTAAAGGTACGGCCCGTAGGGAGCTGAAGAAGGGGTAGTGAGAGGCAGGGTTCACAACAGATTGGGCCCTGCAGGTTGCAATGTCTAATAGCCGTTTAATTAAAGGTAGGGCCCGTAGGGAGCTGAAGGAGGGGAAGGGAGATGCAGGGTACACAACAGATTGGGCCCTGCAGGCTGCAGGTTGCAATGTCTAATAGCCGTTTAAGGGACACCAACGTCACCAACCACCTTAGCTGAATTAAGAAAATTCATATGCAATATTTATCTATGGCTGCTTAAATTTGTCTATGGCCTCCATATATATTCAGCTACCATAGACAAATTTAAGCAGCCATAGACAAAATTAAAGATTAGTGTCTATGAATTTTCTTAATTCAGCTCTGTGTGGTGTCCTTAAGTGTTGCGCCTAAAGGCCAATACTCGATAAGGCGTTTCACACACTTGATCTGTATCTATCTCTATGGCCTCCCACCATACAGTACAAATATTTAGCTACCATATACAAATTAATTTCCGCAAATATCTAGAAGCATCACACTCGTGTGTGACTACTCCCTTAATGCCACAAAGTATTCTCTAGTAGTCAACCACAGGGCCAAACAGAATCGAGCCTTTAGTATATTTATATTATTGAGTGCCTAGCATTCGAAATAGTAGTTTATGTAACTGTTACGTAATAGGGGTCCTTAAAACACGAGTGTGGTTTTATGAAACGAACGAAGTGAGTTTCATAATAAGATCACACGAGTGTTTTAAGGCCTAATTACGTATAGTTGCATACACTGTTTTATCTACATACATATTATAAAGCCGAAATGACGCGTTCTAAAACTGTTAAAATGGCTGCTATTTCACAGATTGTGTCGGCGGGGCGCGTGCCGGCGGTCGGGGGATCGCGCGGCGCGGCTGTCGAGGAGGCCGGATTTTCATAATGATATCATTGAGTAACAGGAGATGACATCCCATACTATTTTTTTCAGCCATGAGTTTAAGTGATTTACTCGACTTTAAGTGATCAGCCTGACATTCTGTCTTGGACCACAGACATGATGCCACGCAAGCGTCAAAAATTAAAAAATAATAATATAAAAAATAATGGCTTCGTGCGTAGTATAAAACTGCACTAATAATTCTAATAAAAGTAATTGAAGCCACGGAATTACATTCCATCGGTAAATAAGCGCAAAGTTTGATGTAACACTAAATTAAAATAATTGTTGTTCGCGGTGCGACGCCATGTTGCCAATGTTCCTCGGCGCATAGATTAATGCCGCAGAAGTAACACATATGCCTACACTTATGATGTACCTATATTATTTATTAGATTCTTATATTGCATACAAATATTAACGTGGTATACAAAAAAAAATCCAGATAGGTACATTTTAATGTTTATTTCGTAAAACATATTATGATTATTGTATAACAAGGGCGATTTTGCTGAAATTTGAAGCGAGAGTTAATTACATAAAAATGGTACCTAATTTATGATTTAAATTTAAAACTTAAAAATCAAAATATCGCTCACATTATAGCTACTAAATATTTATATGAATTTAAGTAAATATAAAGGGTTAAGTAATTGTATTATAAGTATACTTCAATAATAATTACATTCAAAATGAAACACAGCGCTCGGTCGTGTTTTTCTAAAGTACCACAACTACCACATGATATAAGATTGAAAATAAATATTACAAATAAAAAACAATCAGTTTCTCTTAAAATTATTTAATCACGTTTCATTACGAAATGTGTTTAGGCAGAATATGAATATTGTCATAATAGTGTCACGTCTGCTTCGCTAAAGCTAATCTCTGATTCAATGACAGCTGTCAACCGCCAAATGTGGCGCACAAACTTTGTTCTAGATAGCTTGTCTAGTAGAATACATACTAAGTCAATGAATGATATCGAATTTTTGCTTATTATTTGATAATAATAACATCGTTACAGATAAGATATTTGTTGTAACTTGTAACAAAACAGTCTCTTTTTATGGTGGTCATAATGTGGTCATAAGGAGGGTTTATGATATGGGTGTAGATAAAAGAGTTTTAAGTTATAGTATTTCTGCCAGTAAAAAGCGCCATATCAAAAGCTATTTGGGAAATGGGAATCCAATCATCCACAATCCGCTGTTACATATTTATAGTTTGCCACTAGATCAACCTAGCATCTAGCACCAAACTAAGCAAAGCTTTTACTATATGTTCTAAACGACGATATGTATTAGGTACTTACAATAGTTACAATACAAGCAGGTATATAAATAAATTACATTCTTATTTATGTACCCACACAGAACTTATCAGGATTTGAACCCAGGACCTCCAGCTTCGTAAGCAGCGACAATATTGCCGTTCCGCTTAGGCTTGAAGTTGTTAGTTGTACGTTAGAAGCGATATGCCCCTTTGCCCAACACAATTATACCCAATTACTAATTTTCATGTAGCACATCACGCCAGCGTGTAGTTGTGTATAAAGTGTAAGTCCACAGTAAAAAATCTGCATATGAAATTTCCCCAAAGTCAAAATCTCGTAAGTCAAAATCTCGTACATAAGTGTACGAGATCGATGGTGTCCTCGTACCTCGTACAGAAGACCACAAATCTCGTATTTGTACGAGAATTCTCGTACGGTTGGCAACCCTGGACGGTAGAGATTTTTTTAAATAAAGAATTGGTCACAATTTTTTTAAATAATTGTGACCAATTCTTTATGCCAATAATGTACATCCACAATAGGGTCGCCACACACCTAGCGGTTTTCCTCGCGGAATTACCAGAAGTAGCGGAAATTCATAGACAAATTAAGCATTTTGTCTATGAATTTCCGCTACTTCCGGTAATTTGTCTATGGCTTCCATACAAAAAATCTGCTACCATAGACAAATTTCCGCTACCATAGACAAATTTCCGCTACCATAGACAAATTTCCGCTACTTCCGGTAATTCCGCGAGGAAAACCGCTAGGTGTGTGGCGACCCATAAGGGTCACCACACACCTAGCGGTTTTCCTCGCGGAATTAGCGGAAGTAGCGGAAATTTGTCTATGGTAGCAGATTTTTTGTATGGAAGCCATAGACAAATTTCCGCTACCATAGACAAATTAAGCATTTTGTCTATGAATTTCCGCTACTTCCGCTAATTCCGCGAGGAAAACCGCTAGGTGTGTGGTGACCCTTAAACACTGAAAATACTCCAGCATGCAGCATGAGCAATGTTTTTTAGTTGAATACTGAATACGGTGTGTATACGCAAAGAGAATAATAATATAATCACTACGTAATACGTTACGATATTCATGATCTTACTTAATCATATTATTTTGTCTAAACAATTAATTATTGTGATGTGATACACCTCTTGATATGGATGAGTTGCATTCGTGCCGCTGCTGCCTCCGCGGTGCTCCGGACAAGGACCTGACGACGTCGTACACGCATCTCGGCAAAACGGAGATATATTCCAACATGCTCAAAGACTGCTTCGATATACATGTAAGTATAACATTTTTTTTATGTACTCTGATACAATGAGCACTAAAGGTAACCTTTAATTTCATAACCTAAAATTATTTTGTTATTTTAATGGATCTACGCATTCATTAGGTATATCACGAAGTACAAAAGTTTTGTTTTATTTTAGAGCGCACTGTTCGCCAACAAACTGTCATCAGTTTGACGAAAAAAATGTATAGGTACTTAAGTTGTCTCTTGAAATAAAGAAAATACTTTCTGGTTGAAACGATTTTTTGTTGTGCATAATCTATCGTGGACTTGCACGCTAGGCCGTCTTAATACGTGATAGGGCCCTAGGGCACTCAAGAATGTGGGGCCCTTGGACACTTGGAAATCAGGGGCCCTCTGCTCAGGGGCAGCTCAATAAGTAACAAAGTTGTCTGTAAAAAAACGTCTACGATCTTTCGGTGCCTAGGGCCCCCATCCTCAAGATGGGGGCCCTAGGCACGGGCCCCGTGTGGCCCTATGGTAAAGACTACATTGCTTGCACGGTCATGATTGATGGTAAATGAAAGCGTCCGTCCTTGCAACTCCAAACATTTGGCTGCTTTGGGTTGTACGTTGTTTCATAGACTACATTTTCGCAGAATATTGATTCATAGAAAATGTTTCTCATATTTTCATTTCATAGATTGATCATTTTTCAGATCTCTTACGTTGTAGAATCTGTTTTTTTATATTTTTTATTGTTCAGATAATTACTTTTTCGAATTTCAGTTCATAAAGTTTTAAATCATATATTATTAATCCGTATAGTATTTAGTTTGTATAACACTTGTTTCAAAGCCTGCATGTTCATAGTATGTTGTTTCTCATTTTATCAAACTTAATATTTTCGTTTCATAGAAGACTCAGTAACTCAATACTTATTGTAATATACATTAAATCCTAGGTATATGTTTTTGTTTAAAGATAATTGAACTAGCACCTATCATATAATTTTCATGCAGATCATTTTCGAGCCTAATGATAAATAGCCATAATAACCCTATTCTTCCTTTTTCTGGGAGCAGTTTCGTTTTTAAAAAATAACCCTAACCTACCTATCTCTGGGTGAAGTTTCGTTTTTAGGGTCATCAAAAAAATAACCCTAACCTACCTATCTCTGGGAGAAGTTTCGTTTTTAGGGTCATCAAAAAAAATAACCCTAACCTACCTATCTCTGGGAGAAGTTTCGTTTTTGGGGTCATCAAAAAAAAAATAACCCTAACCTACCTATCTCTGGGAGAAGTTTCGTTTTTAGGGTCATCAAAAAAAATAACCCTAACCTACCTATCTCTGGGAAAAGTTTCGTTTTTAGGGTCATCAAAAAAAAATAACCCTAACCTACCTATCTCTGGGAGAAGTTTCGTTTTTAGGGTCATCAAAAAAAATAACCCTAACCTACCTATCTCTGGGAGAAGTTTCGTTTTTAGGGTCATCAAAAAAAATGACCCTAACCTACCTATCTCTGGGAGAAGTTTCGTTTTTAGGGTCATCAAAAAAAATAACCCTAACCTACCTATCCCTGGGAGCAGTTTCGTTTTTAGGGTCATCAAAAAAAAATAACCCTAACCTACCTATCTCTGGGAGAAGTATCGTTTTTAGGGTCATCAAAAAAAAATAACCCTAACCTACCTATCTCTGGGAGAAGTATCGTTTTAAGGGTCATCAAAAAAAAAACCCTAATACCTATCTCTGGGAGAAGTTTCGTTTTTAGGGTCATCAAAAAAAATAACCGTAACATACCTATCCCTGGGAGCAGTTACGTTTTTAGGGTCATCAAAAAGAGTATGCGAAAAGTGTTATGTGAATCGAAAATATGACAATAGTTTGTATTCCACCAGATACGACCCCTACAATAATAATATCGGAAAAGAAAAGAGTGGAACTAAATATTATATAAAACAATAACTATGAAACAACAATCTATGAAATATGTGTCTACGAAACAAAAATACATGAAATATGATTCTAGTGTTTGATCACTCTGTAAATTAAAAAAGTTTGATAGCAATATACATGGAAATGAAAGTCTGTGAAATATGTTTTTACCAATTGACTAGTCTATGAAACAATAATATTGGAACAGAAAGTACATGAACCAAATAATCTATGAAATAATTTCTGGGAAACGAAATTCTATGAAATTTCTGTCTATGAAAGAGGGTGACACCGGCTGCTTTGTTAATATTGTGGCGATATACAATTGAAGGGATGTTTACAAAAACAACATAACTGACTACACTGGTTGACACCTGAAACGAGTAACAATGTTCTTAAAAAAGTGTCAACCACTCTAAGCAGTTATGTTGTTTTTGTAAACATCCCTTCAATTAATATCCAAAGTAAAGTCATGACCATAGTCACCGAAAAAGCATTTTTACCATACTGCAGCTAAATAAACTGAAAATCTATACAGGTTTGCTACTGTGTTATATTTTATTTACAATTTTTTTTCATTGCAGTTAAAAATTGATGAAGACGGCGAGCAAAGCATTTGCCTGGTGTGCGTTGGCCGTCTGCGAGATGCAAGTGACTTCAAACTGCAAGTGCTGCACAGCGAGGCAGAGCTGCAGACGCGGCTGCAGGAAACTCTGCTTGATAAAGGTTAGTATTGTATGGTAACTTTTAGGTAGAGTGCTATTCCAGATTTCAAACAATAAGAGAAAGAGACAGAAGATTGGTCAAGGAGCTTTGCAATCAACAAGCTTTTCTTAGGCAAAACATTATTAAAATTTGAGTGTAATACAGATACCAGAGATTTCAATATCCAAGCAATTAGTAGAGACAAAACATTGAGCGAAAAAAAAAACTGCGTGCGACATACACATGTAGCTTCTCTGAGGACCAAAATTGGAGCTGTCACTTTGATAGTTACCTTCCCCATTGTACGGGCAGTTTTTGTAACGCGACGACTAGCGCCTATTTTGCCTAAAGGGAGGACGGCTAGCCAGCAGCCTAACTCCTTAAGAAATCCTATAATAAATAAATAACCCAAAAAACCCCACCCATATTTATTATAAAATTATACATAATATATATCAATGTGATATGAGATATATCTAGTAATTTACTGTAGTGTTAGTGTACCATTCGACTTGTAATTTTTTAATTATTAATAAAGGATGATTATGATTATCAAACCTTTGATGTTGAGTAGGATATCGGGGACCCATTGTTGAATATGTTATGAACACTTTCAGATTTAAAAAAGAGATTATGTTATTTGACACAAGCATTAACATTCGAGAAATACTTACAAGGGTAGCAAAAAAAATTACCCATGAGGTAAATCATAGTTGGCTGTAATAATGTTTATTTTTAATTGACTTTTTATGGCAACAACATATTGATAACCGACAATGATGTACCTTTGACTTGATAATATCACAAAGATGCTGTTGTACTTTTAGATGCAGATTCAGAAGTTAAGTCTAAGATGGAGAAAGAAATTGTCGAAGACTCGGCGTTTGAAGTATTACGTAAGTATACCTATTTGCATATTACGAGTTCGTACAGGCGACTACACTACGAATTCTTAAAAATGTACACGGTACCCACCAAGAACCTGAAAGATTTTAACCACTTCCATTCATTTCACTCTCCGTTTGATGTGTTACATACGTATACCTATTTCCATATTACGAATTCTTAAAAATATACACGGTGCCCATCAAGAACCTCACAGATTTTAACCACGCTTTTCTGAGGCCAAAATTTATCAACTGACTTGTAGATTTCGAAGAAGGTTCTTAATTCGTTGGGATCTTTGTTTTTACTATTTAGTTCACCGATTATTTGAAGGCGGGACTAATTCGGAAAATTCTTTTTACTATACTGGACAGTACTTTTTACTATACAGGCGAAGAGTTGGTAGGCCCCCTACAAGGTGGACTGATGACCTGGTGAAGGTCGCTGGAGTCCGCTGGATGCGGGTGGCACAGGACCGGTCATTGTGGCGTTCAGTGGGGGAGGCCTATGTCCAGCAGTGGACGTCTTTCGGCTGAAATGATGATGATGATGATGATACTGGACAGTTGGTCCCATTGTAATCAGATTAGGATCAGATATGATGGCATCCTGGAAAAATCTAGGGAACCATCCAAATATTAGAGGCAGAACTATAGTGATTTGAGTGTTTTTACAGTAGCTCGGGCATTTACTCTTGGAGAGTTCTTCTCTTCTTCTTCTTCTTCTTCTTCAGCGTGTATGCGCCCACTGTTGGGCATACGCCTCTCCAATTTTCCTCCAATAAGCCCGGTTCGCGGTTTCTGTTCTGCAGAGCGGGCCTGCCACCTTTTTTATATCGTCCTCCCATCTGATTGGAGGTCTATGAGAGTTGGAGTATCAGTGGCGGCGGGTCAAAAAATTTCTTAGGCAAGCCGGAGCTTAATTTGGCTTAAAATGTCTTCATGAGCTGTAGGAAAACTACTCAGGTGCCGGAGAATTAGGCAAGCCGACGGGAATCGTGTTCTATGGACCCGCCGCCACTGCGGAGTAAGATAAGTGAAGTCGGTTCTTTTTAGGGCTCTGTACCCAAAGGGTAAAAACGGGACCCTATTATTAAGACTCCGATGTCCGTCCGTCCGTCCGTCTGTCACCAGGCCGTCTGTCTAATGAACTGTTATAGTTAGACAGTTGAAATTGTCACAGATGGTGTATTCCTGTTGCCGCTATACAACAAATACTTAATACAGAATAAAATAAATAGTATATTTAAGTGGGCTCCTATGCAACAGACATGATATGTTTGCCGTTTTTATAGATAATGGTACAAAACCGTTGGTGCGTGAGTCCGACTTGCACTTGGCCGGGCTTTTGATTAAGATTATTATTACATACAGGTATTTTTTCAAAAACTAGCCCGTTTGGTGGAGGTGATAAGGTAAATCAAACTGATCAACTTTTTGTATAGAACGAACACTGAAACCCCAAAAAAAAAATTCGTCACCTGATAGAAAACGTTAACGTTATGTTATGGCCTCCATTTTCCATCCTATTCCATTTGCCAAATAAGGCCGGCTTGACAGAACTGGCTTCCCACGAGGAGCTGTTGACCCTTTACCAACGTTATGGCCTACCAAATCACCTCGCACAATGTGGCTAGTTATCAGTGGCGGGGCGTCCATAGAACACGATTCCCGTCGGCTTGCCTAGGTTTCAGGCGCCTGAGCAGTTTTCCTACAGCTCTGAAGAAATTTTAAGCCAGATTCAGCACTGGCTTGCCTAAGAAAAATGTCGACCCATTCTGCTAGTTATTGAAAAAAAACAGCCTGTTTATTATTGTACCTACTTTTTGCTTCAGATGAAGAGACCATAGAGAAGCCGGAGGATATCAGCGAAGATGAGACTGGTAAGTTCAAAGATACATAAAATAAATTCAGTCCCCGTACAAAATTAATTAAAGGGATGTTTACAAAAACAACATAACTGACTACACTGGTTGACACCTGAAACGATTAACAATGTTCTTAAAAAAGTGTCAACCGCTCTAAGCAGTTATGTTTTTTTTGTAAACATCCCTTCAATTGGTCTGGGACTTGATTATTTGTACAGTATAACGTCAAAGTATTTTTACTACCTGTAGTACCTATTTCTTAACCCTTTGTCCGCCAAGCATGGAACAGAAAAATCATGCACTCGGTTTTATTTTGGACGTGATATCACGCCCAAAATTATAACTGATTTGCCTTGCGCACTCGCGCGCGCTGGCGCTGGGGGCACGGTTTTTTCCGTCCGATGCTTAGCGGTTCAGTAATAGATAGTTCAGAATGAGACATAAATATCACTATTTCATTCTAGCAAATAGCTGCGTCCCTACTTGCCGCAAGTAAACTTTCTAGTCTAAACCTCGCTGAAGCTGTGAAAAAGTAACTTCCGCAAGTGTCATAAATTAGAAGATTTTGTTTGTATTTTTGACCTGAAGTGATGAAGTTTTTGTTTTAGCAATAAATTTCCCAACATGTTTACTTTTTAGATGAAAACCCGCTCGTTGAGTCGGTCATGGGAGGTGACTTAAGTGACGAGGATTCGCCTGAGCCAGGTTAGTTTGATGAAAAATCTGTCGAATTGAGAACCTCCTCCTTTTTTGAAGTCGGTTAATAAAAATATTTTCATCTAACAAACTAAATTTAATATAATTAACAATAGTAGATTGTACAACAAGTGCATAAAACGCACCATTTTACGCGAGGCGTTTATCCATACGAGCGAGCTTGCGAGCGAGGATGGATATAAAGTACGAGCGTAAAATGGGTTTTATGGACGAGTTATACACTCTACTTTTTACTTCGATTGTGAGGAAATAAAAAGAATAGGAATTTCTTTCATAAGAAGTTTCACTTTATGCTGGGTATAGGCGGACTAAAACTCAATTTTATGCACAAGTGCATAAAAAATTGACTTCTTCTAAGGCTATTTTGACAATGGCAATTTTTTATGCACTTGTGCATAAAATTGAGTTTTAGTCCGCCTATACCCAGCATAAAGTGAAACTTTACGAGCATGAGAAGTAAAAACTAAATTTAATATAATGAAGCGCTGGTAGTCTTGCGGTAAGACGTCCGACTTTCAATCCGGAGGTCTCGGGTTCAAACCCCGGCTCGTAACACTGAGTTTTTCGGAACTTATGTACGGAATATCATTTGATATTTACCAGTCACTTTTCGGTGAAGGAAAACATCGTAGGGAAACCGGACCTAATCCCAAAAAGGCCTAGCTTCCCCTCTGGGTTGGAAGGTCTGATGGCAGTCGCTTTCGTAAAAACTAGTGTCTATGCCAATTTATGGGATTAGGTTGTCAAGCGGACCCCAAGCCGGGATAAACGCTAGGAAGAAGAAGAAGATTAACTAAATTTTATATAATATCGGAAGTTTACAACTTTAACTAACATTAAATTTATTTTACAAATGTATAACTCGAGGCGCCCAATTTTTTCTAGTTCAACCCCTACTTTTTCTTTCTTTACGTGCCCATACAGACTACACAGACACCTCATCATTAAGCTTTTACAGGGAGCACGAGGTCACCACACATCAGCGCAATTTTGTTCGTGAATTTCTACGATTCGAACAGCACGTCTCAATAGTATTCTACACCAATTTGTAATATAACAATCCAGGGGTGACCCTGTAACTTGACTTTTGTGGATATTTTTAATTCACATGAGTAATGATCAAAAACGTTAACTCAACTGAAATAAGCGGTCGTCCTCTCGTGCTAATTTAGTACGGGAGCACCTATGTGTGGTGACCTTGGTTGTACTTATGATCTATCTAGTAGTTCAGATTATTTGTGCGCGCCCACGACGATATTGTGTATATAATTGCACTTTTGCTTCAGATGAAGAGCTCATAGAAAAGCTGGAGGATCTCAGCGAAGACGAGGCTGGTAAGTCGAAACAACCGCTCGGTAAACTAAATTAAGAGTTCATGCCTATAACCGCGAACCACTTCTAGACGGACAGCTAGCCTCGTCAGATATGACACAATAATGAGAGCAATAGGGGTATCATTAGTCAGTTTTTTATACTATGCTTATTTGTAAATCTGACTTTAAAAAAATCCTAGAGTTCTAGTTTTGATGCAATATTATGAGAAATTATACAAATAATTAGATTATATCATTGCCTAAATTTTCTGATGGGGGAGAGTAGAGCCGAACGACGTATAATGTAGTCATAGTTTCTGTTTCCGCAATAATATGCAGTTTTTTTTGTTCTAGTGTGAAAATATAGGCTCTGTCCGTGAAGTTGGAGATTCGTTGGGACAAGTGCGTAGAATTTGGGGGGGAGGGGGGGATTACGTAGAGAATTAAAATAAATACATTTGCAATATTATAATTTTTTCATATCAAACCAAGTCTCTTAATCCTCAAACAACCCTCGTAACTTCTTTTCCTGTGAACCGACAGGACGACGTACGACGTTTTAACTAAAAGTCCGAACATTTACTTTTTAGATAAAGACCCGCTCATGAATTTGGACATGGGAGGTGACTTCAGCGGCGAGAAGTCGCCGGAGCCAGGTTAGTTATTAATACATGTTGTTTGATGATACAATGATGTTTTTAGAAGAGTTTATAAATTATAACAATGAAACTAAACATTGTGTTTGGTTTTAAACTTTTTGACGGTAGTGTACACTCGACAGGAAAAGTTTCGAGTCCCTAGCATAAAATACATTGCATTTTTAACTGTAAAACTCTCGTGAGACAATTTAACACATTAAAGATATTTATAACAGGTCACTCACGTAATTTTCGTCGATTTTTGCTCGACATATTTCGATCAATTTACGATGATCATGATCTTGAGCGGCAAATGACTGACCAGTTATAAATATACTTAATACATTGCGTAAATTGCGTTTAATACTAATTGTAAGGGTTGGTAGCCTGACGGTAACGACGTCTGACTTTCAATCCGAAGGTCCCGGGTTCAAACCCCGGCTCGTACCAATGAGTTTTTCGGAACTTATGTACGAAATATAATTTGATATTTACCAATCGCTATACGGTGAAGGAAAACCTCGTGAGGAAACCTGCATACATCCGCGGAGAAATTCAAAGGTGTATGTGAAGTTCCCAACCCGCTTTGGGCCAGCGTGGGGACTATAGCCTGATCCCTCTCGTGCATGAGAGGAGGCCTGTGCCCAGCAGTGGGACGTATAGAGGCTAACATATTATTATTTGTAAGGGTTTATTACTATGTTTAAAACGATAAAGTAAAAATGACGTCTATGTGCTTGTAGATCAAAAGTAGGCCGTAGCGCCCGTAGGCGACCATGCCTAATCGAGTAACTGAATTCGGCTTATGTAGGGCAATGCACGGTCAAATATAATGTATTTTAGTACCTTTTAGCCTGAACCAAAGTTGGAGCATTTTGTACAGTAGTAGTATAACACTTTATTGTACAAGAAACCACAACGAGAGACATATAACACAACAAATACGTACAACGGCGAACTTATCCTTTTAAGGGCTTCCCTCCAGTTAATCTTACAGTCAGCAAATTACAATACTTTTTAATTTATCAAATACAAACTCTGAAAACATTGAAAAAATAATCAACGAGACAAGAAGTAACAGGTCCTGAATCAGATTCCTGATAACGTTTTCGTTTTTGTTGACTTGTACCATTTTTCACTAGGGCCACAGATCTAACATTCCGTTATTGCGAACGTTCAGAGCGGAGGTTGCTTACCATCAAGAGTCATGCTTGGTTATTTTTGTCATGGCAGAATGTAACCATAAAACGTAGCGTAACGTTAACGTAACATACTTTACTCATAACTAGTGGTTTGACCAATGTCTTATTTTAATAATTTTCCAAAAGCAAATGCCCGAGCTACTGTAAAAAATACTGAAATCACTATGGGTGGGCTAATAATGTGCTTGTAATATTTGAAGAGTTCCATAGATTTCTCTAGGATCCCATCGTCAGAGCCTGACCTGGTGACAATGGGACCAACTGTAAAGTACGAGTATACTCTTTCATAGAGCAACGAAACCCCTCTAGTTATTTTGCTATGCTTATTTTTAAATCCGAATATCTGGTAACTGTAAAGAGTTTTGGGTTTGATGAAGTATTATGGGAAATCGTGTAATTAATTAGATTATATCATAGCCAGAATCAGAGCATGTAGTTGGTGATGTGTAGCACGTAAAACGATAGTTAAAGTTGATGTATAGGTATATTGCAAGTAACGTAGGTAAAAGTAAAGATACAGTTAATAAGTTGATTCTCTTCCTCAAGAATCTAAGATGCGTCTAATGGTATCTAGCCTGTATGGCCGTTATATAGCAACATATTGCTGATACTTTGGCTTCCGCTGTTAGTGGCTGTTCGTGTCGAACGTGTTACCCCAGCTAATGTTTAATAATCACGTCTGACATGTACGTTGCAAGAGACCATGTACAGTGAATAGACTGTACAGTTTCTGTTGGGGGAAGTACTGCCAAATTATAGATAATCTAATTTATATTTAGCCGCTTACTGTTTCTGTTTCCGCTATAATACACAATGTTTTTATTCTAATGTTAAAATATAGGCCCTGTCCCTATAAATGACACAATTTCGGCAGTTTTTATAGAATTTCGTATAACTTTTTTTCAACTGAAAAACTTTGTTGGTCTGTCACTCTGACGTCCAACCATAAAAAGCTGTCAGATGCCCGGATCTAGCAATAAGGATGGAAAAGCAATATAACTGGATAGGTTTCATTGCTCTCATTATTGTGTCATATCTGAACCAGCCAGCTCTTAGTCCATTCCCTATTTTAATTTTCAGATAACTTAGTCGTGAAGTCTGACAAGGGAGATGGTGTGAGCAGCGCGGCGGCTGGTTCAGCGCGGTCTGTACCCGCCCGCGCCAGACAACACCTCGCGCTGGATTGCTCCGTGAGGCTCGAGCGCCTCCGCAGCGATGAGGCGCCGCACGCGAGCCAGACGTGTCCCGCGACATCACACCACGAGCCGAAGCGAGCGAGTCGTGTGGAGGAGATGCCGCCACACATCGCGTCCACCCGCGCCGGGATAAAAAAGTTAACGTGCGATTATTGCGGGACACAGTTCAAAGACAAGTCTTGTTTAATAAAGCACATGCAGGAACACGGTTTTAAGGTAGACAAGATACGTGTAATGTATTCTTGCAAAATTTGTTTTAAAATGTTCTCAAGTAAAACTCTCTTCGCTAATCATGCACATGAAATTAAATCAATTGAACGTGATAATAAGTGCGAAATTTGCGACAAAAAGTTTCAAACTAGCTCAATTTTGAAGCAACATATATTAACTCACACTGGAAAAAAGCCGTTTGAATGTGATGAATGTCAAAGGTCATATCGATATAAAGGTGACCTTAGAAGACATATAATGATTAACCATGGAAAACAACCATATAGATGTGAAGTATGTGGGAAACAGTTTGCAAAAGAAATGTATTTAAAATTACATATGACAGATCACACCGGAGTTAACCCATATCACTGCGGAATATGTAACAAGGGATTTAGACAAAAAAAGAATTTAATTTATCATGAAAGAGTCCACACTGGTGAAAGACCTTTTCACTGTGAATTATGTGACAAAAGATTTACATCTAAAAATGGTTTACAACATCATGTAAAAATACACACTGGAGTAAAACCACACAAGTGTGAAGTGTGTGGCAAACAATTTGTTCATAAAAAGGTTTTGAATGAACATATGACTATTCATAATAAAACAAAACCATTCAGCTGCGATGTATGCAATAAGCAATTCAGATATAGCAGTAATTTATATAAACATACATTAATTCACGATTTAAACAAACCATACAGCTGTAATGAATGCAATAGGTCTTTTATACGGGAAGCTAATTTAATTAACCATAAAAGAAAGCACACAAAACTCAGCTGCGACGATTGTAATAAGCAATTTACGAACAAAGATCAATTAGATTATCATAAACTTATTCACAACAATGAAAAACCTTATGAATGCGACCAATGTAATAAGAGTTTTAAGCTGCAAAAATTCTTAGATTTACATAAAAGAATTCATCCAGGACAATCACCATACGTTTGTAAAGAGTGTAAAAGGGGGTTTAGGTGCCAATTTGATCTAACTCAACATTGCAGGATACATACCGGAGAGATGCCCTTTACTTGTGAAATATGTAACAGGCAGTTTAGGCAATTAGGTATTTTCAATCAGCATAAAAGAACGCATGTTGAAGGTATTATTTGTGAGATATGCGGTAGGCAATTCACATTGATACAAAGTTTAGAGAAACATAGACTAATTCATGAGAGAAAATCTTCTGGGCAGCGGAGAAAAAGAGCAAAACGACAGTTTACGGTGAAAAATACTTTTAACGAACAAGGAATAAGATTATATTACGCAAATGTAGGAAATGATTTGAATAACATTTAGATTATTTTTTTCAATACAGTCGCTGAAAAAGTGCCTATTATAGAAGTGGCTTAATGAACGAAAATTGGATTTTTTACGCTAGTGCTTTTTATTTTTCAATTGTTTTGAGTGTTTTTGTATGAAATGAATGATGATGATGAAGATGAAGATTTTGTTTAAAGTAACTTACTTTCGACTGTATTTGATACTTATTTTCAATTTGGTGAAGTTTGTAAAAAATATAATATATGTGGCCTTAGTGAAAAAGCGAATAAGGTACAACTTATTCACTGAGTCATTTGGACTTGTACCCTTTTTCACTGTGCCGTACGTTTTATAGGACGTCTTCTTCACTAGGACCACAGATGGCACAGATATATTCCCAAGTATAGGCAAAGTGCTAAGTTAAATTCAAAGTAACCAATATGTGATAATTCAAATAAAAAGGACCCTTTTGGCGGTAGGCGCTTATGATGTAGTCTACTCATGGTATAAATTTAATATGATTTTTAAGCAATAAAGGCGTAAGTGCCAGTCGCCATAGGCCCCTTTTGATTTGGATTATCACATATTATTAAAAAACGTCATTTGATTCACTGGTGGAAATATCATTCTTCACTGGTCTTGTCTTACCACTCGCTTGCAGCTCTTGGCAAAATATCTCGGGACTCGTGGAGTAAGTCTGCCTCTCCACTGAGGTGGAGGCGAGAGGTAGACCGTAAGCCAGGAACAAAGGGTATAGCCGACCTTCCATAGTATACCTCATATAATGAAGCATACTTAGGCTAAGTATCAATATCCTAACTATGACAGTTTTTGACTTAAGAGTCGCCAGGACGCTCGTGTGAACTCGCGTCCCCATACAAACGTAGTTCAGCTTTCAATTTAAAACGAAATGCTTTAGAATCACGAAATTTGGCATGGGCGTTCTAGCAATACAGATCTATGTCGGTAATTCGTTTTCGTTGCTAAAAATTGTAATACAAAGAAAATATAGCAAAAATAAGTTTTGTATATAAATCTGTATCTGGCTTTATTTTCTTTGTATTATTGGCTTTATTTTTAGCAACGAAAACGAATTACCGACATAGATCTGTACTACTAGAATGCCCATGCCAAATTTCGTGGTTCTAAAGCATGTCGTTTTAAAATGAGAGCTAAACTACGTTTGTATGGAAACGCGAGCGTCCTGGCGACTCTTAACGGTTTTTACAATTTTTTTAAAAGAATTTATTTTTCAGAATTTGTGCTAGCGATTTGGTTAAAATTTCGAAATGATGTTCTTTATTTAGTTATGCATTACCACCAAAAAAATACTTACCGGTTATTAGGCGGTCACATTCATAAAAAAGAAAAAAAATATTAATGGCTGCGGTTCCTCAACCCACCAACGGAGCGACAACTGACCTTCACGAGGTTTCATTATACATCGCCCCTAACCACCTCACAAGTTATCGCCAGGGACGCGATGGTCATGAAATTTGGTCCTGGCTTACGGTGCATGGGAATCACCCTAAAGGGAAAGGGAACTCATAGATTGATTCCCGTACTGCCTCAGTGGAAAGACAGCCTAATGGCATGTTTCCGCCCCTGCATCAAAATATACTCTGAAGTGAAACTAGAAGTTAGCCATTCGGCAATAGTTATTAGTTATACAACTCCTTAAATGATGATGATGAAGATGAAGATTTTGTTTAAAGTAACTTACTCTCGACTGTATTTGATACTTATTTTCAATTTGGTGAAGTTTGTAAAAAATATAATTGTAGCCCTAGTGAAAAAGGGTACACGTCCAAATGACTCAGCGAATAAGGTACAAGTGC